>OX155962.1:7744038-8438538 GCA_944548615.1 Micropterix aruncella
TGATTAATTATTTATATATCAGGAACTATCCAATAATTATTTATCAAAAAATATCCAATTAGGAAATTCAATTTCAATTATTTAATTATTTTAAGAGGCCCTATTTTTAATAGAAACATTGTGCATCCAAAATAGTTTGAGACTGCTATAGTTACCTAGTTTAATGCCAACATAATTATAACGCAATATACCCGGAAAATGCCTAGGTAGGTAGATTATTGTTATATTGACCTTAACGGTGAGAAAGAGCGGTCTAAAAGTAGGCCACAACGCTAAACATCACATACCCGTAATAAAAGTAAAAGGAATAAAAACAAATAGTTAAACTCTAAAGGGCTCCCTAGATGATCAAGCGTGCTTGTCAAGCATCGCGTCGCGAGCTGGGGGGGGGATCGTAAACCGTAGGAAACATACAAATATTTTTTTTAATATTTACTAAAAATGTCTAATTTTGTAGTTTTATACCAGGGAGTCACGTCATTCATCAATCAATTTCGTCTAATTAACTTAACGTTATACGAAGTAAGGTCTACAGATTCATTTGTTTTTTAATAATCTTTTCCAAATTCTATTTAATATTCTTCAATATATTATTAGAAATATGTATTCAAATGAGCCAAAAAACGGTTATAATGATTTTCAGTCTCCAATATTTTAAATAACATGTCCCAGGATGAGTTTTTTTTAATCAATGCGTTGATGAATCCTCTGAAGACGTTATAAATATATTAAAAAAGCAATATTTTTCTGAAAAAACACATCATTTCTTTAAGCAAAAAAGAACTAGTTTATTTTATTATGAAACTAGTAAACTCCGAAAGGCTTCTAATTAGTTTCGAGTATTCCGCAACTGTTTGGCTCTGAGATTAATTAAATAATTTTTATTTTACATCTCTATAGCGATTATTATGGGCATTTATACCAAATTTCGCCTATGAATTTCTCTCTACATTGAATATTTTATTGCCTTAAAAATGTTTGTTTACAGGCGTTGGATCTTTGACTGCCTATCCATATATAATTATAGCAGAACCATTTATAAGAATAGTACATCACCTTCACGGTAAGTACCTTTAGCCTTATAAAATATGTACATAATAATGCATAGTTTTAATGACATACATACTTGTTTTTTTATTCCTTAGCAAAACTGAGCTTGTGTGTTTGTCGATATCACATTAATTTTTGACGGATTACTAATATAATACAAATATAAAACTATTTTTTTATAAAACAATCGATGCATTGATGAAGAATAAGCAGGTTATAAGAATAAAATGCCAAAACGCGAATCAGTCATTCACCATTACCATACAATCTATAAAAAATGTAGCATACATCTTGTTTGAAATATTTCTCTTTTGCTTTTAGCGACTTTTCCCTGAATAGTTTTCTTTAGGTCTTTAGGATTTTAAAATAATTGGTGGTCAATGAGTGCAGTTAGCAATTTAGACGGAGTCGTGGAAACTTTTGTTGAAGTTAGGGGCGGAATTTCCAAAAATCCCAAAACACTTACTTTTTTAAAACTCACTTACACTACGTATTTCTTACTTTCTTACCGAGGGTTTAAAAAACCTTCTTAGGGCTATCCTCCACTATAAATAAAGCCCAGTAGTAAAGTTGTCCACTACAATGGGCGAACCCGTCACCTCAGGAAGTTTTAACTAAATAATCGTTCTATCTCCCGTGAAGTGAGCGCAGAAGACTTAGGACAAAATAATCCACCGTCAAGCTCCGCCACCTGCCCGTCAGAGGCCAACGCCTTTTGACGAGGCACCGGAAAAGGTACCCAGCGGGCAGCCTCGCCCCCTGACTACCAGTTTTGGCAGGATATCTCCGTCTGGAACCTTCAGGATACCTCCGTCCTCCCGCCTGGCTACGGGTCCAAAGTCGCTTACGCGACCTCTATCTGTTGTATTACAGCGGTAATTCAGTTCGATTTATCGCGGACCTGGGCGTTCTTTGCCCATTGTGCCACACGGAATCGAGTGGGCCAAGGTCATTTCAAGAGTAGCATGACAACAGGTCAACATCCACCTCCGCTGCTTAGGAAACAGTGTATTTCCAAAGTCTCCAGCAATTAGTCAGAATGCATAACCGATTGGCATCGCCGACCTGTGCGCAAACCGTCCAGTGGCGCCGGGAGCAATCCCGCCGTTAGAAGCCGGTCCACTAGCTCTGAGACCTGAGACACGGGAGTCTTACCCGGGGTAGCCTTTCACTCGAGGAGGCTTCTGAATAGGAGCTGAACAAATAAAGCCCAGTCAAAATTTCAATATTCCAGTTAGAGTTCCAATATCCAATGGTTTGGGAATTGCAATACATCATACAACCGTGTTTTACTCTGCACCTCCTTAGGGGTCGAATTTCCAAATACCCCTTCTTAGTGGTAGCTCGTATTTTCTGGGTCAAAGGTGTAAATTAAAACTTTTACAAGAAGGTTTACCTAATTTCTCCGAGATAAGATATCATCGGAGCAGCCAGTAGTCCAGTTCCAAGTCCTAATAAAATATTGCCCAAAAGCAAAATTCCCACATTACTTGACAGCCATATAGTCAACCACGCTAGGACATACGGCACATTGGCTAACAGCATGCTCCTTTTCCTGCCGACTATTTCGGTGATTTTGCCTCCCAAGACATTTCCAGTCGATTGCATGATGAAACAAATACTGCCTGTAAATAAAATAATTATGCAATTGGGTATTACCCGAGAATTATAATTATGCAATTACTTCACCTTCATACGTAAAATTTATTATAAACTAGTTAAACGAGGCATTTTTTTTTAAATTACTAATGCTTGGGATCGGTTTTTTTTTAATACAATTCAGTCTACGGAAATATACATTATTTATTTTTATTTATTTATTTATTTATTAGTAAACATTCGGGTTATCAGTTTCAGAGTGATCATACAGATGTAAATTGTAACTAGTAATATAAGCAATACGGAAATGAACACAACCCATACGATCATTCTAGACGAATGCCTGGGCATACGAAATACACTGCTCTTGTTTTTTGAGTAGTACTGACGTTATTTAACAGCTAAGCTACTTTCAATAATATTACTAAAATAATGGTGTGAAATATTACCCATAATAATATAATATACAACGTATAAAAAGCTTTGTTATAAAGCAATAGGTATAAGTATATACATATACACACACATACACATACATACTCATATACATACATATACACACACACACATATATATATATATACATATAGACACGTAAATACACATACATACACACATATATAGGGGGAGTCCGGGAGAGTTTATCAGGGGGGAGGGAATAGCCACTGCTCATAGAATCTTTGTGGCACAATGTATTGCGACGTTGCTGCACTTATTAAATGTCTCACACCCAACCCGTCCCTCTCACGCAATGCCATTGCATTTGGCAGTCAGGCTTGGAAGTGCGAAGTGATAACGTGTTTTACCGTGCGGTAAGTGAATTTTAAAAATTTTGAACATTTGATTGGTGTTGTTTTGTATGAATAGACTCATACAAGTTACCTATATAAATGGCAAGTGTATTTATCCTAGTAACACCTACAATACATTGATTTTATGAATGTGGCATAGTTTTAAATATATATATATATATATATATATATATATATATATATATATATATATATATATATATATATATATATATATATATATATATATATATATATATATATATATATATATATATATATATATATATATATATATATATATATATATATATATATATATATATATATATATATATATATATATATATATATATATATATATATATATATATATATAAATAACAAACAGATTGGCGTGGGTGGGAGACATTAGCCACACGTGGGGGGGAGACTTTACCCAGGGTAATGTCTTCCGCAATTACCTTTTATAATGACTTCTTTTTTTTCCAGAAAAATAAATACCCAAAATAATATTTGAGTTTTCGTGGATATATCGTGGTAGACAGCCCGGATAAAAATTTGACTAAAACACCAGAAAAACAAGACTTAATTATTAATTATGAAGCAAAAAATAAGAAAATGAAAGTTGTGACGAACTAGTCGTCACGTATTTAGATTCATAATATGCTAACCCTAAAAACACCATTTAAATAATACTAAAACTATAATTTCAAACAAACTCTACGTTGAGCCTTCATCAATCGTACCGTACGGCACGATATTGAGTCGATTGCAATAGGAATCCCTAGTTGAGAATCGACCGGAACGATGGATTGCCAGTCGAATAAAAAAAGGGAGAGTTCCAGAGGATTCCGACGGAGGCGGACGAAGGACGGGCCTCCGATGTATATACATATACACACACAGTAGGACGCTGGACGGACGAAGGACGAAGGACGGGCCTCCGACGGCAATCCAATGGCGGGCCCGGCCTTGGGGCCGGGCCCGCCATTGGATTCTGCTACCCGCTGGGTCACACGAGCAACCGCATTTTATAAAAGTCTAGAAATATAGTAAAGTATATCCGTCGCTACCAAACGACGATAAAGCCAGTGGGATTCGCGCCGACCAGATCCGGAAACCCAGTATCCCGGGACACCGACGAAACCTCACCAGGCGAGTCTCTCCCCATAAATTATTATAAAAAATTATAAAGTTTCTAAAGTCAACCTACTTTATATCCAACGGATCGCCTCCTAAAGGCGACCGTCTCGTGCGCAGGCGATAACTATGAAATCGTAGATTCAAGATATAGTCAATTTCTGTTCCCCGTAATCACAGTACACGCCTCCAGGGTTCGGCGAATATTTTCCATCCCGAATACCATTAGAATCGGAATAAAACGAATATTGCATCGCCCACCTGAAGCGTCAGGTAGATCGCGCGCCACCCGCGCGAGCACGCCGGGTTCGTTGGACAATTCCCTGTAATCACCCCTTAGCATAATCAGGAATATAAAAACCCCATTAGTCGAGGTTCGGTAGCGGCATTTGCAGAGAACGACCCCCAAAAAGAGGAATCGTTCGTCCATCCATCCCTTCCTACCTACCTAATAATTAACCGCAGGTCAGAATCCCATTTCCCTCCTGAACGGCCATTACAGCAAGTCATACAAACCCTCCAAGTATTATAAATGAAATATTCTAGCATACTCTTTTGTAATAAAATAATATCCGAATAAATAGCATGTAACTAGCGCAGCACATCCTTTCAATTATAAGAAAAGAAATCGGGATTCAAAGGGCGGGGCCCATGGAAAATTCTGGTTAAAAACAGAGGGATAAAATTCCCCTGATCTCCTCAGGAAAATAGGTACTCCTCCGACGTGAAGCGGGCGGTAAAATCCGCCCTGCGAGATTGCTGCTGCCGCTGAGATTCTCCTGCATTTCGGAAGATAGGTAACGGATCATTATATACTTAATTTTATTTAGAAACTCTCCACGGTAGATTCAAGGTCGTCCTCTCCCACGGGAAAGCCCTCATTTCCGCGCGCGAGGCAAATCAGGGTTTGACCCACGCCCAGCGCTGAGTCTAGCACGGTGCGCCCTGGCCCGCGTCCGCACCCCCTTCTGCGTCCTCAGGATAGACGGCGTCCTGGTTCTGCCCTTTGTTAACGCCCCCCGAATAGCCACTTCCTGGAGCCGGGTGGCGCCCACTTATTTATAGTAACAAAATTACCCCTGTCATCTTTTTCCCGGCGTTCCAGACACATTGTTTTTCAGACTTTTCAATATTACTTGTTAAGGTACACGAAAGGTTAAACGGGCAACGTTACAAAGTAACTAAAAATAAAGGTAAAGCAAAGAAAAATACAGTTAAGAGACAAATTTTACAGCCAAGTGACAGCGAGAGTGACTTCGAAGGAGAGCCCAAGTATGACGACAGCTCCGATAGCACATGGGACGAAGATAATTGGTTTTGTTTCAAATGTCAGACGGACGAAAAATTAGCCATGCGACTGTGTGCTGTTTGTGGCAAATATGTCCATGAAATGTTTGTCGGACTAACTAGGTATGATAAGGAAGAGTTTATTTGCCCTCATTGTTCTAATTAAGAAAAGGGAAACTGTTCTGATCATTGTTCTAAGCTGTTCATTGTTCTAATTAAGAAAAGGGAAACTGATTAAGTTTGTAATAATTTTAATGTTGATTTTCTTGTTTTGAATACTCAAAGTTCCTAATTTTCTCATTGGATTAAGTAATAATTAGTGTCTTACTTTTTATTAAGTAATAATAGGTAACTTTTTTTAAGAATTACAGTTTTTTATTTATTATTTTACCCATTTTTGAACCCGGGTAATGGCTCCCTACTTGGAGGGTAAAGTCTCCCACCCAGGCGGGAGAAATTAGTCACAATCATTTTTGGGACAATTCTTTAATAACTGACAAATTATTAAAGTTATATCAAACATTCTTAAGAGAAAATATAGATAAATAGTGCAGCTTAAAGACACAATTCGTAAAAAATATCAATTATGTAAGTATAAAAAAATATGCGTATTTTAGTGAAGGGCGGGTAAACTCTCCCGGACTCCCCCTACATATATACACACATACATACATCTTTATATATACATACACACGCATACACATAAATACACAAATTATTTTTATTTTGCTTCTAAATGTTATTTAAATTCTAATTTATATTAAATGCGTCAAATTCCATGAATCATCAACAAATTTGAACTGGTCTGCAATTTGAACTACTGCGGTCGGCGAACTAACAGGAAAATTTTATGATATATTATTGATCGTTCGTAAATCCCCATAAGAAGGAAAACAGGTTAAGGAGCTATCATGCGCATTAAAAATATATTATTATACAAGATGTTCGCGACTGCACGAATGACCTTTCAAGGTCTAACTCCGTATATGAAACTAAACAAGATTTTTTTTCGATTATGACTTTCTTTTAAAAATATATATGTTTTTGGATATAACGGGATTCTTTGTAAAGGATATTATTCAAACGAAAAGGTGTATATTACCTACAATAAGCATTTGAACATTTATATTTTTCTCAGCAACAAAGGCCTAAATCAAAAATACTTTTACACTACTTTTAACTCAAATTTTCATGTAAAAAGAAAAACATCAATTTTATTGTTGAGTTTTACATACACAGTTAACCCTTCAAAGGTTACTCGTGCAGTCGCGAACACCCAGTATAACTCGATATTATTTTTAAATTATTATACTTGATTATAACATATTCGTCCATACTTATATTTAATCCTAGAGCCAATGCAGTATTAGAGATACTATTGTATTGGAGATAAATTATGAAAGTTTTCAACTAAAGCAATATTTCAAGCACATGCTTCTCTGGAATGAAATGTGAAGTAAATGATAAAAGTATTCAACTGTAGCTTTGTTACGAAATCATATATTTTTTAAAATCTGGTCATGTTTTTAGAAACCACCAATGGGACATGACTGGGTGGAACTAAAATTTTAATAGTTATACCACACTGTAATTGAATGCGTTGGACGATTCAAAAAAGATTATTGGTCTATTTTGTGACCTATGAAATGAATTTTACTGCGTTAACCACAATATTCTACTGAATAAATTAGAACACTATGGTATCAGAATCAAAGAGCTAAATCTAATTCAATCATACCTAAAAAATAGGTATCAAACAACAGAATTAAATAGAACAAGAAGCCAACCAATTCTGGTTACAAAGGGTGTAACTCAAGGTTCCATTTTAGGTCCAATTTTATTTTTAGTGTACATCAATGACTTGCCGGGATATGTGTCATCCGAGAATAAAGACATTTCACTATTTGCAGATGACACACCTCTTATCTTCTGTGACAAAAATAAGGAATCATTACAGGACTTAGATATACGATTGATCAACTCTTGATTTGGTTTAATGCTAATGAATTACGTTGCAAAATCAAAAAAAAATCCTTTTCGTTTAAGACCTGCCAATTTTGAGTATTTAAATGAATGACACGACTCTTTTGAAATTGACATCACAGAAGAAAAATTTTTTTGAGGTTTAAGTATTGACAGTAAATTACAATGGAATGCGCGTATCCATCAATTACCTAGTAAGTTATATAGCTCGATATACTCTAATAAAAAAATAGAAGTCTTTGTGGTTTTGCGGCAGCCAAATCCGTATACTTTGCGTATTTTCACTCATTAAAATGACTTATGGAGTACTGTTTTGGGGAAATGCCGCAACCAGTAAAAGAATCTTTCTTTTGCAAAAGAGAGCACTGAGCAGCATGTAAAAGGTAACGACCAGGACCTCATGCAAAAAATATTTCAGTAATGCAAGGATAATGACTATGTATTCAGCGATCATATTTATTCGGCTATGTATTCGACGTGTTTAATGTATGCTAGACAGCACCTCGCTGAAACTGCATTTCATGCCGAAATTCACTCGCACCATACCCGCGGCAGCTCCCTTTTGTGCGTACCCCGAATACTATTGGCAAAAGTATAGAAAAGCTACTAATACCTTAGCATTAAATTCTATAATCTACTCCCTACCACTGTTAAAAAGCTGCAGGACGTAAAATTAAAAAAAAAAAACAAGGAGATGCTGATAGGCCACCCTTTCTATGATCTGGCCGAATTTGAGGACCATGACTTTTCAAATATTGTGCCCATTTAAATGATGAGCCGAAAATCGAGCCCTATTATATGGTTATTTTATTTGATCTTTAATTTGTACTTTTAGTTTTTAAATGCATGGCGTATTTATAATTTGATTATTTAACATTTGAGTGACAATTTGAATATTACGATGAAGAATTTTATCTTTTCGAGCTATTTACTGTTTCGAAAATTAGGCTACTATTTTGATTATATTTATATCTATAGTTTGGCGATCTAGAAGGTAAATTCTTGACTACGTTCAGTAAAGAGTAGTAACGGGACTTACTACCTAACACGATTATTTTAACACGTCCATGAGTGGTTTTTGGCCGTCAATTGGACACGACGAAAATATAATGTAATATAATGTTATGGCGATCATTAAAATAATTAGAGAACAAATCATTTTGTTCTCTAACAACGAACAAATCAACACCAATAACATGATTTATATCGCTAACATCCAGCGTGCAGCGTTGGACTTAATTTAAAATTATAGAATTAAATTATCAACTAAAAGATGGATTTTTTATGGAATACTCGACGACACTGATTTTACTTGGGATAATTCAAAAATGTAGAAAAATATCCACTAACCTATCCATGAAAGATCCGTTTCGGAAGGTTTGATGACATCTTCCATTGACATTAGTCCATCGATTTCGACGGGTCCATAGTTAAGTGCAGATCCGAGACTTAAATATTGCATATCGGTAACTAAGGTGGCCAGAACCTGTAGTAAGGAATTGTCTACTGTAGCATTCGTTGACATTTCGGTGACATTTCAAAATAAAACAATATCAAACTATAGAAAAAAATATTTGCTAGTGAAAGGAATTATGAGAAGGTAACTTCAATGTACACGTGATAAATGTTCAGTAGGAAATTTATTTTTTATTTATTTATTATTATTTCACACACATTTAAAATACTAGGTTATTAATATTAAATTCTACCTTACTGGAGTGATACCCGTACTAAGGTAGACTTTCATGTATTATTTTTTCCTTTTTTTTAGTTGATAAGTGTAACATAATGTAGCATTGCTTTAATTTGGTAGGTCTATATTTACACAAAAATTACAAATACTTTATATTTGTAATATTTTAATATTTGCACATATTGTAATATTGGCATATTTTAGTGATATAATATACATAATAAAATTAAATAATCATATATACACATACACATATACATCTACACATATACATACACATATATACATATACATTTATACATATAACCTATACATATACATACACATATGGTTTACATCTATACATATACATAAACATGAAAATTGTAATTTTATGTAGTTAGGTATTCTTATACAGCATTATAATTAACCAATTTCTCCGTTTCTGTCATAATTTTTCTTCCTCGTATGGTACTTCACTTTTGATTCCAAATTTATTCTATTGTGTAGTCGGAAAGCTAGAAAAGAAAAATGTCTTCGGGCGAATTTAGTTTTCATAAGGGGGACATCATGTTGCATGGCTGTAACTGCGCGTGTTCTGGTAGTGTGAGATTTAATCATATGTCGCTCTGTGTTTGTGTAAATGTAATGCCTAAGGAAATTCCGGAATATCGTCCTATATATAAGTTTTTCGATTTTTAAGGAAAAACGTCTATTTTAATATATTTTTTTTCTATGATTTACACCCCATTTAAAATTCTTCACTTAATTATAGAAACATTTTAACTGAACTATATATGGTTTACAAATATATTTTGTTCCCATTCGAACAAACCTTGCCTAAAGAGGTAAGTTATTGTTTATTTAATTTTTTAAATGGAATTGCCTTTTTTTATTGACTTTTTATTTTTCTTCTTTGTAACTTTTAACAGTTAGTTTTTTAATAATTCGAATTTGTTTGCTTTTATATTGTGTGATTGGGCTCTATATATTATTAGTCCTATATCTTGGGGCTCTCTAGGCGATCAAGCATGATTGTTAAGCATCGCGTCGCGGGCTGGGAAGGGATCGTAGACCGCAGGAAATTACAAATATATTTTTTAATATTTACTAAAAATGCCTAATGGGTAATATTATAAGCGACGTTGGAGGTCTCATTGAAGAGTTCAGAGAATTGATTAGCCTTTGAAAAAGACTCGTTTCTGAATCTCTCCGAAACAGACATTCTGTTAGCTATAAATTACACTTTTAGGCGTAAGTTTAGGGGACAAGAATTCTCTAGAAAATCTCGAACACTTGTCGTTTCTTTGTCAATAAGATAATAGACCTTCGAGAATGCTCGTCATAAATCGCCATCGCCTACTGACCGTGGGAGGCCGAATTTGGTTGAGGGTTTTTTTTTGTGTTTTAAGGTTGGCTGAGCTTTGAAATGCTGACCCTTCGTAAAATATTATTTGAAAATATTTGACAGTGGTTAAAAGTGTTACACTTGCACCGGTCGCTACGTTGGTGGCGAGGATTCCCCCGTTCTAATAGTGTTTATGTTTCGGGCGGATTATAGTGTATAAAGACTCGTTTTAAATTAATCTAATAGTGTTTATATTTCGGACGGATTATAGTGTAAAAAGACTCGTTTTTAAGTAACATAATTATAGCGTAAAAAGACTCTTTTTCTTTTAAGTAACCTAATAGTGTATAAGCGGTTGCAATTTTAAGGGAATAAACGTCCTTATAATGAAATTGACCTTCTCTCTTTCGAACCAACCGGACTATTAGTGCTAAAACCTTAGATTCGTCGGCAGTCGAGCAGCGGTTTTGGTGTTGTCACCTATGGAACTGAACCCCGGTAAGAAATAAAAACTATCGAAATACAGTCCAACGTGTCTACCGGGGTTTCTTGCGAAAAGCAGCGATAATAGAGGTATTCGCGTGCGAATATCGCGCGAATAGTGCGAATATCGCGACCACCTAATTTTGTAGTTTATACCAGGGAGTCACGTTAATTAGACATAATTGATTGATGAATGACGTGACTCCCTAATATAAAACCACAAAATTGGGCATTTTTAGTAAATATAAAAAATAAATATTTGCAATTTCCTGCGGTTTACAATCCCCTCGAAGCCCGCTACGCGATGCTTGACAAGCATGCTTGATCGTCTAGAGAGCCCTTTAAATCTTTTTGTGACACTGTGACACATCGTTGTAAACCAAAGGTATTTTCTTGCAAGATTAGCTTTGTTAAAAATCGGACACAAAGCAAATATGTAACAATGACGCATAATATTATTTTGGCCTAAATAAATTTGGTCACTTGATATTCAAGTAATTAACATCCATCTTTTCCTTATAGATACGGCATCATAGGTATGGGTTTTTTACCGACTAGTAGTTAAAAAGTTCTCTTAGTGATTCTATGACGTTAAATTTGTTTGCAACAACTATGTGAGAAGCATAATTAAAGATTATGAAAACCTGAAAAATGCCTTTATAATCAGAATAAAACTTAGGAAAGACTTGAAGAATATATAAAATAATTCGTGGGTTTAACACAGAATTATAGTGTTTTGGGCACATTTTTATTTTAATTCCTGAAGAAATTTTTAACTAACCGGGAAAACAAATTTAGTGCATTGAGTATGTATAACTCAATGATATAGTGTCGTAATAAAATTATTCATACTGTATAAAAAACAAATTGTGACATATACATTAATTAAATCATAACGATGCATTACATATTTTTGCTCAATATGTCTCTTCAATACTATAAGTAGGTGTTACTCACAGATTATTTTTATCTTTATTATATTTTACAATTTAATACCATCTCTATATCTATTTTACTTTTTATGTCATCTGTAAGTTTAATTTTTGTATTTATTTGTTTATTCGCTTATTACTAATCAACATTACAGAAGAACCAATGCATTGAAAAGTAAAAATAATAAATAGATCACTTAGTTACTATACAAATAGGATGATACCTATCATAATATTACCTATCTACCTATCATATAAGAATAAAAAAATAATTGCCTGTAATTTATATGAATGAGGGTTGGCGAAAAAAATATCAAAATCTGGTGCCATTGAGTTAATATCATTAAAGCGCCACAAAAGACGCGCTAACAATGTCCACTTCGTAAGGTTAGTGCGCGAGAACGGCTCCGCGAACAGATGGTGCGATCGAGAACGAAGATAATTATCAGGTACGAAAAGATCCACCTTAGCCAGTGAGCTAGGTTTATTAGTTTTACCTCAAATGAGATTAAAAACATAGGACTCTTCCGAGAAAGAGAGAATTATAGTCAACTATGCTTGTGATAAATGCAGTCGGACACAAAAATGGATAATATCCGTACTGCTTGACGTACTGAAATCTCAAAAAACACTTTTTTACCTTTTCCAGCATAAGGGTATAGGATATAATCAATGGTATAGGTATCTTCATGCGGATTCCAAATAACTGCATTCGTTTCCATGCGACTTCTATCAATTAAGTTGTACTACGTGCGCATAACCCTAATAGTATTGAAGTGTTTTGATTACCGTAACTCAAACCCCAAAGAATTTAAAGAATTTATAGATAGTTGTCTAATGTGATCCTTGAAGTTTAAATGGGAGCCGAAAAAAACTCCCAAGTCCTTGACCTCAGTCACTCTAGGAAGCACACACCCAGAGATCATTAATGAGACGAGCAGGCGATATCGGGTGTCTCATTACTATTAGAAGCCATAACTTTTTTGCTTTTTACCTGTGCGAATATCCTCCTTTTGTCATGCTTTTCAGGCGGTATCAAAACCATCATGACAGCTACCACTCAAACGAAACTCTTATGTCTGACCACAAATATAACACTATCACAACTACTGATAGAGGCAGCATCGCGGGGACACGTTTCTTCCAGTTAGTGTTTTGTTTTAATCGTCCAGTAGCACGGAACATTTGGATAGTGGAAGATTACAAATTATTACTTGGACTTGCTATCTACGGTGGCAAGTCGCAACATAGGCATCCAAAAGGATTATTAGCTCATATGTATTACATTACTAATAGCTCAAATATTATAACCTAAAATTTTATTGCAGATAGATATAAAAAATAGAGAAGTGGATACTTATTTATTTATTTATTTTATTTTATTTATTTATTTGTTTCAAATATTATTCAAAAGCCTTACAGACGAATCTAATTCGCCCTTGAATATAAAAACTTGAGTAATAACTGACTTACATAAGTAAACTAATGCTTACATTCACCAAAAAAAAAACATAAAACTAAGTTAAACAAAGATTATGATAAACATGAGATAGCAGGGAGTTGCCTATTTAGCTGCCAAATGGATATACAAAAGATGTCTATTTCAGTGGGTAAGGAATTAAGGAGAGCTATAACCCTCTCCACTGGCCTGTCTACAAAAATATTTGTTTGCACATTTAACAATAGATGCGATCTCCTCGCTGTGTAATTTACCGGTACGTACAATTAAAACTTACATAGAATCTCTGGCAAATAAGTAGTTCCTTGAATTAATTTATATGCAATTATAATTAGGGAAATATATGGACGCATGTCTAGGGTGTTGTACCTATCCTTCCATTCCTAGCACAAAATCGAACGGTAATAAGTATGGATAAATATTGTATTTTCTGTAATAAATATAGATTACACTCGGCCATCTGAATGTATTTATTTTCACTTGTACACCAAATGAGCGAGTTATATTCAAGTAGGCTACGGACTAAACAATTATATAGTAGATACATATCTCAAATACACAACGTATCTCATATACATATCTTTACATACATATACTATATCCTTGAATATGTTTTCAAAGAACTGAGAAATACCATTTTGCACAAATATATATAGGTTGATTGTTGGTTGGAGTAACTAGGTACTTGGAAGGCAAGATCAGGACCGTAGTTTTCATAGACTGATTGAAAGTACTGAGAAAATAATGTGCATATATCTGGACCATTCGTAGTAACGTCAGAATTAAAATTCATTTCGCATGGAATACCGGGGTTGGATCGTTCAGATTTTACATATTTGCAGAAGAATGTTGAGTTGTCTTTTATACATTCTTCAGACTTCTCTATATAGGCTTCGTAAAGAAGACTATTTTATTTTAATCAATGTTGCATCATACCAGGGAGGAAATTGACAATGCGATATAGTTTTCGACGGTGCATGCTTGCTGATGATACCATTAAGGACTTTATAGAAACGTGTGGTGGCTAATTCCATTTCGCAATTGTTAATTTTTGAGGGCAAGTCAACCATTGATAGTGCTTCATTAATAAGTGAATAACCTGCTTGCCCGAACAATTTTATGACTTGAGCATTACAGCTAAGTGATTTTAAAGAGATTGGAATTGAGGTCAGAAGAGCTGGGTGGTATTCATCTATAGGAACAAAAGGATTTCGGCAACTCTCAACTGTACACTCTAAATTACTAAGTACGAGGTCTAATATTCTGTCCAACTTGTTATACTGAGTGTTTATTGATTCAAGAGCAGAAATGACAAGATATCGATAAAATGGCAACTGAGCTTGGTAGTATAATGAACTGGGAGTGCAACACTTTCTAACGAGTTAATCTATTTGATCTTGGAGAAATTCCAATCTCAAACAATAACAAAATTATCTTTAAATTACTTCGTATGTCATTTAATTTTAACAGAAACGAATTAACATTTTCCGCGTGATTTCTGTCAATGGGAAAATAGCAGTAACATAGATGAAAACATGACTTAGACCGCGGAAAGGAGAAGGACACCCACAGGTCTTCTGCAGAGGTGGACCACTCCTCACGTAAGCGGACTGAAAAGGTGGTGCCACCGCCCCGAGATGTCCTGTCAGAGCATAGTTTTGATCCCGTCTAAAAATAGCGTAGCGCGAATCCAAAAATTACCGAGTCCCCTATTCCATCTATTAGGGATGTTTCAGTTAAACATATAATATCAAACTCCTCTGAAAGCGGATTTTTAAAGAGAGTGTTTATTTTAGACCGTAACCAACGAACATTTTGATAGTAAAGATCTACTGACATAATGGAAATGTTCGCAAATTGTCGGAATAACAAAATCAACGATTGACTTAATTCAAATATTATGACGTATATATACTTCATAATATTTTATAATGTTAATAATATTTGGAATTGCGTTATAAAATTGGTAAAACAATCAAGCACAAAAACTGAACGTGTTGAAATTTGCGAAAATCAGATAAGCAGTGTCTAAGATTAACCATCGATAAAAAAATACAAATAGTTTATAATTTATTACGCGATAATGAAAGAAAATTACGCTTAGGGTCAAAAGAAATGGTGAAATTAGTGTAAATTATTCCAGAAATGAAAACAATAATATTAAAAGGAATTAATGATAATTTGAACTTACATGGTCGAAAAATCCATTCCACAATCATTATCACATTAGCACTGATACGAAAATCACTTTTTATAGCACCCAATAATAAAATAAAATAAACAATGTGAAATAACCGTGTTTGCAATGTGAAATAACCGTGTTTGAATAACTGAAAAACACCAATAATATGATATTTCGCGTACTTTCTACCGCTGTATCATTTACGTGATTTATTTGTTGCTTTAGTATATAAAATATTGACCGACAAACGGACAAAATGGACAGAATTACTTTATTAATTATTAATAAATGCGACGGGTAGAATAATTTGACAGCTCTTGATATCGTAAGTTTTTTTGCCATGCGTTCATTTGACGAGTGTATTCCATGATAGTTAATTAAGTGTGGACACATCAGAAACCAATACTTATAAGAAAATGTCGTGTTGTAAAAAAAATATTAAAATAAAGTACGTATTTATAATGTAATAATAATAATATAAAATAATAAAATATGGGTTTATGGGTTATTGGATTGAGGAAAGATAGCGGGAAGCATGTAATTAATTTTACGTAAGACAGAAACAATAATAACACGAATATAGAAAATAATAGCAAAACCATTAGAAGTTACGCGGGGATGAGGTCAATATAGACTTTTATGAGATTTTCTCGAAGTCAGCGACGGTGTATATGAAGTGTGTAGGAGTATTGTCGGGTCGCCTGATGAAGATCCTTGATCTACTAACCCAGACATGTTTAAAGCCTTTCGTCTTGGCAAATTCTTTAGCTTTAAACAAAAGATTTTTGTTTTCAGATGATAGGTTATAATTAATAAAGATTTCCTTTTCTTAACCCTGAAACCCAATGTCTTTTGTCGAGATTCCTCATTTCAGTCTAATGGAGGCTATAAGGTTGTCCATTAGATCCATCCTGGGGAGTTTAGCTATGACAAGTTTTGGTCTTGTGTCATTTTCGATACGAGGTCTTACACTATGAACAAACTAAATATCGCTCGGTTGCGGTGGTATACCAAGCGTTGCAGCAATCTTACAGATGATTATGGAAAGATTCTCCTCCTTGCTTTCAGGGATAGCCACAATCTCGATATTGTTCATTCGAGTCATTGATCGCATGCGCTATTCTCCGTTTTTAGCTGATGTGTGTTTACTTTGAGAGTTTTCTTTTTTTTTCACGAGTATATCCACTTGATTCATTTTCACTTTGAGGAGCATTAGGTCTTGTTTCGTCTCCTCACAGAGACCTGTGCATGCGCATTCTTTCACCTCATTCCTCATTTGATTGAAGTCACGACGAAGGGATCGTATTTTGTCAAGTAGAGGCCCAATTATAGCTTGAATTTTAGGATCGTACTCAAGATCGGTGTGTGATTGCATTGTTCCGAATCGGCCCGGGTTGCCAGAATTCGGACGGACATCGAGTATCGTACTTGATAATGCAGTATTTACATCTGAGATGGTAGCTACAGGTATTAGAATTGGCTGATCCAAACAATCCGTTACTTCACCTTAAGAGGTTTTGATTTCCGCAGGTAAATTCCGGCAACCTTGACACTTCCACGCAGCCTTGATTTTGGCTGACATCATACGATGTATCTCTTCTCGCAGTCCTACGCAGTTGAAGTGAAAGTAATTCGAACAGGAACCGCAGAACAGTTCGTCTCTTGGGAGAATTTCCGACGAGCAAGATTTGAACTCCATTGCGACCAAAAGTGCTAATCGAATGATAGTAGATAAGAGTAACTAGCACAAGTAGGGACGTTTGATGTGAACACGCCCAAAGATATACGACCACTGATTACTATTACTGAAATTGACCCACTGGAAATGCACACAACACTAACTCAGCTTGGAAACTGCTACTCGCCGACACACCTTTGAATTTCTATACCAAAAACAGGAAAAAGTACGAGAGATTAAAGAGCGTTAATGACCGTTAATGACGTTAATGACCGTTCGAATATCAAACGAGAACTTTCATCCCACGGCTGATAGAATGATCACATATCGTCTTTATATATGTAGCTTTGCCATATAATATTTATTTAGTATAATATTTTTAATTGAGTGTTTTGTTATTCGACGAGGCTACGAGGAAAAAAACAATCTCTTGTGCCACAGGTTGCGAATACCTCAAAATTAGCAATCTCGTATCATTTGCAGTTGTGGATTGTGGACAGCGGCCGACCTGCGTCTGCGCGATTTTGGAGGTTCCTGCGTTAGTAAAGGGTGTAATGATTTTTTGGCTTTTTTACATTTTTTTGCTTTGCTTTGAGCTTTTTTATTATTTAATAAGGTCTAATGTATTATTTATTATTATTTTCATTATTTTTATGATTTCCATATATAAATAAAAAACTGACCAGGATCTACGTCATCGAACCAGGCTTATGTGGTCAAGAGCTATAAATACAGAAACATTCTCACTGTTCTGGCTTTGCCAGTATTACTAATTTCTGCATTAACTGTTTGAGCCCAGTGTCAGGCGACAGTCTCCTAGAATGTTAAAAAATAATGTTATTTTTTTATTTATATATTTTTATTTTATTGCATGTATGTTATTTATTCCATTTTACACGTGGTTATCGAAGGTTCATCACAATCTCGTGCAACCCTAGGAATGTCACACATCTAACTAGGTTTAGACCTGTGCCTAGATGTGCGTCTTCAGACTTATTTAAGATTGCGAGCTGATTTGCTGGCTGCGTACTTGGTTTTTTTTCTATTTTTATGAAAATGAATGAGCAGCTTTTTAACGAATATTTATCTAATATCAAGTACATGAAATTCGTTAAATAGCTGCTCTGAACTATATTGAGGTTTTTTTTTATTACCGACTCTCAATAAAAGTTTCTGAGCCTTTAAGGAGTGTATCAAGAGTCGACTTTGTACAGGCACCCCAACCAATTAACCCGTGGACCCATAAACCCTGGCATAACGCCAGGGTTTTTACGATATATCAAATTTAAACACTTTTGAAATAATAATACGCCAGGAAAAGAATATCATCGATCGCATAGACAGGTGAAAAAAAAGAAAGTTATCGAAGAATACCGCCGGGAAATGGTCGCTACCACCATCAAGGCAGCACCGACCATAGTTATAATAATATTAAAAATTATAAAGGCTTTGTTGGTACGAAAAGGCAATATTATTTCCTACAGGCAATATTCAAAAGCTATCCTTTACTTACATATTTGGAAACTTTGTTTGCGGATAGTTTTTCCATAGCTGGGTGTGCTTCCTAGAGTAGCTAATGACGATGAGCTAATAATTTCCGTGCAGTTGGGCCACGAAGACCCATCTCGTGCTTTGGGGTTGGCTTAACTCACGGTCCAGCTCCTAACCAGTAGCCTCCTCCTCGAAGAGGAGCTACCCCGGTAAGAACTATGTTTCCCCTGCCTCTCATTGTATGCATTGTTGGATCAGTTTCCCCTGGGGGATTGACCTGGGCGGTTGGCGCACCGTCCGTCGTCAACCAATCGACTGTGCACTCATGCAAATATTGCAGCAATCGCAATATTCCGTTCGTATACTTCTAATTTAATACATAAATGAAATGACGCGGTTTTGAGAAAAAAAAATGGTCTCGGTAACGCGAGCATGTCGATTTTGAAATTGCCGCGTTTTGACTTGTTTGACGACTTTTTACTCAAATTCGCTTACCATCACGCTCGTTGCAATTATTTTTTTTTTTATATACACGATAATAATATATTTGTACCTACATAGCATATTATATTATTATAATATAATTATTGTTATTTCTTTATTAATATTTTAATTGTGATTTTTATTATACGAATTACGACCAAAAATAGGACAAAGCAGTAGTAGAGGCAAAAAAATGGCTATCGAAGAAGAGATTAAGCAGTCGAGTAACAAGATCAAGATATCAATGAGGAGGGGAGAAATATTTCAAGTAAGGCAAATGAACCTATCCAACAATGGCTCTAAAGTCTCTGATCTTACAGAAACAGCAAATACACTCAACGAGTTTTTTAAAACGCTGTTAAACACTCGATCTTACCAGCACCAATAACGTTGCAGCCTATTACTTTTATGGAATTTAATCAGGATTTGAATGATATTAAAACAAAACTTCAACGGATGTCCTTTGCTCCCACCCAATTTTGTCGTTTCTCTAAAATTTTCGAAAAACTAATATAATAGACTATATCCATTCATAAATAAATTCTAATTACTAAAGAAATATCAATATGGATTTAGGAAAAATATATTTACTACGTCGGCAATTTCGGAGCTCGTAAATTTGTTTCCTGACACTTTTGGAAATTCTTCCAAACCTGTGGCAGTTATTTTGTGATCTATTCATGGCGGTTGATTCGGTAGATCACGAAATATTGCTAAATAAGTTAGGCAGCTATGGGATTTAGGACAACGATAATGATATAGTTAAATCCTACCAGGCAGGACGCAGGTAGCAAACAGGCAGGTCGCAGGTAGTCGAAATAAATAGATTTAGATTATCTTCTGAAACAATATCTTGCGGAGCTCCCCGTTAATATTTTGATTTTTTAACATTAATTTCTTCTGTTTTAGATAGATATATTCTACTAGGAATTCTGTTTATAATGACCCTCCTAGATACGGGACAGTTTAGTCCTAGTTAGGTACTGAGCATTTGCTGCATTTTGGTGTTCATTTTTAACGAGTTTTTTATAACATTGATAACAATGGGGCTAAATGTACAAAAATATATTAATAAAGTATTAAACCTAAAAAAATAAAAAAAATGTTTTCATTAATTTAATTTAATTATTATTGTTAAAAATCAATTTAATATTCTATTTGATACATTTTAGTTCCATATATTTTCAACAACTGACGAATTCTATCATACGATAACTAGCTATAATTTATTAGTATGACATGCTTTTATTGTATACTAGCTGCGCCCAACGGTTTCACCCGCGTGGTGATGGAAAATTGTGATAATGATGATAGAAAACCATATATCTTTATAAATTATAGCCTATGTGTTATTCTGATGTGTAAGCTATATTATTGTAAAGTTTCATCAAAATCTATTCAGTAGTTTTTGCGTGAAAGAGTAACAAACATCCATACATACATACAAACTTTCGCGTTTATAATATTAGCAGGATTATGAAAGAATAAATTTATACTGATGCTGACTGACTTATTGACATGTTTTTTAAGTGTTAAGTGTAAACATAACGTTCACACAGTGTTTACTGCTTCTGGCTGGCCCAAGTTAAAAACGATGTTTTCTAATCTATTGGTTTCATAAGCTAAGATCAAAATTATTTTATTTTTTTAATACAAGTTATTTTTTAATACAAGTAAAATAAATATTAAAAATCAAAATAATCATTAAATAATAAAAATAGTCGAAAATAATTATAAAATAAATCCATTTACAAAATATTACGTAATAAAATTAAACATCCGATTTCTTTCTTGTATTAGATATTTTTGCAATGCCACACGCCCGCGCGCTTTCGATATATACATAAAGATGTATAGGTATACCGCGGCGACAAGGGAATACGTCCCAGCGTTGGCAGTGGCCAATTACGAATGACGATTTCGGCTTCGCGCGTCGTCTAATATAGTCGATTTGGCTTTTCAATTATAATATAATAAATTATCAAATGAATAGTTTTTTATAAAGTAAAAAATAGATTACAATAACAAAATAACTTAAGATCACTGTGTTACTTTTTATATTACTCATATGTATCTTTAATAAATAGAAAAAAATAATGTTTGGCCATAACATTTCTGGAAATTACGTAATTTCAAACATTTTTTTCTTATATTTTTTGTATGGAAGTTCCAAAAACTGTCTTAGTACTATGCAAATAGACCATACGCTGGTGTAAATAGTATTTTATAATATTGAGAATCATCTCTAGGTTTTTCAAAAACTGAAGACAAATCTCGCTCGTTTTTATTTTTTTGGAAAACAGTAACAGAATAAAGATAATTTACAATTAATATGGAAATAATTTACCATATTCGTTTTGGCAAAATAATAGCTTAAGGATCGGGTTTTTAAAATCCGGCATAATTGTATTAAAATTCTTTTTCGTGTTCTGACAACCAGGCCACAAAGTTATGCTTCATATTGCTTTTGGCCGCCACGGCCTCTTAAGAGGGATCTTTTATCTTTATCCAGGATGATAATTCTATTCATTGATTTTTTGTACGGTAAGATCGTCTGTATGACCACTCCTGCACTGTTTCACTGATTGTTACACGGCTTAACGGTTTTTCGTGTAATGCGATACAAGGAGTCTCCCTTTAATCCCTTCGTATGCGGCATAACTTATGATCTGGAATGTCTATTACTCTTTATTTAAGTACGGTAACTGGCTTCTCATTGTGGTCATTAAAATTGGCGTCTGGCGACCATATCCGAGCCCTTGCGACTAGTGACGTATTCGCTTTGATTTTAATTTTGTTCTCAGAGAAGCTACTGTTTGGTATACGTGCCCAAAGAGAGTTCTCACGGCGCAGCCAGACTCGCCAGCGCGACGTCCACTTCACGTCTTTTATTTTACAGTGAGCCAATATTTATCTGTATGCAATATTCCAAACTTGTTCTTAATAACGTGATCTAGAAGCGTGGTTGTGTTCTTTGCTAAACACGCCATCTAGCGACAAAAACAAAAAGTTTGAACAACATATACCTAATTAATATAAACAAATTAATTATTTAATCAAATTAAGCTATTTACTATAAATCATTTTTCATATATTTTTTTTCAACCTAGGTCGTTTATCAAGGCTGTCCAGCTATGAATATATTATGTATCAGGTTATGACGTATTTAACAGCTATATGTCAAGTGCAAATAGTAGATTTAACCTTTAACTGCTTAGGTGACGTTTAACAAACGTACATTAATTTTCAGCTATTCACCGTATTCCAGACTTAAAAACAAAAACTGAAACCGCTGACTCGCGTACCCATAATTAAATAGTGGGCTCGATTGCGTTTCTTTGTGAACTAAAATCGGAAATTAGTTCATGTGAACGAGACAGAGCAGTACGTCAGAGCGGAATGTGAAATGAACGGTTGTCACTTTGGTTGAAGCCTTGAGAATACTGATCCAACTGGCAAAAAATACTGACATCTTTCAATGAATATAATGTGTTGGGCATATTAGGCAACTATATTTAGAAGCTTCACTATCATATATTAAATTAAATCAGATAAATATTTTTTCACAAAAATACCATATTAACGATGTATTCCAAAGATATTAATATGATAGTACCCAGAAGGTATACTACTTTTGATCAGCGCACCTATACATTCAAGGCCCCAAGGTTTTTCATGTTCTTTCTGGTAACATAAAATCGGCGCAAAATAACACCTACTTTAAAAGGCTGATTAGAAATTGGCTTGTAAAAGAGGAAAGACAAGGAATTTTAAAAATATTGGACATTATAATCTAATCTAGAGATTAGAATATTTTGAATATTATAGTATATGTTATATTATATATTATTATTATTACATATATTTTAATATTTTTGTTGTTTTAAAGTATATTAACAAATCATTTATTTATTTTTAATAATATTAAATTTTAGTTATAAGTAAAACTTAGGACTATTTGATTTAAATTTCTATTCTAATTTTGACTATTTTAAATTCTTTTTTAATTTTTTTTGCTGACATTTTCATTTTCCACTTCTAACTTTAAGTATTTAATCGTTTTTAATATGATTTTTCCAATTTTATAATTTTGTGCATAAATGGGATATATGCCATTTTTATAAACACGGTACTGTTGCAAGCACATTCAAAATTAAATGTTTACCTTAGAACAGATCCGGGTCTAGTTAGGTCACGTTTCCACTAGATTAGGGTAAGTCCGGGGTAGTTGGGCTATGGTCGTCACACCCTGACCGAATATGGCTATCTCTCCTAATTCTCCGGGAGCGATGGCCACACCAGCCACGTGACAAGATGTATAAGCCCGTGTGATTATTTTGAGGTTATGTTTGAAGCACCGACTCATAAGCCATCCAGAAAACCCCTAGTTAGTTTAGTTAATTTATCTGGGCTTTTTCCCGCACTTGGCCTCTTGATTGGGCCGTTGTGCGTGGCTCATGTTTCTATTTATGTTACTCCAGCCAACCCAGGCTGTCCCAGAAGGTTAGCAGCCTGTTTGGGTTGCTACAGGCCTCCGGGACAGATGCTGGAGATTGTAGTATTTTTGCCCGTTGCTCTGCCACGCTCCTGCATTCCATGAGCACATGCTGTGACGTTTCTTCTTCCTCCATGCATCCTCTGCATAGAGGGCTGTCTGTCACACCTATGGTAAACAGGTGTTTGTTTAGGGGACAGTGGCCTGTCATATTACCTATAACTTTACGGATTGTGTCCCTTTTTAATCTGGTGAGGTTGCGGGCAAGTTTTTTAGACGCTTCCGGCACCGCGTTCTTTGTTTGCCTGCATCCTGCGTTTTTTTTTCCATTCTGTAAGGTGGGTTTCATCGGTGTTCCTGCGTAGCCATGTTTTTATTTGGGCCTGGGGTATAGGCATCAAGGGTTCCGGTCCATATACTATTTTCTTTGATCCCCTTTTGGCCAGTTCGTCTGCCGCGTAGTTGCCCAGTGAGTCGCTGTGCCCTTTAATCCATTGCAGGGTCTCTCTATTTGACCTTGCAATGGATTGAAGCGCATTGTGGCATTCCAGTACAAGGACAGAGGTTATAGTATTTTTGCTAGCGCTTGTAGCACGGAGGCACTGTCGGAGACAGAAAACCCCCAAAAAACACATAATTTTGTAAAAACTTTACAACCACTACTTGTATTATGAACTATTTAAATAATGTTCATACTAGGCAACAGAAAACAGGTGGATTTTACTTACTTTTGGCAAATTATTCGCAAATATTTTTGCGTGCACAAGTTCATACGCACGACTGAAAGCGAACTGACTGATAGCTGGCGACACCTAGCGGATGTTTGTAGATTTTTTTGAGTTGGCCATCTCTCCCTTACGGCATCCCCCCCCCCCCCCCCCCCCCTGGACTTACCCTATGCGATGTAGGTATTCATTTTCTGCTTTAGATTCAATTTTGTAAATATTTTCGTGCATAATTCCAATGCTGACATTGTTTTTTCTTTTTTTTATTTGCATTATTTATAAATATTAAAAAAAAGGCTTTCCAAAACTTACAGCTGTGAAGATCGATTTTAGGCAATTGTAACAGTAAAAACAAAAGCAAGGAACAAATATATAAAAAAAATGAATTTTTGCTGATGTCTTTAAAAAATGTTGGGAACCGGTTGTTCGAAGCTATGGCTATTCCAAAAAAAAAATAGGGATCATCAACAAATTCTTGTTTATTGTTTTTGAATGATAAATTTCAACATGCAAATGAAATGTGATCTTTTTTCTGAGAATTAAGGACTAAATTATACATGCACATGCAATAAAATAGCATTCATATACAGATAGGATTTGTACAGATACACTTTGTTATAAAACAAGACAGCACGTGGCAACAATGCAAAATACATTGTGACTACGTTGTTACATGTACATGACTACAATGATAAATTTAATGAGTATTTTATTCATCTTCGCGCTTGAAGCACCGCATAATAGAAGTGTTTTCCCGTTACAAGTTAGCACGGCATAGAAACAGAAAAATAAAAATACTAGGCGCAATTGCGTTCTTTGTGACGTACTGACAAACATATAGAGTTGTCAACTACAACGGGCGAACCCGTCACCTCAGGAAGTTTTAACGATTAGTCTTTCTCTCTCCCGCGAAGTGAACGCAGAAGACTTAGACAAAACAATCCACTTAACCGCGAGATAGCCAGGAGTGTTAAAAGCGGGCTTGCACTCACGCCCTTGCTTCCAATTCGAGGTCGCTTGCGCGGTCCTCTCTCTTACGAAGCGGTGAAACGGTGTAAACCGAATCTATCGCGGAAGGCGGCATCCTTTGCCCGGCTGTTCACCCAGGATCGGGTAGCCGATGATCGTTTCAAGAGCAGTCACCATGAGGTCCGCAACCACCCCCCCTCTATAGGAAACAGTACTGCTTCCAGACTTCCCCGACTGTTAGTCAGAGTGCACAGTCGATTGGCTTACGCCGCACGGTGCGCAGACCGTCCAGGAGCGCCAGAAGGTTGATTCCTATGGGAAACTAGCCCTAAGGTCAGAGTCCTGCCCGGGCTCGCACTTCATGCGTGGAGGCCGCCGGATGGGTGTTGACCCGTGAGTGTGACCAACCCTGAACAGAATGGGTCTTCGTGGCCAACTCAGCAAGGGCCCATTAGCTCCCATGTATTGACAAACATTACAAGGTAAATAAAAGCTTGTAATAAGTTAATAGTAAAAACACATTTTTTAAAACAAGCTTTTATTAAAATGATCTGTTCCGAGCCAACCCTGGGTGCAGCAGCCATAATCATAGTGGAACTTACGGGCTATCATAATTGAATGCGTATACAAAATTTCATGTCTGTGATATGGACCGTTGAGGAGTCCCCTCGTGGGGAGCCAACCCTGGGCGCAGCAGCCATGTCAAGGTGACACTTAGAACGGGATATCATAATTGAATGAGTATACAAAATTTCGTTTCTGTGCTGTTGACCGTTGAGGAGTCCCCGCGTCGGGAGCCAGCAGCCATGTCATGGTGAAACTTAAAACGGCTTTCATAATTCAATGCGTATACAAAATTGCGTATCGTGTGCTGTTGTACGTAGAAGAGTAGCCTCGTCGGGAGCCGATCCTGGTTGTAGAATGAGGTCATGCTCACCATAAAAATACATTGTCATCAAACGTGAGTCATAGTATAAGAGAAAGTAATTCTAATTCAGCTCGCAAGATTTGACCTAAACACACATAATAACATAGATTGCAAAGTAAATAAAAGCTTGCAACAAAATGATGGCTTGATACTAAGTAACCAACGTCAACGTCACCAAATTTACTATTCCATACATTTTATATTTATAATTTGTAACTTAATATTCATTTTATTGATTTAAAGATGCGAACCATTGTTATCCCATGGTCATCCTACATAATATTATAACTATTGAGTGGGCAATAAATTGTACCTAACTACTCATTAATAGCACTGCCGTCTTTGCAAAATTTATCTAGTAATAAATAAACCGCAGCGCGATAACGTTGGTTTCTTGGTATCTAGCCATCTATTTAAGTTTTACAATACGTTATTGAATATTGTCATTATTGATTTAAAGATGCGTATATTCAGCGCTTATTGCTACAGTGAGGCGAGATTGGACGGGAAGACTGTAATAGTAACTGGTTGTAATACAGGAATAGGGAAGGAAACAGCTCGGGATTTTTATAAAAGAGGTGAGTAATTTCTTAATTTCAAACTGGGAATATGCAGATTATGTTAACCAAATATTGGTTGTGTCACCCCAAGACTCCCAGCAAGTAGCCAGGGACTTATTTCATCTGAATATTCATTTCATTTAAAAAATCGATGAGCAGTTGGTAAAAATTCCTTTTAATATGCGACGCAACGCAATGAAAATTTGAAAGTCGAACATCAATTTAAAGATCGAATTGCAAACGGGGGTGACCGTGAGCCTTTGAATTACTATTTAATTAATATATGGCGGACTTTAAATATTAATGGTATTGCTTCCTATATAAGTTATTCCACTAAAATTTTACGATGTAATTTCGGCCAAACGACTCATCTTTTTACCGGATTTTAAGTTTCTAAGTCAGGTATTTCGAGATTGAAGTATGACTAGCGCGCCGCTTGGTGAACCGCTTTCAAAATTTTTTCAACTGTGCCATGATGACATGATGCCTGCATGCTAAATTTCAGCTCAATCGGATGAAGCGTTTGGGCGCTATCGTGGAGGAATACACACACACAGACACATTGACTCACAGACAGGCTTGAATCTGGAAATGAGCTTAATGATACCGGAGGGGGGGCCGGGGGGGCTCTAAATAAAAAAAAACCATTTTAAAAAAAAAATGCGTTTACAATTATTTCCCTAATTGTGAACGCTATTTTTTTGGCTGGCCGGGAAAGTAAAATACCACCGACTGCTGTGGCTAAATGCGCTCCTATCTAAATCATTAGAATAGTCGTCCTAGAGTAGGTAGTTTAAAATCACTTGTTTCGAAAATAAAAGCGAAAGCGGTTTAGCGACAATAAAAATGATTGGCCCACGTCCGAAAGTACAGATTAAAGATTCTGATTATTAGTAAACTCTTTCTCGCAACCCGCTCACGAAAAGTTGACAATTTCCACATGAGCATTACAAGGGATAACCGTAATCGCAGTCTTTTTACACGACTGCCCAAAAAAAGGTGTGCAATGTGTTAGTTCGTCTATGTGTGTTTCCCATTTCTTTATTTTACCATTACTTTTAAACGATAGCTTTAATTGAAAGATCACATATGTTTCTACAACGTTACTTAAACGTAAAAACCTTTAATTGGCTCTCTGTTATCTTACTCCGTCTTTTTGCTAAATTATAATTAGCTGTTGGTTTTCCTAAAAATAAATAAATAAATAAACCCTTGAACTGATTTGGAAGAGTGTGGTATTGTTAGAATCGTTATGTCATCTCGAGTGCCATAGGATACCTAAACAACGTTATACAAACGTTCAAATGTAAATAAATTAACATAAATTTATCGTATTTAGTGTCAAGTTAAAGGTCTGATTGAGTACATTCTGGAAATTTACACGTATCTATATAAATAAATATATAAACCATAAATATTAGGTTGGAAACTAGGGCATTTTGTATGTGTTTAGCTGCGTCTGAGAGAGGTTCATTGTAACGTGCGCTCGATATTTTTATTTATAATTTTAAAAGGTCATCTTCTTACTCATTACGTATTTTTTTTTCGTGTTTGTAGCCCATTTTATTTTATTTTTCTCCGAAACAAAACGCGATTTATATCTACTGCTCTTATACGAGTTCAAATTGAATCATAGCGTAGCTCAAGATTCAAGAAATATTAATCACGCATTCGGAGATGAATCCACTAATCAAAAAAATGCTCGATATCAGTTCCAAAAATTTAGTTCTGGCAATTTGAGTATCGTCAACGAGCCTTGAGCAAGATCACAGGTCCATATTGATAACAAGCAATTAATTACGACAGTGGAATCTGATCCACACCCAACTATTCGTAAACTTCGATCTTAACTAGGAACTAGCCAAACGACGATGGTGCAATAAATAAAGTAAAAAAATGGATTCATTTGTGCCTCACAAACTGACGCAACTTCAGATGATCGACCGCAAGAGCAAGTGCGTATCTTCGTTTCTTCGCAATAAACGATTCCCGTTTTTAAACCAAATCATCACTTTGTATGATACTCATGTAATGTGGATTTCGTATAATAAACGAAAACGATCAATCAAATGGGTAGATAAGAATAAACCCCCAGAACACATCTCTAAGCCAAAATGTCATCAAAAAAAGATTATGGTTACCATATTATTATGTTGGAATGCCAAAGGAAAGATCCATTATTTCCTCCTGCAACCAGGCGAATCCAAAGCAGTGGGATCCTATTGCTGTGAAATTGATGTCATGCATGACAAACTTTTGAAAAAACAACCAGCATTGATAAATCGGGACGGCGCGGCGCATTATTACTGCATAATAACGCAGGACCACATAAAGTTTCAACAACTGTTGAAAAATGACTTCTCTACCATATGAAATTTTACTACTTCCTCTATATTCACCAGATAATTACCGACCGATTATTACCTTTTTCGTAATTATGAATTATTTTAAGAGAAAAATATACTAATAACCAAAATTATATAATAAAGACAATTATTTGTTTATTAATTTTTCAAAATTGGATTTTTTCAAAAACGAATATATGACTTACCCAATCGTTGGCAGAAAGTCGTAGATGCCGATGGAAGTCATTTCGATTAAAAAATAATAAATAATGTGAAACATTGAGCTTTTTTTTTTATTTTTATTCATCGCCCGTTTCATAGTTTCCAACCTAATATTTCGTAAAAAACCATAATAAATACAATAGTTCACTGTCTGTAGCGGCAGTCACGTTTTTGGCGCCATAAAATACATTTGCTATTGCGCAAAGATAGTCTTTACTATGGGAATCAGGTTAAGTGAACAGAACCAAGGAATCAGTGGATGCGGCCGCTCTTGTTGCAAGAGCTTACTGACCTTTTTACCAATGCTGTGGATGATTTTGCAAGAAAACTAGAATTTGTTTTACAAAAATCTATTCCATTTGTTCCAAGGGAGAGGACCGCGCAAGCGACCTCGAACTCGTAACCAATCGAGAGACCGGAGTAATCTGATCGTAATTGGAAGTAAGGGCGCGAGTGTAAGCCCGCTGGGTAACACACCTGGTTATCTCGCGGATAAGGCGTTGGGCTCTTACGGGCATGAGGCGGAGCTTGACGGTGGACTGTTTTGTCCAAGTCTTCTGCGCTCACTTCACGGAGATTAAAACTTCCTGAGGTGACGGGTTGGCCCGTTTTAGTTGACAACTCTATTTGTTCCATTTGTAAGATCTGGAGTTGAAACAAAAGTACAGTAGAATAATGTGGATGGTTTTTTTTTCAATAACCCGTTTTTCAATAACCCGTTTTTCAATCCCCCGCTTTTCAATAACCCGTTTTTCAATAACCCGTTTTTTTCAATAGTACGAGCTTCTGTGCTTTAAACGCGGGTTTAATACTTGTTTAGTGCAGTTACCCTTTGCAATTATACCACGGATCCATAGACTTCGCCACAATGTTTTTACACCATTTTGATGGTTGCAAACTATAGAATATTTCCTTACGTGGGCGTGTAATAAGTGGGCCATGACGAGAATTCGCAATGCGATATAGAATTTAAGCATGGCCGACTTAAATTGTTTCAATTCACAACCATGATTATTATTAGGGATAATAATATCGTCGATAAGAAGCACAATAGTAACATATTATTATTTTGCCTAAACCTGATAAGTCCAGCCAGCATGCAGCCGATATTGAGAAATGGAATCTAAATTCGAGAACTGGAATCTAAAATCTAATAAATCAAGGACCATCTAGATTTTTACTCAATAATACCTAAATAACATTAATTATTGTTTGTATGGTGCATGTTAATTTAAAATATCGCTGAATATAACTAAAGATAAACACTTTCTGAAGATAAATACTTTGTGAATCCACAACAATAGGCCAGTCAAATTGTATACGAAACAGACAAAAGACAACCTTGCAAAAGGTCACGTATATTTATTTTTTAAATATTGTTAGGTTAGGTTAGGATAAATCAAGGACCATCTAGATGTATTATTCCATAATACCTAAATAACATTAAGCATTGTTTGTATGGTGCAATTTAATTTAAAATATCGCTGAATATAACAAAAGATAAACACTTTCTGAAGATAAATACTTTGTGAATCCACAACAATAGGCCAGTCAAATTGTATACGAAACAGACAAAAGACAATCTTGCAAAAGGTCACGTTTTTTTTTTTTTTTAATATTGTTAGAACCTGTACCAATAATCAGCGACCAAGATTGCAGCCTTGATGACTTGTGTGATCAATATACATTTCAAATATATCTTTTTATTTTAAAAATATGTTTCCAGGTGCCAGGGTAATAATGGCGTGTCGAAACCTAGAAAAGGCCGAAGTGGCCAAAGCGGACATAGCAAAAGGCACGCAGACGCGAATGAATCTTGGCGAATTACTAATAAAGAAATTGGATTTGACCTCGCTGACGTCGGTCAGAGCGTTCGCGAACGATATTCTTGCGAACGAGGCACAAATCAACATTTTGGTCAACAACGCCGGCGTCATGATGTGCCCTCAAGGCAAAACGGAAGACGGCTTCGAAGTACAGTTCGGCACCAATCATTTGGCACATTTTCTGCTCACTCTTCTTCTTCTACCGTTGATAATCAAGAGCGCTCCTGCGAGAATCGTGACAGTTTCCTCTGTCGCCAGTTTATGTAAGTTTACCCTAACATTGCAATCACCCCTAAAACTGTTAGATACGTTATCTTCTTCTTCTTGAAGTGCCTCTCCGTTATTGGAGGTTGGTCGTTAGCTCTGAAAACTTTTTTCAGTCTTGCGTCATCCGGAAGAGCTGTTTCGCAATGGTGATCCCGGTACGCTCTCTGACATTGCACAGCTACGACTTTTTCCTCCTTCATACATAATTTATGCAAATATAGGTATACTTATAAATAAGATAAAAACGATTTTACCCCATGAAGTATGTAGCACCCTTCGTTTCGGCGACATTGCAACCACTTATGTCCAGATTAGACTCCCATGACAGAGTCCCCAGAGTCTGTTGTGTCAGTATTGAAATATTATACTTAGTCAAATACATTGAAGGTTATCGCGGTTGTTTGGTATAATAAATAAGATAAAAACTAATTTACCGCGTGAAGTTTGTAGCACCCGACGTTTCGGCGATGCAGCAACCGCCGTTGTCCAGAGTAGACAGTCTACCCAGTCTACCCTGGACAACGGCGGTTGCAACATCAGCGAAACTTCGGGCGTTACAAACTTCACGCAGTAAACTCGTTTTTGTCTTATTTATAATATCAAAGAGCCGCGATAGTATTTTATTTCATATGTGTAAAAGAAATATAGGTATTGCTACTCGGAGGACAGGACAGTTGAACCACTTTCCGGTTAATTTTATATTTAAATAAAAATAAATGTGTTAGCTATCATTGAAAAGAGCAGTTATTCTAAATTTATATAATATTTGTCTTTGTACAAAACTTACAATTGACAGATTAATATGGAAAAAAATGGTATTTCGCTCATGTCTCCCTCGCATGCTAGACTTAAACCAATGAAGAGGGAGAAAGAAAAATACTCTGATCCGATGGCTGTGGGAATCATCCCACTGCCAATGGATAGTATTTTTTTTGTGTTACATACTACTACATTCAAGGGCTACGAGGAATAGAAACCTCATAAATTGTCCCTCAGTGAGGACAGAAATGTGTAAAAAGGGACCTGAGTTCTGTTGTGTTAAATATTTTAACGCTATTCCACAAAACATCAAATCAATGCGACAACCAGGATTCAAACAGACATTAAAGCACTGGCTCAAAAATAAATGCTATTACAGCGTGAATGACTTTTTAAACGATAATGACAAATAAATAATATAACATATTTTTATTGTAATTCTCCCACATTTTTAACTTTAAACATTTATATTTAATTCTAGCTATAAATCTGACAAACAGTAGACAGCCTAATAATTCCAGATTGATATTTTAATTTAAAAACAAAGTGACATTTGATTAATATATAGTAATGGAAATTTACTAAATTTGTAGATTTAATTATTATTTTGTTAATACCTATGTCTAAAACGTAATATTTTCGGATTTGTTTTCCTTCAACTGCGAAATGAACATATTTAATTATAGAAAATACATATTGTACGCCTGATTGGTAAACTGTATAGCACATATAATAGTACCTATCCATTTTGTACGACCTACTTACAGTTCACAATAAAGAATTATTATTATTATACTACATGTATACTAAATATATACTTTATGCGTCATTTGATTCGTGTGAAATGGCTCATGGTAAGTCACTACGAATACGCTACATTTTAAAATGACCAACTGGCAAGGTTTTGTAATAGATAAAACGGATTCGATTTTTATTCACAAAAAATATATTATAAGGATCCATATTTTTTGTGATTTCAATCATGACAATTATTTTGAAGCATTCTTCAATATAATTTCCATGATTATATTTACTGGATAACTTTGCGAGATAAGTTCTTTTAGTTCTTGACTAAGAAAATTTCAGAAAAAAACTAGGTTTTATTCTTTGGTTACTAGATATTATTAAAGAATAAGCAATATATACCTACGCTATATAGTATTACAACTAAAGAAAACAATCACAGCAAACCACTAAAAATAAGTTTTGACTACACTATATTAAATCGGAGGCAACTCGCTCTTCAAGTGCGAGAAGCGCTAAAGATGTCAATTGCTCAATAATTTGAGCATATCATTTATAATGTTTGTAAGATATATGTTTGTTTGTTTCTGAATTTTGTTTCTTTATTGTGAAATTTCACAACAGGCAGGTTTATTATCATATGACAATCTCTTACAACCCACCCTACTATGAAGTGTGTATATGTATGTTTTGCGTGTAACATTTAAGTGTGTCTTGTTATTGCATTCGGTTGATAGAATCGATATGAAATTGCACTAAGTTTATCCCACCGAAAAATGGTGACCGAGCCGGGAATCTAACCCGGAACCTTACAATATAAGATCAGGCGACCTAACAACTATGCCACCGCTATTTATGCTGATGTGCTAGATGTGACCGCTAGATGTACTGTTTCTCTAAACAGGATCGTTTCGCTGTATAGTTGAATGGCATGTACTGTGCACCTTTCGTATTGTGCACCACGTACTGTGCACCTGTGCGTACGTAGGTCGATGAGCATTCCCTTGGCGAAGATAATGAGTGCAATATGCAATGTGAGTGAAGTAATTGAAGCGTATTGTAGTCCGTAACTTATAAAACAAATTCAGATGAATATAAATACGGATAAAAGCCATACTGACGATAATAAATATATCTACTTAGCCTCTTTTCCACACCAGATACCCGAATTGTATTCCAAAATGTTATTATTAATGTTATTAATTATTATTATAAATTACAAATGATTAAAACGTGGTTGTGAAAATAAAACTGCGGTTCAAATATAATGCTACATCGTTTACATCGGAAGATCTGTTTTTTAAGTTACTATTTATGTTTTAATTGTGAATAAGTGGGTACTTTGCTCTCTAAATTGTAAAAACTCTAAACTGGAACATTTATTGACAATTTTAAAGGAACGCCAATAAATTACAATTTTGTGTTTATTCACAGATACCACACTCTCCAAATTCACGTCTTGCATTTCCACAAGTCTTAAATTGCAGAACACCTGAGGAATAAAGTAATTTTTTAGCGATTTATCAATCTCTTGTAAATATTTCTGCGCACTCTTTAATACTCTAAGGTTACCTATACGAGTATCTTCTAACTAAGTTCTTATTATAATGATGAATAAAATGATTTTATTATTTAAGAAGGTAAAAACAATATAATTCTATAAATAACTTAAGACACTAAATAGTAAATATTGTTTAAGGTGGTTGAGATTTATGGAATAAGCAAATTAGTTTCAGTTTCACTTCGATTTCAGTTTTTCCGTAAAATCGGCAAAAAATGTAGACTTCAAATTATATTTCTGTATTTTTTAATACAGAAATATAATGTATATGAAAAATAGAGTATATGAAAAATAGAGTACTAGTTGCAATAAATAGTTAGTGTATATATTAAAAATATACGAAATATACGAAAAATAAAATATATATGAAAAATACAGTACTAGTTGCAATAAATAGTTAGTAGCAGTTACTACAGTGGGATAGTATAGATACAAATAGTGAATCTACTTTAAAAAATATATATATTTTTTAAATTTATCATTTTTTTGTATTATATTTTATTTACTATTTTTTGTTTTTAAAATTGTTTAGGATTATCTTACCCCATTTTTTTGAAATAATGATTATTCAAATACTATCTATTTGAACATCATTATTATTTATTATGATTATGATTAAATCAAATATTTTTTCAATTTTCATTTGTCCATCTGATAACGTATAATAATAACGATTAGTGTATACTTTCTTTTAGTTTTAATATGTTTCTTTTCTTTACTTAGTTTTATATAGGTTCATACATATATTTATAACAATTTAAATGCCCGCTTTTGAACAGTCTACAGCCTAGTTAGGTGACATTAAAATAGGATCAGTCGCAACAGTATTTAACATATCATTTTATCAGTTTTTTCTTACTGGATTATTGTTTATGGCATTTTATTTGTACATGTTGTCCATTTTACTGTACATTATTGTGAACTACAAATTAAATTAAATGTACAATCGAAAAAATAAATAACAAAAAATCATAACAATAAGAATAATGAACAAGTAAAAATAATCATAACACTTAAAATAATCAAATTAATTGAACCATCCAAAAGGATATGTAGTAATATAAATTATTAGCTGTAAGAACAATCAGCAATACAAGGAATAAATATACAATCATCAAGTATCAAACTACTATAGCTTGATTGTTTTTACCTGACCACTACAATGATTCTATGAATCTAGCCACACATAGTATTTTATATAGATAAGCTACCGATAGTATTTTCAGGCGGAACGCACACAATGAAAAAGAATTTCTTTGTATGCATTAGTAGTTTCACGGTAAGAGATCGGTTCTTTGTAAATGTATAATTTTCGAACGAAGATGAATAACACATCATTTTCATTTTAGATGGTGAAATGGATTTCGACGATCTCAACTGCGAAAGAAAACCTTACAGTCCATGGAAGGTATACTGTCAAAGCAAATTGGCAAATGTTTTATTTTCAAAAGGACTTTCCGATAAGTTAAAGGTAGGTACCTACATAATAAAAATAATATTAGGTCGTTTCCTATGTAACTGCGAGTTTTTTCACACTGGCCACTTATATAATCAAGTCACTTCTGAAAATTAGGTAATCATTGAAGTTTGTTTGTTCTAAGAAAAGTTCAAAATTAGCATTATTTTCGAATATGAGGTCCTGTGCCACCATTAAAGCTTCTTTTACCGTTAGAGCCTAGCGCAACAATTACACAATTAAGAAGAAGATCGGCCATTAATAGAGCCTGGTCAATCACTCTTTGCCATTGCTTCTGCACGACAAAGCACAACCATATACTTGACAGCAAACAGTCGAAAAATTGCAGGAGTTGCGACTGGAGACTTATAGTTATCCACCGTACTCCACTTTTTTCAGAATTTGGATAGTTTTCAGAAAAAAAATCAACTCCGTAAGCGAAGTGAAAAACGTATTCATCAATTACTGATAGCAGGCTCTGCACCCTCGAGATTTTTAAGCTATTGCATAGCTTTTATCGCGGGCCTTAGGCCAGCGCGGCGACCGAATGAAGAAATTTCTTAACGAAAATTAATGATTTTAAACTGATAATTACATCTAAACGAGTACTGCTTACGATTCAAAAAAAATATATGTTAAACAAGAACATTTTCATAATATTCTTAGCTTTGAATATTTTAGATTTTGTCTATATTACATAGAGTAATTAATTTGTGAAATTAGGTCTAACCGAACACAAAAACGACTACTACGCAAATACTATCTGGCGTATTATTATGAAACCTACACCATTTTAAAGAAAATTTAATTATCTATCTTTTTATCTACGATTTTTTTCGAATAATTCGGTTTTTTTGCTTTATTGAATAAAAAATTCGTGCGCGGCGCTCTATCGAAAGACGTTTAAATTATTCCGAATCATTTGCTTCCGCAACCGCAAATGATTCGGAATAATTTCAACGTTTTCCGATAGAGCGCAGTTATCTGATATCAGAAAAAATAAAATAAATAAATAATTAAAATTGCATAAGTTGTTAAAAATGATATGCAATAGCTTTACCGTGGCAGTCCCCGAGTGCCACACGTATTTTTTGTTTTACTTTTCCGGCTTATCAACTGACCAGGTTTTCGGGATGAAGACGGAAATATACATTTTGAGCCCCCCTGAGATGATTAAGACCATTTTCAGATTTAAGCCTGTATGTGTGTCTAATCTTGGGAGCTAATAGACCCTGGTGCAGTTTGGTCACAAAGACCCATTCGTTCAAGGTCGGTCATACTCACGGGTCAACACCCATCCGGCGGCCTCCACGCAGAAGGGAGAGCCAGGGTAGGACGCTGGCCTGCGGGCCAGTCTCCCCTAGGAGTCAACCTTCGGGCGCTCCTGGATGGTTTGCGCATCGTGCGGCGTAAGCCAACCGATTGTGCACTCCAACTAACATCCGGGGAGTCTGGGAACAGTTATGTTTCCATTAGAGCGAGGGTGGTTGTTAACCTTATGGCAACTGCTCTTGAAACGACCATTCGGCCACCCCAGCCCGGGTGAATAAGCTGGGCAAAGGATGCCGTGGTCCGCGATAGATTCGGTAGACACCATATATACAGACAGACGGAGATATCCATCAGGGGCGGGGCTGCCCGCTGGGTACTACCCGGTGCCACGCCGTAAGACGTTGGCCTCTGACGGGCAGGTGGCGTAACTAGACTGTGGATTGTTTTTCGCCTTAAGTCTTCTGCGCTTACCTCACGGGAGACAGAACGATCAATATCGTTAAAACTTCCTGAGGTGATGGGTGCGCCCGTTATAGTTGACAGCTCTAGTTGTTTTTTCTATCTGACTGTGTGTATGTATTCTTCCATGGTATCGCACAAACGGTTAATCCGTTTGAGCTGAAATTTAGTATGCAGGCATCATTTGGCCACGGCAACAGTTGAAAGATTGCGGTTTGAAAGCGGTCCACCAGAGCGCACTAGTCATTTATCAATTGCGAAATATTTGACTTAGAAACTTGAAATTTGGTACACAGCTGCGTGGTTAGGACGAAATCACAAGGTTGGAATATATCATATAAAAGCTACACTAATAATACTTATATTCAGCCATACATTTTAATCAAATATTAACTCTGAGCCACCCAAGGCTATCCGAGAAACGTACCGCGCAACTCGACATGGGTTCTTTCGCCGGCCGACAGAGGGCGCTCATCGATTTTATTTTCGAAATTTTTATTCATATGAAATTAGTTCTTGGCTACTTGCCGGGAAAGTTTTTGGTTGACAAAACCATTTTTTTATTATTAAAAGGTGGTATGAGGAAGCTGCGATCATTAGTCAGCCTGTCTATTTGAATAAAGCGATGCTTGTTTTACAACTGTTTAATTCAACAATAAGATGGATTTATTATGCTAATAATATTTTACCATCGATAAGCAATAATATAATTTAAGATAAGCAATAATAAAATAGCAGATAAGCGTACATAAATTATAAATCAGCGAACAATGATTAATCTTTATTAACCATAAAGGGAATTTGCTTGACGGTTTAAAAAACACACCTTAGCTCGAAATGAGATGTTATCAGGCAAACCATTCGGAGAGTCAAAGAAATGACCGTTCCAAAAACCATGTTTCTTATATCTACAAATATATTCCTTACATTAATTATATTACCATATATTACGGAAATAACAATAATATTTCTCAACCGCTCGTTCCCCAGATAGAACAAGAAACATAATATTCTATTAAAATGATGAAACGAAATAGATCAAAATTGATGCGATTTAATAGTTTATAGAAATATTTTTAATCGCAATAATTTAACTATGTACTATTTTTTACAAAATTTGTTTCTGGACTTCACTATAATCATAATCGTAATCAGTTTGTTAAATCAATTAATACCGTAGGTACAGAACGAAAATCATAACATAGTTAAATACTGTTGAATGGTAAATACTGTTGTCAATCTTAAAACAAATCCATTATAAGGTAAATAGTCATGGAATTCAAACAATTTATCATTTTTTTTATTTTAAAAATTAAGAGAAAGAAATATAATCACGTGCGGCTTGATATACCGTAGTTTAACAATAAAGAGATAGTAAACTGTTCGGAATAAGTCCTAATTTTTTTAAAAGATAGCTACCTTATAACAAAAATCTAAACAACTCGTAACAAAAAATGTGACCTATAGATATAAAGTCAAATTATTAATTAGATACAATTTTGAAAAAAACGAATAATTTAAATATTCAAAGACACAATTTAGAGTAAATAATCAAGGAACCAAAGGAACAAATGGTATAAATAATCAAGAAACAAACAAAAATACTAAAAATAATCAAGAAAAATACCATTTAAAGGTAATAGAGTTATTTGTAAAAAAATATATTCAAAATTATTCCATAGTGATCGAGTAAATCGCAAATATTTAAATATACTTTTAAAGGTCTACCTCTGAATCTTTGTATTAGAGCAATAAAAATAATATTATAAAGTAACTCTAGACTACACACCATTCAGCACAGCTAAGGAACTCGTCTAATTATGTGTGGACGCCAATTTTATTTTTATAAAGCTTTCGAATATTTTCAGCTCCAGAAGTCTTGTTCTAAACAATAGGGAGGTAGTTAACCGCCCTACCTATACGAACGTACGTGATACGTCCGCTATATTATCGCCGAACACAACAAGCCGTATCACGTACGTTCGAGTACAAAAACAAAAAGAAGTAAAAATTAAAAAAAAACGAAACCCACAAAGCGTTCTAAATACAAAAAAGGGTAATAAATGGGTATATTGTGTCAACAAAAAAAAACTGGTATATTGTATTGTTATTAAGAAGTCAAATTAAAACAACTCAACAATTTTTTACCTACTTTTTTAGTGATAACCCGAAGGTAGGGCGGTTAAAAAAATTAAAATATCTTTACGTCTGCGTTATGTGCACTCTGAGAAGAGCAATTTTCATCCGGTAGCGAGTATTAATGCGTGGTGATCACCATTTAGTCCTCGATTTGCGGCATTTGAAAGCAATTATTTAAATTTAAATTCATTCAGCAAGTCATTCAAATTTTTATTTAATTTCAGGCGGCAGATATATATATATATATATATATATATATATATATATATATATATATATATATATATATATATATATATATATATATATATATATATATATATATATATATATATATATATATATATATATATATATATATATATATATATATATATATATATATATGTGGCGTACATACATTTTTATTTTGTATGGGGAGTAAGCTATTGAGGGCCACTTATTTATTACCTATTCACTTTGCAGGCAAATGGAATAAAAAATGTAACTTGCTACAGCCTCCATCCTGGAGCAATAATGTCCGATCTACCAAGACACTTAGATTCTGCTGCGTTCAAAGGAAGCTATTTTCTATTGAAATACCTATGTGGATGGTTCTTCAAAACGACAGAGCAGGGAGCGCAGACCACAATATATTGTGCCGTAGATATGAAATGCGCCACAGAAAGCGGACTCTATTACAAGTAAGTTTTTACTCCGGCGTTTTTCACGATGTATATTTTTATGAACGTATTTATTTTATTTGAGGTTCTTGCAATACCTAATTGCGAAGAAAACAAATGATAAGTGATTAATCAAATTTTAATTATTGCAGAGAGTGCGAAATTACTCGAGAGAATCCGTATGCTAACAACGGAGAATTCGTAGAAACATTATGGAAAATGTCACTCGATTTGGTTGGACTTAAGGACGAAAAAATATGTTTTAAACAATAGATCTCTGTATAATAAATGAAAGATATATCATAAATTATTAATAAAAATTGGTTTTGAAATCGTCTATATTTTATTTTTTTGTTAGAGTCGACATTATTTACTAGGCATGGTGGGCTATAGCCCTTAAGTTGCGTAGAGAAATGCTCGCCATGGGCTACGTTTTCAAGCTGATTAGGGGAAGAGTTGATAATCCTAGCATGCTAGCAAAGGTTTGTATCTTTGTTCCGGACAATTGTAATCGTGCTCGCACTCATAATTTATTTGCGGAGCCGTCCTCGCGCACCAACCTAAGTCGATGGAGTCTGCTTACCCGAGCTTTGCGGCACATAAATGCGCTATGTTCGACAGCGTCAGACTTTGATATTTTTACAGCGAGCCCGCATCTCTTCAAGGTCTGGACATTGCGCTACTTGTTTATGTCAGAATAATATAAACTGTTTTCACTCTTTATGTACTGTAAGTTTGTAAGTTTTTCTATTCTTAATGCCTGTATTTGTATTTAACGCTTATGTAAAACATGTAACATGTTGTGTATGTACTTTTAAGAATTCTATTATTTTTTTATATTTATGTGTATATTGCATATCAACGCATTGGTATAAACTGTATTGTTGATTTGCTTATAAAATAAATAAATAAATAAATAAATTATAAGATTAGGTAGGTACATCAAATTCAAATTTTAAATTCAAAATTCTTTAATAAATCCATAAAGCTACTATGGATTAAAATACACAATAATATTTATCGCGGTATGCGAACGCCACAATACTCGTACTAGTAGCACAGTAGCCCCCTATTGTTTAATCGCCACCGTAACTGTGTGCAAGCGACAACGGTTTAGAGTGGTTAAATCAGAGCGAGGTTGAAGGAGCAGATGATTTTACTGAGTATCACATGGACATGTTGGTTCCAGTAGTTACTTTTGAGACCACACATGAGTGGACTGAAATAGAATGGAATGGACTGAATGAATATTATTTTACGAATTCAAGACTTGAATTACTGCACTGATCATCTTGGTTTTCGTTGTACAATCCATCTTGGAGAGCCTTTTTATTGCAAATGGTCCAGAGGTTTTCGATCGGGTTGAGATCGGGGGAGTTTCTGGGCCATTCAAGTACAGTAATTTGGTTCTGTGTGAAAAACTTTCACTTTTTTCGAAGAATGGCATGGGGCGGGATCCTGTTAAAAAGGACTATTAAGGTCTATCCTGGAACCGTATCCTATAATTTGATAAGATGACAATGTATTGATCCGAATTCATCATAAGGTACTGTATGATGCCACATATTCGGCTGCAGAATCTGTTGTCTTCCACGCGTGCTACAGAGTGCCGCACATAAAACCGGCCCGAAAGAAAGGCAGCGCATAGTTGCTTAGCGCGTAAATCGACGCAGAGTCGCGCGAGCTTAGTTGCCGCGCATATCTAATAGCGTATGTATAGCGTGACCATTCGGCCACCCCATCCCGGGTGAATAAGCCGGGCAAAGGATGCGTGGTCCGCGATAGATTCGGTAGACACCGTATCACTGCTTCATAAGGGAGAGGACCGCGCAATCGACCTCGATCCTGTAACTAGTCAGGAGGTAGGAAGTATCCATAAGGTTAATTCCAGACGGAGATATCCTTCCAAACTGGTAGTGAGGGGGCGGGGCTGCCCGCTGGGTACCTTTCCCGGTGCCTCGCCGTAAGACGCATAGTTGCTTAGCGCGTAGATCGGCGCAGAGTCGCGCGAGCTTAGTTGCCGCGCATATCTAGTAGCGTATGTATAGCGTGCCCATACAATGTAGGTAACTGTATCCAAACGATTTTTTTTTTATAATAATGCTTTATTTAAGAGAAAGTAGTACAAAAATTATGTCCTAAAAACTACCCAACTAGGTTAATGCCCGTACTAGGGTAGATTCTTTTCTTTTAAATTAAGATGCGCACGTAATTTTATACTGCAATTATAGAACTATGGTAATATTTTACTTGTTTATATAATATTTAACATTATACATATAATATTCTCATTTATATATAAATATATACATTTACCTACTTGTATTATTTACATATTATTGATTATTAGTCATTGACTTGATTATTAGTCATTCTTAATCCCTGGGTGGCCACTCACACCGATCGGCGTTTTTCGTAGCATCCGTATTATATCTGTATTTACGCAATTATCGGCTCTATTTCTCCCTTCACTGCGGTAAAAGCCTGTCATTAATGCCTGCCATTGAATAAGCCACCGGTATATATTAATATGGTTGCACATACCTTCTTCGAACAAATTATCGAGGGCTTCGAAAATATTGTGTGGAATGACTGGCTTCCGAAAGGTTAAGCGTGTAACTCTTAATCATGCCGTACTCCATTGATCAACGTGTGATCATTGTTGAAGAATATTTGCGATCTGAAACCATTAACGTTGTTCTCATGGCAGTTTTCATGAAAAGTTTCCAGCCCCCGGATTCTGAAGCGACAATACGATACACGATTGTCGTCACTCAACGATATTTACGATTCGGGAAGCGATTTGACAGTCCTTCGTCAGAAGTGAGGTTTGGGTAGACGACAGCACATGAGGTGTCGTCTGCATGTCGTTGCTCTAAGAGATAGCTGTGAAATGGCAGTAAAAATCCTCATTCAACAATAATTACCGACTATTCCCACCCAAGACGATTGAAATTTGAATATAGCGCAGAAAAATAAAAATATTCGATTTAATAAATAAAGGGCGCGTTCCGCATTGCCTTTAGCTCAAAGCATTAAGCACGCTCAAAGGCCGGTTCGGCCGTTTAGCATTATGGGGTAGGAATCACGTAATAAGTATCGAGTTTCGAGATTAGCTGACGATTCTAAAAACAGAATCAGTCAAGTCGTCAGATCGAGGACGATATCGAATTCAATGTCGTGTCGCGTTGACCTATCGTATCGCTACTTCAGAATCCTGTGGCTGAAAGGGATGTTCCAGCAAAATCAACGATTCAGGATCTAGTGAAGAATATTATTATTATTATTATCTTTAAGACAATATTAGGAAAACGTCAAATTTATTTTCTTTTTGTTTAATTTTTTTCTGAATCTATTTTAAATTCATTTCAAAAATTTCAATAATTTGATATTTTTTAAGGATAATAGTTTTTATATTCATACTATTTTTGTGAATCGTCATATGAACGTTCATAGGCAATTATTATTTAAGCATACGGAATGCACGTCATGTGATATTATACCGTAAATTGTAATTATGTAAAAATATTAGTAATAATCAATGTGTTTATTATTGAGTATTGTTTGTTTTTTTTCTATTATTCTAAAAAAAAGTGGCGTTTAACAGGCAACTAGAGTTGTCAACTACAACGGGCGAACCCGTCACCTCAGGAAGTTTTAACGATTAGTCGTTCTATCTCCCTGGAGTGAGCGCAGAAGACTTGGACAAAACAGTCCACCGTCAAGCTCCGCCACATGCCCGTAAGAGGCCAACGCCTTAACCGCGAGATATCCAGGAGTGTTACCCAGCGGGCTTACACTCACGCCCTTACTTCTAATTGCGACCAGATTACTCCAGTCTCTCCCTTACGAAGCGGTGAAACGGTGTATACCGAATCTATCGCGGACCACGGCATCCTTTGCCCGGCTGTTCACCCAGGATCGGGTAGCCGATGGTCGTTTCAAGAGCAGTCGCCGTAAGGTCCGCAACCACCCCCGCTCTATAGGAAACAGTACTGCTTCCAGACTCCCCCGACTGTTAGTCAGAGTGCACAGTCGATTGGCTTGTTCCGCACGGTGCGCAGACCGTTCAGGAGCGCCAGAAGGTTGATTCCTAGGGGAAACTAACCTTAAGGCCAGAGTCCTGCCCAGGCTCGCACTTCATGCGTGGAGGCCGCCGGATGGGTGTTGACCCGTGAGTGTGACCAACCCTGAACAGAATGGGTCTTCGTGGCCAACTCGGCAAGGACCCCTTAGCTCCCTCCGTTTAACAGGCAGTGTTGTTAATTTTAATAGAATAAGTAACCGACTGTACGTAAACACGACGTCGTGGCAGATATAAAGGCACGAATTGAAAGAACCCCCGACGAGTCACTGACGGTTATCACAGCAATATGAAATTTCTCGCAGGTCATGCCAACGCGTCCTTCATAGCTTAGGAATGAAACCTTACCGCGTAAATGTTGTTCACAAAAAAAAAGTAAAGAAGATTTCGTTATATAGACATATGTAGATTTCGTTTATTAATATTCCTTTCAGGGGCAGGTTTCATGTGCACCACCCTGTACTTCTCCTCCGTGTTTTACTTTACTGTCAAGGAAAGTATCGTGGACCCACTAATCTGTGTGTGTCTGTATGGCTGTGTGTATTCCTCCACGATAGCGCTGAAACGCTTTATCCGATCGAGCTATAATTTAAGGGGCTGGGGGAAGGGGGGGGGGGTGGAGAGTCTTAACTCTTGTGGATTGCATAAAGTTTGCATAAAGTCTCGGACTCAGGGATTGCATAAAGTTTCGGACTAAAATAGTCTTCTTCTTCCGATATTCTTCTTCTTTCGTGGGTTCCTACCCCGCCTTATCTAGAGTACTTTAAAAGACACCCAAGTAATCCGAATGTATGAGGTTTCGGGTAAAAATATTTTTGTTTTCCCGATACTCAAATTCTTCCGAGGATTCCTATCCCGCATTATCTAGTGTGCTTAAATAGTTACCCAAGTACTATAGAGATATAAAGTTTCGAACAAACAAACATTCGCTATCGGGAGGGGAAAGGGGTAGAGGAGAGTGTAATGATATTCAGATGAAACAGTCCTTAGGTACTTGCCGCGAAAGTCTTGGGGTGACACAACAGATTTTTTTTCAGAATGTGCCGATTCATGACGCTGTGCACGTTGAAACGAATATTGAGCCATGCGATTTTAACGCCAATGTATATAAGGAATGCGGATAAACATTTTCACCATAGGATGTTCTCAATCTCTCCCAACTCAACCATATTATGTTAATGGTGGACATATATAAATTTATTGTAAATAAATAAAAAAATAAATATTCTACTTGATGGACTCGCTCTATACATCGTGAATGAAAGTTTATGACGTTAAAATATTCTCACGGTAAAAGGAATATAAAATAGCGCAATTTAATTAATTAATTTACTTCTGTCAACATAATCAACTAGTAAGTCGCTCTCGTCTCTCTATATTATTAAAACGGTTCAAATATTCACATTGTGTTTTTCTCCTCTGTATACATCCTCGAGGTACGAGGAGAACGAAAATAAGGACTCTGGATTCGTGAACTGAGAATTACTCAATTGACCAGATATGTTATAATAGCATAATTAGCGTAGATACAAAATTGCACAATTCAACAAATAAATTTAAACACTTAAAAATAAACATTGTTTGAGGTTAAAAAAAATAAAATATAAAATTCATCTGTAAATCAAATAATCATCCTATTGTATTTAATGTACAATGGAAGAATCATTACCGAAAGTATTTTCAGGCGAAACCGCACAAAATAAATAAAAATTGCTCTGTATGCATTGGTGGTTTCACCTTCAGATATCAGTGCAATGTAAATTTTCGAAAGAAGGAGAAGAATAATACACCATTACATTTCAGATGGTAAATGGATTTCGACGATCTCAACCGCGAATTGAAATCGTACTGTCCATTATCAACGCACTGTCCATTATCAATTGACAAACGTTTTATTTTTAAAATGACCTTTCGATAAGTAAAGGACTTTTGGATAATTTACACAATAAGTATACATCACAAAATTAATTTAAACTGATTGTAATATAACTGTATAATACACCAATAAAATAAATTGTATTATCTAAAATGTTTACAATGCCGACCATATTATATCAACGATAAGCAATAACATAACAGCATATAAGCATGACTCAATTATAAACTATTGAACTATGATCAATATTATTAGTAATGCTGATCATGAAACGTGCGTCACCAGATGGTATTCAGTGTCTGAGGTCTAAGTAAGATCTATTGAAACGCTAGGCCAAACACTTACTATATTAAGGATTCTCTTCTTCCTAATATAACTATACTTATTATATTACCACTTTTTATATTAATATGTTTGACTCGTATTTAAATGATTCCCCTAACATTTCTCCCCAATCACTGTATTTTAAAATATCTACTCAATCGTCTCCTTTCCTGTCCTTGCCTCCTGCATCACTTATTTCAAATGCACTAGCAAATGATTGTAGTGACTCTTACTTCTCATCATTTGAACATCACAGGATTTTTGAAAACCTGATCGTGTTTTAAAAAATCTATCCAGAAACTTAGCGTATAATTACTTCCCCCCCCCCCCCCCCCTTCCCATCCTAACAACGTCTCCTAGCTTGTCCTTACATCCAAATCCTGCATTCGATATTAGGTTGACCGTGTTATTAATTTCTGTGTTATTTTCTTATTATGTTCATTATGTAATTGTCTAGTTTACTATCACAAATACTTTTTTTTTAAATACTCCATGTATACAAGAGAGAACGCCACTCTTTGTGCCTAGCTCCCAATAACCATAAACCATATGTAGGATCTTTTTATGTATTATCCAGTTAGGTTAGGTTTAATTCATTTGTAACTGATATTGTAATTTGAATTATAAATGCTTATGACAGCTCTTCTTAATTCGTTGTGAGTAAAAGATAGTGGCTGCTTTTACTTGGTGAGTCGCTTCAGAGATGCAAGACGAAGCAGGCGGGCTGCAATCGACACACGCGGGGGGTGTCACGTAGGCCATCATTTGTTATTAGGCTTTCGTTTCTTGCTATATTACTTTTTTGCTGTATTATTTTATGCAACAAAGAATATGTACATGGTATTAATAATATGTAATAATATCTGTGAACAGACATTTCCCGTCAGACCTAATAATTGAAATATATAAAACACAAATACTACTATTAAAGGTGAGATTTGGTTTTTAAATATAACTTAAATTTGCCTCAATTACACTTAAATATGCCTAAATAATACGTCACTCAATAAGTCTCCGGTCTAACTAAGATTTTTTTTTTTTGGAATTCGACTTTATTTATCAACATACTCTCCTTCACGTGAACTCGGAGGGCTTTACAAAAAAAGAGTTTTTGAAAGGAACAACGCGAGTACAAGCATATAAAGAGCGACTTCCAAACTTAGCACTGCCCCCAGAACCAAATATTGACGCTGTGGGGAACTTGATTAAAAGCTGTATTGTTATAAGCTGAGAATTTTGAGGTCATAAAAGAAGTAGTAGGTAAATTTGACAGTTCAGAGGCCATTGCAATTAATTCAAGCCAGCAGGCATTTGAGGATCCTTCAATCAAACAAACTATTGCTCTTATCGCAACACATTCAGCAATATACCCGGCGCCATTGAGAAACCAGAAACTAAAAACCTTCCTCTGTGCAAATCCTTAGAAATAATGGAAAAAATGATTGTTCAGAGTAACGCCCTTCCGAGTTCACTAACAGAAAAGGTCCGTGTCAAATTAAATGCTGTTCTATATAAAAACCCGGGTTTTGAAGGAATATAGAAAGCCTTTTAAGTTAATTTTATTTTTATTTTTATTAAAAACATACATCATAAAAAATAACATATAAGCATAATAACGGTAGTAAGCCAATGATGTCTTAAATTATTTGAGATATAATAATTAAAAAATATGCTAAATAATACAATACAAAGAAAACCAAAAAGAGTTTAAACCGCTATGTGCGAGTGTATGGGTGTTGGTGTGTGTTTGTGTGATGGAGAGCGTGTATGTGTGCGTGTGTGTGTGTATGTTTGTATGTGTGAGGGTGTGTTTGTGTGTGTGTGGGTGTGTGTGTATCTGTAGTGCGTATGGGCTTGTGAGTGCCTGTATGTGCATATTCAGTCAAATTTTAATCATAAATAGCATTTTGATTGTGCATGTGTGCATATTTCGCCCTTTTTTGTGCATATTTGCATGCATATTTTGGGACTTTGATAGTGCATATAATGCGATTAGTTATTATTAACTTTTAGTAGGTACGTATCTATTCGAATTATTGACTGTTACAATTATTATGCTTCTATTTTGATAAATAAATTTTAGTAGGTACTCATTCGAATTATTGAGTTATTTAGTAATTATGTTTTTATTTTTCAAATAATATTTTTATTTATTAATACGATTTTACGATAAATAACTTCCAGTAGGTTCCAAATAATTGATTATATTAATTATTACCGTAATTTTCTTAATCTAATAGTTATTTTTCGAGATCCTACACGGCCCGGTGGCATAGTGGCTAGGTCGTCTGATCTTACATCTTAAGGGGGTTCGATTCCCGGCTGGGTTAAAATTTTCCGTTGGGATAAAATTAAAAGAATTTCAATTCGGTCGATCAAATGCAATACAAGACACACACATACGCACATGTTACATGCACACATACATAAAAACATTTTCATAGTAGGGTTGGTTGTAAGAGATTGTCGCATGACAATAAATCCGGCAGTTGTAAAATTTCATAATAAAGAGTAGAAGCAAACAAACAACCTAATAGTTAAATTCTTGACGACACTTGTATGTTAAGTACTTGCACTAGGACTTGTATGTTTTATTTGTACTTGAATGTTAAGTAAAGAGTAGTAACGAGACTTTTTTAGCCGACTTTTTTAGTCCAAGAGCGGTTTTTAGCCGTCAATTAGACACGACGAAAATGTAATGTAATGTAATAGAATCTCTTCATAATAAACGGAAGAGACATTATTATTTATTTTAAAAAATGGTATTGAAATTTCTTTATTTAATTTTCGTTCGAGTCCAAATTATAGGACAAGGTACGAGAAGTTGTGGCCTTAATATTGACACAGAAACATGAGCAGTTGTTTTCGATGAATTAATAATTCGCTCAAGTCTCAATTTTCATAAAACGGTGTCATTGATAGAATCGATTCGTAACGACAGTGTCGTCTTTGTGGTGCTCTTGAAAATTTCCCGCAATGGCGTTATGTAGTACTAGATGTAAAAGCTTAATGAGATTGGACGGGAAAACAGCAGTGATAACAGGATGTAATACAGGAATAGGAAAACAAACTGCGAAGGACTTTTACGAAAGAGGTAAGTAGCCTAAAAATTTGGAGCGTTCAATGTTGCTAAAACTTATTTTTACACACTTCTAGGCGCGAAAGTTATCATGGCGTGCCGCAATATCGCCAAAGCTGAATCGGCGAAGGCTGACATCGGAAAATCCGCCGCCAACGACGGACTCAATATGGGCGAATTGATCGTGAAGAAAGTAGATCTAAATTCGTTGAAATCTGTAATCGAATTCGCCGAGGAAATTCGCGAAAGCGAATCGCAAATTCACATTCTGGTCAACAACGCTGGCGTGGCGACGTGCCCACGAAGTAAAACAGAGGACGGCTTCGAGACCCAATTTGGAACCAATCATTTGGCGCATTTCCTCCTCACGCTGCTTCTTCTGCCGACCATCATCAAGAGCATTCCGGCGAGGATTATAACAGTTTCCTCCACGGCTCATCTGTGTGAGTTGTTTTAATTATATTATTCAATAGTGGCATTTGTAAGTGGCATTTGCCATTGTTCTGTTAATGGGCCCTTGCTGTGTTGGCCACGAAGACCCATTCTGTTCAGGGTTGGTCACACTCACGGGTCAACACCTATCCGACGGCCTCCATGCATGAAGTGCGAGCCTGGGTAGGACTCTGGCCTTATGGTCAGTTTCCCTTGGGAATCAACCTTCTGCGCTCCTGGACGGTCTGCGCGCCGTGCGGCGTAAGCCAATCGACTGAGCACTCTGACTAACAACTTGGGTTGTCGACTACAACGGGCGAGCCCGTCACCACAAATAGTTTTAACGATTAGTCGTTCTATCTCCCTGGAGTGAGCGTAGAAGACTTTGGACAAAAACAATCCGCCGTCTAGCTACGCCACAACCCGTAAGAGACCAACGCCTTACCGCGAGATAGCCAGTAATAGAGCGGGGGTGGTTGAGTACCTTACGGCGACTGCTCTTGAAATGACCATTGGCCATCCGATCCTGGGTAAGAGGCGGGCAAAGGACGCCATGGTCCGCGATAGATTCGGTATTCACCGTTTCACCGCTTCGTAAGGGAGAGGACCGCGCAAGCGACCTCGAACTCGGAACCAATCGAGATACCGGAGAAATCTGGTCACAATTGGAAGTAAGGGCACGAGTGTCGGGCCCGCCAGGTAATCATTACCGGCTATCTCGCGGTAAGGCGTTGGTCTCTTACGGGTTGTGGAGTAGCTAGACGGCGGATTGTTTTTGTCCAAAGTCTTCTACGCTCACTCCAGGGAGATAGAACGACTAATCGTTAAAACTTCCTGAGGTGACGGGCTCGCCCGCTGTAGTCGACAACCCAAGTTGCCATGGTTCTGTTTTTTCCTCTCTCTTCGTGATTTTAATTTTATTTATTTTGTATTGTTACAATTGTTAAATTTAAAATAACTTTCCAATAATCAAGTGAAATAAACCTAAGAGCGGTAGCAATTCTGCAGGCAATATAAAATGTTTGTTGGTACCACCTCTATAAGGGTATCCATAGTGAAGGGGTAAACCATAAACTATCAAATCTAAATCTCGTTTCGATTAAGGCAACAAAAGAACATGTTTTATTTTTAATTATTATGTAAGATAATGTTTTTTTGATGTGACAACGTCTTATAATTCAATGGAGCCGGCTGCACGCACGAAAAAACATGATTCATGCGGCGTCACCTCGCTCTGAGGCGTTCCATTTAAGGCTTGAAGTGCAAGCGAGAGCGCGGAACGAGCGACAAAGAGGCACAATCGGAAAATTGACATAATTGTATTTATGCGTACAAATAAATGTAACTTGATCAATTCAATTGTGATTTCCATTTACCTCCTTCTCTATATCCATACAAAATATCTATCAAACAAATAAAATTAAAATTTTCTTTTGAAAAATGCAACCATTCCATCAGTATTTTCTTATGACGTTGTCACGTTCAACTATCGTTAGTAAACCGACTTTACAGACAACCGTTTTTTTATGTAAATAAATATCAACGTTTCATGGGTCTAAATAAACAAATCAATGAGTTTAAAAAGAACCTTTGTAACAATCCCGCAGTTATTATATAGAAAAAATATCGGAAATTATACTGACCAAATGTCCTCGACTTCGGACCCGTCACCAGTCTGGAGGTTTGGGGTATCCTGATGGTTAATTCCAGACGGAGATATCTTTCCAAAACTGATAGCCCGGGGGCGTGGCCCGCTCGGTTACCTTCCTCGTGCCTCGCAGTGAGGCGTTGGACTCTGGCGGGTTCGTCGCTTTGCTGGACGGTAGGTTTGTACCGTCCCAAAGTCTTCTACGCTCACCTCACGGGAGACAGGACGATCACATATCGTTAAAACTTCCTGAGATGAAGGGTTTGCCCGTTGTATTTGACAACTCAAGTTGACCAAGTGTCCACAGGAAAGATATACATCTAAGACATCGTATAGCTCAAAAGGGCCGCCATCTTTGAAATTATCTCACATAGAAAACCTAGCTAAAAAGACCTGCTGATGAAAGACCATAGCTTAAACATAAAACAGAGACCAATATCAGTGTAAGGTGCTTGAAGAAAGCTGATTCAAAAACCGTCCTGAATGAACCATAACAGACTGAAGTAGAAACAGATGACGTGGAAGAGTCGTATACACATTTCAATAATATAAGTAATTTTCTTTCAGATGGAAAAATCGATTTTGACGATATAAACTGGCATAGAAAGAAATACAAAGCGTTTTCTGCTTATTCCCAAAGCAAATTGGCCAATGTCCTGTTTTCAAAGGGTCTTTCTATGAAACTAAAGGCTAGTAGTAAATTGTATTTTTCTATAACCACTGTCTAAATTTTAATGAAATGTCAAAGTCTTTATTTAACTGTCGAGCGCTCCACTATTTTGTTTAATAGAAAAAAATATATATTTCCACAGATTGGTGTAATGATTTTGTTTTCAAATTGCATACGATTTGATTTTAATATAATATAATTTGATTGCTTTACCATTTAACTATTTCATTCAGACAAACTCGAGAACTACGAATACCTTCATTCATATTATTATGTGGGTTGATAAATGACATCTATATTTTTAACCTGTGTTCTAAAATTGTATTTCAATTGAGCGTTGTATTTCAAAATTGTATTTTTTTTTTTATTTTATTTTAATGTTCTAATTTCTATTTCAATTACAATGTTCTAATTTGATAAGCATAATAAGAATATTTATGTTATTTACATTTGATAGGCAAATGGAATCGATGGAGTGACATGTTATAGCCTGCACCCTGGAGCAGTAGATACCGAGTTAATACGATATACAAATTTAATCTTGTTCACTGGCAGTCATTTCCTGCTCAGTCAATTGGGCAAATGGTTCTTTAAAACCCCAAAACAGGGAGCACAGACGACCATATACTGCGCCGTAGACGAGCAATGTGCCAATGAAACAGGTTTATATTACAAGTAAGTAAAATAATCTGTAAGTATGTAGTATGTGTATGTATGTGTGCATGTGCGCGTGTTTAGCGCGTGTGAGCGTGTGCGCGTCCGCACGTGCGCGTGTCGCGTTGTTCGCGTGCGTGAGCGTGAGTGCGCGCCAACGCGTTTGCGCGGGAGCGCTTGTGCGTGGTAGCGCGTGTGCGCTTGAGCGTGTGTGCGCGTGAGCGCTTGTGCGTGTTAGCGCGTGTGCGCTTGAGCGTGTGTGCGCGTGAGCGCTTGTGCGTGTTAGCGCGTGTTCGCTTGAGCGTGTGTGCGCGTTTGCGGTGGGTGGCGAAAATGTCATCAGATTGTTTTCTTATGTGAAGACCGAGAATGCTTTAGAATGTTCTAGTCTAGAAGGTTCCAGAATATTCTAGAATGCTCCAGGTTCCAAAATATGGGAAGAAAACGAGAGGAGAGGAGGGAGCGGAAATCGAGCAAGGCTGGGAGACATTCAGCTGATTATCTATATAACCTCCATGAATAATATCAATATTAATGATAATGTTTTTACTGAAAATTGTTCTCAATGGTACTCGTCGCACAAACAACGCTTGTCTGTAATGGGGTGCAATTTAGAGCCCCTGGCATTTTTACATAAAACTTCATTTACACAGAAAAGACGTATTGTACAATGTTAAGAAATGTACTGATATAAAAAATACTCACAATAGATAATGAAAAATACATACACTTTTGTTTTTTAAATATTTCGTTTCTAAGAAATTTTAGGAATGTTTGAAATATTGGGACTAAAATTCTGTGAGGACTTATAGAAACAAAATAATTAAAAAATAACGGTGTGTGCCTCTCAAACATTTATTGCAAAATCTTCTATGCTCTGGCCAAATATTGTTTTTTTTGTACTCTGTGAAATTAAAAGTTTATCTTTTTCATTAAAATTTAATAGTTTCTAGACATAACGTTTATTACTTATCATGAGGACAAAATATAACAGAAACCCCAAAAGAATTACCCATTAAACTAATGATCTTTTAATAAATGAATCAAATGAAAAATATTTAAAAATAATTTTTAATATAGTAAACAATCATTTTAAATTATTTATTATGTACATTGAAGAGTATTCATCAATGCATACAATGCATATTAATTCGTCAAAATTTTCAGAGATTGTGCAGTTGCTGAACCAAATCCATATGCTCAAAATGAAGAAATAATTGAAAAGCTGTGGAAAGTGTCCTTGGATATGGTAAATTTCGATGACAAACATTTATTTAAATAAATTTTATCAATAATATAAAAAAATAAATTACCGTACAATATTATTATCAATTAAAAAAATCGTTAAGATTATTCGAAAGGTTTTTTAATGTCCCACATTTGAAGTAGTATTATATATTTATATTTTTATTTTATTATTATTAGTATTATTTTTATAAACTGGATTGCTTGATTCTTGGTATTAAAAAATATATATGAATATTAAATATTGTATATTTTTTAACAATTGAGTAATATGCACGATTATGCTATATCCCTGTACAAATTAGTCTATCTTAGTAAGTGTACTTGTCTGGTTAAGTTAAATCAATTAATGTAAACTTCTAGTGCTGTGTATGGATTTTATGAAATAACTTTGATTGGTTTGATTTGATTTTTTAAAAAAATAGAAAAATTAGATATCGGCGTATCTATAAACAAGTTTTAGTAAACAACAAATAAGTGCATCTGTACCGATTTCATTTGCATGGTAAAATAAAATATATCAAATCCATACGCATAGTAAAGTAAAATATACCGATTCTATACGCATGGTAGTGTTTTGAAATTTGAAAATGAAACAATAAATAGTTTATTTGGAATTGTTGAGGTCTTCTTTATTCAGATTACATAATTGACTTTACTGGAGATTAACGAATCTGCTTAATTACCATATATACGTCACTAACGATTCATCTGATGCGGATGATGAAGACGGTGAGCGAGTGAATGGCCTTTTGCCGAAGCCTTCGGATCAACGACTCTCAGAGCGGAATAAATCGATCATATCATCTCATAATGTGTCTATTATTTTCTCTCTCCTGCTCGCCGTACATGCACACACCACCTACTCCCAGGTTTATAAGAAAAATCGATACAAAAAAAAAACATGTATATTTAACGTATTCAACGACTCTATGTTTATGGAATGTCCACCCAGGTACAAGTTCTGCTTAGTTGGGCGACATCGGACAGAGGGCATCATTTAAGAATTGAGTTTACTTTCTTACTGTGGGTTTAGTGGTTTATTTATATGATATTTTATTTGATGTTCTATATTGTAAAGTGTTATATTTATTAATTGCTTTGAAAACAAAATTAAATTAAATTTTGTATACCGCAGTAAAAACATACCTACTGCGGGTAGGTGTATGTTCTATATGTAAATGCTAATATGTCTATTTTATCATAATTTATCCCAATACTACTTTGCCAAGAAAGCAAATATGAAGGGATTATTATTTTATTTATTATTTAAGATAGTGCGAAGTTACTCAAGAGAATCCGGATGCAAACAACGAAGCAATCATGAAGAATGTCGCTAGATTTAATTGGACTTGACGGCAAAACAATATATCTAAAACAATAAAATCTGTGCATATAAACTAAACGGCGATTTTATCAATTATTAATAAAAATTGGTATCGAAATCGCCTTATTTTAATTTTCTTCTGGGTTTAAATTATAGGATTAGGTACCAGAAGTTGTGACACTGAAACATGTGCAGTTGTTTATGATGAATTAATAATACGCTCTAGTCTCAATTCTTATGAAGCGGTGTCATTGATATAATAGATTAGTGACGATAGTGTCGTCCATTTAGTGCTCTTGAATTTATTTCCTGTGATGGCGTTATGCACTACTAGATGTAAAAGCTTGATGAGATTGGACGGAAAAACAGCAGTGATAACAGGATGTAATACAGGAATAGGAAAAGAAACTGCGAGAGATTTTTACGAAAGAGGTAAGGAACTCAACAATGTCGATTAACTCAAAGCGTTCAATGTTGGAAAAACTTATTTTTACACACTTCTAGGCGCGAAAGTGATCATGGCCTGCCGCAATATCGCCAAAGCTGAATCGGCGAAAGCAGACATCGAAAAATCCCTCGCCGACAACGGACCCAATCTGGGCGAATTGATCGTGAAGAAAATAGACTTAAATTCGTTGAAATCTGTAATCGAATTCGCCGAGGAAATTTGCGAAAGCGAATCGCAAATTCACATTCTGGTCAACAACGCTGGCGTGGCGGTGTGCCCACGAAGTAAAACGAAGGACGGCTTCGAGACCCAATTTGGCACCAACCATTTGGCGCATTTCCTCCTAACGCTGCTTCTTCTGCCGACAATCATGAAAAGCACTCCAGCGAGGATTATCACGGTTTCCTCCACAGTTAATCTACGTGAGTTGTTTGAATTATATTACTCAATAGTATAATGTAAAGTGACATTTATAAAGAACGTTATTTATCAGAGTTTTGAAAATATTACTGACCAAGTGTCCTCAAGAAATATACAATTATCAAAGAGATAATATTACTCAAATAGGTTATCTTTGAAATTATCTCACATAGACAACATATCTACAAACCTGCTGATCAAAGACCATAGCTTAAACACAAAATAGAAAACAATAGCAGTAGGAGGTCCTCGAAAGAAGATGATTTAACCCTTCCTATTTGAGTTAACCATTTTTGGTTAGACGCTTACAAATGCTAAAATTGTATCTAACCAATATTGGTTAGGGCGCTCCGCGCTGCGTAAAATGCCAACTTTTTAAATATTTATTCATTATTATCTTAATTGTTTGACGAGATAAGGTTATAATATTATAAATTTCAAATTTCAATGCGATCATTTTACAGTTATTCTTTTTACGATCCGTATAGTAGTTTAAAAGTTATGGTCGTTTTTCTCAAGGCCATCGACTTCACGCGCAAAACTGTCCCGGGCAGAAGTGACGACTAAATTTTTACCCCGCGATAGGACTGCCGTGTTCCAACAAAACCACGCAACCCGGGTTACGTGGTTTTGTCGGAATAAGGCTTATTCAACTCTATTCTTCGAATACTATATAACTGTATTATTACTTTTTCATTATGACGTTTCATTCCCGAGATATACGTGGTGGACAAACCACGTAACCCAATTTTTTTAAAAATTATTATGACTAAAATACGTAAACCACTATTATAGGGTTTTATCGCAATAAATATCGCAGCCCATAGTACTAGCGTATTACGACTAAACCACGTGCCGCGGCGCGGGCCTCAGCAGCCCGCCGAGGCAATTCAATTACTTTGAATATTCCCACTGTTAGTCAGGCTAATTGGAATATAACCTAACTAAGGTTATATTTTACATGGACAATTGTACCTCGCAAAATAAAAACAAAACGCTGTACTCAGCATTACTAAGAATAGTCAATGACTCGTTGACAGCATTACTAAGAATAGTCAATGAGCGTTGAGGTAGAAACCATCAAAATTACATACTTGGAACCAGGTCATACTTTTATGGCTGCCGACAGCGTTCATGCGTGTATTGCGCGAAAAATCAACACTGCTGGTGATCTGTATGACTACGAAGATTTTCAGATGAAAATAAAAGCTTCTAGGCGCAATTTGGAGGTGCAAAGTCTCCGATATATAGACTTCGTGAAATTTTAAGATGAGATGACAGTCAAGTTCCCTAAGTCATACAACATTTCAAACCTAAAAGTGGTTGAATTTAGAAGAGGTTCTACAAAACTATTCGCTAAGAACGCTTACGAGCAAGCAGAGTTTTTAGAGTTAAATGTATACAAAAAATCTCTGCAGATTAAGCTTCAGAACGCAATCTCCAAAGGCAATGATATCAGTGTTCACACTTTAACAGATCCGGATCACCAGGACTCGTGTTCAGGGATAAATAAGAAAAAAAAGAAGACCTCCTAAAGTTGGCTAAATGTATGCCCGCTTCACGTAGGGAGTTTTTTGAAAACCTCGAAGTTAATGAAAACCTTCCAGATGATTATAGTTTGGAAGGAGGTCGAGAAGTAAAAAAAAATAAACTAAATCTAATCTGTAACTTGTAACTGCATAGTAAGTAAGTAATAATATTATAAAAGACTGTATAATTTATTATACTTAATAAAAACAATTTATGTATATTTCACATACCTTTCTAAGTGTTTTTATGCAATTTTACTTAATTTTATTGCCTGTCTGCTTATTTTTTTATATTTGGTAATATAAAAAACTCTTACAAAATTTTAATATGAAAATTATATATATATATTAAGTAATCTAAAGACACCTAAGATTTTTTTCCATTGACTACACAGGCTTTAATATCCATAAATAATAAAATAAACTCTAATATTATAATTACAAAACCACGTAAACCAATAATACGTGGTATTGTCATCATAAAGTACACTGTTTGCTATTGAATTTGTGGGAAAAAAGAGATATTTATCATTTAAAAATACTTATACTGAATATAGAGTATTTTTTTGTAGGTATAGGATTTGAAGAACTTTAAATGATCTATGATATGAAAAATACCCCAAGAAAATTTATGGTGTAGTTTAGGAATAAAACGGATAGATCTGTTAAAAACTTTAAGAGCGATTATCTCAGTTCAGTGTTTCGCGGGTTACGTGGTATAGTCATAATACGGCAGAGGAGGGGTTAAAGTAGCAAGCTGAATAAACCCTAACAGACTGAAGTAGAAACAGGTGGTGTCGAAGAGACGTATACACATTTTAATAATAGCAGTAATTTACTTTCAGATGGAAACATTGATTTTGGCGACTTAAACTATCATAGAAAGAAATACAGAGCGTTGTCTGCTTATGCTCAAAGCAAATTGGCAAATGTCATATTTTCAAAGGGCCTTTCTATGAAGCTAAAGGCCAGTAAATTTTACTTTCCTATAACTACTATTTTAATTTTAGTGAGCTGTCAAACTCTTCAGTTCACAGTCGAATGCTTCGGTATTTTGTTTAATATTTGAAACAAGACCTCCTCAGATTGATTTAAAGTATTTTAGCAATATTGTTTTCAAATCGCAAACGATTTGATTTTATTATGATTTGTCAGCTTACCTCATTTAACTATTTCATTTAGACAAACCTCAAAACCACCAATAACATCATATTATTGTGTGGGTTGATAAATGATAATTATATTTTTTAACCTGTTTTTTAATTTTTTATTTAAATTGACCTAATTTTCCTAAGCTTAATCAGCGTAAAAGGCATAACTATGTTATCAATATTTGATAGGCAAATGGAATCGATGGAGTGACGTGTTATAGCCTGCACCCTGGAGTAGTGCATACCGAGTTATTACGATATACGAATTCAAGCTTTTTCACTGGCAGTCATTTCATGGTCAGTCAATTGGGCAAATGGTTCTTTAAAACCCCGGAACAGGGAGCACAGACGACCATATACTGCGCTGTAGACGAGCAATGTGCCAATGAAACAGGTCTATATTACCAGTAAGTAAAATAATCAGTTATAGTATCGGTTACAACTGTATCAGTTTCAGTTATAACTCTATAAATGTATGTATGTATGTATGTATATATGTACATATTCGACGGTGGAAAGGAAAAAGTTACTAAGCGACAGTTTAGGCGATATTGAGTTATATATATCACTAGAATCAGAAAAAAATTCTGCGTCGATTGGTTGTACTCTCAAGCGTCTGCGATGATTTTTGTTGTCGCTTAGATATTTTGTATTTGGTTGATTATTTAGAGTTTTCGGCGACCAAGCGACTAAAATTTTGATCATTTCTTAAAATATTAGATTTGGAAGTTTTTTCTAAACTGTTTTTCTACTTAGTAAACTTTACATGTTATTGATTTAAAATATTTTGGCTGTTGGTCCATTTTTCCCGATTGTATGAAAAAATAATAATTTAGTTAGGTAATTTTACTCTTCCGAAAATTGTTTTATTTTCAGACATCAGCCTTTCTTCCTTACCTTAAATATTTTCCATTTGGCATTTAGATATTTATTAAGAGTTCTCATTTACGAAAACATGTCTTTTAGTAATTTTCTTCCTTCATTTAAAACATATTACATTCGTCGCATAGGAAAATATGACCTGCCGTTTTCTAAATTATTTTTGGCGCTTAGATATTAATTGCGGGAAGAAGTTTTATTTAAAATGGAGTTTGTGTCTTCCGTGCGTATCTTGCGTCGTCGTTTGACCATGCTTCAAAGTGGCCTTGGAGTGGCTTTTGGGAACAAAATGAACAGTCAGTGTGCGGCGAAGCGTCGTTTAGTTACCACGCGCGTCCCGTTATCCGCCGCTTAGATAGATTATCTGGTAACCGTTTTATTTTAAAGTGTTATTTTTCTTTACTTTATGTTTCAGTTTCATAATGAGTAGGTATGAATTATTGTTTTAGAGTCATGGACCGAAACAAACGCCGTTCGTCCAAAATAATCGACCTGGCTTTGATGAATGCGGGTTTATCTAATTCAGAAACAAACGTAACTTTGGTAAAGTATCTACTTACCTACCAATCTCTTGGCAATTTAAATTTACCTATTATTTGACGGTAACTAATATTTTGTTTTCTTTACAGAATTCTATGCCTTTAAAAAATATATTCGATATCAATACAGAGGCTGATAACTTAAATATAGATGGTAAAAGTTTGAATCACAAGAAGCAAGCACGCAAAAAGCTTTTATTTGATAAGGAACCGGTATGTACCTACCTACTTTTAATAACATATTTTACTTACTACTATTATTCTACTATCTATTTATTTTATATTTTGCGAATCACTCCACGCTAATACTAACGTGCGTTCGTAACTAAAAAGGATTTTGGCAAATTTTATAGCATGCATTGGTGTACAAAATGGTGTTGTAGCGTTTCTATTAAATTTCATTGTATCTACTTAATTAGGTTTCTACTTTCTGTAACGGACGGATACGAACCGAATCCTGTTGCTTTAGAAACTGTGTGCGGGTCCTGCTCCTTTATCGGCGGTTTTAATTACTTAACTAGTGGATAGCTATGTTAAGATTTTACCCTATGATTTCGTTCGTCTTAAGAGTGTTGAAATGAGCTGATGTTCTTATAATTTATCCTTATTTTTTAGGATGAAACGCTGATAAATAAACGGACGTCGAATATCCCAGTCGCTTGTACTTCTAAGATAGCTACAGAAAACGAAGAAATTGAAAACTATAACCCTTTCTATGAAGGTACCTTTTCTTATAGATCGTGGAGATGATTTAGATAGTTTAATTAATGAGCACCATCATTCTATAGCTACTCCTGAATATTGTTCGCTTAATACTGTATCTTTTATTGAAGATGTCGCTGGTCCATCCTACGTTAACGTAGAAGGAGCTTCTTAACTTAGAAGAAGAAGTGAACGTAGAAGAAGTAAAAAGTAACGTAGAAGAAGTGAAAATAACGACTGACAAATATTTTGTAGCTGAAACTAGCTCTCCTAGAAAGGCATACGCCGAAACAATCACTTCACCATATAAAAATGTAATTACCGCTTTTACAGAGTCCGAAAATCCAAATATTCCCACTGTAAACTCCATCCAAAACTCCAATGATTTCTTAAATACACCAAATATGCCGGCTGCAAGCTCAATTGAACAAAGTACAATCTCAACAAATTCAACGGTTGATGAGTACTGTCGTCCTGGGGGATCAAAATCTGAAAGCCGAAGAGGTCGCAAACGAAACTCTAAACCCGATAAACGTTATATAGACTATATATCCGATGAAGATTTTTCAACATTTATTGATTATGATGGAGCGGATTTAGATTCGGATGAATGGAAAGGATCGGATACGTCTGAAGACAATGATGTAAATGATGGTACGGTAAAAAAGGGGCTACGTAAATCTAAGAAGAAAAAGAGAATGGTGGATGATACACCAGAAGAAGTTGTGGGTGAAGCAGGTTTGAGACAAAAGAAAAAAAATTTAAAGAGGGAACGACAACAAAAACGTTCTGTCGGTGATGAATATGTACGAAAGGGTGGCAAAGTTGTAAATGCCCAATCCCTCCAACTCAATCCATGCAGTAGAAAAAAATGTGGTAACAATTGCATAAACATATCGCTTGAAAAGAGGCAACATTTTTCTACAATTTCCTGTTTGATGTTGGTTTTAAAATGGTTTTATTTAAAAAGTTGGCGATTATCTATAAAAACGGTATACTTTTTAACTGCAATTACAACTAACTACAATTACGTTTAAATACAAATTCAACGTGCATTATTTAGTAAAGTAAGTACTGTTCCTTTATTTTACCATATATTTTTGTTTAGAATTTTTTGTCTTTTTTATCTATTAAACAATTGTGTGAATAAAAAATAGTCGTTTTATTAGTTGATGATGGGTATTTTTGTAGGTAGAGGCTATGCTATTTCTCCTTTTTAAACCAAGATAATATGAAATACTTAGGTCGATACCTAAACAAAATTCATCCCTTGGATATAAAGTCCCAGATAAACCCTATCGAATCATAAAGCGTTAAGCAACTTTACCCTGACTATAGAAAAGTGTTTCTATTATTTAGGCTTTTTTTCCATACCGAAAGTCTGTAAAAATATCTATTTAGGACTTCTTTCCTACCTGAGAGTAAATGTCGCTTGTCGGTTGGTCGTTTTTTCCTGTAAGCGACTTTGATTAAAATATTACTAAGCGACACTAACTTCTGAAATAGCAAGAAAAACAAAATTATATATATGGCATTTAATAAAGAATAAAAATATCTTTTAAATGAACTATGAATTACGCCAATAAAATAAATAGAAAATTTTTACGAATTAAAAACGAAAAATTTAAACTTCAAATGGCTCTCCTGTAAAGTTTGCTACATGTCGCTTAGTAACTTTTTCCTTTCCACCGTCGAATATGTATGTAGCTAGCTGGGATCGAGGCTGGGGTACATTCAGCTTGTTATCTAGGTATATATAATCACCATGTATCCTATCAATATTTATAGTAATTTCTGTACTGAAAATTGTTCTGATTAGTACGCGTCGAATAAACGACGTTTATTGTTAATGGACAATCTTCGGGGTCCAATGGGGTATCAGCCATATTTATTTAAAACTTCGTTTATACAAAAAAATAGGCATTATGCAATGTTTAAAAACCTACTAATATTAAAAATACGTACGTTAAAAAATAAAAAATATGTACAACTTTGTTTTTAAATTATTTCGACTCAATAAAAAAATTGTGAATTTTTGAAATAATGGGGCAAAAATGCCGTAAGGTTTTAGACATTCTAGCGACTTATGAAAAAAATAATAATCGTAAAACAAGGGTGTACCAAGGTAACCTTAAAGGTTTCATATTTTTTGACACTAATTAATTATTATTGAAAATCTTCTATGCTCTGGCCTAATTTTAAAAGCCCCTTTTACTCTGTAAATTTAAAAAGTGTCACCTTTTTAATGCGAATTTAAAAGTTTATATACATAACGACTATCACTTATCATAAGCTATGTCATTTTTTCCTGTGGTCATATTTTCCAGAGATTTAGAAGCCGTATTTCCTTTGTAAATTAAGTCCCAAAGACTGTCGCATTAAGCTAATTTTATTTTAGGAAAATCATTTAAAAAATCATATGGAAACAGTAAATAATAAGGACATTGAAAATAATGCAATGTATATAATGCAAAATTATTCATTGAAATTTTCAGAGATTGTGCAGTTGCTGAACCAAATTCAGATGCACAAAATGAGGAAATAATCGAACGACTGTGGAAAGTGTCCTTGGAAATGGTAAATTTCGATGACAAACATTTGTTTAAATAAATTTCATTATTATTATAAAATTTTCATTATTAATATTACACTATATTACAGTATTTTACACTTTTACACGATACACTCTATTACCTACAATCAATTATTACTATTATTATCAATTGTAAAAAACAATTATCATCGAGGTTATTCGAGAAGTTTGAATTGTCTGACACGTTTAAAGTAGTATGATATATTGAATTAGTATTTTTTTATTATTAGTATTATTGTATTACAACCGTATTGTTTGACTCTTGGTAATAAACAGAAAAATATAAATATTAAATATTTTTATTTTTGCCTGCTAATGCTGCATCCCTGCACAAATTGGTTTACCCTAGTACGTGTACTTGTCTAGTTAAGTTGAATCAATTAATGTAAACTTTTAATTCTGTGAACGATTTTTATGAAATAAATTTGATTTGTATAATTTGATTTAAAAAAAATAAAAATTAGCTGTCGGTGTATCTAAGCAAGTTTTATTAAACAACAAATAACTATAACTGTACCGATTCTATGTGCATGGTAAAATAAAATATGATGATTCTATACGCCTGGTAAATATTTTGAAATTTGAAATTGAATACGAACAGCCCTAATGTATGGTCGATTTCATATCAATAAATAGTTTATTTGGAATTGTTAGGGTCTTCTTTATTCAGATTACAGCATTGACTTCACTGGGGATTAACGTAACTGCTTCATTACCATATATAGTAGTAGTAATAGTAAAAAGAGTAGGGGGCTTGTATCCAGCCCTTGATGTCACCTGCATCTATAATATCTTTTGTAACTACCCACTTTTTGGTTGGGTCAGTTGTCTGCTAGAAGCCCGGTACTGTTTACAAGTCCAAACAGATCACTCTCCTTCAGGTTGGGCAGGTCGTTAGGTTCGAGAAAGGCTCGTCCCAGTAAAGTGTGTCTTTTTGCGGCGAGGCCTGGGTAGCGACCAACGATATGTATGGTATCTTCAGGTTCTTCGCCACATATTCGGCAGTCCTTACTGTCGGTCAAGCCAAGATTGAACAGTTGTGATCTAAAGGTCGTGTGTCCGGTGAGGGAACTGACGGTGGTTCTAAGACTCTTTTTGCTCATGTCAAGTAGGGCCTTGATTTTCTTAGGAAGTGGTTGCTCCATCATGGCCTTTGCCTGGTGACATCCTTGGATCTGTTTCAAGGATGCGCGATGTTTCTGCTCCAAGCAGTCCCTGATGATTTTCTTACCTATGGCGAAGTGGATCCAAACAACTGGCTCCGCCGGGCAGTCCTGTGTGCCCAGTTTTGCCAGTCTGTCGGTCTCTTCGTTGCCGTGTATGCCTTGATGGACCGGTGTCCATATTATGGTGATTTTGTTGGCTTTTCAAAATTTGTTGAGATATTTCATAAAGTCCCAGGCCACAGGATTCTGTGGTGGCTTTATCCAGAGCGTCCAAAGCTGCTCTGCTCCCAGAGCAGATGAGGATATTTCTATTTTTTACCTCAAGTCGACTTTGGAGTTTTATGCATTCCAATATGGCAAACACCTCGGCTTACAAAGCCGTGGCATATTGCCCAAGGAGGACGCTGTTTCTGTACTTGGTTTTGAGTCCGTAGACACCTGCTCCAAAACGTCCATTTGTTCCTGATCCATAGGTGAGCCAGGCGTCCGCATTGTGGCTTTGGAGCCAATGCGGTTTCTTCCAGTCTTCCCTAGTGGGGATTAGAATTTTATAGGATTTCTCTACCAAGATTTTTTTTAGTATTTTATCCTGGGTTAGTTTGAACGGGATTTTGTGAAGGAGGTTAAGCTCAGGGTGATTGAGCCCTCCTCGCCTCCACTCGCCCTAACACCATTATATAAGTCACTAACAATTCATCCGAAGCGGATAATGAAGACGGTGAACGAGTGAATGACCTTTTTCAGAAACCTTCGGATCGACTCTCAGAGCTGGATATATCGATCGTTTCATCTCATAATGTGTCTATTATTTTCTCTCTCCAGCTCGTCGTACATGCGCACACCAGCACCTACTCTTAAGTTAATAAGAAAAACCGATACAAAAAAAATCAAATCAGAATTTGGGTTTTTAGTTACAAAGCGTAATTATTAAACGCAGTTTTAGGTACATGTGAAAAATATTTTTTCATATGTAATACTGCGCAACAATATATTATTGCGATCATCAATTTTATCTATCACTGGAAAGAGGTCAATAGATTTAGGATTCTCGGGCCTTTGGCCTTCGTGGACGATACATAGTCACGGTCTATAGACAGAGACCCAGACAGACCGGAAACAGACAAACAGATGGATTGAGGGACAGACAGACGGATGAACGGAGAGGCAGACGGACGAACGAACGGAATTTTCAAATCTCAGACGCTGCACACTGGGATAAAACAAATAGGCGTTTTTTTCTCATATAGGATAGTGCGCACTCCCCGATTCTTTGTCCACATTTATCTAAGTCCACGTTTTTCTTGTCTGATGACGCAGTTATTATTAAATAATAGTCAAATCAAATCAAATTGTTTATTGTCTTAAAAACTAATACATAGTTGTATAGACAGTAGTATTACATTTGGCCGTGATATCATTGAATTCTTTTTTAATGATCAAATTCTTCTACTACTAATCAAAACGTAAAAGGTTACTCGTAAGAATGAAGAAGGTATTATTGTAGAATAAAATCGAGTCTCACCATTTAGTTTACCAGATTAAAAACACAGAGTAAATTATTCTTTAAAATACCGATAAAAATAAGTTTTTTTAGTATAAAATTAATAAATGTAAGTAATGTCAAAAATAACAAAAAAAAAGTGACAGTTGTCAAAAAGTAAAATAAAATGTCTTAGTGATTATATTGTAAATAAAAATAGTCAAGGTATAATTAATATGTGCCTACCTAATAATAAAAAATAGTTAATACGTTTTAGTCAAATTGAAAATCGTTTTAAAACCTATTACAGAAAGAGATATAGTCGAGATGCAGACAGTTTTTAGAGATCGTTAATGTCGTACAATTCTCTTTCAATTAGATATAATTTGAGTTTATTTTTAAATTGGAGCATTTTTCCTTCGCGGCATATATTTTTTATACTAGAGGGTAGCTTATTGTAGCGTATAATTCCGACGTAGCTCGGATTCCTTTTAAAAAGTTCTAGATTTGGACGAGGAAGAATCAGATTATTTATGGGTATCTGAATGTATCGGCAGCTGAGCTAGGTTTTTTGTGATCAATTTAACGCATTCTAAAACGTATAGAGATGGAAGGGTAAGGATTTTAAGCCTTCTGAAATGACCACGGCATGATTCTACATAACCCAGATTACTTAAAATTCGAATGGCCCGTTTTTGCAATGAAAAAATATGTTGCCTTAGATCGATGGTGCATTGCGCCTAGTAACGCTGAAACATGTGCAGTTGTTTTCGATAAATGAATAATTGGCTGTGGTCTTACTTTTTATAAAACGGTGTAATTGGGTCATTGCTAGATCGATTCGATTCGATAGTATCGACTCCTTAGTGCTTTTAAATTTATTTTGATAGATGAGATTATGCAGTACCAGAAGTGAAAACTATGCGAAAATAGACGGGAAGATGGCAGGGATGGCGGGATTTAATAAAAGTATAGGATTTCTTTTTTCGAAAGAGGTAAGGAGATATATAATTTCGATTTAATCAAAGCCTTCAATGTTGACGATACTTATTTTTACAAACTTTCAAGCGCGAAAGTGATCATGGCGTGCCGAAATATCGATAAAGATGAATCGACGAAGGCAGACATCGAAAAATCCCAATCTGGGCGAATCGATCGTGAATAAGACAGACCGAAATTCGTTGAAGCACCTTAAAGTCCTGTGCCGGATATCCGCATCAGCATCCGTGCTCGGATATCCGCCGAACATTCGTGTTTGTCAAAATATCGGCATCCACTTTCGTTGATAGTGCGCGGACATACTGAACGATGGCGACTACGAAATAGGTATACGCTCGTAATATACATAGGTATATGAAGAGTTCGAAAACGAACAGATCGAAAATGAGACAAACCAATAGACTATAATTTAAATACATATATCTTATCCTATATCCCATCCCTCTTCTTTCCTATCCTAGTGATAGTTCGATAGTAATTTAATTTATTTTAATTCAGTTCAATTTTAATAAATATTGTAAAGAAAATAATGTAAGAAAAAATAATGTAATATCGGAAACACTTAATCGGCCAGCAAAACATTGTAATACGATAATTAGTTATTTATAACATTAATTATAATGAAGATCTGTATGTTTCCCGAAGATTAATTAACCGGAAAATCGACGGCTCGATAATAAAATCGCTGGTGACAGTACAACCAATTACCAATGATGTTTCTATAATAGCAATCGCACCCAAGTATATGGATTTTCGGGACCCGTTAGGCCTGATGCCAGTAAAAATAAGCGACGGCGGCTTCGATGATGAAGGTATGTTTATGTCTGTGATACAGTTGTGTGTATGTAACTACATTAGTCTCTTTTATGCACCTACATATTTCATATAGAAGCTGAGGTGCTAGGAAGAAATCGTAGAGTTTATTTTCATTACCAGAACGATTCCAGCTGTACAATTCCGGTCGGTGGAATAAATGATTTTATGCGTTTTAAATACTGAAAATATCAACTGACAATGTTATTATTCAGACGCAGGTGTAGAACATCATATGTTTTCAAGCACCCACGCGGGACATTATTTTAGAAAGATAACGACAAGATATTAGTTTGCTAATACATGTGTAATTATGAATTAACACACTAATGAACTCTACTTAGGACCCACACTTGTGAAAAACTGAACCTTTTGTTATAACTATTTCTCGATTTTTCTCGACTTATATACGCGTCTTCTGACTGTAGATACGCCGAAATAATATGAGTATAGTTTCCATTCATATTTTTAAATGGTATTTCTAACTAGAGTTAAGTCTTAAACTAAAGTTAAGTCAATTTTATTTCTCTATAACTTGGGTTTTAATTTCAACGAAATGTCAAACTCGTCAGTTTAGAATATTAGATTAAAATGTACCACCTAGCAACCTAGCCAAGTCTCACCTTGACTCGGTCGACCTACATTAAGGTGTGGGATACGAACACATGCGCCATGAAAGGTGAGAAATCGTGAGAAATATCAGTTGTGGGTTACGACATTTTTTTATTTTCCCTACTTTTGGAATATATTAAATTATAGATACTATTGGGTCCTTACCTATAAAGTTACTATTTTACGTATAAAGGAATTTTAGGGCCAAAAACTTTGTATGAAAAATATATATTTAATTATTAGGAATATTGACTCCTATTATCTAAGCAGATTGTCATATTAATGGAAGTTGCGTAATTCCTCTGCTTTAAAACTCTCGTGGACAGAAACCATGAATGCTTGGAAGGCCTTTGTAAAAAGTTATCTACGTTCCGAAAAAAATGAAACTCATTGGAGCAAGGTCTGGTAGGTACGGTGGGTGACCAAGAGTGTCCAACCGCAACTCCTGCAACTTTGCTACTGTATGCAGTGAAATCTGTGGTTATACATTGTCATGCAAAAGCAGTGGTGACGAGCGATTGGCCAGGCTCGGTTATCACGAGCTTCTCCATCATTGCTGGCTGTTCTTAACAGTACACATTTACGGTAACTGTGTAGCCAGACTGCTGAATCTGTAATAAAAAATACCGGAACAGGATCTCATATTTGAAAATAATGCAAATTTTCAACTTTACCATGGTTGCACAAATGAACATATTCGAGCAAAAGCAAACGACGGAAAGGCAAAGGCAAATAAACAGCTGATTCTTAAAAAAGGATAACATGGCCTTGAATTAAAATTTATTTGAATTTGACATTCCAACTCAATCCCAAGTTATCCTAGTTCAAAGTGGCCAGTGGGAAAAAACAGCAATTACATAGGTAACGACCCAATATTTGCTTACTCAAAAAAACAAAAACTTACCTACTTTCGAACCCAATTGTATGTATCTGCCTCCATAAATAGGAAGTCTTCCAAAAGTCGGAAGTACATGAAATTAATATCGCAGAACCTAATTTTTGATATATTTTTTTAGTAAAAAAATATCTGGCCTATTCGCTTTTTCATTTGCTTGCTTGTTTGTTTAATATTCAACTCTTGATTATGCGTAAACTAGTGCACTTGTAATAAAACATACGAAAGTTTACACTTTTCTTCATGTAGATATATTTCTTAATATTTTTTTAACTATCGTATCTGTGTTCATGCTTGCAGACTCGTTTACGAGTTAACGAATTAAAATATTGCAAAACGATTGCTTTTCGTACATTTACCAAGGGGAATTACTCCAAGTAACTATACCCTGTTTATAATAGAAATGTACGGGAAATGAAAAAAGAGAATAAACCACATTAAACAAGCTAAAGCCAATGCAATAATAAAATATATTTGATATGAACCGTAGTTCTGCAAAGAGTGCCTTCAGTTTAGGAAATGACTCCCGAAGTCAAACTGAGAAAACAAATATATATTGTTTTTCTTTCCAACAACAAAATTTGGTTCTTATTAATTACGGATTATTTTACGTAAAAAATGAGTTGAAAATAATGTACAACTTTTTAAGTTTAGGCCTTCGTTGTTGAAGAAAAGCATTGTTCATATTTAACATCGGAAATTTCCATTATTATATTTCTCTTTAACTACCTAACCGTAAACTAACTACCTAACCTAAGCCTATCAATCGTAGATTCCTGTTAGTATTCTGACATAGTAATGTAGAGCAGACTTCCATCTATATATTTATAGCAGATTGGTAAATATATGGAGAAAAATGACGTGGCAGTTGAGTAAAACAGAGTTTTCAGTTTTTAGTCAGTGACGAAAACATAACAGATTTTTTCCAAACTAAGTTAAATAACTTTTTCAAAACATTTCTTTACAACTATTACAAAAATTTACGTTGTCTTGGATCAATTATAAACGCATTTTTTCAAACCCGTTCATAATTGATCCTAATCGTCATGATTGTCCTGATCGTTGTCGTTCTTGTAATGATCCTGATCGTCATCGTTCAAAATTGATCATAATTGAACCCAGTAATTCTAATAATATTTTTTTTTTGGAAAATTGAAATTATGGTTATTTATAATCAAATTGTTGACGCAATATCATAAAAGTCGTCCAGTTTGTAAAGGGCATGTTTGACTAACTGATTTTTCAAGCAGATTTTATATGCTGCCATCTCAAGTCTTCTCGTCGATGACGCAAACAATTTAAAAGTAATATATAAAAATGTTTTTTGATATTTAGTCAAGCGTACTTTAGGCAATAACACATTGTTTTTATGTCGCGTATTATGGCTATGTCGAGTGGAGTGAAGCTCGTAATTTAAAAGATTCTCTTTGGCGTATAAAAGGCACTGATATATGTACATGGACGACATGGTAAGGATACCAGCTATAATAAAGAAAGGGGCGCAATGTGTATCTTTGCTTACACCAAAAATTGTCTTAACGGCTTGCTTTTGTAGCACAAAAACGCGATGGGTATCGGTTGCATTACCCCATAGTAGTATCGCATAAGACATCTTTGAATGGAAGCAGGAATGATACACACTGATCGCTGCATGTTCGCCAGCTAGAAATTTCACCTTTCTGCCTTCATTTCACATAGACTGCCGATGACAAAGTTGCACACAAATTGTTGATATGTTGATTACAGTTTAAATTTTCATCTAAAGTGATCCCTAAGAATTTAGTATTTCTGACAATATGTATATTTTCTGATTCCATTTTAATCGTAATATTTTCCTCACTCTTTTTAGTAGTTGAAAATTTCATCGCTACCGTTTTTGATGGGTTTATAAAAAGTTGTTTTTTTTTAAACCAAGTGTTAGCCACAAGAAGCTGCTCGTTTATCAGCTTTTCCAAGACCTGGATGTTTTTATTTTCAAAAAAGAAGCTGGTGTCATCGGCGAATAGAAGTGTCTTTACTGGCGGCGTAATTGTCCTATCGATATCATTAATAAAAATAATAAATAGTAGTGGTCCAAGTATAGAGCCCTGAGGTACCCCGCGTGCAATTATTTTTGGCAATGACTTAGCATTGTTTATTTCCACAATTTGGTATCTCCTATTTAGATATGATGTAATCAGGCTATGAGCTCTACCGCGGATACCATACCTCTCTAGTTTATTTAGAAGAATCTGGTGATTCACACAGTCGATAGCCTTCGATAGATCGCAAAAAACGGCTATGGGGTTTTGAGATGTGTCAAGTGATTCTAAAACTTGCTTTACTAAATCGCTAATTGCCATAGTGATCGACTTATGCTTCCTGAAACCGAATTGATTTCTTATAATAACATTAAAAGTATCTAAAAAAGTATTTATTCTATTAAATATAATTTTCTCAAAGACCTTTGAGGAACACGACAACAAAGATTTAGAGCGAAAGTTATTTATATCTGTTTTACTGCCTTTTTAAATATCGGTAAAACCTTTGCTGTTTTCATAGCAGTGGGAAAAATGCCTTGCTTTAGGCATTTATTTAAAAAAAAAATATTTTGCTCTAAAATCCTCATTTGCAAAGAGGAGGATTTCAGAGTGAAAATACATTCGTCTATGTCTTTTATGTATATTGAGAATAAAAGAAAACCTACACTACCCTGTAGCAGTGGCAAATACATATAGGGGGCGCGGGAGGCGACCCCCCCCCCCCCCCCTTTACGCGGACGGCCCAGCACCAAGCGGCATTACGACCCATGTGTTAATGGCAGTTGGGCCATTATGACCCATGTGTTAGGGTCGGCCCAACTCACAGTTAAGCACCCATCCGGCCGCCTCCACGCAGAAGCGCGAGCCCGATTAGGACTCTGTGCCTGCGGGCCAGTTGCGCACCGTGCGGCGTCAGCCAATCGAATATGCATTCCGACTGATAACCGGGGCGACAGGAAACGGCTTTGTTTCCTAAAGAGCGGGGATGGTTGTTAACTTCACGGTAACTGCTTTTGAAACGACCAATTCGCCCCCCCCTATCCCGAGTGGTAGGCGGGCAATGGACGCCGTGGCCCGCGATAGATTCGGTAGCTATACGCAAGGGAGAGGACCGCGCAAGCGGCCTCGATCCCGTAACCAGTCGTGAGGCCGAAGAATTGTGGTCTAAACTGGTAGTAGCGGCGCGAGGCCGCCCGTTGGGTGCAAACCCAGTGTCTCCTCGCGGCAAGGCGTTGGCTTCTTACGGGCGAGTGGCGCAACTAAACAGTGGATTGTTTCATCCCAAAGTCTTCTACGCTCACCTCACGGGAGAAAAAACGATCAATATCGCTAAAACTCCCTGGGGTGACGGGTTCGCCCGCTGTAGTTGATACCTCTAAGTATCCATCTATAATACACAATTTATTCGTCAGTCTTGTTGTTGTACTTGAATAGGTACCATGTTAGCCTTTGCATGTGACGAGGATTTGTTTTTACACGCATAGCTCAAGATCAAGATTTTAGCGCCCTCCCCCCCCCCCCTTTGAGTTTTTTTCTATACCCGCGGCTGCCCTGTGGGACACCCGATGTTACTAAAATACTCTCTGATTGGAAACCGACCACAGCCTCAATTTAAAATTACTGTTACAATTACTGAAATAACTGTTGCAATTACTGTACAATTACTCATATATGGAATGAAACATCTCAACAGGTCACCGCCGTTTTTGAGTAATTTTACAATAAGAATAGGGTGATTACCATTCGGCTAACCCAGCCTTTATTAACCTCAGTCAGTGGGTTTCCTCTCACCCTTATTCCCAGATTTCGACGGATTTCGTTATCCTCCGGCCTGGTCACAGAATCGAAGTCGCTTGCGCGGCATCTACCTGACGTTAGCGGTATTTCTTAATTCGAATTTCTCGCGGATGCAAGGCGCTCTATGTCCGTCAAGCTCACACGGGACCGGGTGGCTAACGAAACGTATCTAAAAATAGGTGACGCCAGGTCAACAAATATGCTAAGAAAACGCACGTTTCCAGATTCCCCCGGTTATTCGACGGTTGAACAAGCGTTTGGCCGACACAACTCGGTGCGCAAACCGTCCAGTTCCGCCCGAGGTGTTCCCCCGGATCCGCACGTCCGATTTTATCTCTCTACGACTGGAGCATACAACCGCAGGCAGAGTTCACAGCGACCCTTCCTGGTTAAGTCCCTCTTCAAGGAGGCTACCGGATAAAAGCTGAGTCTTGATTTACGCCAACCTAACATCGAAATCCATCAAATCTTAATGGTGAGACTCGATTTCATTCTGAAATAATACAAAAAAAATACATATACCTATGTATTTTGATACTTTCTTACGAAAGCATTCTTCTTTTGATTATTAATAGAAAGAAGAATGTAGTCATATCACAATATCACAATTGTAAATGTAATTGTAACAATGTCTATACAACTATGTATTAGTTGTTTAGACAATCAATGATTTGATTTGATTGACCAACTGACCAGGAGGGAAAGTATTGTGAACGCGCAAAAAAAATAAGGATAAAGACGGGAATATCTATTTTGAGCCCACGCCAGAACGACTAAGACCATTTCCAGACTGTGAAGCCTGTCTGTGTGTATGTGTGTATGTATTCCTCCATGATAGCGCCCAAACGCTTAATCCGACTACGCTGAAATTTTGTATGCAGACATCATTTGGTCGTCGCAAGAGTTGAAAAGTGGTTGAAATCGGTCCACCAGGGGGGCGAACTAGTCATATATAATCCTCGAAATATTGAACTTGAAAACTTGAAATTTGGTACACATAGGTACTGTTTGCGCCAGTTGCTCGGTGTGGTAATTGATTATACGCCTGCATTAGATTTGTGAGAAGGCGCCTTAAGATCATTCCAAATATCGGTTATTTATTTCCTACCCCCATCCTACTGTCAAAATACGAAAATTCAGTTCTGCATACTGGCTTCCTGTCAATGTTACATCGCACCGCATTTTATTTAAATTCTAACGCGTTTGATTAATAATGGATTGCTCATCCTATAACACCGCATCTATAAACCCACCAATCTCGTGTGGACATCAAGAAAGTGGCTCCCGTGTCCTGACCATCTTATTTTCGGATTTTAAGGTAGGTAAGCCATCTAAGCATATTTGATGTAGGTAGTATATCCGATTGCCACACGAAGATATTGTACGAATATTTGTATTGGTACTTTGCCCAATTACAATATATTTATATAAAGCTTGGTGGAACCACCGCTTCGAACCCCAATATGATGTTTGGAATCAGATATTATCCGCTATAATCTGAAACTTTATACACCATATTTTACATACCTTATGCCTTGTTGGACCAAAATCAAATTGTGAAATTTTGGTTGGAATATCTTACATACAAGCTGCATAAATAATATTTCAATTCCGCCAAACGAATGTATGCAAGAATCAAATAGCGGCGTCGCGCGTTTGATATTGTGCGGCGCAACTGCAAAATTTAGGTCTTCATTGCGTTGTGTCGTTGCGACGCGCGTTCGCAATTCGATTTTCAAATTGAATGAGGTGGAGTCCTTGGCTAATTGCCGGGAAAGTCTTGGGGTGACACTACGGATTTATTTTTAAGGAATGTGCAGTTGCTGAGTCGAATGCAGATGCACAAAATAAAGAATTTATCAAAAGACTGTGCGGTCCCTTAGAAGTGTTAATTTCGACCACCAACATTTATTAGACGAAATTTCATCACTGCCATTAACTAACGCCATACTTTTATTGTAGCAAATTTAATAAAAATACAATTATTTTACCTAGTTTTTGAATTGGTTAGGTATGTGAATTTTAGTACACATTGAGATTATAGTTCGAAAGCACTAAAATATTCAAGCAATTGCCTGTGAAATTGGCGTAGTTATATCTAGTTATACCTTAAGGTTGTGTACCCAATTTCATATACTGTATATCATACATATTTGAGAGGTAAACCTAAATACAACTAGGGTTGTCGGCTACAGTGGGCGAGCCGGTCACCTCAGGAAGTTTTAACGATTAGTCGTTCTATCTCCCTGGAGTGAGAGCAGAAGACTTGAGGACAAAACAGTCCACCGTCTAGATACGCCACAAGCCCGTAAGAGGCCAACGCCTTAACCGCGAGATAGCCAGTAGTGTTACCCGGCGGGCCTACACTCACACCCTTACTTCCAATTGTGACCAGATTACTCCGGTGTCTCGATTGGTTACGAGTTCGAGGTCGCTTGCGCGGTCCTCTCCCTTACGAAGCGGTGAAACTGTATTTACCGAATCTATCGCGGACCTCAGCGTCCTTTGCCCGGCTGTTCACCAAGGATCGGGTAGCCGATGGTCATTTCAAGAGCAGTCGCCGTAAGGTCCGCAACCACCCCCGCTCTATAGGAAACAGTACTGCTTCCAAACTCCCCCGACTGTTAGTCAGAGTGCACAGTCGATTGGCTTACGCCGCACGGTGTGCAGACCGTCCAGGAGCGTCATGTGGTTGACTCCTAGGGGAAACTAGCCCTAAGGCCAGAGTCCTGCCCGGGCTTGCACTTCATGCGTGGAGGCCGCCGGATGGGTGTTGTGCCGGACCCGTGAGTGTAACCAACCCTGAACAGAGTGGGTCTTCGTGGCCAACTCAACAAGGGTCTATTAGCTCCCAAAACCTAAATACAATAGAGGCAGCGCAATTCTCAGAAAACCAATTATGTAGTAAGTAGTCGTTAAAGTAGGGACCTAAATACCGAAAATTGCAGAGAAGCCGTGGATTTTTTTAATTTTTCCCAGTACCATTGATTATATATGGTGTTAGATTGTGCAACCGAATAGAACGATTTGACAGCCCTTAAGAGACGGCAAAATACAGAAGGCGCTGATAGCACTGACGGCCAAATTACCAGCAATTTATTTGGCCATCTATAATAATATTTATAATAAACCTTTTTTTTATATAATGAACCGATTTATTAAAAACACTCAATAATTTAACCAGCGATAACAATAATAACTTTCAATGATTAGTGCCATCTATTTTATTTATTTACCAAAAAATAGGAAATATTTTTACACAATGATTTTGCGTCACTCCTAACTAGGCAGTGCCTGTTCCAGGGAAAACCCCAATTATATTTGATATTATTTTAAAGATATTAATTTAATAAAGATGTTAGGAAATTATTATAGAAAATTAAAAAAAAAAACAAAATAATTATCAAAATATCAAAATAAACATTAAATATTAAAAATAGTACAAAACAATTATAAAAACAAATTCAAGTACAATAACAAAATTAAATGTTACAAAAGTAAATGCTGAATTCACTCTTGTTTACATGTAGGTAATTTATATTGTTAGAGATGTGAGGGTGTGTAAATTGGGTGTGTAAATCTGTTGCTATTTTTGAAATGTCATGAGGATACTTTCAGTTTCGGTTATTCCTTTACTTACCAACCACTAAATAAGACTTTTTAGAACCACTTGTGTCAGTCCTGAAATATCGAAGTGTTTTCCTAAAATATTCATTAGTCTCGGAGCAAGGTAATGATATTACTGTTGTCCAAACGACTTGAATCTCCTGGGCACTATATATAATGGTACCTACCTGCGCCGATCTTGTGGGTACAATGGGCTCGATTGCGTTTCTCCGTGAATGTGAAATGAACGGTTGTCACTTTTTCGCATTAAAACTACCCACCTAAGCATCTGAATCTAACACCGCACGAAATGTGTTGAAATTTATTCGGTCGAGTATAAGTTCGACGGGTACTTTTTATCGACGATCGTTCGTTTCATATTTCGCTCTAAAATATTGCTCTATCTCGTTCGCTTGAACTAAATTTAGGTTTAAGTCACAAAGAAACGCAATCGGGCCCAATGTCTTTTGCGCATGATTTAAATTTAAAGCAGTTTTTAAACAATACAGTTGCCTAATATGAAGTACATATTTTCGCTTCGAGAAACAACTCATAGTTCCTAAAATAGATTATTATGTTCAATTTGGAAACTTTCGTGGTATAACGTTAGGGAGGCGCACTGAAGATGGCGCTCTAAACACGTCTATATGGTATAAAATCTTATGATTTTAATATTTTAGGTTCGTAGTAAAATTCTAGTTTTCATATCATAGAGTCCTTCAGCAATCTAATATACGCGATTTAATGAATGATACTTTTTTTTTTAAAAACAAATATTCTGAGGTTTATAATATTCACCAATTGAAACGCCGCCTTGCTATGAAACTAAATTATGATGCTAAATATTTCACTTCCTGTGTACTGATGCAATGTGCACTTTCAAATGGCTGTTCTGCGCGAATGCGATGCCGCACTCTCCACAAATAAATTTCTTCAATTTTCTGTGCACCGAGTCGCTGTGCACTTTCAAGTGGCTCAGTTGCGTGAACGACTTGTTGCACTCCTGACAGGAGAACCGCTTTATCTTGCGGTGCACCGAATTGATGTGGCTGGTCAAGTTGCCGCGTTTCGCGAAAGCGCTGTCGCATTCCGCGCAAACGAAATGTTTCTCTCCGCAATGCACCGAGCTGATGTGCTTGTTCAAATTGCCCCGCGCTGTAAAAGTACTGTCGCATTGATCGCATACGTATTTTTTAAATTTTATATGAACCGCCTCCACGTGCGCGGTCAAATGTCTACTATGTTTAAACGCACTGCTGCATTCGTGGCAAGCGAATTTTTTAGATCTGTTCCTTGTAACCGATTTGACGGACGTGCTCGCGTTCTCCGATTGGTGAACGGCGCTGAAGTGTTCGTTTAGAACTAGTTGCGTTGAAAACGCACCGCTACATTCTTTACACACGTACACTCCTAGCTTCAAATGAACGGATTCGACGTGCAGTTTTAAGCTAGTTTTCCTCTTGAACGCTTTGTCGCACTGCTCACAAGCAAATTTTCTTAATTTCAAATGAATCTCGTCGTAGTGCAATTTTAGATTGCCTTTCCATTTGAATGCGCTGTTGCACTCCCCGCATGCGAAGCGCCGCTCTTGCCGGTGAACGTCTTCAAAGTGCCGCTTCAAACTCACTCTATTTTCAAAGACGCCATCGCAGGCCTCACACCTGATCGTCTGCGCGGTTCTGTGCACGGTTTCGACGTGCGCAACTAAACGCGTCTTCTGACTGAATCCCTTGTCGCACTCCTCGCAGCTATATTTCCGCACAAACAGGTGAACCGCTTCGAAGTGTTTCTTCAGGTCGGCTTTTCGAGCGAACGGCTTGCGACACTCTACGCATGAGAACTCGGTCAACCCTCTGTGAACGACGTTGACGTGCGCGTCGACCCTGTATTGGGAAGCGAACGCCTCTTGGCATTCCCCACACGAAAACGTCGCTCTCGCTCCTTCACCCGAATCTTCAACGAACTCCGCATTACCGCCTTGTTTAGCTTCCTCAAGAGGAACAATACTTTCATCCATTATTCAAATCATATAACAAAAGCCCCGTTATCACTTTATGCATATTAGCACAACACGAGCGTCACAGACGCGGGCGCCATTTTGAGTTTTGTGACAGCAAGCTTTTCTTCTCTTACTTTATTCAACACTGCAAAAGGGTTGATGATATGGGTGTTATGATTAACCCTCCGTGTACAAGGTGGGGTATAACACTGCCCGGGAGTTGAAAACTCGTAATAATTATAAAACTATAACGACGCGTGAGCGTTTTCTTAGTAGCTGCAAATGCGACGCTGCCGTTCCGATTAGTACAATTCATTCCGGCATCAGCGCGAGTAACGTGCGCTTGGGTATAACACACCCCACCTTGTATGACTTTTAAGAAAGACATAATAGATTCGTTTCTAAGAAAAGACATAATAGATTATAAGTTTAAGAAAACGTTGAGTATCTTTTTTTTATATAAAAGTATAATAAGAGGTATAAATCTTAAAACTAATAATGCCCGAGGAGAGGAAATTGGGAGAGGAAGAGGAGAGAAAGGGAAGAACTGGTTACGTCTTAGAAAGGTAGTAATCCTTAAGGTGAGTCTTAAACGATGGTAAAGAAGGCAAATTTCGTATATTTGCTGGGAGATCGTTCCAGAGTCTTGCACCATGGACACAGAAAGAATAGGAATAGAAATCACTATTATGACTCGGAATTTTTAATAAACTGTCAGAGGCTGACCGAAGTACGAGACCGTGGGAACTTAGTGGTTCAAAAAGCTCGTGGAGATAGGATGGTGTTAATTGGGGAGAGTACACGATATAGGAGAGCAAGTATATGAACATTTCTTCTTTGGCGTACTGGCAACCACTTTAACTGTGCCCTATATTCGGACACCTGATTATACTTACGTAAACCGAAGATGAATCGTATGCATACATTTTGCACACGTTCAAGTTTGTTGAGCAGTTCCTCTGATAAATCGAGATAAGGCACATCTGCATAGTCAAGGAAAGGTAAGAGGAGAGACTGTGCAAGAGATTTTTTTGTGTCCATAGGGAGAAATCTTCTGAGTGTTTGCAGAGGGTGAAAACTAGCAAATATTTTACAACTTACCTCGTCCACGTGTGGTTGCCAGGACAAATGTTCATCGATAATTAGACCAAGATCTTTCACTTTTTGCGACAATGGTATGGTAATATCGTTCAGTTTTAAATCGGAAGGGATGTTACATTTACTCTGGAGAGCAATTTACGACTGAAATTCACTGTTCAACTTCCACCGCGTCATGGGCGTATAAAGGGGGGGGGCCGGGTGGGCCGTGCCCACCCCAGAATGATCTGGTGCCCACCCCAAGGATAAATAAATTCACACAAAAACAAATTAATTAATAATGTTCTACAAACGAAAAACCTACATACTTATACACCACCACTCACCACCTACATAATACATTCCATTTAGTTACTTTCCAAGTCTTTAAAAGAATCAAATCCATCCCGCAAATACAAAAGTAAGCTAAAGTTCATTTGAATTTTGCGCGCGCACGCTATTGCTCAAACGAACCGGTCCGGTTCGTTTGAGCAATGGCAACCGGACACGGGGACGGGACACTGCGGCGCTGGCGCCACCCGCCATCTGCTCGCCCTCCATCTGCCCCGCCGGGGCGCCACAGTCAGTCAGTCGCCGTTCCGTCGTCTCTGTCGGTTCACGCGTGTCGTGTGTAAATTGTGTGTGATTACGCTTCGTCGTTCGTTTCTAATGTTTTTATCATCACTATTCATCACACTGCTTACCAGGTAAGCATCTACATATTATTATGTATATTTAATACTTTATACAGCCTTAAATTACCTGCTATGCCTATTATTCTGTGTCACGTAAATGAGAAAGTTGTAGGTATGTAGTTGTATTTTTTCATACAAAAAGCGAGTGTTTATTACCAACCGAATTAGTTTCAAAAATCGTGAAAATTGATTTATGTTTAACCCTTCGAGTAGCGGCATAATTTAATGGCAGACTTGCAATATCGCCGCGTTCGACAAAAGTACTAACTAACTATGGAACTACTATAGCAATAATAAAAATAATAACTGTGCAATGATTGCATTAAAATTTCGTATAATAGAATATTGAAATGTCATTTTGTAAAACAATCAGATAATTATGAATAAATATGAGAAAGTCGAAAAAGTGAAAAAAATGGCATTTCTAACTAGTACTTATCTTACGGAAAAATACGGAACCCTATTTAGAAACTGTATATAGTAAGTACTATCGTGATCTTTATTATAGGGCACACGATATAACCGAATTCCACGCTGGCGAAGCCGCGGGCGAAAATCTAGTTTCTTATAGATACAGAATAATAAGTAGGTAATTTAGGACTAGGTGTTGTACTTGTGTACGTTTTTGTTTTATCTATAGAAATATTACGTGAGACAAGTTACAATTACAAACATTTAATATCTTCATTTTCAACAAAAAACCTGCTCAAACATTTTTCTATTTTTTTCTAGGTATTAAATAAAATGAAGAAATTTAGGGACATCCGATCTTTGTTTAATAAAACTAGGCATACTGACCAGCAAACTCCTGATAGCGTCCCGAATGAAAAGGATTCAGACACATCCCCAGCAGTTTCAGAACCAGTACTAAATACGAAACTTCAAGCTCCAAACCCGTCATCAGAAAGTTTGCATAAACTTTCTCAATCAAAGATCATAAATAACTTAGGTTCACTTCAGACTGGACCATGTCAGCCTCGAATTGACTTTCCTCGTACTAAATTCGGAGAAAAACTACGAGCATTCAACGCCCAAAATTATGATAAATATTCTTGGTTGGAATATAGCATTAATGAGAATAAAGTATACTGCTTTGTGTGTAGGATGTTCGGTAAAGAAATGCGCGATCAAAATGAAAAATTTACAACTACCGGATACAGCAACTGGAAGAAGTTGTCAGAGGCCCTTCAAAAACACGCGCAGTCTGCATTTCATAATCAAAGTAAGGAGATGCATTATGCGTATTTACATCAAGCATCAAGTGTCCATGAACAAGTCGTTACCCAACATGAGAAGGAAGTTGAACAAAACAAAGAAAATTTATTGAAAATTATAGACGTCATACTGTATCTGGTACGCCAAGGATTGCCTTTAAGAGGCCACCGTGAAAATACTGATTCAAAAAATAGAGGAAACTTTTTAGAATTGATTCAACTATTCGCTAAATATGATGACACATTTTCCAATCATTTAGAAAAACATGTAACCTATTGCAGTGCTGGTATACAGAATGATTTAATCAACATAATGAATCAGATAACAATAGAAGGAAACGTAAAGGAAATAAAACAATGCGGTTTTTTTTCTATAATGGTTGATGAAGCAAGATGCTACAAAGAAGAAAAACTGTCGATCGTTTTAAGATACGTTATGGGGTTGGAAGTTGAAGAGTCATTCATGGGATTTATTGATTGTTCCACTAGTAGAGATGCAAAGAGTTTGGCTGTAATTATTTTTGATTTTCTTAATAAATGTGGTTTAAATAATATACCCATACTTGCACAGTCGTATGATGGAGCGAGTGTGATGTCCGGAAAACACAATGGTCTGCAAGCAATCGTCAAGGAAAAGTATCCTCATGCTATTTACGTGCATTGCCTGGCACATAAACTAAATCTAGCTGTCGTAGACTCTTGCGCTAATGTATCTCCTGCAGTTAACTTTTTTAATAATCTCGAGGCGCTGTATATCCATTTTTCTTACCCTGGCAGTCATGTTCATCTAAAAAAATTGCAAGATTCTCTTAATATAAAGACTGGTCGTGAAATGGGTAGTTTAAGCACCACTAGATGGAGCTGCCGACATGAAAATTGTAAAGCTGTACTAAATAGTTATGATGCAATTAAAACTGCACTGGAAGAAGAAATAAGCCAAAACAAAGACAAACATGTAGCGGAAGCCATAGGTTTATTAACTTCTATTTCAAAACCGGAATTCATAGTTTCTTTACACGTCCTCCACTCAGTGTTATCAGTAATCCACGTACTGAGTAAATACTTCCAAACTAAAAATGCAACTCTCGGACAAGCTGGCACTATGATTACAGGCATTATTACTAGTTTCCAACAAAACCGGAACAAATTTGACGAACGTTGGAAAGAAATAGAAGAGTTTGCAGAAAAGCACGACATTTCTCTGGAGCCCCCAAGAGTGAGCAAAAGAAAATACAATCCCGTATGTAGAAGCAGCAGAGACAGAAGCTTTTATACTGATTCCACACTAGGTAAAGGGAATTGGATTGATTTGCCATCAGATACACGCCCCAGTGAATATTGGAAAATTAATATATATTATCAAGTGATTGATAATATAATAAATAATATGACTAACAGGTTTGTAAGTCTACCTTTAGCCCAATCGATCGATGCGTTTTTGAATTTAGATCTCGAAAATGGAAAGCCTTTTGTAGATAATTACAAGGAGATTCTTCAAATTGATGAAACTCTTTTAGGAGCAGAATGTCTGATAATGAAAAATGTGCTAAAAGAAAAGGATGTCACAATTGAAGTCCTCAGGGAACACGTACAACAGGATTTCTGCCCAAATTTATATAAATTAATTCAAGCTGCGATTGTTATTCCTGTTAGTTCAGCCGGATGTGAGCGGAGCTTTTCAGCTATGCGAAGGATTAAGACGTGGCTGAGGTCTACAATGGGAGAGGCCAGGTTTTCAAACACTGCTCTTCTCCATATAGAAAATAAGTATGTTAAAGAAAATGTCACGCCGGAAAAGGTATTAAAAATGTTTGCCGAAAAGAATCGTAAATTAAAGTTAGTTTAAAATAAACACTATTCACAAAACTTATTTGTTATTTATTGAAATACATTTCAAAAATTCTATTAAGTCAAAACTTTTAATATTTGTATAATTTGCAGCATGCAGGCCCAGATTCAGAGACAAAACAAGTTAAGTCTAACGCTCAAAGTATCACCAGGCGCCTCAAAGTCGGCAGGCGCCTAAAAGAAAAGACTGGGGACCCCCGCTCCGGGACGTACTTGGCGCAAAGGCTATGTGTAGCTATCCAGTCCAGCGGGGAAACGCTGTCAGCGTTATGGAGACCTTTGCGCCGGGTACAATCAGGGGGGTCTCCTCGATTAGTTTTTAAGCATTTTGACTCAAAGTATTATTTTTTGTTAACAATGAAAATATACATATAGGTATTACTTCAAAGCGTTGACTCATGATTAGGTCAAACCATAAAGTTAATTATTAACTCTATAGGTCAATTCAATTTGTTGTCTGGATCTCCAGCTTTATTCACTGTACTGTAAGTACATTGGGCTTCCAAGACTCGGCTTCATCGGCCATCGCATCTCAGGGGCCAGGCCCCCCCCGGAAAATGGACCTAGATACGCCACTGCACCGCGTGAAGGTGAACAGTGAAGCCGTTCCGGGTGACGGCATTTGCGAGATCATGGTACTTATTTATTTATTTTATACTCGTGGTCTTTTGAGATATTTGATTCCCATGGAACAGTTAATTCTACAATCATCTTCCGAGATAGTGAGTAAAAAGTTTTATCTGGACGCAGGGCTGTGCATCCGAGACTTTCAGGGGATTTATACTGCTTAGAGACCGAATCGACCTCCAGAATCCAATCTGAAGCTTTCTCGATTATTAAGAAAGGTTGTGTAGTGAAATGTTTTTTGCCTTTAGAGGCATCCCGCACAAACTGTATTGGGGGTTTTGAGGGTACTGTCAAACCCTTGTTGGCACGAGCCACTGAGAGGCTAATAACCTCGCGAATAACAGCTTTGTCGTGGCGGTAAGTGTACCGTCCTTGATCTAAGGCCACCTTGCAGCCAGCTAGAATATGTCTGGCTATGCAAGGGGTATGCTACAAAGGAGGCATGAACTATGCTCGGCATAGCTCCAACGGGCGAGGTTACTGGGGTCTAGAAGCGTATGCTGAAAGGCATTTAAATAAAATTTCAGCATCTCTGGCGTCCAGTCATACAACATTACTTTCCAGTGCATTGGAGGAGGAATGCAAAAGTCTCCAATTGTTGTCCAATCATTCTGACATTGAAGGTCAATAGCGTGAGCCATACTATTGCTATCGTAATCTCCCCGCAAGAGAGACTTCTTTAAGTCCACATCGCTCATGGTTGTACTGCCATACCCCAGACCATTGCCGTTCTGGCTGATTCCAGCAAGGAACTTTTTGTGGAAGTCTACGCGGGCTTGTAGATCATTGCTTCGATATTATTACGTGCTTCGATTTTGCCGGATCCTTCGAATTACTCAGAATCGAATTTTTGGTTATTCTGGAGTTGGAGTTAAAACTGCCCTAGTTTTCGTAGCCATAGTTGCCCTAGCACTATAACTGCCCTAGTTTTAGAGCTAGCCCAAATTTGTTTTTGGATCTGAAGAGAGTCGAGGGGTCAGCTAGTTTGGCTAGTTAGTTATCAATGTAAATAATTATTAAAGCTCAATAAAATTCCAAAAGAACAAAAAATTCATTTGAGTCTAATAATCTACACATGTCCGTAGGAAAATGCTGTTAACAAAGCTTTTAAATAATAAAATTAGGGGGGGTGGATAAGTTTAAACTCCCTCTTCCCTCCGAATTCGACGTCCTTGGCCTTGGTATTAACACTTCCTCATTCAATTCCCGATGGCGGATATTACATGATATGTAGGCAATCAATCCTACTGCAATCACTCATTAAAATTGTATTTGTTAATGTAGTGTTCAAATAAATTATAATGAATGAAGGACGACTACTATTAAAGTATCAAAACATCGCTGTAACAAAAAAATACTCACCAAATATGCTTCTCATGCTGACTGAAAACTTGGTAATTACCTCATGGCTACAAACTCGTTTTGTATCCCGATTGTCAATAGTTATCAAAACATGGAGCAGAATGTATATTTTTAAAAATCACATAATTTTCGAGTTAAAACCTTGGAAGCTTAAAATAATTTATTATAGGTATGCATCATTAAATTAATATCATCTAAAAGACGTATTTTCGTACACGTACGAGTATGTCAGACAATCGCCGAAACGTCGGGTGTAAATTCGTTTTTTATCCTATTTATAACAGATGAATTAAGTTCCTGGCTACTTGACAGGAAAGTCTTGGGGGATATTTGTGAAAAGAAAATCGTTGCAGTTCTATTGTCTTTCTATTGTCCATATTGGCGAGGTTTTAAGTCTTAAAGTACGTAGGTGTTAATTTTATCGAAAGACTATTTTACAAACTTAAAGCATCGACTTGAAGTCCGCTATTGTACCTTATTTTTTTATTGTCCAATAAAGAGATTTTCATTCATTCATTTAACATTGCCGGCAAAAGGCTCTCGGCATTTCCCTATTTGCTTACGAAGTTAGCACATATCTAATAGATGACTATACATCGGACCATAGTTTAACTCGAAGTATAATTAATTAGATTTTTTACAAAGATAATAAATAAATTATGTACATATATGTACAAATGTCAAAATAGTCATTCAATAAATGACACAACTAAATAACCAAAAGGGACGAATAAATATTTGTTATGTTGACTAGTCATGTAAAGTTACGGTATTGATTATTATAAGTGTTGGCCTTGTAACGGACCACTTTACCTAAATACGTGGTATAAATTCTAGTCGCACAGCGGCTCTCCATTTTAATAAAGTCCAATTTAGATTGACCCAAATACGGGAAACCACTTTTCGTATATTTTGTTACTGTTTTGTCGCTGTGTAAACTAACGGGGACCTAATGGAGCTAATGCTGGAGTTGGCCACGAAGACCCATTTGTTCAGGGTCGGTCACACTCACGGATCAACAACCATCCGGCGGCCTCCACGCATGACGTGCGAGCCCGGGCAATACTCTGGCCTGAGAGCTAGTTTCCTCCAGGAGTCAATCTTCTGGCGCTCCTGGACAGTTTGCGCACCGTGCTGAGTAAGCTAATCGATTGTGCATTCTGACTAACAGTCGGGGGAGTCTGGCAACAGTACTGTCTCCTATAGAGCGAAGGTAGTTGTTCACCTTACGGCGACTGCTCCTGAAACGACCATCGGCTACCCGATTCCGGGTGAACAGCAGAGCAAATGATGCCGTGGTCCGCGATAGACTCGGTCGACACCGTTTCACCGCTACGTAAGGGAGAGAACAGCGCAACCTACCTCCAACTCGTAACCAGTCGGGAGACCGGAGTAATCTGGTTGCAACTGGTAGTAAGGACGCGAGTGTCGGCCCGCTGGGTAACATACCTGGCATGTGGCGGAGCTTGATGGTGGACTTTTTTGTCCTAAGTCTTCTGCACTTACCTCACGGGAGACAGAACGATCAGATTTCGTTAAAACTTCCTGAGGTGACGGATTCGCCCGTTGTAGTCGACAGCTCTAGTTGATAGATAGATTTATTATAATTACAAAACCATCCTAATTAGGCCTTGCCTTTACTAAGGTAGGCTTAATCTATAGTTATGTAGTGTAATTTACTTATTATGGGGTATCAATCGCTTAGTATATACATAGTTTGCAATTAATAAATTTTATTATATAGTATACATATAATCAATGATTGTATGAAGCTATCAATCACCAGATCTTTACCTATATTATCTCGCTTTTTCACACTTTCCAATTTCAACTTGAATAACATTGGTTCGAATCAGAATTTTAAGGAAAATAAATATGATCTAATACCACGTTATTAATATTACAAAATCATCTCATTATTTGAATTTATGTTGTTTATTACTGCTCGGATATTTTCGTGTGCTCAATGTGTCGAGGTATTTTGTCGGTGATATCCATCGGAGCTTCTTACGCTACTCCAGTGACCAGCTCTACAGGGATTTTATGGTGTTGGATGCAAGACAGCTATACGTACGGCAGGTCTTGATATGCTACAGGAAAGAACTCCAACGGGACAACAGCAAGCCGACCAGTAACGCCCATAGACACGACACAAGACATAAAGACAGACATGTACAACCAAAAATGAGAACGACCTTTGGACAAAGACACTATATTTACCTAGCGAAAAAACTCCATAACATATTTACCACGCAATTAGGCCAAGCTACAATCATTCAAAATGACGCTCACTACAAAAGACTGGTAACATAATATTTGTTACACTCGACGAGGGAGCACTGTGAGTCGTTAGTAACTAACGTTATTAAATAGGTGCACAGATGACTTATATTACTTATTATTGTTATTATTATCTCATTAGAATCATAACTGTATTCATATATCTCCCATATATATCTCATTTAATTTAATAAATATTTTTGTTTAATATATATATACCTATATACTATAATAGTTATACAATATACACTTGTAGGATCTCCCAAGATTAAATAAATTACCTATACACCCGGCAGATGAACGCAGTACTAAATATCACCTCAATACAGGCTCTGCCTAGTGAGGTGATAAAATCCCGCCGAAGCCGCACCTTTAGTAAATTTCCAGGGTTCACATTTTGTATGTACGACTAAATGATGTAAAATTACTATAGGAAATTTAATCATGTAATACTAGGGATAAATAAAATAAATAAATAAATAAATAAATCAATGATTCTATGAAGCTTTCAATCACTATATCATTCAATTACTATAATATGGTATTACCTATGTCATCTCGCTTTTCACACTGGGCAATTTCAACTTAAATAACTTTGGTTCGAGCCGGAATTCTAAGTACAAATAAATTTGATTTTAAAGCCACGTTATTGCTTTTACTAAATCATATCACCATTTCTCTTTTTGTCGTTTGTTGTTGCTCGGATATTTGTGTGTGCTCAATGTGTCGAGGTCTTGTGTCGGTCGGTGATATCCATTATAGCTTCCTGCGGAGGGTTTTATAAAATGAAATATGTTTAGATGAAATCGCTTATGAACTTCTACCAGCCCAGTAGATTCGTCAAGAAGCTTATAACACCTAGGTGTAGTGTAATTGTAAGTCTGTGTTCGATTTATTGAGCATCTTACGAGTGTCAAATGTCTGCGCTTCAGCTTATCTAGTGCAATGAATCAGTCATTTTCGTATTATGGCGGCTGCCTTAGAAGTGGTACAGAATTACTAATAATTATATATCTAAGGAACATCCAGTACTTAATATACCGCAAGCAGCTGTACTGAAGGGTATCTACGTGGCTGTTGTCAGATAATGTTTAAAACTCATTTCCGGGCCTACACAAATACATCCGTAATACTTCTTGCGCACCCACCTCAACCAATTACACAATAATTGGTTCTGTCTGGCAGAGGGCACAATAAACGTATCTGCGTCGAGGATATTGCGCAAGTCTTATGAAAATGAATCAATAATTGCAGAACTTAGTTGACAGTTGAGAGACGTGCTTCTCCCGCCGTAATCGCTAATACATATGGAGGCCAAGGTACTTGACTCTGTTTTCATTTTTCAGCTGGAGACAGTCGCAACTATCTATCTTTGCACAAGTGTGCATCAGATTTGAAGTCCATACTTTGCAAAATACATTGTTTTACAACGGAGAGTACGAAATCGATTGGTATTAGTGCATTATAGGACATGTTCTACATTGTTGGTTTATTGATGTCACCTTACTATATTCATGCCTATATCTCGATTATTTATCGAGAACGAATAAAGATTGAGAATAAAGCTTGGTGAGTATTGCCGGGTGACATTAAAACTGAACAGATTGCTATAATATAGTAATACCATGTATGTTTGTAATTTTGAAACTTTATTGTCTGGAAATATTGCTAATTTAAAGTTTCTGATGCTATTTTTTTACAGATTTAGCATTAAAATGATGTAATCTATTCTGAACAAATTGCTATAATGTAGTAATACCATGTATGTAGGTACGACTTTTTAATATATTATGCAAATTTACGGCTATATTGTATTGTGGTACATTCTTAATTAAATTCTATATTATATAAAAAAGGGCATTCCAAATTGTCATTTTCTTTGATACATAGTTATCAAAGCACTTTTACATATGTAAATATATACTCGTATTATCATAATTATATATATATATATATATATATATATATATATATATATATATATATATATATATATATATATATATATATATATATATATATATATATATATATATATATATATATATATATATATATATATATATATGTATATATATATATATATATATATATATATATATATATATATATACCTATATATATATATATATATTTGGATATTTTAAGGGTGTAACATTTCTCAGAAATGTCATAGAGATTAATACGACTAGTGTCGAAATATTCTCAGTCATATAATTTCTTCTAAAATAAGTTACTAACATCAATTTCTGTTACAGAAACCATCCTCCTATACTTATTACATCCAAAGGCATACAGTAATTCGGCTGCAATAACTAAGAACATCATAAGTTATCAATTGCGGAAACAGGTGCTGCTGCCCTAAGTATTTAAAGAGGACATTAACTATCGTTTAAATGTTTCTGGTCCACCAGGACCCCAGATAAGTAACTTTTCATGAATCTAATTTTATATATTATGAATATATATATATATATATATATATATATATATATATATATATATATATATATATATATATATATATATATATATATATATATATATATATATATATATATATATATATATATATATATATATATATATATATATATATATATATATATATATATATATATATATATATATATATATATATATATATATATATTTATATATATATATATATATATATATATATATATATATATATATATATATATATATATATATATATATATATATATATATATATATTCTTTTTAGAATTGATCAATAAGATGATTATAAAGTAAATAATTATAAAAGCCACTTACATCGTGACGAAGGATTCCCTTGAAAGACCTAAAGCATTCCCGAATCCGATCAAGGGAATCCTTCGTCACGATGTAAGTGGCTTTTATAATTATTTACTTTATAATCATCTTATTGATCAATTCTAAAAAGAATATATACACAAAACTATCAAATATATATATATATATATATATATATATATATATATATATATATATATATATATATATATATATATATATATATATATATATATATATATATATATATATATATATATATGTATATTAATTTCCTAATTATCATATTTTATGTATGTACTTTATATAATATTTTTTATTTATATATACTTTTATTTCAAATTCATGTAACGTGTATGCGATTATCGTATCTATGTATGTATTATATTAGATGTAAGAATATTTATTTATGAATATTTTAACTAAAATACCTTTCGGTTAATTTGGTCACTTCAAAAAAATTTAAATTTTTGGATAAAGTAACTACCTCCTCCATCCTTGTAATTATTAAATGTAAATACCATTGCAATATAAAGTTTTAAAAAATAATAAAATAAAATAAAAACCTAAGAGCGGATATATCATGCTCTTTCGGCAGGCAATATACGATTTCTGTTGGTACCACCTTGATACAGGTTATTCCTAGTGAGTTGATAAACCACAAACTATCATTTCTGAATCTCTTTCCGAGTTAGGAAGTAAATTGGAAAACTGTTTAATTAATTATTAATATTAGGCTAAGAGAAAGTTTTTGTAATTAAATGTATTTTATGGACTTAAATAAGTAAATAAAAGTAACTTTGAAACTTTAGTGTCTCGAAATATTGCTAATTTTTTTTTACATAACGTTAGTGAGAAATAACATAACATTTTTGAGAAATGTTTATATAAGAAATGTTTATATATTCCAAACGATTTACATTTGCGTTTGGCAACTGCACAGTTGCCAAACGCAAATGTGCAGTATAAAGAATAGTTATATAGAAGCTCAGGACAACTCAAGATCACATACTTCAGAGCAAACAGTCACAAAGTTGCAGGAGCTGTGACTGGAGACTGTTCGCCACCTACCATAGGTAGTACTCGGTAGACCTTCCTCCAAAAGGCTTCTACTTTATCGGGATTTGGATTAACTTTTTTTCTGGCGACAATAATTAACTCCGAAGACGTTTAATTTCTGTACGCGAGGAGTTTACATACAGCAGAGGCTTTAACAAACTACCATTGAAGCGTCAAATCTTCATAGACAATATAGGTCAATTTTCAATTAATTAAATATATACATATTTTTTACACTAATATTTTCAGTTTTGAATTTCTTTTATAGAACAACAACTGAAGAGATATTTAATGGCAAGGAATATTTAATCCCTCAAAATTATCCAGCGTTTCGGTCATCCAACGTTTGGAAATGTTTGATTTTTATAAAGGTCAAATGTCAATTTTCAATGGCGGAATTGCCTCATACGATGAAAATATCCTAAGGTAATTATTGAACGGCTAGCTACCATGACTCACTTCAAATAGTACAAGATTACAGCTTTCGCAGGACGGAAGGAAAAGTTTTTGAGTGATTCTATTTTGGATTATTTTTTTAAAATGCCCTGGTGTAATGCGAAATTTACCAGCGATGTTAGGCTAGACGGGAAGACCGTAATTGTAACAGGATGCAACACAGGAATTGGAAAGGAGAGCGTGAAGGAATTCTACAGAAGAGGTAGGGGTAATGCTTATTTTAGCTTAATGGAATGCACCCACCTGCGGGGGATTTTTGTCAGACTGGTCTACTCGCACTTATACAATGTCACGAAAATAACTCAAAAATCGCATTGATATGTTATAGTAAAACGAAACCATGGATTATTTACACAAAGGGAAACTGAATTTCGAAACATAAATTATGAGCTCAAAGAAAGTCTGTTGGTGTTTGTACATAGATATAGATTCGCTTGCTAGTAAACAAGAAATATTGGTAGATAATTGAATTTTCAGGCTGAGAGAGCAATAAATCAATTTGGGCAGTGGAAGTTACGATGAAAATTAAAAATATGTTGTCAAGTTAACCAGTTTCGAGACCATGGTCGCATTTCCGAGTATTGATATGCTGTATAAAATGCTCGGGAACTGATGGGCCCTGTTGCAGTTAGGCCAATAAGACCCATGTGTTTAAGGGTCAGCCAAACTCATGGGTCAACACCCATTCGGCAGCCTCCGCGCAAAAGTGCGAGCCAGGGTAGGGCTTTTCCCTGCGGGCCAGTTTTCTATAGGAATCAACCTTCGGGCGCTCCTGGATAGTTTGCGCACCGTGCTGCGTCAGCCAATCGATTTCGCATTTCGACTGATACCCGGGGAAGTCTGGAAATGGCCTTGTTTCCTATAGAGCGCGAGCAGTTGTTAACCTTGCGGCAACTGCTCTTGAAACAACCAATCGGCTACCCGATACCGGGTGAACAGCCGGGCAAAGATGCCGTGGTCCGCGATAGATTCGGTAGACACAGAATCACCGATACGTAAGAGAGAGGACTGCGTATACGACCTCTAACCTTTAACCAGTCGGGAGACCGGAGAAATCTGCCCGAAACTGGAAGGGCGCGAGGTAGGCCCGATGTTTGCACACCCGATGTCTCGCGGTAAGGCGTTGGTCCGGAGTAATCTGGTTGCAACTGGAAGGGTGCGAGTGTCGCAGGCGGGTGATTAACCTGGTTATCTCGCGATAAGGCGTTGGCTTCTTACGGGCGAGTGTATAACTAGACAGTGGACTGTTTTCGACCCAAGTCTTCTACGCTCACCTCACGGGAGACAGAGCAATCTAATATCGTTAATACTAAACTTCCTGAGGTGACGGGTTCGCCAGTTGTAGTTGTCAGCTTCAGTTGTATAAAATGCTCCTACAATGACCGGTGACCAATACACATGGGGCAAATGGTAGCGATTTGCTTCAGCGAGTTTTGAAACCACGGTTTTCTTCTAATCTTAGGATTTATGGATATTTAGGAATCTCTATCTTAAAATAGGTTTAATCATGTAGTCTCTATACGAAATAGAAACTTTCCTCTAGCTCCTACATTTGAAAGATATTATTTCATGCAAAACAAAAAGTTGTCTAAACATTAGTCATGCTACTAATAATTAGGACGGCCCTGAACGGCACAGGTAAGCAATATAATAAATTCAATGTAATTATATAGAGACGAAAAAATACAGATATTTTTTTTATATTCCCTGTAGGTTTTGATATATAATTATACTGAAATGAGTAATGTAAATGATGGCTGCATGTTATCTGTTCGTAGCAAATAGTTTATTGCGATTTATGTCGGGCTTATCATTTTATTGATCAGTCAGTGTTGTCTACATATCATTCCTATATTAGACAATCTTCATCTTCGAATCCCTAAAAATATATTCTGATGTAATATCATTTTAATGGTGTGTATGAATAGTAATTTAGCAGGAGCTCTTATGTTTATATTGTAGGTAGTCACGTCCTACATGATTTAATCTAAGGATGATTAGAATCAGGTTAAAGCCCAATAAGAGGAAACATCAGCTTATCTTGTCTAGTATATAGCTGTGATGGAAAGGTCCTAAGTTCTAAATCTTACAAAGCCTGATCTATACTTTTTGTGTCAAGTTTCGACAGCTAACGTTTCCGTGCATCTTGTGCAGTCATTGTGACCAGCTCGTTATTTTGGGTCGGCTTAACCCACGGTTTAACGCCCATTCGGTAGCCTCCTCGAAGAGGGTCGAACCTCGAAAGGACTCCGCTTACCCTGTCACGGCAGTGGATTGGATCCTCTGGGAGATAACCTTCGGGCGCTGCTGGGCTTTTAGCGCATCGTGCAGCGTCAGCCCATCGACTATGCACTTCGCAAAATAACTGGGAGGGGAGGGGGGGAGAAGGGAAAGATTTGGAAACGATCTTATACGCTTCCTAAGGAACGTGGATGCCTGTTGACCTGGTGTCAACTACTCTTGAAACGACTTGTTGGCCACCCGACCCCGAGTGAAAGACGTGCAAAGGGTGCCACGGTCATGAATCCGAAACGAATTATCGCTAACACCAGGTTGAGGCCGCACAAGTGACTGCGTACCTACGACTATATTGGTGAATAGAGAAATACGACCAAATCTGGTAGTGAGGGCGCTTTCCGGTGCAACGCGGTAATGCGTTGTCTCTCACCGGCATGTAAACGTAGTTAGACGGTGGACTGTCTTGTCCCCAAGTCTGCGTTTACACCACGGTTGAAAGAATGATTATATATCGTTAAACCTTAATGGAGTGCCTCGCCCTATTAGCTGACAACCTCACAGTGTGTGTTAAATGTCAAGTACATATAAAAATGCATATATGTAACAAATGCTTGATTTATGTCAACGTCCATGACCAGCGACTTCTCACCCATACGTTCCATTAGTTTTAATAACTATCCAAATATGACGTGTTTTACTTATTACACGACTTCCCAGCAAAAAAAAGAGTGCAATGTGTTTAGGGTTCATCTATGTATGTTTCCGTGTCTTTATTCTACCATAACATCTAAACGCCTGAACCGATTTAGAAGTGTGTGGTAATGTTAGAATACTGATGTCATCCCGAGTATCATACGGTATATGTACGTGCGATGACCCCATTGCTCTCATATAAGGAGAAAGCAGCGTTTTCGCTATAAATCGCCGTGTTAAGTGTTGGTTGTATTGTGACAATCATCATTTGACAGTTTTGTTTCGTTCTTCTTCATCGTGGCCACCAGGAATAAAACCTGTAGGGCCAGTAACAAATAGAAGTTTTAAGAATAATAATTTAGCACAATTAATTATTCAAAATGTACCTTACCTGTCCAAATATCATGTAAGTTGTTGTCTAAATGTCTAAATGTCAATAAATTAACATAAATATATCGTGTTTAGTATCAAATAAAAGGTCTGATGATGTAAATTCCAAAACTATACATCTATCTATATGGATAAATACACAAACCCAAAATATGTCATAAAAAACCCTAATAAAAATTATTATAAATACAATTGATCATTGTATGTAAAGGCAGTCGTGTTTTTTATTCTTTTTATATATTTACTTTTTGGATGATTGATATATGTATATCCTTTTCCCCTGCTTCTCGTTTATCGCCTAATAAGTACCTAACGGTATTTTTTGATGAGTTCAGACAAAAACCTCTTATGGTGAATGCGAGGTTTTGATGGTTACATTACGCTAAAACATAATTTTAATATCCAACAGGTGGAACGGTCATCATGGCTTGCCGCAACGTTGCAAAGGCAGAAGAGGCGAAGGACGACATTGAGAAAACAACGACCGGCGAAAACCTGGGAAAATTGTCAGTGATGAAACTGGACCTCAACTCGCTCGATTCAGTGAGGGAATTCGCTAAGGAGATTCTTGATAGTGATACGCCTATTCATATCCTCCTCAACAACGCTGGCGTCATGGCGTGCCCCGAGGGAAAGACTGAAGACGGGTTTGAGACCCAGTTTGGCACGAACCACTTGGCTCACTTTCTGCTGACGCTGCTGCTTCTGCCAAGGATTATTAAGAGTGCTCCAGCAAGGATTGTGGTGGTTTCGTCAACTGGACACGAACGTTAGTATGTTAATCACTACAAATTACAATGAGAAAAACTATTCATCAAGTGGGAATCGTATTCAACTAAAGTAGGGACCAATATTAATTAAAGCAAATTAGCCTAAAATGGACAATCAGCTTAAATAATTTACGTGGGTTAGAAAATCGTCACAATTATACCTCAAGATATCGCAATGAATATTCTGAAACTTCCTAAAGTTAAGGGGTGAGCCATATGTGGGGGTGGGGTGTTCAAATATCCCTTTTTTCAGTTTTTCGCAGATATTAACATAATAGATATAGTTAGGTTATGTCAGTATAATGGCTGTTATGACTGAATTTAACATTGAGGTTATTTGCCATATTTTAAAAAAAATGTACGTCTAGTCAATTTTTAAATACGTTGATACTGCAACTGTTCGACTGTTCCATGGTCAGGTTGCCTTGGAAGTGTTTCCTGAGATCATCTCGAATCGTGTCTCGTTTTCTCAAGTCCTGTCCTCGCAGATGATGCATGTGGTTCCGTTTAAAGATTAAAGACAACTCGTGGCAATCATAACATCCATTGGGGATCCTATACTTCTCAATTAGGTCACCCCGATCTGGCGATCATTGTAGCAGAACTAAAAATTCATGTAGATTTTTTCGAAAATGCAGCCCATTTTTAGGCCTCATTACTAATCCCAATTCTATGTCGGCTTTACTCCGTTGACTAGCGATAGACTGTCCTTTCAAGTCCTCTGGGATAGCCAGAGACATACCTAGGCTCGGTGATATCCGGAGTAGAAAACTTTGGTATTGTTTTATATTTAAATCACCCTATAATCTCATAATTTCAGATGGAGATGGTAAAATTTACTTCGACGATCCAAACTTCGAGAAAAAGGAATACAACGCCTGGTTGGCCTACTGCCAGAGCAAACTTGCTAACGTTATGTTCGCAAAGGAACTTGCGAGAAAACTAAAGGTATACGTAGTTAGTTACCTACCTACATTTTTCCATATTACATTGCAAGATTCTATATAATTTATTGTAAATGTTGGAAAAACCATAATATATAACCAAATTTTAAAAGAATAATTACACCCAGATGCATTTAGAATTAAGGAAGGAATAAATTTATTTTACTGACCAGCAAACAATCATCCATAGACATTTTATAGAAAATTGATTATGAAATTCGCAGGAGAAGAACATCGAAAACGTCACCACCTACTCTCTACACCCAGGCGCTATATTAACGGATCTGCAGAGACACACCGATTCGTTTCTCTTCAAAGGCAGTCACACCCTCGTAAAACCAGTTATGAAACTGTTCTTCAAAACGCCCGAGCAAGGCTGCCAAACTTCGCTTTACTGTTCACTAGACGAGAAATGCGCTAATGAGACGGGACTCTACTACACGTAAGATTTCCAATTTATTCTTGTGCAAATTATGCATGTATATCGCGAAACTCTAAGATCTGTCCAGTTATAGTAGTCGCAAACCACGTAAGCCTTACTCTGATCTTTTGACCCAGAAAAGTTAGTTAAGTCTGAATGACAGACACGCTCTTCTTGATATGATGTCACTTTACAAAGCCTGTAATAATGGTAGATTGCCTAAACCCTGTGGCAGCTAACTACTCTTGTTATCTATTATCTTTGGTCGGCTTAACTCACGGTTTCATTCTTATCCAGTAGCCTTCTCAAGAAGGGGCTAACACGAAAAATACTTTGTGAACCCTGGTCAATGCTGTGTTGTGGACAGGTGGAATCGGATCCAATCTGGGAGAACACCTCGGGCGCTGCTGGGCGGCTTGCGAATCGTGCGGCGTCAGCCAATCGACTCCGGCGAATAACCAGGAGTCTGGAAACGTACGTTCATAAGTAGCAGGGCTGGTTGTTGACCTGATGTCAGCTACCTTTGAATCGACCCTTTGCCAACCGATACAGTGCGATATAGAAGGGCAAAGGGCCCCGCGGTCCGCGAAGACATCGAACTGTATTGCTGCTAACATCAAGTAGGGACCGCGCAAGCGACTTTGAATCTATGTGTGGAAGAATTCCGTCTAAATCTGGTATTGAGGGCATGAGTTCAGGCCACTTCCCGTTGCCTCTCGTTAAGGCGTTGAACTCTCACAGGATTGTCGGTGGAGTTAGACAGTGAACCGTCCTTGTCCGCTAAGTCGTCACGTTCACTCAATGGGAGATAGAACGCCATGCGGTGACGTGTTCGCCTGTTGTGTTAACACCTCTAGATGCTCAAACTCTGTACTGCAGTTTATTTCCGTATTCCGCGAGAAAATTCCCAGCTTCTTCCACCAGCCAAAGCCGGACACCGATTCTGGATTTAGGGTGCAATTATTCATGATGTGCGACACATATGACGAGGTTTTCGCCAACATCGACCTGTTCATCGACATAAGGCGATTCAAGCGCCGCATTAAGTCCCACCTTCAAGGCGAGGTCACTTTTATTCTTTTATTCGATTTGTCTTTTCTACTCTATGTTCTTTTTTTATCTCTTTATGCCTATTATCATTGTTACCTCTACAACACGTGAGATCTATAGGTTTCTTTTAATTGTAATATCTCATATTAAATATTTTGTAGCTTTGTTTTTCCATTTGTGGTCAATAATGCGATTCAAGTGTCGCATCAAGTCCAATCTTCAAGGCAAGCTCACTTTTATCCTTATTCAATTTCTCTTTTCTATTCTATTTTCTTTTTTTTTCTCTTTATGCCTGTTAATGTCTCTGTTACCACTACAAAACGTGAGATCTATAGGTTTGTTTTCATTGTAATATCTCATATTAAATCATTCGAAGCTTTGTTTTTCCATTTGTGGTCAATGTCGCGAGTAAAAGAGACCTCGCCCACCTTCAGGGCAAGCTCACTATATCGATTTCTTCTTTCTACTCTACTTTCTTTTTTTCTCTCTCTTTATGACTATCAATGTCTATAGGATTGTAATATCTTATATTAAATAATTTTAGGTTTGTTTTTCGAAACCTTCATTTATAGAACTACGTATTTTCACGATATATGACATTTTTGTTCATGAATGTATATGTTAATTCTATAATAAAAAGCAAACATGTTTAACGCAATCGCATATAATATACACACGCACGATACAAGGAATAAGTCACTTTATATCCATTCATCGCAGGCTGCCACTTCAGAGTTCTAACGCACAACGATGTATAGAAGCGTAAATTTTTATAACAAGCTGCCACACAGCTTGAAAGATATTAATAATTATGTTAAGTTTACAAATCGAACGAAACAACATTTGTTATCTAAATGTTTGTACAATTCGACGATTTGTTATTTGATTTAATTGTTTATTTCATGGGGATTTATGTTATTTTATTTTATTTAATTGTTACATTTCAATTGTTTATTTCATGTCTATATTTTCTACACCCTAAACGGGTTTTTTGGAAACATGATTTGATTTGATTTGATTTCTATAATCTCATTCTAAATCATTTGTACCTTTATTTTTCAATTTCCTATCAATAAATATAATAATTCATTATAGCGTATTATTGCTAGGCTGGCTAATTAATTAATTATTTTAATACGATTATATTGCTTTTTTATATATAAAATATATAATGCTAAGGTAATTCATGCGAACATTTTAAAGTTATGTCATGATCTACAGGTCTACTCTCTATATTGTTTATGGTTATCTCTGTCATTTTACTATTGTTTGCAATCGTTATTTTCCACCATGATTAATAAAAATAAATCCCGTATTGCGCGAATCCCGCATGGCGTGAAATAGGAATGATTTTTATTTATCAACATTTTATTTCAGGGAGTGCAAACCGCACAAGACGTTACCAGAAGCTGGCAACGAGGAATCGGCCAAGAAACTCTGGGATCTATCAGTCAAATTGGTTGACCTGGATGACACAAACATATTTAATGAAAAGTAGTCATACTTTTAACATCACCTAACATCACAATTTTATTCATCACGAATTAGTATCACAAGTTTTTTAATTATTTAAATGTAAGGTTTATTGAATTAAATCATTAATGGGTTTATCTTTTGTTGCTAATTATTTTCCTGTCGATGACACACTAAATAATGAGAGGAAAAATAAATACATAAAATACAAACGGAGTTGCCATGGAATTCACCGACCGAAGTCGGGCCCATCATATAGTGTTATTGCATTTCTGAAGGGTGAGCAGTGGATTCCGGACTAACGACCGGCTGTGGTAGGTTTAGGACAGCTGTCTTGCCACATGTGAGCGTTCACCTTACCACCCATTCACTCCCCCTTCGAAGCCATAGAATTTGAGATGCGGAAATCGCGGTTTTAGATAATTTTTCCAAGAATGAGTTGATCATATTCCTGGAGAGACCAAGAGCTTTAAAAAGGCGAAACAGAGATTTAGCTGGCAGGCCACGAGCTCCAACTTCCACCGCGTCAAAGTGAACAGTGAAGCCGTTCCGGGTGACGGCATTTGCGAGAACATGGTATTTATTAAATTTTTTACTCGTGGTCTTTTGAGATATTTGATTCCCATGGAACAGTTAATTCTACGATACGGGCCATTTTCCGAGATAGAGAGTAAAGAGTTTTATCTGGACGCAGGGCTGTGAATCCGAGACTTTCAGGAAATTTATACTGTTTAGAGTTAGAATCGACCTCCAGAATCCAATCTGAAGCTTTCTCGATTATTAAGATAGGTTTTGTAGTGAAATGTTTTTTGCCTTTAGAGGCATCCCACGCAAACTGTATTGGGGGTTTTGAGGGTACTGTCAAACCCTTGTTGGCACGAGCCACTGAGAGGCTAATTACCTCGCGAATAACAGCAAGGACTTTGTCGTGGCGGTAAGTGTACCGTCCTTGATCTAAGACCACCTTGCAGCCAGCTAGAATATGTCTGGCTATGCAAGGGGTATTGCTACAAAGGGGGCATGAACCTATCCTCGGCATAGCACTAACGGGCGAGGTTACTGGGGTCTAGAAACGTATGATGAAAGGCATTTAAATAAAATTTCAGCATCTCTGGCGTCCAGTTATACAACATTACTTTCCAATGCATTGGAGGAGGAATGCAAAAGTCTCCAATCGTGAGCCATACTATTGCTGTCGTAATCTCCCCGCAAGAGAGACTTCTTCAAGTCCACATCGCTCATGGTTGTACTGCCATACCACAGACCATTGCCGTTCTGGCTGATTCCAGCAAGGAACTTTTGTGGAAGTCTACGCGGGCTTGTAGATCATCCTACCTACCTGCTGATTAAAGGATTTTGTTTTTATAACTTTAAATTTGTAGTTTTGTTTTAAAATTGCGAAGGTTTATTCTCTGTTTTGCCAAATTTAGTGACAAACCAAATCCTTTCCCCGACCCTGTGGTTATTTTTAAATTTTTTGGTCATCACCTAACCTAACATGGTATTTTTTTCTTTTTCCGCGTTTTGGATAAATGCGGTGGCGCTCTTGTTTCTTGGTGTAACGCGACAGGATCTCTAATCTTACGTTATAAAATGATGGAATCTATTAGTGTGTATTTTTTTAATGATTTTTGAGAAATGTTTATATAATCATATATTCCAAACGATTTACCAAGTTGCGGTGGATAGAACGCAAATGTGCCCTATCAAAAACTGCGAATAATGATAGAGAAGCTCACGACAACTCAAGATGACATACTTCAGAGAAAGCAGTCACAAAGTTGCAGGGGCACTTCGCCACCTACCATACTCGCCAGACCTTGCTCCAACTGGCTTCTACTTTTTCGGGATTTAGATTAACTTTTCATTCTGGCGACAATAATTAACTCCGAAGACGTTTAATTGTCTCGGCGAGGAGTTTACATTTAACAGAGGCTTTAACAAACTACTATTGAAGCGTCAAATCTTCGTAGTCAATATAGGTCAATACTCAATTAATTAAATATATACCTACATATTTTTACACTTAAATTTTCAGTTTTAAATTTCTTTTTCATAACGGCAACTGAAGAGATATTTAATCGCAACGAATATTTAATGCCTCAAAATTGCCCAACGCTTCGGTCATCCAACGTTTGGAAATGCTTGATTTTTATTAAGGTCAAATATCAATTTTCAATGGCGCAATTGCGTCATACGATAAAAATATCCTAAGGTAATTATTATTATTGAACGGCTAGCTACCATGACTCGCTTCAAATAGTTCAAGATTACGGCTTACGCAGGACGAGAGTGATTAGTTTTTGAGTGATTCTCTTTTGGTTTATTTTTCAAAAATGCCGTGTAATACGAAATTTACCAGCGATGTTAGGCTAGACGGGAAGACCGTAATTGTAACAGGATGCAACACAGGAATTGGGAAGGAGAGCGCAAAGGACTTCCACAGAAGAGGTAGGTGAAGGTCTTATCTTCTTCTTCTTTCTAGCTTGAAATGCATGTGCGGATGATTTTTGCTAGTCTTTTACTGCCGTACTCGCCCTCGTATACAATGTCAATACACATTTATTATTTACTAGCTGCGCCCAGCAGTTTCACCAGCGTGGTGATTGTGATAATGGTGATGGAAAATTGTGATAATGATGATAGAAAACCATATATTTTTTTAAATTATAGCCTGTGTATTATTCTGATGTGTAAGCTATATTATTGTAAAGTTTCATCAAAATCCATTCAGTAGTTTTTGCGTGAAAGAGTAACAAACATCCATACATACATACAAACTTTCGCGTTTATAATATTAGTAGGATAGTAGGATAGAATTTAAATTTCGAATGTCAATTTCTTAGATTTTTTCCTACTTACTTGACAGTTACCGTTATATTTTAGATAATTCACGCTATATCTTTATAAATTATAGCCTATGTGTTATTCTGATGTGTAAGCTATATTATTGTAAAGTTTCATCAAAATCCATTCAGTAGTTTTTACGTGAAAGAGTAACAAACATCCATACATACATACAAAATTTCACGTTTATAATATTAGTAGGGTGTATAATTATAGTAAAACGAAACCATGGAATACTGAGGGAAACTGGATATTGATGGATAAATTATAAGCTTAAAGAATAGAATAGAATATCTTTATTGTCCTATAAAAACATTACTTAATTAATATTTCACTGGTTTTATAAAAAAAGACAATTCATGCACAAATGGCGGACTTATCGCTAAGAAAGTATGTTTGTATGTGCATAGATATATGTAGATTCGCTTGCTAGTAAACAAGAAATATTGGTAGAGAATTGAATTTTCAGGCTGAGAAAGCAAGAAATGAAATTGAGTAGTGGAAGTTGCGAGGACAACTTGGGTTGTCGACTACAATGGGCGAGCCCGTCACCATAGGAAGTTTTAACGATTAGTCGTTCTATCTCCCTGGAGTGAGCGTAGAAGACTTGGGACAAAACAATCCACCATCTAGCTACATCACAAGCCCGTAAGAGGCCAACGCCTTAACCGCGAGATAGCCAGGAATGTTACCTGGCGAGCCGACACTCACGCCCTTACTTCCAACTCACGCCCTTACTTCCACTTACTTACTTCCAATCACGCCCTTAAATCCAAGTTACGAGGACAATAAAAAATATGTTGTCAAGTGAACCAGTATCGAGACTATGGTCGCATATCCGACTATTTATATTATGCTGTATAAAATGCTCGGGAGCTGATGGGCTCTGTTGCAGTTAGGCCAATAAGACCCATGTGTTTGAGGATCGGTCAAACTCACGGGTCAACACCTATCTGGCAGCCTCCACGCAGAAGTGCGAGCACGGGTAGGACATTGGAGTGCGGGCTAGTTTACCTTCGGTAGCTCGTGGGCGGTTTGCGCACCGTACGGCGTCAGGAAATCGATTGTGCATTCCGACTGATAGCCGGGGGAGTCTGGAAATGATCTTGTTTCCTATAGAGCGGGGGCAGTTGTTAACCTTGCGGCATCTGCTCTTGAAACAACCAATCGGCTACCCGATACCGGGTGAGGGCAAATCATGCCGTGGTCCGTGATAGATTCGGTAGACACCGAATCACCGCTACGTAAGGGAGAGGACCGCGCAAGCGACCTCGAACCTGTAAGCAGTCGGTAGGCCGAAGAAATCTGGCCGAAACTGGAAGTAAGGGCGTGAGGTCGGCCCGCTGTTTGTACACTCGGTGACTCGCGGTAAGGCGTTGGTCTGGAGTAATCTGGTTGCAACTGGAAGTAAGGGCGCGAGTGTCGCGTGTGGATGATTAATCTGGTTATATCGCGATAAGGCGTTAGCTTCTTACGGGCGAGTGTATAACTAGATAGTGGCCTGTTTTCGTCCCAAGTCTTCTACGCTCACCTCACGGGAGACAGAACGATCTAATATCGTTACAACTTCCTGAGGTGACGGGTTCGTCCGTTGTAGTTGACAGCTTCAGGTGTATAAAATGCTCCTACAATGACCGGTGACCACCACATGGGGAAAATGGTAGCGATATGCTTCAGCGAGTTTTGAAAACACGGTTGTCTTCTAATCTTAGGATGTATGCCTGCATATATGGAACCCTCTATCTTACAGTAGGTTAAATCACGTGGTCTCTATACGAAATAGAAACTTTTCCTCTAGCTCCTACATTTAAAAGATATTATTTCATGCAAAACAAAAAGTTGTGTATACATTAGTTATGCTACTAATAATTAGGACAGCCCTGAACGGCACAGGTAAGCAATATACTAAATTCAGTTTATTTATGGAGACTAAAAAATACATAGCAATTCGTAGCAAATCGTTTATTGCGATTTATCTCGGGCCTGTCATTTTATTGATCAATCAGTGTTGTCTACATAGTATTCTTATATTAGAAAATCTTCATCTTCGAGTCCCTAAAAATTATATTCTGATAGAATATCATTTTAATGGCGTGTATGAATAGTAATTTAGTAAGAGCTCTTATGTTTATATTGTAGGTGGTCACGTCCTACATGATTTAATCTAAGGATAATTAGAAGCAGGTTACAGCCCAAATGAGGAAACATCAGCTTATCTTGTCTAGTATATAGCTGTGATGGAAAGGTCCTAAGTTCTAAATGTTATAAAGCTCGATACTTTCTGTGCGAAGTTTCGGCAGGTATTGTTTCCGTGCATCTTGGGCATTATGACCAGCTCGTTATTTTGGGTCGGCTTAACTCACGGTTTAACTCCCATTCTGTAGCCTCATCGAAGAGGGTCGAACCTGGAAAGGACTCCGCTTATCCTGTCAAGGCAGGTGGATTGGATCCTCTAAGAGATGACCTTCGGGCGCTGCTGGGCCTTTAGCGCATCGTGCGGCGTCAGCCCATCGACTATGCACTCCGGAAAATAACCGGGGGGGGGGGGGGGGGGGAGTCGTAAAATGATCTTATACGCTTCCTAAGGAGCGTGGGTGCTTGTTGACCTGGTGTCAGCTACTCTTGAAACGACTTGATGGCCACCCGACCCCGAGTGAAAGACGTGCAAAGGGTGCCACGGTCATAAATTCGAAACGAATTATCGCTAACATCAGGTTGAGGCCGCACAAGTGACTGCGTACCTACGACCATACTGGTGAATAGAGAAATACGACCAAATCTGGTAGTGAGGGCGCTTTCCGGTGCATCGTGGTAGGGCGTTGTCTCTCACCGGCATGCTAACGTAGTTAGACGGTGGACTGTCTTGACCCCAAGTCTGCGTTTACACCACGTTTGAAACAATGATTATATATCGTTAAACCTTAATGGGGTGCCTCGCCCACATTAACTGACAACTCCACAGTGTGTAATAAATGTCAAGTACATATAAAATGCATATATGTAACAAATGCTTGATTTAGTCAACGTCCATGATCAGCGACTTCTGACCCATATGTTCCATTAGTTTTAATAACTATCCAAATGTGGCGTGTCTCACTTTTTACACTACTTCCCAACAAAAAAAGAGTGTATTTTCAATTTCAATTTCACTTAATTTCAAAAAAAATCTTAACAGATTGTAGAAACTTAATATCTAGGTACATTTAAATTACAGTCTATTAGTCCGTTTTTACAATATTGAAATTTATCACCACGTACATACAATTACTTCATTATTGCTTTTAGGGCATCAAAATCATTTTTAGGATTTTTTTACTAAAACCACAAATTAAAATAATCAATAAAAATAATCAAGAAATTAAAATCAGAAAAAGTCAGAATAATTAAGAAATGCTACTTAAAATTGTCAAAAAAAAATGGCCAAAAAATTTTTAAAATTATTTAAAATTAACAAACTCATCGATCGAGTAAAAAGCTTTGTCTAATAAGAATTCTTTAAGTAACTTTTTGAATAAGCTTTCCACTTGAATTGTTTTTAAACTTTCCGGTAGCCTGTTAAAGTAATATGGCCCGGAGTATTTTGTGTCTTGCCTTGCTGTGTTTAGTTTAACACATGGTATAAAAAGTTTAATTTATTTTAAATGTTTTATTATTGTGTTTACGGTTCATCTATGTATGTTTTCCGTGTCTTTATTCCACCATAACATCTAAACGCCTGAACCGATTTTGAAGTGTATGGTATTGTTCGAATAGTTATGTCATCCCGAGTATCATAGGGTATGTGCAATGACCCCATTGCTCTCATATAAAAAGAAAGCAGCGTTTTCGGTATAAATCGCTGTGTTACGTGTTGGTTCTGTTCAAAGATAAATATAAAGTTGTGTTGTGACAATCATTATTTGACAGTTTATTTTTTTCGTTTTTCTTCTTCGTGGCCACCAGGAATAAAAGCTGTAGGGCCAGTAACGAATATAAGTTTTTGGAATAATAATTTAGCACAATTAATTATACAAAATGTACCTTAACTGTCCAAATATCATGTAAGTAGTTGTCTAAATGTCAATAAATTTACATAAATAAATTGTTTTCAGTATCAAATGAAAGGTCTGCTGGAGTAAATTCCGAAAATATACATCTATATATATATATATATATATATATATATATATATATATATATATATATATATATATATATATATATATATATATATATATATATATATATATATATATATATATATATATATATATATATATATATATATATATATATATATATATATATATATATATATATATATATATATATATATATATATATATATATATATATGGATAAATACATAAACCACAAATATTTTTATAAAAACCCTAATATAAATTATTATAAATACAATTGATCATTATATGTAAAGGCAGTCGTGTTTTTTATTCTTTTAATATATTTACTTGTTGGATGATATTGGTATATAATTTTCCCCTGCTTCTCATTTATCGCCTAATTAGTACCTAACAGTGTTTTTCGATGAGTTCAGACAAAAACCTCTTATGGCTAATGGGAGGTTTTGATGGTAACATTACGCTAAAACATAATTTTAATATCCAACAGGTGGAACGGTCATCATGGCTTGCCGCAACGTTGCAAAGGCAGAAGAGGCGAAGGACGATATTGAGAAAACAACGACCGGCGAAAACCTGGGAAAATTGTCAGTTATGAAACTGGACCTCAACTCGCTCGATTCGGTGAGGGAATTCGCTAAGAAGATTCTTGACAGTGATACGCCTATCCATATCCTCCTCAACAACGCTGGCGTCATGACGTGCCCCGAGGGAAAGACTGAAGACGGGTTTGAGACCCAGTTTGGCACGAACCACTTGGCCCACTTTCTGCTGACGCTGCTGCTTCTGCCAAGGATTATTAAGAGTGCTCCAGCAAGGATTGTTGTGGTTTCGTCAACTGGACACGAATGTTAGTATGTTAATCACTACAAATTACAATGAGAAAAACTGTGCATCAATACAATACAATATGTACAATACAATGCATCAATACAATACATCAAGTGGGAATCGTATTCAACTAAAGTAGGGACCAATATTAATTAAAGCATATTAGCCCAAAATGGATAATCAGCTCAAATAATTTACTTGGGTTAGAAAATCGCCACAATTATACCTCAAAATATCGCAATGAATATACTGAAAGTTCCCAAATTGTGCGGGGTGAGCTATATGTAGGGGTGGGTAGTTCAAATATCCCTTTTTTCAGCTTTTCACAGATATTAACATAATATATATAGTTAGGTTATGTCAGTATAATGGCTGTTATGACTGAATTTAACACTTAAGTTATTTGCCTTATTTTTTTTTAAATGTACATCTAGTCTATTTTTAAATACGTTGATACTACAACTGTTCGACTGTTCCATGGTCAGGTTGTCTTGGAAGTGTTTCCTGAGATTCGTCTGGAATCCTGTCTCGTTTTGTCAAGTCCTGTCCTCGCAGATGATGCATGTAGTTCCGCTTAAAGATTGAAGACAACACGTGGCAATCAGAACATCCATTGGGTGCGTATACTAGTATACTTCTTAACTAGGTCACCCCGATACGACGATCCTTGTTGCAGAACAAAAATTATTGTAGATTTTTTCGAAAATGCAGCCCCATTTTTAGCCAATCCCAAATCTAAGTCGGCTTTACTCTGTTGACTAGCGATAGACTGTCCTTTCAGGGATAGCCAGAGACATACCTAGGCTCAGTGACATCCGGAGCAGAAAACTTTGGTATTGTTTTATATTTAAATCACCCTCTAATCTCATAATTTCAGTTGGAGATGGTAAAATTTACTTCGACGATCCAAACTTCGAGAAAAAGGAATATAACGCGTGGTTGGCCTACTGCCAGAGCAAACTTGCTAACGTTATGTTCGCAAAGGAACTTGCGAGAAAACTAAAGGTATACGTAGTTAGTTACCTACTAAAGTACATTTTTCTATGTTATATTGCAAGGTTCTATATTATTTATTGTAAATGTTGGAAAAACCATAAAGTGAAACCTAATTTATAAAGAATAATCACACCCAGACACATTTGGGATTTAAGAAGAAATGAATTTATTATACTGACCAGCAAACAATCATCGATAGACATTTTATAGGAATTTGGTTATAAAATTCACAGGAGAAGAACATCGAAAACGTCACCACCTACTCTTTGCACCCAGGCGCTATATTAACGGATCTGCAGAGACACGCCGATTCGTTATTCTTCAAAGGCAGCCACACTCTCTTAAAACCATTTATGAAACTGTTCTTCAAAACGCCCGAACAAGGCTGCCAAACTTCGCTTTACTGTTCACTAAGCGAGAAATGCGCTAATGAGTCTGGACTCTATTACACGTAAGAATTCCAATGTATACAAATTATGCATGTAGGTATATCGCGAAGCTCTAAGATCTCTAGTTATAGTAGTCGCAAACCACGTAAGCCTTAATCTGATCTTTTGGCCCAGAAAAGTAAGTTAAGTCTGAATGACAGACGAGCTCTTCTTGATATGATGTCACTTTACGAAGCCTGTAATAATGGTTTCGATTGCTTAAACCCTGTGGCAGCTAACTCTTGTTATCTATTATCTTTGGTTGGCTTATTTCACGGTTTCATTCTTATCCAGTAGCCTTCTCAAGGAGGGATTAACATGGGAATTACTTTGTGAACCCTGGTCAATGCTGTGTTGTGGACAGGTGGAATCGGATCCAATCTGGGAGAACACCTCGGGCGCTGCTGGGCGGCTTGCGAATCGTGCGGCGTCAGCCAATCGACTCCGGCGAATAACCAGGGGTCTGGAAACGTACGTTCCTAAGTAGCAGGGCTGGTTGTTGACCTGATGTCAGCTACCTTTTGAAACGACCCTTTGCCAACCGATACCGTTTGATATAGATGGGCAAAGGGCGACACGGTCCGCGAAGAAATCGAACTGTATTGCTGCTAACATCAGGTAGACGACGCGCAAGCGACTTTGAATCTGTGTGTGGAATAATTCCGTCTAAATCTGGTATTGAGGGCATGAGTTCAGGCCACTTCCCGTTGCCTCTCGTTAAGGCGTTGGACTCTCACAGGATTGTCGGTGGAGTTAGATAGTGAACTGTCCTTGTCCGCTAAGTCTTCACGTTCACTCAATGGGAGATAGAAATCCTTAATGTCGCTAAAACTACCTGCGGTGACGTGTTCGCCTATTGTGTAAAGACCTCTAGATGCTCAAACTCTGTACTGCAGTTTATTTCCGTATTCCGCGAGGAAATTCCCAGCTAAATTATCTCTTCCACCTGCCAAAGCCGGGCACCGATTCTGGATTTAGGGTGCAATTATTCAGGATGTGCGACACATATGACGAGGTTTTCGCCAACATCGACCTGTTCATCGACATAAGGCGATTCAAGCGCCGCATTAAGTCCCACCTTCAAGGCGAGGTCACTTTTATCCTTTTATTTGATTTCTCTTTTCTACTCTAGTTTCTCTTTTTTTTCTCTTTATAACTATCAATGGCATTGTTACGTCTACAACACGTAAGATCGTGAGAGGTTTGTTTTGATTGTAATATCTCATATTAAATAATTCGTAGCTTTGTTTTTCCATTTGGGGTCGATAATACGGTTTAAGTGTCGCATCAAGTCCCACCTTCAGGGCGAGCTCGCTTTTATCCTCGTATTCGATTTCTCTTTTCTATTCTATTTTCTTTCTTTTTTCCTCTTTCTGACTGTCAATGTCTTTGTTACCACTACAACACGTGAGATCTATAGGTTAGTTTTGATTGTAATATAATATATAATATATTAAATAATTTTTGGTTTGTTTTTCCATTTGTGGTCAATAATGCTGTTGAAGCGCCGCATCTAATATTATATCGACATAGATAGACAAACCTAGAGATATCACGTGTTGTAGTGGTAACAAAGACATTGATAGTCATAAAGAAAGAAGAAAGTGAAAATAGAGTAGAAAAGATAAATCGATTAAGAGGATAAAAATAGCTCGCCCACCTTCAGGGCGAGCTCACACGAAACAATGCCTAATACATTTTTACAAGACTTTAGAGAAACGTTCCCTAAGCCAGCAGCAAAGACCAACTAGAATGGCTAAAGGGACGAACTATGTAATTCCTCACGTACATACAACCTTTGCCCAAAGATAGTTGTATTTCTTCGCCCCAATTTTTTTTAATACTTTAGAAGAGTCAGTAAAAAATGTTCAAAATGTACACCAATTTAAGATAAAAGTAAAAAATGGCTCCTTTACGAAGTAGGTCGTACAAAGACTGAAAATGAATTGCTTCATACAATAATTTCAAATATGTGTGTATGTAGATGTATGTGTGTGTGTGTGTTATTATATATGTATGTATGTATGTATGTTTGTATGTGTATATGTGTATATATGTATGTAACTAACCCTTTATCATATATATTTGTATTAATATGTTTACTATTTTATGCCATTTTATTTTTTTATTTTCTTTTATTCAGTTATTTTCTTATATTTTATTTCTTTTATTAATTATCTTAGTGTTAGTATTGAAAGTAGTCTATTAGTCAGTACTAGTCAAACGTCAGTAGGTACTACTCAAAAACAAAGGCTATATATTTCGTATGCCCAGATACAGGCTGTTCGGTCTAGTTGGGCATTCATCTAGAATGATCGTGTGGGTTGTATTCATTTTCTTATTGCTTATATAAATAGTTACAAATCATATCTGTACGATCTCACTGTTAACTCTCTACCAAGTTGTAACAAATAAATAAATAAATAAATAAATAATAAACTATTATCCTCTTAATTGATTTCTCTTTTCTACTCTATTTTCTTTTTTTTTCTTCACTCTCTTTATAACTATCAATGTCTATAGGTTTGTTTTGATTGTAATATATCATATTAAATAATATTACGGTTGTTTTTTAAACCTTTATTTATAGAACTACGTATTTCCACGATGTATGACATTTTTGTTCATGAATGTATATGTGAATTCTATAAGAAAAAGCAAAACATGTTTAAAGCAATCGCATATACACACGCACGATACAAGGTCAATTTATATCCATTCGTCGCAGGCTGTCACTTCAAAGTTCTAACGCACAACGATGTATAAAAGCGTAAATTTTTATAACAAGCTGCCACAAAACTTGAAAGATAGTTAAGTTTAGAATACGAACGAAACAATATTTGTTTTCTAAATGTTTGTACAATTTGAGTGACTTTTAACTTAGAGATTTGTTATTTTATTTAATGATTTATTTCATGGGGATTTATGTTAGGTTATTTTATTTAATTGTTACATTTGAGTGGTTTATTTCATGTCTGTATTTTCTACACCCTAAACAGGTTGTTTTGAAAATAAATATGATTTGATTTGATTTGAATTGTAATTTAATATAATTGAATTGCATTTTAAATATTTTGTACCTTTGATTTTCAATTTCTTATCAATAAATATAACAATTCATTATGGCATACAGCTTTGCTAATTAATTAATTATTTTAATACTATTATATTTCTTTTTTTTAATACTAAATATAAAATATATAATGCTAAGGTAATTAATGCGTTTATGGTTATCTCTGTCAGTTTACTATTGTTTGCAATCGTTTTCTTCCACCTTGATTTAATACAAATAAATCCCGTATTGCGCGAATCCCGCATGGTGCGAAATAAGCATGATTCCCTTCTGGATTATGGAGATGTCGCATTTCTCGACCTCACAGAGGAGTTATCCACCAAAGTTGAGCGTCTCCAAAATGTTTGCATTCGGTATATCCATGGCCTCAGAAAATTTGACCACATCACGGAGTACAGAGAGAAGCTTCACTGGCTGTCGACCCGGGAGAAAAGAGACACGCGAGTTCTCTGTATGCTTTTCAAGATCTTGGATGGCGTCGCTCCCAATTATCTTACCGGCAGATTTACTGCACTATCGGCTCATGAACGCCCTTTGAGATCAAAAAACAACCTGCTACTCTCTATCCCTAGTCACAGCAGTGACTTCTTCTCATTCTCTTTCACCGTGCATGGAGCCCGTCTTTGGAATGCTTTGCCGAAAAATGTGAGAACCGCACCAAGCATAACAACTTTTAAAAACAGACTCTGAGAGCATTTGAAATCCTCCAGATAAATTCCCTTTCCCCTCCCATTCCCCTCCTTCTAAAACTTTAGCGTCCTTATAGGTGTTAGATTATTTTGATGTGGCAAATCTGTGCCCACAAAGAGTAAAGCATATACTTCTTTCTATCCTCCTCTATTTTATTTGTCATACTCTTTATATAGGTTAAGTTATGTAGTCTGCTCGCAAATAATGTTCTTACAATAGTATAGGTTAGCTCTAAAATATTGCCTGCAGGCAATAAGCTCGCCTTTTCTTAAGAATAAAGAGTTTTATTATTATTATTATTATTATTATTATTATTTGTCAACATTTTATTTCAGGGAGTGCAAACCGCACAAGACGTTACCAGAAGCTGGCAACGAGGAATCGGCCAAGAAACTCTGGGATTTATCAGCCAAATTGGTCATTTTGGATGAGACAAACATATTTAATGAAAAGTAGTCTTACTTTTAGCATCACCTAACATCACAATTTTATTCATCACGAATTAGTATCACTAGTTTTTTTATTATTTAAATGCAAGGTTTGTTGAATTAAATCATTAATAGGTTATATTTTGTTGCTAATTATTTTCCTGTCGATGACAAACGAAATAATGAGAGGAAAAGCATGATATTTGTCCATATTTAAAACATGTAATATCATGTTTATTGTTGTACTGTTCAGCCTGTTTGATAAAATCAAAGATAGGCATGTCTAATAAAATCAAAATGAAACTAATAAATGCGAGTTAGACTCGTACGCATAGGGTTTGCAACCATAGTAAGAAATGAATTCTTGCTATGAAATTTTGCTTGCTGGTTATAATAGTAGTAATTCTTTATTGCTTTACATACATTGGGCGGGCTTATCACCTTATGACAGAGGTATATAAATTATGTGACGCAAGGCGCCTACGATCACAATAATATGAAATAATGAAGGAGAAATTCAACATCAATAATGTGGAGGATACGGAGAGGAAGGAAATATTTTTGGTTTGTCGACTACAACGGGCGAACCCGTCACCTCAGGAAGTTTTAACGATAATTATCGTTCTACCTCCCATGCGGTAAGCGTAGAAGACTTTGTGGATGATACAAATCTACCGTCCAGCAAAGGCCATGAACTTTCCAGAGACCGACGCTCTACGGCGAGGCACTAGGAAGGTGGGGCCTGCTAGTGGGGCCACCTCGCCCCCTGGCTACCAGCTTCGACCAGATTTCTCCGGTCTCCCGATTGGTTACGGGTTCGAGGTCGCTTGCTCGAAACTCTCCCTTTCGTAGCGGTGATCAGTGTCTATCGAATCTATAGCGGACCCCTGCATCTTCACCCGATATCAGGTAGCCGATTGGTCGTTTCAAGAGCAGTGGCCGTAAGGTTAACAACTACCCCCGCTCTATAGGAAACAAAGCCGTTTCCATACTCCCCCGGCTATCAGTCGTAATGCACAGTCGATTGGCTGACGCTGTACGGTGCACAAACCGCCCAGGAGCGCCCGAATGTTGATTCCTATGGGAAATGAGACCTACCGGGGCTCGCACGGAGGCTGCCGGATGGGTGTTGACCCGTGAGTTTGGCCGACCCTACACACATGGGTCTTAGTGGCTTAACCGCAACAGGGCCCATTAGCTCCTAAAGCTCCCCAAGGAGGAAGGAAACAAGTAGAGATTGTTATTTGTTTTGGAAGGTAGTGTTGTATCAGATATTATTTTTTACGTTTATTATTCATGTTCGGTGCTTTTCCTTGGGGCAGGGGGAAGGTCTCCTTAGTGAATATAACTAGCCAGTATTGTGTCTACATCCGCTGGGCTGGGTTGCACCTCTTTTACTTTTACTGTAAGGCCGGCAGGTCCGACACCGTCGCCCTGATCTTCTTATCGAAGCGGGGGCGCACGTGAGAGAGAGGGGGAGGCGATCGGCCCGCTTCGGCTGTCTGGGCGCGGCGAGGCAATGAGGTCGCCTTCGCGGCGACCTCCATCTCTTGCTGTTGCGGTTGGGTCCTCGTCGGCTGATTCGAACAACGCCGCCGGTTCGACTTCTTCTCCACAGCTGGCTGCTGCGGAGTGATCGACGACGCTGGTCTCTGTCTTCACAACAGAGTTTCCTGTGAGATGGCGGCTGGGGCTTAGCCCGATTTTTCTTCGGTGCTGGGCGTTTAGGCGACGGCGGAGGCAAGGTCGAGGTGAGCGGTGCGGCACTTAGCGGCGAGGCTCGCGGAGGTGCGGCGGCCACCGCACGTCCTGCTGCTTCCTGCTGCTTTAAATTTGAATTACCGCTGTAATAAAACAGGTGGAGGCCGCGTAAGCGATTTCGGACCCGTAACTTTTCTACCAAAAGTGGTAGTTAGGCGGGGTGGTTGCCAACTGGTTACCTTTTCTGTGGTACCTTTCCCGATTGGACTCTAACGGGTTGTTGGCGAGCTAGACAGTAGATTGTCTTGTCTCTGTCTTCTGCACTTATCCCACGGCTGAAAGAACGATCACATATCGTTATACCAGTCTGGGGTGACAGGTTCGCCCGTTGTAGTCGACACCGCCCTACTGCTTCTGTGTGCTCTGACAAATTTCCGCCAGAAAGCCGGGGCATCTCCTGTTGTACGCAAGGTGTTTCTGGCATCTGGGGGGCAATTCTTGAAAAATCTAGCATGCCAAATTTGTCTATGGTCCATCTGATTTACATGAGCCATAGACAAATTTAGCTTGCTAATTTTTTCAAGAATAGACTAATGCTTCGGGAATTGCGGTGCGGGAGGTAACGGTGCGAGCGACAGCGATAATAGGCTTTCCTTGTCCCTGATTCGGCGTAGGTGGCCACATCTTCGTCATCCGACGATTGTGGTGAGTTCGAAACGTCGCTGACGAAACCGAAAGAGTCAGCTCGATGATGCCGTTAATCCCTCGTCTGCTTAACTTAGAGATACAACGAGTACCTCTTCTGTTTTTGCGGAGTCGCTGGCTGACGTAGCGGCATGGCTCTGCCTTTGACTGGCGAGAGATAGGCAGGGGCAGCACCGACTGCACCACTCGAACACGCTGCGTCGACTGAAGCCATTCTACAACAGGACTTGATCCAGGCTGGAACAGGCTACAACACACGAGCGGCTTTACAGCGCGGGTGCGGCGAGATAGGCGCGGCGCGGAGCGGACAGCACTAGCTCGCGGGTGGAACACCACTGACAGCCGCCCGCAAGAGGGACAATCTTGCAGGGAATTAAAATATATCTACCAGAATGCTAAAATTTCCGAGAAAAAAGCCTTATTTCCGCATTAAGGACTTCTACATATTCTAAATTGGCTACATTCTATGAATCTGGAAAAAATAAATTAAAAAACGATTTAAAAAATATTTTTTAAAAAATCGATGTGTGGCACGCGGTGAAATCCGTTCTTATTTATTTTATTTTATTTATAACATATTTCTTTAAATTTTAGAGAATGCAAAGCTACAAACACACTCGCTGAAGCTGAGAACGAGGAATTCTGTAAGAAACTCTGGGAATTATCGCTGAAACTCGTCAATTTTGATGACAAAAACCTATTTACATGTAGATAGGTTAAACCTACATTCAGAAAAATAAAAGTTTACCTAAGATTACATGTTAATTATATTAATTCTTATATGTTATTATAAAAAAATATTATTTTGCTTGAGTGGTTCTAACTTTCTAAGCAAAGTTGTATTATACATCGAACTTTGTAGGTATTTCAGAAATAATAATAATAATAATAGACTTCATTTGCACTTGATTGTTATACAAAAAGGCGAGCTTATTGCCACATAGCAATATCTTACAACTAACCTAAACTCAATGGTACATGCGTATTTGTGAAAATAAAGATTATTACATAATACACAGACCGTCTGCTTAACATACAGACAACTGGAAGAATTTAAAACTAATAATGCCCGAGTAGAGGATATTGGGAGAGGAAAGAGGAGAGAAAAGGAATAACTGGTTACTTGTTAGAAAGGTAGTAATCCTTAAGGTGGGTCTTAAACCATGGTAAAGAAGGCGAGTTTCGTATGTTTGCTGGGAGATCGTTCCAGTGTCTTGCACCTATTATGACTCGGAATTTTTAGTAACTGTCAGAAGCTGACCGAAGTCCGAGACCGAGGGAACTTAGTGGTTCAAAAAGCTCGTGGAGATAGGATGGTGTTAATTGGGAGAGTACACGATATAGGAGAGCAAGTATATGAACATTTCTTATTTGGCGTACTGGCAACCACTTTAACTGTAAATACACATGAACTGTTTGAAAAAAAATGTTTTATTTTTTAGCCACATACGAATCTTTGACAGTCATATGGTGGAGGTGAATGAAGGTGGGACTGGATGGATATATAGATAGATGATATGTTTCAAAGCTGGTCAGGTGAATAGCCCGGACAGCTATGAAAGCGTATACAGATATTCATAGAGGTATAGTTTATTAGACATAACAATATGTTTTCAGCCTTTACTAGCATCAGTCCATAAAATCATTTGTAAATTCATCTACCCCCTGAAGTAGTTTAAAATGTAATTGGTACGTTTAGAAACTTTTAAAAATTATATATTTCTCCCAATTAAAGAGGATATTTACTTAAATAATTGGGTAAGCGTTCTGACTAGAATTTCCAGAACCGTAACCAATACTTTTACTTCGACTTGATAAGGATTTAGAAACTATTTAGTAGCTAAGCATATATTGATATCGAACTGATAAAAAAAACAATTAAAAAGATATTGGCACTATCATTTTCTCACATAAATGCGATTGCTGTTTTACAGCGGCCACTCAAAAAATAGACGGTTATACATTACATATATTCGGGTATAATAAAATAAAATTCTGACACAACGTTGCATTCGAATACCCGCGACAAAAGTCTTCACGCACCGGTAAAATCTTCGGTGCGCTTCGACATCGGCGAGTTTTCCATTAATTTCATATCAGACTGAACCACAGCGAATCGTGGCCGGGTTTAACTAGTTATATATATTTTTTTCCATTGGAAAATGATATACACTTGTAGTAAGGTTTTCGTAACAATGTACTACAAAAAAATACATAATATTATTTCAAAAAGCAATACTATGCCATTCATAATTGAGCAGCAATACTATGCCAATACTATGCCATTCATAATTACCTAAGAAAGCAATACTATGCCATTCATAATTACCTAAGAACCATTTTCGGATTTAGGCTTGATGAGGCCCTAAGCTATTTAGGATATGGGGCCCTTTGTGAGATATGGGGCCCAAAATTGCTCACTCAAACATTTTTTGGAAGTGGGAGCCCTATGCTATAGCTTGTGTAGCTTATACGTAAATCCTGCACTGATAACAACTGATGACTAAATGAAATGTACACGAATTCATTACGTTAATTTTTGTTATAACACAAAAACAAAAACAACGTGTCCTTGTGTTCTTTTATTAGATATAATTAGCAAAAATTAGCATAAATTAAACAATATAACACTCATAATAAAGCAGTAATGATAAAGATAACAATAATTGAGGCAAAATTTCAAATACCCCACCTCTTTAATTTCCGGGATTTTGAAACTAAGGCACAGTTAATTTTTGTAAATTAATCTGCCTTTGAATATCAAACACCCAAAATAGACCTGCCCTCGTTATGCAGCTGATGTCTACGCCATATTTTAATAATGCAATAAATTTTCATGGTTTGTTGACAATCACAAAATAGTAATTAGTCAGCGTCGCTGCTACTGATTCCTCTAGATATTCTTTGTCACTGGAACTGCTGCTTTCAACATTAAAATCGGTGTCTGAAATAAAGACAAGATGTAGGTTTTCATCGGAGTCGCTGCTGCTGCTATATTGCGTTGTGGGTTATCTAATTTTCTTCCTGTTTGGTTGCAGTCCTGACGGGCCAGCCGCAATCATCTAACTATAGGTATGTAGCTAAAGAATTAGAACTGGGCGATTAAATATATCTTGAAGCGATGCTTTTTCTTGGATATACAACAATCTTCTACTTTTTCTTTCTAATATTGGGATTATCAGCCGGTTTTTCAGATTACTGATACCTGATAAAAGCAGCAGTCACTTTAGCAACTAGAGCTGTCAACTACAACGGGCGAACCTGTCATCTCAGGAAGTTTTCACAAAATGTATAGTTCTCCCGTGAGGTGAGCGCAGAAGGCTTTGGGACGAAAAATAATCCACAGTCTAGCTACGGCTGCCCGTTAGAAGCCAACGCCTTACGGCGAGGCACCAGGAAAGTTAACCAGCGGGCAGCCTCGCCCCCTTACTACCAGTTTGGAAGGATATATCCGTCTGTAATTAACCTTCAGGATACCTCCTACCTCCTGACTGGTTACAAGATCGAGGTCGCTTGCGCAGACCTCTCCCATATAAAGCGGTGATTCGGTGTTTACCGAATCTATCGCGGACCACGGCATCCTTTGCCCGGCTTATTCACCCGGGATCGGGTAAAAGAATGATCGTTTCAAGAACAGTTTCCATAAGGTTAACACCACCCCCGCTCTATAGAAAACATTGCTGTTCCCAGACTCCCCCGGCTGTTAGTCGGAGTGCACAATCGATTGACTGACGCCGCATGGTGCGCAAACTGTCCAGGAGCGCCCGAAGGTTAACTCATAGGGGAAACTGGCCCGCAGGCCAGCGTCCTACCCTGACTTCCACGTGGAGGCCGCCGGATGGGTGTTGACCCGTGAATGTGACCGACCCTGAACGAATGGGTTTTCGTGGCCAACTCCAACAGGACCCATTAGCTCCCTTTAGCATTGGTCACTTTAGCATTTTATTTAATTGGAACATTTTAATTGTTTATTTCATGTCCGTATTTTCTACACCCTAAACGGGGATTTTGAAAATAAATATGATTTGATTTTAATAGGGGTGTTAAATTAGTAGGAAAAATGACGCGTTTCTGAAAGCCTGTTATTCAATTTTTGTGGGACAGTAATAGCCAGCTTTTCAAATGAGCTTTTTAGGCAGTGATGGAAAAAATATTTTTTTTGTAACCATTGGGGCTTTTGACCTAGGGAAGTATCTTTTCACTCATATAGAATCTTGCGCCAATAAATCTTCATGGAGGGGCGGGGGGAGCCCGCCAATGAATGCGTTCAATGATTCGAATTCGAAGGTAGAGCCACAAAGGCAATGTTTTCAAGATCGCATTTATTAAAAACCCGCATGTTGATTTGAGAACTTGAGTTCACCGGGGACAATGCTAAAATGTTTTTACAACATGTTTGACCACATGTTGGTAGAACATTTTCGCAGAAGGTAAAAAAGTTGTGAAAATCCTCTTATGACTCACAATCAAACCATCCACTTTTAGATCGATTGTATCTGGTACCTTCTGGTCCACCTTCGATCCACGAATCCCACACATTCTCTGATTTACGTAGCCAGATGGGATTATATCTCCCACCTGGTTATCCATCTTGATATCTTCCATCTAGTTACGTAACCAGATTGGATATCTCTCCCCACCAGGGAGAGAATACCCAGCTGCATTTAGGAATTATCGCTGAAACTCGTTAATTTTAATGATAAAAACCTATTTAGTCGAAAGTAAGTATGTAGGCTACACCTATAATCAGAAAATTTAAGAAATATCTCAGGATACATGTTAAAAATATTAATTCTAACATGATATTATAAATATTTGCTAAAGCAAATTTGAATTATGAGCGATATAAATGCACTTCAGAGAAGTACTCAAATGTGCTAAACACAGGATTTTCTAAATTTAGGAAAAACATCTTGGAAAATGTTCTTCGTGTTATTGCAGGTAGCGCTTATTACATTTTCTTATTAAAGCCTATTTGGGCAAACAACGACTAAATAAGCTTTATTAAGAAAATATAAACAGGGCTATCTGCAATACAAAACACAAATTCTTCAAGAATTGCTAAACGGCCCTTTAATTGATGAACTTTCGTTACTGTTCGATATCTTTATTATATCGACTATAGCCAACTAGAAAATAGGTCCACCATTTAAACAACTTTGAATTATGAGCTATATAAATGAACTTCGGGTAATAACTCAAATATTATTAGAAACAGGTATTTTAAATACGGTTTTACACAAGCAGTACAAAAATAAATGGGTGAAAAAATATTTTCCCAATCTATTTAGTAATTTAAAATATTATTAAGAGAACTGAGAAAAGGTGTAGAAAAATATAGTACTGGTGCTAATAGGTTGGGCAGATACGCCATCTCTCTATCGTCGGTAATATAGGTAACGGCGGCGTAAGGTTCAAACCAGTATGCGGATAAGGCATCATAACCTTATTCCAAAAATATTCTATAAAAGATATTTCCAAAAATATTATTTACATTTCTAAATAGATAGTTAGAAAATAGAAATAACCATGCACATGCCAATCGTACCATTTACAAACATATTTTACACAACGCGATGACGTAAAATTCAAACAATACAACGCTTGCCCCAAAAATTTTAATGAGACCAAATTAATGAGAAAATGAGGATGATAAATTAATGAGATCAAAATCTTAATGAGACCAATTAAATTATCGCAGGTATTTTCCGCCATTTTCAGTCCGATATCAAACGTCTTATTTTGGCTTTGTGATTTTGTATATTTCGCTCGCCTTTTCGTACAAATAAAGCATTTTATTATTATTATTATATTTCTGCCATTTATCAATAAATATCAGTGAAACTTAGCTGGCGTGAGTCAGCAATCGCGATCTTTAATAAAAAAAAGGGGCCCAAATTTAGGTAGGATATAAAAAAATGCAGATCTTCAGCTCTAGATGTTCAAGCCAGATGCGATTGGATGGCAAAACTGTCATAATAACAGGTTGCAACACAGGAATTGGGAAAGAAACTGCAAGAGACTTCTACGAGAGAGGTGAGCCACTGTCATTCATTTTTCTAAATACAAAGCGCGCGCGTTGCGTTGGCTCGGGACAAGGCATTTAAATAAAAGCTTGTTTTGAAAAATGTGTTTTTAATATTAATATATTATTGATCGCTCTATATAGATTTTCGTGATAGGTTTTCCTAAAGTAATGTTCATATAGGGCTCGATCGCGTTTCTTCGTGAACTAAAATCGGAAATTAATCCGTGTGAACGAGACAGGGCAATACGCTAGAGGGGAATGGGAGATGACAGGTTGTCACTTTTTCGCATTAAAACTGCCCGCCAAGGTCGAAGTATCTGAATCTTATACCCGCTCCACACATTCGCCAGCGATGGCCGCATCGCCTATGTCCCTCTCGCTCTTTCCCATACATTTTTCTGACGTCATAGTGGTGTCGACTTGCTTCCACCTTAGCAAGATTGGCCATCATTGGCCATTGTGAAGAGGGGTCTTTATGCCCGCTCCACACAATCCCCAGTGATGGCCGCATCGCCTATGTCCCTCTCGCTCTTTCCCTAACTGGAAGGGAAATTAAAAGGTTAGATATTTAATTTCTGGTAAAATAAAATCTTTTTTACAGAGAGAATGTTTAACTAATTAAGTACCATCCACTAAGATAAATTAGGACAATATAATAATATTATATAGTATAAGTCGTATTTTGTGCTGTTATAATTTGTGGTGGTTGTAACCAAAATTCTCCTTGTAAGATTCCCTCAATCTTTTTATTATTATTATAACATTACTTTGACAAATCATGTTAAATATCAATTACCATTACGTCACCTAGGATACTGTTTCCAGACTCTTTCTACTGTCGTTCAGAATGCACAATCGGCTCGAGACACTCGCGCCCTTACTTCCAATTGTGACCAGATTTCTCCGGTCTCTCGATTGGTTCCGAGTTCGAGTTCGCTTGCGCGGGCCTCTCCCTTACGAAACGGTGAAACGGTGTATACCGAATCTATCGCGAACCAAGGCGTCCTTTGCCCGGCTCTGAACCGGGATCGGATGGCCAATGGTCATTTCAAGAGCAGTCGCCGTAAGGTACGCAACCACCCCCGCTCTATAGGAAACAATACAGTTTCCAGACTCCCCCGACTGTTAGTCGGAGTGCAACTGCACAATCGATTAGCTTGCGCCGCACGGTGCGCGCACCGTCCAGGAGCGCCAGAGGTTTGCGAGGAGGCCGTCGGATGGGTGTTGACCCGTGAGTGTGACCGACCCTGAACACATGGGTCATCGTGGCCAACTCATCATGGGCCCGTTAGCTTCCGCCACGCCACGAAGCTACAGTAATAATATTTAAATTCCGTCATACAATTTAATCAAATATTAGCTCCATTTGTTAGCGCTTGGCCCAACCCCGTTTGTTTCCCAGCCTCGTCGCCCGAGGCGGGTATTCAATGGGGTTCGTCCGCCGGCGAAAGCACGCTCATCGATTTTTAATTATGAAAATAAAATTCAAATGAAACAAGTCCTTGGCTACTTGCCGGAAAAGTCGGGATTACAAACCCGATTATTTTATTTGTTATCGTAAAGATAATGTCCCATGCGTATGTAAAAATTAAACAGTGCAATTACTCAATACTCTGAGCAACGATAGGATTTTAATGGCGATTTTCGTGTCCAGCGATTCAATATTTATAAAACGCAACTAGTTTCAATTCAACAAAGATAGAAAAATTGTATTTTTGTTGTTGTTTATTCGATTAAATAAAAAGTATATAAAATAGTTTTTTTTGTTATCCAGGTGGAAGAATTATTATGGCATGCCGCAACATCCAAAAAAGCAAAGAGGCCAAAACGGACATACAAAAATCTACTTCCGATAAGAAGAACCTGGGAGTATTGATCTCCAAAAAGCTGGATCTGAATTCGTTGAATTCTGTCAAAGAGTTCGCTGACGATATTCTGAGAACAGAAGAACAGATCCATATTCTTATCAATAACGCCGGTGTTATGATATGTCCTCAGGGTCAAACGGAAGACGGGTTCGAAACACAATTCGGCACCAACCATTTAGGGCATTTTCTCCTGACGCTTCTTCTTTTGCCGGCGATAGTGAAAAGTGCACCAGCGAGGATCGTGAATGTGTCGGCTATGGCACATTTTTGTACGTAGAATCTACTAAAAGGACTGATAGAAGCACTGATAAAAACCAAACAACTTATCTTAAACTTATATTTTTCTAAACATATCTTAAACTTATATTTTTCTAAATGTTTACTACCTACTGAAATTTAAATATCGGTTTCAAAATTCGTTTTGGCACCATATTTACTGGGCTTTATTAAATATATTTTTATTTTTACCTATTTTTCAGACGGCACTGGTAAGATAGATTTTGAGGATCCTAATTATAAGAAGAGACGTTACGGCCCGATTGAGGCTTATGCCCAAAGCATACTGGCCAATGTTATGTTTTCGAAAGAGCTCGACCGAAGGTTAAAGGTAGTATTTCAAACATCTTCTACGCTCTATACTTTTAGTCCAAGTGCCCCGAACTCTATTTTGGCCGAACGTAGTACTTTTTTACTGAAGTATAAGTCTTTGTGGGTTGTTTCTAAACACCAAACAAAACGATTTCATTCCAGGCAACAAGAATTTTATCAATAACGTCATTAAAATGGCCGCCACCACTACCCTGTATCTCGGCTATCCTGTATCATTTTAATTTAATTAAACACTTTAGCTAAAATCCCTAAGAGTAAAATAATAAACTTTATGAAACATTAATTTAAAAATAAGAAAAATGTTGTCCTACGGCTCGACAAGGGGTAGGACTTTTGCAGCCCCCCCCCCCCCCCCCCTTCCCATGCCCTAATCCCCAGAGTGTTTTTATCCCTTCTCTCAAAATCACTGGATTCAAGCTTGACTCTCACCCTCGTTAATGAGTAAACTTCAATACTAACAATGGTTATTGTACATATAATTATCTTTTAACCCGTCGGACCCCCGCAGTGCCTGTAGGCACTGTGCGTCGTTCAACAGAACCGAGCATAAATCTTTCGGCCGGCCCCCATATATATTATATAAATATATTTATTTATTTATTTATTTTATTTATTTATGGTAATGTGCATAATATGCAACGAGCGTAACAAATCATACTTAATATCTACACATGAAATAAACCAACAGCAAGTTGTGTCACGCTTATAGTGAAGATCGGTCCCATGTCGCCCAACTAAGTAAACACTTGTTCTAGGGCAAACATATTAAACAAATACTAGTTTAAAAAAGAAAACATTTTCAAAAGAAAAAAAAGTAGTTTAAATAATAAGGAAAAAAGCGAAAATGGAAAAACAACCTTGAATTAAATAAAAATATGTATAAAAAATAAATATGTAAATATATAATTATAATAAAATAAAACATTGAAGTAAATAGATAATTAAATACACTTATCCTTATTAGATTATTAAATACACTTACACTTATGTTAATAATAAACTATATAGTCATAACTTAAATTATAAATAAAATTTGAATTATTTGTAATAAAAATAAAAAATCACAATAAAATTATAATACCAGTAATAGTAAAGTTGCTGAAAAAATAAAATAGTCACAAAGAAAAATTAAAATAATAGTAATAGTCACAAAGTGCAGCCAAACAAAACTAGATAGTTGAGAGTTCTTGATGTATTCGGGACCTTCCTGGCCCAAGCATCCACTTTATACCTGCAGGTAGGATGTTATATATCCTAGGCCCTAGATAAGTAAAATTTCTTTGGCCAAATGACGTACTCCTTCGGGGAACTGCAACGTAGTCACTATTGGCACGTCTTGTGTGTTTAGTTTGCTAGGATTTAATTTTTTCTTTAAAAACGATCCGACCTAAAATCATTTTCACATATAACATACGCACTTCTAAAACATGCATTTCCTTAAATGTGAGATCTGATGCATACGTAAACGGTTTTCTTAATATTATTTTGATCAAACCTTTTTGCGCGACAAGAATTGGTTGAAGAACCGTTTTCGCACATCCTCCCCAACCAATAATGCCGTAGTATGAAATGGACTCACAGCGCATAATATGTCAATTTAATAGTATGTCAGTCTAATATGTTGTGGAGATCCCTAAACACGTATCCAAGTTGTCTAATTTTTGTGGATAAATAATCAATATGCCCAGACCACCGTAGGTTGTTGTCGATTATGCGTGTTAATTATACATGACTAAGGGGCTCTCTAGACGATCAAGCATGCTTGTCAAGCATCGCGTCGCGGGCTGGGAGGGGATCGTAAACTGCAGGATATATGCAAATATATTTTATAATATTGGACATAAATGCCTAATTGTGTAGTTGTATACCAGGGAGTCAGGTTAATTATACGTAATTGATTGATGAATGACGTGATTACCTGGTTTAAACTACAAAATTAGGCATTTTTGGTAAATATAAAAAAAAACTGCATATTTCCTGCAGTTTACGACCCCTTCCCAGCCTGCCACGCGATGCTCGACAAGCATGCTTGATCGTCTAGGATGTCCTTAACAAGATTAATTACTAGGCACCAAGAGGAAATCGTGAAAAAGCGATATTGTTAGTATTTATTTTTATAAAATCGACCAAAAAGATGCGGCGCAGTTTTTTGCGCGCAAAGGCTGGCTTTCGACCGGTTAAATGTCCTAAACCTTTGGCGACCTCTTCGCTAGTCTTTAAGTACAAACTATCTGTAATTATTTGTCTTTTTTTTAGGAAAGTGGAATTCGAAATGTGAACTGCTATTCTCTGCATCCCGGAGTCATTGCGACGGATCTAAGTAGACACATAGATGCTCATTTGTTCAGGGGTAGTAATTATTACTTGTTTAAGCCACTTGCGCGGCTGTTTTGTAAAACACCAGTGCAAGGCTCTCAGACGACGATACACTGCGCTATCGATGAGAAATGCGAAAAGGAATCCGGCTTATACTATTCGTGAGTTTATATCGAATTATTGAGATTTCGTACCTAGTCATTTCGAGAAGGAAGAATTTTTGGACACAGATCATAAGCAAGCAAAACTTGGTCGTGTGTCCGATATAATTTACTGTATGCTCTATCACTTAGCGTACCTAAGTGTGTGCCGGATCTTTGTCAAGGAATCAACCGCATTATTTGAAGAACAATGTTAGAGATATTGATAATTTTGGCGGCGACTTACCGCTGCGGCCGTTATGCCAGCACTACACGTTGAGCAATATATGTGCCACAACCTTGTCTCTCTCTCTCTCTCTCGCTTTTTCTAATACATTTTTCACGCGTCACAGTGGTGCCGATTCTCTTGAACTTTAGTGAAGCGTGTCGTGCGTGTAGCCAACGTGCAAACCGAGCATGAAGCCGCAATTATATTAGGGCCACGCCGCGTGTTGCAACGCTGTCCCACGCAACGGGCAGGTGATTATACTACAGCGTCGTGTCGCCGGGCGTTCTAACGAATTTTAGTGGTGGCCGACATCGTCCGCACTTGTCTACAATATTTTCGTTCGACTCAGATACGGATGCTAAGGAAAATATTGCCTAGGTTGACTTATGAAGAAAAGAAAGAAGAGGAAGTATGGGGTGCATCCAATAAAACAGCAAGAGGAACTCGAAGTCAATAGCATTTATTAGTAAATAAACTAGAAAACGACGAAACTAGATTTCACCAATATATCAGATTGACAAAAACACAATCCGACTACATACATCCTTTTATTGAAAATGATATTTTAAAAATACGTAGGTATGCGCGGATACTGAAATAAGTAGATACGTAGATACGTAGATACGTGATACTGGATACGTGATACTAGATACTGGATACGTAGATACTGAAATACGTATTACGTAGGTATGCGTCTGCTCACTTGCTCGGCCACGCGCGCAAATGCGAGTGTCCATGGTTGATTATACTAAAGTACGGGCCAAAGTAACGTTCCGATGGGGTAATAAACCGAGCTGGCAACAAGGATGCAGCTAATGTCGATATTGCTTATCGATGAATTACGCTTGCTCGATGAAACAGTATTATACATCTGCATTTATTATAGTACCGATTGCTATATTTAATAATATTTTCGGTTCAAGTATTATTTTAGAATTAGAGTAATTAAATAATGTCATAATTATCTAATGTGAGTTATTAAATGGGTACTTAATAGATAACTGATTATCATAGCATGACATACCATAGGTCATTATTAATTTCTAAACAGTCATTAGTAAAATGTTATCGTGGCATTTTGTAATAATGAGTCTCACATATGTATATTATAAAATGCTGCGCGGATAATACATCATTACTTGCCTATCGGTTGAGCAATGAAGACCATATTTTCTAACCTGGAGCTATTGAAGTTGAAGAGTGATATTAACATGCAGAGTCGGTGCCTTATACATAACATTTTGTCATTTTTTGACGAACTGAAAAGCGACCCGACAAAAGTTTCGATGCTCAATCTCAATAATATAATAATATGATAGATAATCTGCGAAGGTTACGACACGCATCCCTACAAGCAGGTAGTAAAAGGAGCAGGGCCGGCCTAATGATTTATTGCCTCACCGGAACGTTCCTTTGGCCCGTACTATAGCGAGAAGCGAGCCAACGCGTGGCTTCCCTCACCACCAATCCCACGCCGATCGAAATCGAGTGATTTGCGTGGCGTCAGCTCGCGCAGTGACACGCGGGCCATGTTCAATATAATCACTTTCATACTAAATATCGATGGCTTAGAACGCAAATGTGTTAAGTGACTTTTTTTACGAAAATGAGTTAAGTACTACATGACATCCAATATATTGATCTCCCCATTCTGTGCTAATGTGGTAAGCATGTAACAACTAAGGCTTCGAATACTTCTTCGTAAAAACTGTGGTAAGTGCATCAAACAAAGTTTTTTGAAATGTTAATGTTGCATAATCATTTACCACCATTGATAACTAATTAAAATTAAATCATCATAAAATGCATATTATGTGTTATCATCAGTTGACACAATATTCTCGAAAGCATGCTTAACCCTATACATGCCTAATGGTTTTATTTACTCTTATAACAAATTCTAAAAGTAGAAAGATGAGAACAAAATAAAATATAAATAATATAATAAAAATGAAAATGTGGTATTACCATATAAAAAATTTGGTAAGTACCACCTCTTGTCGTTTTTTTTTATTAATACATAAAATACTAATAAATAAATATAATTATTATAATATAGTGTAAGCCAAATACATATGCTATAGGTTAAAAATATTAACTGAAATTATTTATTCATCTGTTTCGAGATTATTATACCTAAACTTTCAAAAAGCTCTCCTGTAAAATTTAGAAATTTTCACTTGACACATTTGCGTTCTAAGCCATCGATATATGAAACCGAAATCAATCCCACGCGTTGCAACACGCGGCGTGGCCTTAATATAATTGCGCCTTTAGATGGAGACCGGACTATACAAGCACAAAATAAACTGTGATACACAGTATGTCTATGTCACGCACACTATAATAAATAATAGATTGCATTTTTTTTTATTCTAGTGTAATTAAAGCTCTTGAAATATTTTTGGTGCTTTATTAGGTCATTAAATGCTTAAAGCCATCTAGTATCATGTGGCAAAAACTCATTTCGATCGGCTGCGTATAGATAGGGTTGTGTGCCTTTTTGGGCGCTATGCCTGCTCGACATCGCTATGCTCGCTTCCACCTCGTAAAGGTGGAAGCGAGTCGGCACCACTGTGACGTGTGAAAAATTTATGGGAAAGAGCAAGAGAGAAATAAGCAATGGCACATATGTTGGCCAACGTGTAGAGCAGGCTTAAGTCGCACCCACTTTTTGCTACAATGTGCCAATGTGCACAGCCGCTCTACTATACTTGGCTCGCTCGAATCACAGGCGCAGTCGTTAGTCGTTGATCGCGATTTGTGATCATGTTGTCGTTATCTATGTATAGTGCTAGTAATTTTAGTGCTTTATCTAGCGATGTACAGTATAAAACATCTAAGAAAAGAAGTAGAAAAAGGCAGAGGGCTACTGAAGAATGGCAACGAAATATTAGCGAAATGTAGGGGTCCATGCCGCAGCATACATATACGTCTTAAAGCAGCCAAACAATCACCAAGAAGTGTATTAAATAGACAGCTGAGTGTTTTGCCAATTAATATACTACAAAAATTGATGTGTATAAACAAAACGAAGCATTTAAAATATCGTGGTGAAAATGAAATAAGATACGTTCCTCTTGCCATATTTGAAGAAAAATCCAAATGTTACAGAATATTTCAGCGTAAAAAATCATAAGAACACCTGAAAAAAAATATGTGTTATCTTTAGGAGCGTTTATGAAAACTCCCAATTCCGAATGGCTAAAAAAAGGGGTGACTTTACAGAGTATCCCATTTCAAATCGCGCAGTTACAGATTCATCAACTGATGACACAAGATGGCGAACATTAAATTTCTGTTATTTTATTATATTTTGCTACAAATGTACCTTCGCCATGGAAGTTTAATAAATAAAGAAACATTTATTTATGAACTTCACCACCTACGTATATTATACATAGAAAAAAGAACGCTATTGTTTTTACTATACGGTGCCCAAGGGCGTTTAAAAGCCTTTTTTAAATAGTACTTAGTTCACAGCGAGAATACAGGCATTGATTTATTCAAAATGCGGTGAAGAACTGCGGAAAGACTGTATTTGGGGCGACAACAGCCGCCTTTTGAAAATAAATGCAATGATGACGCCTACTAACTAAGTATTCCCAATATTCGGAAGCCCACTTAAAAATGTATTGCAGGAAATCAAAATATATCCACCTTAAGCTAACATTTCCGAGAACGAAAATAACCTATTTCCCAATTTGTGAAGGTAGTAACTGATGATAAAAACAATGTTCCAATATGTCTATTTGCTATGTCACTTGGAAAATAATTTTTAAAAAAAATACGTGTGGCAGGCACTCGGGGACTGCCGCGGTAAAGCTATTGCATAGCATTTTTAACAACTTATGCAATTATAATTATTTATTTATTTTATTTATTTAATTTTTTGATATCAGATAACTGCGCTCTATCGGAAAACGTTGAAATTATTCCGAATCATTTGCGGCTGCGAAAGCAAATGAATCGGAATAATTTAAACGTCTTCCGATAGAGCGCCGCGCACGATTTTTTTATTCGATAAAGCAAAAAAACCGGATTATTAAAAAAAAAATCGTAGATGAAAAGATAGATAATTAAATTATCTTTAAAATGGTGCAGGTTTCATAATAATACGCCAGATAGTATTTGCGTTGTAGATGTTTTTGTTTTCGGTTAGACCTAATTTCACAAATTAATTACACTATGTAATATAAACAAAATCTAAAATATTCAAAGGTAAGAATATTAAGAAAATGTTCTTGTTTAACATATATTTTTTTCGAATCGTAAGCAGTACTTACTCGTTTAGACGTAATTATCAGTTTAAAATCATTAATTTTCGTTAAGAAATTTCTTCATTCGGTCGCCGCGCTGGCCTACTAGGCCCGCGATAAAAGCTATGCAATAGCTTAAAAAGTATTTTAAAAATATATATCGTCATATTCCACCAAATTCACGCTATAAAATCGACTTTCAAATATTTTATATTATTCACTATATATTTTGTTAAATTTCAGAGAATGCAAAGTTACAAAACCACTCGCTGAAGCAGAGAACGAGGAATCCTGTAAGAAACTATGGGACTTATCGCTAAAACTCGTAAATCTTAATGACAAAAACCTATTTACAACAAAGTAATCGTGTAGCTAGGCTACAACTATATTTAGAAAAAAAAAAGTTTTCTAATATTATAACATTAATTACATATTAATAACATATTAATAACATTAATTCTTAGATATTGCTATAAAAAATATTATAGAGCTTGGGTGGCCAAAAAAAATCAATATTAGGTTTCTAGTTTTCTCCCGCTCAGCACGTAACATCCATTTGGCGACATGTATGGCGGCCGCCTAAAATCCGAAACATCCGCTACTGGATATCGCGCTCGCCGCTGCGAAAAATGCAATTTACGATTCGAAACGTCGTACTTAATGCTTTCTGACGGCTGAACGATGTGGCCAAATAATCTTTAATTCGGCGGCCACCGGCGAAAAAATCGAACGGCGATTTAAAAAGTCAGCATAGACGTCAAAACGGCAGTCCATCGGCCAGCGCCGCGGCCGCGGATAGTTTCGCGGAATGGTGGTTTTGTGCAGTGTTTTGTGGATAACAGTGCAGTGTTTACTGGATAACAGTGAGTAATTTGCATTTTTAAGTAGTTTAGGCATTAGGATTAGTCAATTGAGATAGTCCATTTGCTGTTTTTCACGAATTTTTAAAGAAAACACTTTGGCGACAACAAACGGCTCGCGAAAAAATGGTTGTTATTATTTTGTAATGTTTATGAAATATCCCGATATATTGCGAAATATGACGTAATGTCGCTTTAATTTACTAACAAAATAAGTATTGTTTCATTTACATCCTAAGTTATCACATAATTAGGCGTATTTTGAAAATTATATCTTGTTTTGTAAAAGGAATCGCGCAAAGAAACTTGTTTTGATAATTACTATGAGAGAATAAAGTGCGATTTTCCATAGTTTTTCGATGAAATGTGACTCTTTGGAGTATAGTAATTAGTTATTAGACATATAATAAGTCTATGATAAGACAATATAATTGAAAACATCTAACGAATTTTATATTATGAGCATTCAAAGTTTATTATTAAGTTCGGACGCGGAAACTCTCAAAACTTTAGATTTTTCTATAATATCAGACAAAGCTCAAAGTTCTGGTGTGATTTCTAAGAAGTGTGATGTAGTAATAAAGTTATTTTGAAAGAATTTCATATAAAAAAATACCATTAGTAGTCACAAATTAAAAATTAAAAAATTTTTTTTTTACGAGAATACATAAAATTTTTCTTGGCTGAATAAATAAATATTTTTGTATGCAAATAAGTAAAAAAAAATATCGTTTTGGTAAAGCATTTAATAAAGAACATAACTGTATTTACAATTTTTTCATATTTTACGTATTTTGTGACAAAAAAATCGAAATGATTTTATAGGCGAGTTTTTTCAGTTTGCCAATTTTGTAATATTTATTCATTATTATCTTGAAATGAAATGAATGAAATGAAAATCTCTTTATTGCACAATAAAATAAGGTACAATGGCGGACTTATTGCTACACTACAGCAATATCTTCCAGTCAACCAACATGCTGGTGTGAAAAGAAGAGTAGGCAACAAATTATAGCCTAAAATTAAATTTGAAATTATAGCATATAATATACATTGTGTGTGTATCTAAAGTAAAATGTAAATATATAAATACATTTTTGAGTTTGACATATTATATGTATGTATATGTATATACATACATATTTTGATATATTAACAAATAAATAAATAAATAAATAAGTAAATAAATAAACTGCCAAAATAAGGTAAGGAAAGGGAGGGGATAACGGAAAGGTTAGAATTTATGATTAATATTAATATTAATATTTATCTTAATTGTTTTACGAGATAAGGTTATACTGTTTTATATGTCAAATTTGAATGCGATCATTTTTCTCTTTATCTTTTTTTAATCCGTTTAGTGGTTTATAAGTTATGATCGTTTTTCTCAAGGCCGTTGACTCACGTCGATTTTTTGCCCGAATATGTCGCGCGCAAAAGTGATAGGTGAGTTTTTACCTCGCAACAGGAGGGGTTAAATCTCTGTGCTGAAAAGAATTTAAAAATCGGTTATGTCGCCCCAAAACTTTCCCGACAAGCAGCCAGGGACTTATTTCATCTCAATATTTATTTCATAAATAAAGTTTATGAGCAGTTGGCATGAAAATATGACGCAACGTAACTCAATTTAAAAATGAAATCGCAAACGCAGGTCAACGTAAGCCCTCGAATTCGAAGTTCGAAAGAGCCACGCATCGCAAGCGTCGGCGCTTTAAACCTCGTAGCGGCATAATTTCATGGCAGACCGCGGCAATGTATTGGAATTTCTTGCAATATCGCCGCGCTCGACAAAAAATATTTACTATAACTATGGAACTACTATAGCAATCATAAAAAGAATAACTGTGTAATAATCGCATTGAAATTTCGTATATTGAAATTTCGTATATTCAAATCTTATTTTGTAAAACAATTAGATAATTATGAATAAATATGAGAAAGTCGAAAAACTGAAAAGAACGGCATTTCTAACTTGTACTTGTGTTACGGAAAAATACGGAACCCTATTTAAAAATTGTAAATACTATCGTGATCTTTATTATATTCTCTATCAAAGATAATATTTCGTTTTGCATATTTACATACAAAAATATTTAGTTATTAGGTCATAAAAATCAATAAAAATTTTGATGATTTCTCGAAAAAAAAAATGGTGTTTGACAAAGGAATTTTACCAGAAATATCCGCGAAATGATACGCGAAATTATATATATATATATATATATATATATATATATATATATATATATATATATATATATATATATATATATATATATATATATATATATATATATATATATATATATATATATATATATATATATATATATATATATATATATATATATATATATATATATATATATATAATACATCGTTATTTCTGGACGAGAAGTTTATACTTAAGGCTATATGATCATAAGTTGCTTTTCGATCAGCATATAGAAAGTATGGTTAGCCGAGCTTTGAGAACACTAGGATTTGTGACCCGTATCTCAAGACCTTTCTCCAATATAAATGTCCTGAAGATGTTATATTTCGCTTATGTTCGCAGTACCGTGGAATTTGCGTCCTCAATTTGGAATCCGCAATATTCGGTCTACAGAAGCAGGATAGAATATATCCAAAGGCGTTTTTAAAAAAACATCAATTATCGTGGTCGCTTCGGTCTTCCTACGTACGAGTGCAGACTGTACCACTTCGATATTCAAGCTCTAGAAGACCGACGCACTGTGGCTGAAATGGTACTGTTACAAAAAGTTCTCCACAATACCATAGATAGTCCATACCTTGTTGAAAACTTACGTTTTTTCGTTCCTCCGCGATTAATTCGCAATTCACGCACTTTTGAGGTCTCTCGTGCCAATACCAACTATAGGAAAAATTCCATCGCTTATAGGCTGATGTGCACGTACGACTCTCGTTTCTCCACTATCGAAATTTTCAACCTCAACCAACCGACGTTCGTTAAATAATTATTCAAATCAATTGCACCTAACGAGCTTGTTAATACCTGTCGTTCTTAGTTATATAATTTTCATGCAACATATCAGTAGCTGCTACAAATATTTATAAATATCTATAAATATTTATTATATATCCAAAAATATCTATAAAAATCAATAAATATCTGTATCTATATATCCACTATACGACCTATCTATATCTTTATTTATATGCATATACACATACCATCGTCTAACTCCTTCTTCCTAATCACTTCCAATTCCTTACCTCTCCCATCGGTTTTCTATATTAATTTTATATTTAATATCAACTTAGTTTATTTTACAATTTTAAGTGTAATATGCCCAAATCCAAATGTGTAATATGCGGAAATCTGTTAATTTCATAGGAAACTATTATCGGCGTAATGTTTTTCTCTTTTTTCTTCATTATGTTTATGCACACGTATGTCAATTGTATGCGCTGTATGTTTCCAGAAATAAAATAAAAATAAATAAAAAAAATAATAAAAAAATTAATGATATTTACAAGAGTTCAAAACATAAGATAAAATTGTATATTATTGTTAATATTTGATTAGTTTTTTGTAAAATCTTTTTAAAGATATCGTTTATAGTATAATGCTTTGATGAAAAATAATAATTAAAGCCACTCACATAGCTGGAAGGTTTTCCCGGACTGGATTGGGAAATGCTTATTGTTAAAACGAGATGTATTTTTAAATGAGCACCACTTTCGACGGTACAACTTTATCGCTAGCGAACGATCGCCCTTTATCCACATCTCAAAGAAAAAGCGTATCCTTTTACAAAATAAAATAATATGTCTTCATTAAAGACAAATTAAAGCAAAAACTATAAAAAAATCACAATTATTGAATCGTCTTTCAAATGCAGTATGACAGATGGAAAATTTGTTTTAAAATTCGAATGTATCCACTCTTCGAAATGTCATACTGCATTCGAACTGATTTCGAAAACTTTCAGGCGCGATTACTCTTACAATGTAAGTGGTGAGTGTATTTTATTCTAATTTCATTATATTGACTGTTTAATTCTCTAGGGCAGCACTTAGCCCCATTTTTTATTTAGGCCCTAAATTAATTACAATTAATTCAAACGTGAGAGCGCTCTGAGAGTTACGCTAAATATGCTTTGCCATTAACACTCTTATACCACCACTGCGTCAAGATATTTATTTTGTGTTAGCGGTGCGATAGAACATTTAGTATGCGCCTGATCCTCGCCGCGAGCGGACGGGGACATCAGTGGACGGTGAATCTCCGCTTGACGCTTCGTCAACGCTGGATTTTTGTTGGTCAAACCCTACAAAATTGACCCCGCCTATTTTTTCGCGTGCCTCCCCATTTCGGATATTTTTCTGAGGTCTCATTTCGCCTTAAGGCAAATATTTATTTTATTTATTTATTAATTTACAATAACTTTATAATTATGTCATATACACACCATTACCATACTATGGTTGAGTTGGGAGAGATTGAGCACATCCTATGATGAAAATGTCTATCCGCATTCCTAACTAGGTCAGAGACCCGTATCTAGGGATGCTGATTTTTGTTTAAAGGTATCGACATTGATTTTATAAAATCAATGTTATCGATGAGCTGACTCTTTTGATGTTATGAACTTACGTTACATGGCATAATACATAAGAAAATATACATATATACATACACATACATAACATACATACACACATACATTAATATATATATATATATATATATATATATATATATATATATATATATATATATATATATATATATATATATATATATATATATATATATATATATATATATATATATATATATATATATATATATATATATATATATATATATATATATATATATATATATATATATATATATATATATATATATATATATTGTTAATATTTGGTTGGTTTTTTGTAAAATTTCTTTTTTTAAAGAATTCGTTTAAAGGATGACACCCCGATGAAAAAATCAAAATAATTAAAGCCACTTACATAGCTGGAAGGTTTTCCCGGACTAATATATATATATATATACATACCTACACATATATATATACATAAGCAAATAATACACGAGATTTGATATTAGTTAGTAATACATATTTTAATAAAACAACTTAAATTATTAGCGAGAGCAATTGAGACTCAGCATACATTGGACCCCTTTCAAGCAGGTACTTCTTTATAAGCATTTTGAATGAATTTAAGTTGTTTGCATTCTTATAACTCTCATTTAAATTATTATAAAATCTCGGCGCAAGGAAGTAAAAATGCCTTGAGCAAATGAAGACTTTACAATCGGAATATTATAATTTGACCCAGTAGCTTGCCTTGTGTTTTTAATTTGTTGGCTTCTTGTCTGTTGATCCTTAATTCTGTGAAACTGAATTAGTAACTGTTTTATGAATAATTGCCTCACATGAAGTACTCCATATTCTGTATAGAGTTTCGCTGAGGGGTTTCTAGGGGTTTTTTTATTTATGACCTTCAGAATCAACTTCTGCGCATTGATCAGAGGAAGGAGAACTTGTGTGGTGCAACCACCCCATGCGATTGTGCCATAGGACCACAGGCTTTGGCACAACGCCATATACACAGTTTTAAGAAGGGGCTTTGGTAGAATATTTCGAAGCTCTCTAAACACGTAGGCGAGTTTCCTTGTACTTGTGGCTAGGTTGCTTACATGTTGCTTCCATGTCAATGTTGCATCCATAGTGACACCCAGATACTTATATTCCCTAGTCCTTTCAATGGTTTGACAATTGCAGACGTCAGATCTAGAGCAAAAATTGAGTGCATTATTAGTTGATTTTCGGTTTCTGAATTATTTATTGTTGCCTTGATGTGAAATTGTATAACTTTTGTCTTAGAAATATTCAAAGTGAGAATATGGTTGTCGAGCCACTGCTTCGTCAGATTTAGGTTCGATTGGGCTTTGCAGTAAGCATCTTCCCAATTGTTAGCAGACGTAAGTAACACGGTGTCATCCGCGAACGCCACTATATTTCCTTTTATTGGTAGATCACATAAATCAATTATATATATTAGGAACAATACGGGTCCCAAGATGCTACCTTGGGGAACACCGAAAGATACATTAAGTGGGTTTTGACGTTGTTTGCGTCCTTTCCTCAAGGTAGCTTTGGAACCACTGCAATGCTGTGTCATTTATTCCATAATGTTCCAGTTTTTTGATTAATATTATATGTGACACCGTGTCGAAAGCCTTCGATAAATCTAAAAATGTCGCTAAAACTTTACTACCCTTGTCGAGGTTTTCAACAACGTATTGTGTGAAAGTAAGTAGTGCTTCATTAGTTCCTAACCCGCTTCTAAACCCAAATTGGTTGCTGGATTGAAGACTCTCATTGTCTAGGTGCGAGATCAAACGCTTTTTGGCAATGTTTTCCACTACTTTAGACTGTGAAAGACAATATGCTGTGAAAGAGTTATAAACTTTGTAGTCATAAACATGGCAGCGTCATAAACATGGTAGCGTCCGTAGCCACGTTGACACCTAGTCTCCTCGTTATTACCGAAGTCAAGCAGCGTTGGGCGTGGTCAATACTTGGATGGGTGTTCCCATACTTGGAAGGTGGGTTCCACGAGGCGGGTTCCACGGGCACCAGCCTTTTGGGTTAAAAAAAACTTATGAAATTTCCAACAATAGGCGATCATTTATAAATAGATAGATAAGAATTAGACATAATCGTGCACAAGCCAATAGTACAATTTACGCGCATATTAAACACACGGTGATGACGTAGCGGTCAGATAAAAAACGCTCGCGATGAATATTTCAATGAAATTATTTTTCACACGTTTTTTCCGCCATGTTTAGTCTGATATCAAACGTCACATGATGACTGTAATTTAGTATTTCTCCGCTGTTGCTCGAAAAATATCAGTAAAAATTGACCGCTGCGCGCTAACATAACAATCGCCGTCTTTGATAAAATAAGTGGATCAAGTTTACGTAGAATATCAATATGCAGATCTTCAGCTCTAGTTGTTCAAGCCAGATGCGATTGGACGGCAAAACTGTTATAATAACAGGTTGCAACACAGGAATCGGCAAAGAAACTGCAAAAGTCTTCTACGAGAGAGGTCAGTCACTGTCTTTCATTTTTCTAATCTTTTATTGTGACTTCAAATTTCGTGCGCTTATGGCAGGTAATACAGATGTGTATGTCAAAGCCGCCTACTAAGATATAAGTCATATCTATCAGCTTCGTATATAATAATGATCTATGTAATATGCAAACGGGAGGAAAAGTAGTATGTTTCGCTGATGATACAGGCATGTAATTCCATGTCAAAATTGGTGGGTTTGAGTATGAGTTAAATATGGCTAAGAACTGGCTAAACCACAATCTGCATTCCCTATAAATAAGAAAAAAATTAAATATAATAAAAATGATAAAAACACGACTGCCGTTACAGAAAGTGAACTATTGTATTTATGGTTATTTTGTTACGGTTTTTTATGAAATATTTGTGGTTTATGTATACATCCATATAGATAGAAGTATATTTTCAGAATGTACTCAATTAGACCTTTCATTTGATATGAAACATTTTTGTTGATTGTGTTATTTATGTAAATTTATAAACATTTGAACATTTAGACAATTACTTACCTGAATTTAGACAGTTAAGATAGCCTTTAACATTCGGGATTACACAAAACACACTTCTAAATCGGTTCAAGCGTTTAGAAGTTATGGTGGAATGAAGAAACATAAAACATACATAGTTGAACCCTGAACACATTACACTCCTTTTTTGTTAGGCAGTCGTGTAAAAATGATTTACCGAGTGAAGTGAACAACCGACGTTTCGGCGATGTTGCAGAAGCCGCAACTAAACTTCAAGCGGTTTATTCGTTTTATCTTATTTATAATATTTAAAAAACCACGATAGTCTGCGAGTGGATTCAGTAAAATCAAATAAACACGAAAATGTTATATTTTAATACAACAGCGGTTCTTAGCTCTAAAACTGTATGATTATCAGAATACATCTATGTAATATCAGAATACATCTATGCCATCTGTTGGTATCTGGGAAATCTACCATCTATCGGCAAGCAAATCAATCTCTACAATCTTTATTTGATACACAGGTTGCCGACAGAGAGCGTTGTTATAACAAAAAATAACAATATCGATTAGATTCAAAATACAGCAACATAATGGATTGCAAGAAATGCAAGAAAGTAGTTATTCTTGATTCAGAAGATGCGTTGAAATGCATAATCTGCAAAGATTTTATGCACAATGGCTGTATGCCTAGGAAATTCAGCAAAAGCGCAATAAAAATGTGGAAATGCCTTGAAAAGCCGTCGGTGAGAGGCCTGTCTCCATTGACATTCAACGGTAAGAGCCAGTGCTCGAGTGTTGCTGGCGATATACCCTGGCTTTTATCTATGGCGATATACCCTGGCGATATATCGATGGCGATATACCCTGGCGTTTATGATATACCCTGGCGCTTATCATCACCACATCTGTCGAATACTACGTATCTAATCCATGATCTACTAAAAAAAACCCTTGATGATTTTAAGATCAATATAGCGGGAATAGTGGAGGGTCAACTTTTACTAAAATGCTCGGAGCTGACATCCCAGAACGCTGCCATATTGGAAGCAATCAATTTAATGTCAACAAAATATGATAGTTTACTCGCCAGGGTTAAGAATGTGAAGGATAAATGCACTAATGAAACATGTTGAGAAAAAAAACGTGCTACTCACGAACCGTATATCTTTCCTCGAAGAAAAGTTGGATTTGCTGGACAATCAAAATATGGAAACGGAAGTAGAAATACGAGGTCTTCCGGAACAGCCCCATGAAAACCTTATGCAAGCGATGGTAAATATTGATGACACACTTGGCTTCGCATTGAAGCAGCAGGGTATAATCTCAATTAACAGAAGGACCGTAAACAACAACGAAAAAAATAAATCAGTCATCGTCAGACTTGCAACCAAGCAGAAGCGCATTATCTTTATTTCTTTTGTCAGTAAATTTAATAGGTCTTCCAAAAATAACAGCCACAAATTGAATTCATCTCCCTTCAAAATTCCTGGAGAAACCAAGCCCATCTATATCTCAGAGCACTTATCGCAACGCACTAAATATATCCTCGCAACCTCTGTTAGGTTTCCCAATAAACGAGTTGTAAAATTTATACCTCTGTTATTACTAGGTATAAGAAAATCTGTGGCCAATAAACGCGGTATAGCTTACACCACTGATCATCTCGGGTATAAGCATGGAATAGTGGTACTGGATTTCCATCCGCACTATAACTCCGCTATACCACCCCTAGGCTAGGTATAACAGCGGTTTAACGGAGTATTAACTTAAAAATGGCCGACCGGCGTAACAGCTGTTTCAAACTGACAGCCACCTGACAGCCGCGGACGTGGAGCTTCTCGTTCGCGAATCGTGCGCTTTCGTTGTAATAGCCGTGTTACGACGAGGATACGCCTTTTATACTGCTGTGAAATCCTGCGTTTTAGCCGAATAATGGATTTTGTCGACTTGGATGATATGATCGATCTGGATTTATTGGAAGAAATCAAAATGCGTCGTGATAGGCGACCAAAAAATTACAAATTGCGATACGACCCGTTCGATTTGGATGATTACAATTTTAAAACTAAATATCGTTTCACTAAGCCATACGCCGCAAGAATCATCGATATCCTGAGAGCTGACCTGCAAAATACCGCTATAAATTCGATCAGCATTCGCGTAACAAAACAATGGGCAAGGGCTTTCTGATAGGCCTTTTACACTCTCGCGCGAGGCGCGAGGCGAGACGCAAAACCACGTGCGTAAACAAACAGAACAGAGGCAAAGCTTCTAGCAAGTAGGTAAACATTTTGTACGCTCGTTAGAAGCTTTGCCGCTGTTCCATTTGTTTACTGATATGGTTTTGCGTCTCGCCTCGCGCGAGAGTGTAAACAGCCTATGACAACAAAAATGGGACATTTCATGTGCATTTCATTCCGCTTCAGTTGGCCACACTGCTTCCAAGCGGGCGTTGCCATGCTAGAAATATGACTTGTCTTTGGTTTCAGGGAGTAGTTATAACCGCGTTATAACTGATTTATTGGTCACGATTTTACAACTTCGTTATAACTCGGCTATACCGGGTATAACAATAACAAGGGTTTAACGCGGTTATAAGATAATTTTATTGGTAAGAGTGTAAGAAATTTGCTGAAGAAAATAGTTTTGCCTTTTGCTGGTGTAAAGACGGAAGAGTGTTTCTTAAAATACAAGAAAATTCGAAAACATTTTGTATAGTCCTAGCTGCTATTATTATTACCACAGATCCATTCTAATAATATTAATTAACAATCAGCGTATATTACGCATAATCTCTTTTTTTTTTATTGCATCAAGCCATTTGGAGAAAAATTTCAATATTCTTTTTATAAATATCAAGTAGTGACGTAGTAGTTCATCTACCTAGAGTTAAAATTACTATAAATTTAATTTCATGCAAGCATAGTTTTAGTTTATTATTCCTTATATCTATAGTTGAAATAAGTATTATTCTGCAATTGATATTTTTCCTCTCCCTAAATAAAAATTCATGTCATGTATCGTCCCAAACTAATTTTAGGATCACCTTTATATTAAAACCAATTATAACAAATAATATTACCCCAGTATCAATTATTATTCAAAAAACACTATCAATTCAATTTTTATTTTTGCAATGCTAAGTAAAAACCAATGGGAACAGCATTTTCGAAATGAATACCATTTTTAACTTAAATGAAAATCAAGTGAATTTCGCAAATGTCATACCATTGATTTTAACATTATAAAATCAATAGCCATACGATCCAAAAAGTGGATTATGTCAAGTACCTAGGCATACTAATTGATTGCAATCTTAGCTGGGAGCTTCAAATAGAATCGCTCACGAAGAGGACTAGAAAGTTGGTTTATGTCTTCCGTGAGCTGCGAAATGTGCTATCTAAGGCAACCTCGAGAATAGTTTACATGGCGTTATGCCAGGGTTTATGGGTTCACAAATTAATTGGTTGGGGTGCCTGTACTAATTCGGCTCTTGATACCCTTCTTAAGGCTCAAAAGCTTTTACTGGGAGTCAGCAACAAAAAACCTTCCCGATGTAGTTCAGAGCAGCCGTTCAACGAATTGCATGTGCTTTACGTAAGGCAAATATTCGTTAAACAGCTGCTCGTTCATTTTCATAAATTTAGAAAAGACCATGTACGCGGCCAGCAAATAAAAACTACGAGGGCTGGGGAAGGTATCTCAAAATTTAAATTTTGAGATACCTCGGGTTAAAACGGCATTCGCACAAAGGCAGGCTTGGTACATTGCACCCTGAATGTACAATAAATTAGATAATCGCATTAAAATGTTAGATAACATCGAGAGTTTTAAAACTGCTATTAATAAATGGCTACTAGAGTTGGGGCGCTCTGGAACGGAGAGAGAACTATTAATTGTGGTTTAATTTGTTTAATATATTTTATCGATAAATGAGTTTATCTATTATTTTATTATTAATACTTTGTTATTATTATTATATTATTTTATTATAGTGTGTATACCTACATATATATGTACTTAAACTATACTTAATATCTAATCTCTAGTAATAAACTTTTAAAATCAGCTCGCAACCTCAAATATGTCTTAAATCGCACATCTATGCACAGGCCTAATCCTAGTTAGATGTGTGACGTGCCTCGGGTTGCATGGGATGGGATGATTCAACTTGTTGCCTTATTTAACTAGAAAGTAATTCACTTTCTATTTAACCTTTGATAAGGTAAGTAAAATGAATAAAATAAATAAATTTCAAAAAAAATAAATAAAGAGGCATACAACTGTAACTGTCCAATACTAAAGCACGTTAAACTGATAACGTATCTAGGTGTTTCTATTAATCAGGATTCACAGTGGTATGAACATACATACTTTAGCAAACGTGATAGGAGTATACTGTTGTCTATGTCAATCTGTTTTGAATTAAAATATTATCGGTTGCCAAAGCACTGGTATAAGCACAGCTTTAGATATTTAGATATTTAAAAAGAACGCTAGCGTACTTAATAACTACCACATTAATAATAAATATTGAATACCAGGAACGACGACAGGAGGATATTGAATACCAGAATTCCTATTTTTTGCGACTTTTTAAAGGATTACTTTTCAGCAACCAGGGAGTTTTATCAACTTATACCTTTTTTTATGCAACCTATCGTAATTATATCGTCTTATCCATATTTATTTTTATTTTATTTTATAAAGCAATGTACAAAAATTCCAGCGGCACCGACAGCCGCGTATTGGCTGCGAGGGCGACCTCCTCCCCAATCGCCGGCTACGGAATAAATAATAATAATAAATAATGTACAAAAAAGACATGGACATACATACTGAGCGGTTTAAAAGTCAACCAACTTTTAATGAGGGAGTGATATTTACGAGAGCAGTGCACTCAGGAGATATGCTGATACCACGTAAAAATACCACATATGGACAGCGCCACTACTCATTCATCGCTCCTAGGATTTATAATCACCTTCCTGAATCAATTAAGGCTATCAACACTATGACAACATTTAAAAAATCTGTCACGTCTTGGTTGATGAAGGAAGGGAGGATTAATATAGATAGAGCATTGAGTATAAATGTCTAAATGGTATATATGGAATGGTATTTATATATGTGATAGTTATTAAATTGACAGTTTATTTTTATGACAGTTTGTATGGATGTTTGATTGACAGTTTGTAGTTATTAAATGAAAATGTATATAAACAATGACTTTTATATTATTTATATTTCCAAACCATTTCTTTATTCTATTAAATTGTAGGAATTGTAGGCCTTTCAATTATTTTATTTTAATTTATATTGAAATTTTTAGGATTATTTTCATGTTTCTGTGTAAAAAAATATTTATTTTTATTTACAAAAATTTTATTTCTTAAAATTACGGCGATTACCTTACTATATTTTTATAAAATTATGTTAATTTAAATGTCTGCCTTAGAACAGGCTATAGCCTAGTTAGGCGACATTGAAATGGAATATCTGGCAACAGTTTCTGGCATATCAGGTTTCAGTTTTTTGCTACTGGTTATTTTGTCTATTACATTGTACCTACATGTCCATGAACTGTAAATGTTTTTAAATTACGTAATTAAATAAAAAAATAAAATAAACTGTTATATATGCAGAATCGTTAAAAATAAACATTAGTATAGCAAAAAACATAGCTCTATGCATATAAATATGCTAGCATATCCGAAATGAGGCGAAATCGCACAACCAACTAGACCTAGAAGGTCTGTATCTGGTTGTGCTGTATTATCATTTGTTTTTTGACGCGCGAACTGACGCATTTGATTTCAATTTTAAGAGATTTTTGAAATCTAACAAAGGATTTAGTCTAACCAATGTGTTTTTACGCAAATTAAAACTAAAAAAAATATGCAATTAAAACTAAATTTGAAAAAAAAATTGCATTATATTCAATAAATTTAATTAGGAAAATAAGTAATAATATATACAATTATGTAAACAGAGTATTAACACTACATTGTAATATATAATATGTATGAGAAAATAATGTGTAATTTTGCAAAAATTTTGAAATTTATGTATTTTTAATATTCACCCTATAGTAGTAATTAGATGTTTCGTTTTTGAGAGCCCAATGTTTAGAAGCCAGGTTTTCACTTTACTTTTGAAAGTTACTTTATTTTTCACTTGTTTCATGGTTTCACATAATGATTTGTAAACTTTGGGGGCGAGTACATTTGTTGACTTCTTGCCCTGTACTCTTTAGTTTTGTGAAAGCTTACAAGGCACTGCTTAAAAAATAGGTGGCGTATATCCAAAACCTTAAACTCTGCATAGCTGATTTGAACTGTATGGAGGAACTGTTATGACTCTTATTATTAACTTTTGTGCTTTTAATAGTCGGTCCATTGTTGTTTTTGTACATAAAACGTGAAATGTAAACAGTGCATATGTAAAATGTAAATAGTGCAATTACTCAAAACTTTTAAGAGAGTATTTTAACGGTAATTTTCGTGTTTAGCGAACCAAAATTTATGAAAGGTGGCAATTTTCATTTATTAAAAAACAAAAGACAGTGTTGTTCTACAGTGGTATATTCGATTATATCAAAAATATATTACATCGGTCTTCTTTTTTATCCAGGTGGAAGAATCATTATGGCCTGCCGCAACATCGAAAAGGCCGAAGAGGCCAAAACGGACATTCAAAACTCCACTTCTGATAAGAAGAACCTGGGAGTATTGATCCTCAAAAAGCTGGATCTGAATTCGTTAAAGTCTGTCAAGGAGTTTGCTGACGATATTCTGATAACAGAAGAACAGATCAACATCCTGATCAACAACGCCGGCGTGATGTTGTGTCCTGAGGGTCAAACGGAAGACGGGTTCGAAACTCAATTCGGCATAAACCATTTGGGGCATTTTCTCCTCACGCTCCTTCTTTTGCCGACGATAGTGAAAAGTGCACCAGCGAGGATCGTGAACGTGTCATCTAAGGCACATATTTGTAAGTAGAGTCTAATCAAAAAAACCGATAAGAGCTCTTATAATAACAAACCAAAACATCGAAAATAATATTTTTTCCAATGTTTTCTACCTACTAAAATCAAAATATCGACTTAAAAAATACGTTTTGCCGCCATATTTACCGGTCTTTAAAAATAATCTATTTGATGTTTTTCTTATTTTTCAGACGGCACTGGTAAGATAGATTTTGAGGATCCTAATTATAAAAAAAGACCTTGCAGCCCGAGTGATGCATATTACCAAAGTAAACTAGCAAATGTTATGTTTTCGAAAGAGCTCGACAGAAGGTTGAAGGTAGGATTTCAAACATCTTGTACATTTTATGCTTTTAGTCCTAGAGTTCCGAGCTCTATTTTGACCTCATGTGGCACTTTGTGATAAAAACATGAGACTTTGTGTATTGATTCTAGAGACCAAAAAACTCGATTTAGCTCGAGGAATCACGAATTTAATTATTGACGTCATCAACATGGCTGCCACCGCTTTCTTAATCTCCTAATAAACATTTTTGTTTGTGTGTGATATCATTTGAAGCTAATTAAACACACTACTAAAAATTTCTGAGAATGGTGTAAATAAATATTATAGTTTATTATATATTATTGAAAAAAAATATATTTTAATAGTAATTCATCCTCTGCAATTTTCGCCTATGGCACGAGAAGTGGTAAGACTTTCACCCCCCGCCGCCCCTCCCCCCTCCTCGCCCGAAATGGATTTACGATTGACTCTCTTTAAGTGTCTTTGAAAAAGCATTTTATGTCCCTAAATTCCTAGTTATCCTACGTCTCATCCCATCCTCTCCTATCCTTCGCACCTTGCGAATATTCCAAGTCCTAATTATATATTTTTTTAATGGCCTTTTTGTTACTTGATTATTTTATGTTATGTAATAAGTTTTTTATTTGTTTATTTTATCTATTGGCACCTAAATTATTACACTTCCACGAAGGCTGGCTGTAAGAGATTGTACTTTAGGCCAATAAGTCCGATTGTTGTGTGTATTTTTTTTCTTAAAATGTACAATAAAGAATTTCTATCTATCTATCTATCTATCCATCTATCTATCTATCTTGTTAATGAATAAACTTCAATACTGACAAATAGAGCTGTCAACTACAAAGGGCGAACCCGTCACCTCGGGAAGTTTTAACGATTGGTCGTTCTATCTCCCGTGAAGTGAACGCAGAAGACTTGGACAAAACAGTCCACCATCAAGCTCCGCCACATGCCCGTAAGAGGCCAACGCCCTATCCGCGAGATAACCAGGTATGTTACCCAGCGGGCTTACACTCACGCCCTTACTTCCAATTGCGACCAGATTGCTCCGGTCTCTCGATTGATTACGAGTTCGAGGTCTCTTGCGCGGTCCTCTCCCTTACGAAGCGGTGTAAACCGAATCTATCGTGGACCACGGCGTCCTTTGCCCGGCTGTTCACCCGGGATCGGGTAGCCGATGGTCGTTTCAAGAGCAGTCGCCGTTAGGTCAGCAACCACCCCCGCTCTATAGAAAACAGTACTGCTTCCAGACTCCCCCGACTGTTAATCAGAATGCACAATCGATTGGCTTACGCCGCACGGTGCGCCGACCGTCCAAGAGTGCCAGAAGATTGACTCCTAAACGAAACTAGCCCAAGGCCAGAGTCTTACCCGGGCTCTCACTTCATTCGTGGAGGCCGCCGGATGGGTTTTGACTCGTGAGTGTGACCAACCCTGAACAAATAAGTCTTCGTGGCCAACTCAGCAAGGGCTCATTACTCCCCTTCAATACTGACAATGGTATTGCCCATATAAATGTAGCCCTTCGATATGGAATTAATTTTTGAAAATTACCATTTGGCTCTTTTGTCGTAAACGTTTGGTTACCTCTTCGTTTGGCTTTAAGTACTAACTATCTGTGTAATTATTTCCTTTTTTTTTAAGGAAAATGGAGTTCAAAATGTGAACTGCTATTCCCTGCATCCCGGTGCCATTGCGACAGATCTAATGAGACACATGGATTCTGTATTATTCAGGGGTAGTTATAATTACTTGGTAAAGCCATTAACGCGGCTGTTTTTTAAAACGCCAGTGCAGGGTGCTCAAACCACGATTCACTGCGCTATCGATGAGAAATGCGAAAAGGAATCCGGCTTATACTACGCGTGAGTTCAAACAAAATTATATACATTTCGTAGCTACTCATTTCGAGACGGACGAATTTTGGACACAAATCATAAGCAAGCTACCGTAAGTGAAGGTGAAATGGAGAACCAGTGGTAAATTAAACCAATGACGTTTCTACTCACAAAACTTGATCGTGGGTCCAAACACCATGACTAATTCATTGCATGCTCTATTACTTCGTGACACTTGTGTGCTTGACACTTGGCAAAGAAGCAGGCACATTATATTAAGAGCAGTAATAAGGGTACTGAGGATTTTGACTGCGATTTACCGTTAGACGAAGACGAGGCCATACATGCGACTGTCCTGTAACGCGCCGTATCAATCCATTTTGTTTTTATTCGGGAGTAAAGGTGCGTTTACACGAGCCATTTCTTGAGAAATACTTGCCCGGCAACAGTCGCCAGAGGTAGTGGAACAATGAATGGAGTAATATCGATCAATTCCTAAGAAATGCTTCAATTGTTTCGGGAATATTGCTTATAATATTTTGTATTGCTAATTGTTGCCGTTATGAATTGCCGAATATCCACGGGTTTCGATAATTTTAGGCAATTGTGCTTCTATCTCGTTTGAACGTATAACTAGTGCAATACAACTATCGAAAATTCTAAATAGGTACATGGATGATGTACATAATGGATGATGTACATGGATGCTGTACATACGAATAGGTATATCTAAGGTGGTATAGCTTGGAGAACAGCTAACCACCAAAGGAACGTCTAGCAGCCATGTAAACAATTGCAGGATATAAATGAACCAAGCTTTTCGTAGTCCATCTTGAAATACTGCGTCCGTGTCCGGTGTCAGGCTATATATTTTCCGCTAGAAATCCACGTCGGATCACTGAACGCGTCGGAGCATCACTGACGTTACTGAACATCACTGTCACTGTCATATGGGTATATGGGAAATGTATGAAACAATATTAATTTTCACTGATACTGCACGGTACGGAACTGTCGGCCATGTGCCGTCACTGATGTGTGCGGATAGACCTTAATTCTTCGAGAGTTAACAATATTTTTCCAAAAATCGTCAGATTTGAACTTTCACATTATCTCGTGGTAGATGGTACTGATGGGGTTGTACAGGGTAGGTTCCCTCTCCTCACTGCGTTCAGTTCCGAGCTTTGCGGCAAACCCTGCTTCCTTATTCACCCACTCCAACTGAGATTCCTTTGAAATCTGCGAATTCTTCTGGATGTGATGTTGCTTACCTGCTAATGCTGCTGATGATAAAGTCTCTGGTATACGAATAGTTTGCATATACATAGTCGATGCTCTGCCGTTAGTGAGGGTGTAAGCGTTTTCGTTACCTTTCACTTCTCCATACCTTGGCAACCACATCAGAGGTACTGTGTTCGCTTTTGCCAGCTAATTTAAGTTATTTAGACATTTTGAAGCGAGCTTCGACTCAACTAGCTGTTCCGAGCACGAGACCTGCTTGGCTAAGCATTTTGAATTGATTTCGCCGGCACAAGTTCCTAAGAAAGATGGGCACATTGTACTATGTACCATAACTGTATTTCCCTCGTCATCTTATTTTCACTTGTTGCTTGTAATCTTTCTTTGAAGAGGTTGAATCAGTTTTAATTATAAATAGATTTTGAAATATTTAGAATTTAAGCAGATGAAATGGAGCGCAAAGTGTATTTAAGGCGAAGTAGGCCTCACTTTAAACTACTCTAGATACTAATATGCTAATAAAAATATATCTATTTATGACGCCTACTAACTAAGTACTCGCAATATTCGGAAGAGCATTTAGAAAAGTTCTTGCAGAAAATTTTCAATATACCCACTATAATTCTAAAATTTCCTAGAAACGATGTCTGTTTTCCCTGTTTGGTAAAGTAGAAAAAAGATAAAAACAATGTTCTAATAATCTTTACTTCTCATGTCTCTGGGAAAATTAGATTAAAAAACAATTTTAAAAAATCGGTTGTCTGTAAAGTCGGTTTACTGACGATAGTTGAACGTGGCAACGTCATAAGAAAATAGTGATGGAATGGTTGCATTTTTCAAAAGAAAATTTTAATTTTATTTGTTTGATAGATATTTTGTATGGATATAGAGAAGGAGGTAAATGGAAATCACAATTGAATTGATCAAGTTACATTTATGTATTATTGTATTAATGTATTATTGTATAGCAGCTGTCCACGCGGACGCATCGCTCACTCAAGTAGTAGAGAGACAGATGTCGAACGCTGCCGAACACGGAGGCCGATTGTGCCTCTTTGTCGCTCGTTCCGCGCTCTCATGGAACGCCTCAGAGCGAGGTAGCGCCGCATGAGTCATGTTTTTTCGTGCGTGCAGCCGGCTCCATCGAATTATAAGACGTTGTCACGTCAAAAATATATTTTATTGTTACATAAGCGATAAAAACCGTTTTCAATTATTTTATAATATTCACTACGTATTTTGTTAAATTTCAGAGAATGCAAAGTTACAAAACCCCTCCCGGAAGCTGAGAACGAGGAATCTTGTAAGTTACTCTGGGAATTATCGCTGAAACTCGTCAATTTTGATGACAAAAACCTATTAACCAGGAAGTAATCATGTTGGTAAAGCTACACATATATTTTAAAAAATAAAAGTTTTTTAAGAAAACATATTAATCAAATTAATTCTTAGATGTTGTTATGAAAAACCTTATAAAACTTGGGTGGTAAAAAATGGAAATGTTATTATTTTAGTTTTCTAAACACAGTTGTATATTTTACACTGCGACCTAAATCTAAATTTGTAGGTATGTCAGAAATACACACGAAATATTTGTAAACTTTTGGTTTTATTTTTTAAACCGCATACGAATCTTCGAAAATCATATCATGACCTTAATTGAAGGTGGAATGGGATTCAACTTACTAATAAATAAAATGAGGAGTACGCTGAGTAAGAAAATATTATGTATATTTATTTTATAACGTTTATTTATCTATAACTTTTTAAGTATGTCACAAATGAGAAATATGACATGTCAAAATTGGTTTAATTCTTAATTGTATCGTGAAACGAAGATCGAAATTTGACCACGGCTTATAAATTCAAATTTGGGTAATTTTAACTGTCAGCGTTACAATTTTATTTTTACTACCAGTTATTATAGAATGTCTTATTATAGAAATAGAAATAGAAATATATTTATGTGTCCGACTTGTGGTGGTACATTTATGGTGATAATGGTGACATTTCGTCTCTTACAATTCCCTGTTATTGTTACAGATTGACAAATTTACATATTCGCTAAATTTGTAATTTCTCATTAATTAATGACATTATTTCACTGGTCTACCTATAATATCTAAATCATATCAAATATTAATTCACATAAATCCGCATATAGAATAGTAAATATACATAATTTAAAATTCGTAAACTTCATAATAAAATTATAAATTTACAATGTTTGTATATTCGTATGCATGCCCTTAATATTATATTAAGAAAAATATTCATGTAATAATGTGTAAAAGATATTTTCGATAAGCCATTTCTTCAGTGCTGTGGCAAACCCTATCCACAAGACACTTGATTATTTTAACTTTAAAACATTCATCAAATACTAAATTATATACCCTGGCATGTAAAGATATTGGGAGCCGATTCCATTACCTACACTAGTGCTATGATTGTTTAATCTGAAATTAGGTGGTGTCTTTGTGTCCCCAATGTAAAATGATTTGCAGGTCCTGCACATCAGTTGATAAACTAAATTTATAGATTTGCAACTGCATATAAAAAAAACTTTATAGCTATTGCTTCTATTTGGACTAGGAAAAGAAGTGCTTTGACCTAGTAGAGAACAAGTTTCACTAAGTGACGATCACAAGGTTGAAGGCCCATATTGTTTTTGTCTCTAGAAAAATGGCGGGTATTTTATTTAGTGTGGACTTTATATTAGGAGGTTTAAAAATGATAAAATTGGTGGGCATCTTTGGTTGAGGGATCGTTTTGCAGTAATAGTGAGTAAATCTATTAATATACATAGGTCGTAGTTTCTGAGTTCCGGAACAATAAGTTTTTTCTCAGTACTAGTATTTTTTTATGTCTGAAGGCGATTTCGGTTGAGGTGAAAATTTTGCTTTCGAATTTATCATATTTTTCCTAATCAAGGGCAGGGTAATTTATTTCAATTAGTGATTTTGTTAGATTTCAAAGTATTTTTCTAAATTTTCTTTATTATTGATTAAACGGTGTCTGTCCGTGAATGAACATTGAATATAGAATCGATTTTTTGCTTCGGAATGGATGACGGCTATCAAAACGTAAGTACCTACTGTTTTTTTAGTCGGATCTATATGTATTGCAAGTTTAATAGTACTTTCACTGAGTTCAGAGGGTATTAGATCAACGTCTAAGTATGTAATTTGATTTTTAGATATACTATATGTAAAATCTAAGGGTTCGAAAATATTTTAAGCTATAATGAAAGCAGTGAGCATATCCTGTCTATGTGGCTAAATCATAATAATGTGATTAATAAACCTATACCGTATTAATAGTAAATTTGACGACAGAAGATTGTTCTTCCTAACATACTGATGAAGAGACTGGCATAAGGTGGTGCCATTCTAGTACCCTATGCTGTCCCTTATTTTGGTGACGAAATTCATCCTCAAATAAGAAAGCATTGCATGAGAAAGCATATCCCATCTCACTATGGTCGGTAATCGTAGCGGCTCCGGGCATAATAAGGCCGGACTCCGGACCGAGTCCGGCCCCTCACCACCGTTATAACCTACGCAGTGGCGGCAGCGGTATGCGGCCTACCCGCAAAACAACGAATTGACAGCTTTTTCAATCTACCCTGGACGACGGCGGCTGCAACGTCACCGAAACGTCGGGTGCTACAAATTTCGAGCGGTAAATATGTTTTTATCTTATCTATAATAGTCGACATTTCTAAATAGTTAGATAATAAATAGAAATAATCGTGCACAAACCAATCGTACCATTTACACGAATAGTTTACACACGGCGATGACGCAACGGTCAAACAATAAAACGCTTACTTCGAAAATGTTAATGAGATAAAATTAAATTTAATTAAGTATCATACGAATTTTTCTCCATTTTTGGTCCGGTATCTGATTCTGTAATTTAGTATTTTTCCGCTATTCATGCAAAAATATAGGTAAAAATTGGCCGGTGCGAGGCAGCAGTCGCGATCTTCAATAAAAATAAGTGGACCTAATCGAAGTAGAATAAAAAATGCTGAAATTCAGCTCTAGTTGTACAAGCCAGAAGCGATTGGACGGCAAAACTGTCATAATAACAGGTTGCAACACGGGAATCGGCGAAGAAACTGCGAGAGACTTCTACGAGAGAGGTGAGGCACTGTCATTCATTTTTCTAATCTTTTATCGTGAATTCAAACTTCGCTTGGTCGTGGTAGGAAACACGGCTTTTGGATTATATATGAAAAATAATTTAATAGAAAGTGGCTCTTACAATGAGTCATCTTTAGCACTATATTTAGATCTATTATAAAATTTGGCTAATTTCTAGGGGTGTGTAATGGTCGGGGTGTGTAAACGCACTTTATTGATATTTTGATGAATCATTAAATAGTAGTTTCCTAATTTGATCGATATTTACTTCTAATGTGTAAGCAGTGGCGGTTCTCTTTATTATTGAATATTGAATATTGATAATTAGTATTACACAAAACCAAAGCGCTTTTAGCACAAATAACTTTCGTGAAAGGTTTTTCTAAAATAAGTTCATATAGTCTACATTTGAATGTAATGTTTGTTTTAAGGTTATATAAAATCCTTAAGTACTCGATGGATATATTTCTGCTACCTATTTAACTGAAGAACTAAATAATTAAAAGGGTTTGGGAGAGTTTCTGGAGAGTTTATCTGGGCCTTAATGTGACATTTTACAATGCTGAATGTAAAATGTGAATATAATTTGTAATCGTAAAACTTAAGTCGCTTATCTAATGTTTTGATATAATTAGTGTTATGTGTACATGAAAGGGTCGGTATCTAATTTCTGATATACCTATGTACTATGTAGAAATATACAATAATTTATTTTTGATTTATTTATTTATTCTATAAAGGAATTAATTACTATATAAACATTGTTTTTGTTTATAAAAATATAAGGAACCTAATGGCAAAACCTTAATTGGTCTTATTTTTTATTCAGGTGGAAGAATCATCATGGCGTGCCGCTACATCAAATGGGGCGAAGAAGCCAAAACGGACATCCAAAATTCCACTTCTGATAAGAAGAACGTGGGAGCATTGATCCCCAAAAAGCTAGATCTGAATTCGTTGAAGTCTGTCAAGGAGTTTGCTGACGATATTCTGAGAACAGAAGAGCAGATCAACATCCTGATCAACAACGCCGGCGTGTTTCTGTGTCCTGAGGGTCAAACGGAAGACGGGTTCGAAACACAATTCGGCATCAACCATTTGGGGCATTTTCTCCTCACGCTCCTTATTTTGCCGACGATAGTGAAAAGTGCACCAGCGAGGATCGTGAATATGTCATCTAAGTCACATTATTGTAAGAAGATTCTTCTAGAAAACTGATAAGAGACTTCACTGGTAAGATAGATTTTGAGGATCCTAATTATAAGAACATACGTTACGGCCGGTGGGAAGCTTGGGCTCAAATCAAACTGGCAAATGTTATGTTTTCGAAAGAGCTCGACAGACGGCTGAAGGTAGGGTTTCAAACATCTTGTACGCTTTATACTTTTAGAGGACTTCAAGAAAAGGAGGAGGTTATCAATTCGGTTGTATTTATTTTTTATAAATAAAATACAAATAAAATACAAACGGAGCTGCCATGGAATAGACCGACCAAAAATCGGGCCCATCATGTTTGTTACCTCAGAACTCCGTAATTTATGAACCGACTAGATGACCCGGTGAACTTCGTACCACCTAAAATTTATTTGATTGTAACTCTTCATAAGCGTTTATTAATCCTAATGAACCTTCCAAATCTAATTCATTGAAATCTATAATATGGCCGAATCATGTACGGTTTGAGTTTCGTTTGGTGATTAAATAAAAGTCGTTTGTGATTGAAATAAATTGAATGTATTTAATTTACATGATAATATATAAATGCAGTTCACATTCAACACAAAACATTCTGGTAAAATATATTTTTCGTTTTGTTTTCCGGCGCGTAAATAAACAAAAATGATGGCTTTCCGACCGATGGCTTGGCGAACACGGGACATACAGTTGTCCATGGGCGAAATACGGAAATTCCAAGTTAATTCCGCATACTTCCAACACGCGTGATTTGTCATCGTGAAGGCCAGACGCACGGGGAATCTAAATTCCGCTTTCCAGATTTATCAAGTGTACAAATGTAGATTATCTGTCGTATGTCGCAAAGGAAAAGATGCGCCAAATCGCCCCGTTGCCGCTAACATAGCGACACGTCTGATACAGAGATTCACCTTGTTTGAATTCCTCACAGCGAAAACAGCCATATCGCTTTATTTTACGTATTTGCATAATATGTAATTTATTGAGTTGATGAAGTTGCAGTATTCCACATTAATTTGAGCTTTAAAAGCCTTGGACAATAAGGCACAGTCTAACGATTTACATCTTGCCCTTTGACCTTCACACTGCAGATCGCCCATTGTCAGCAGCTGATCGGCGACGATACAATGGGTATCCGTCATTGCCTGTGATGGTGTTAGCAATCAGGTCTCTCGGGTAACGCCTGGAACAGTTACTATCGAGCATACAGGGAGATATGTTGTTATAAACTTCGCGAAGTCCATAGATCTTATTCTTAGGCACCACTGCAAGCAATTTCGGATTAACAGCTTCATCTTGTATTTCGGCATAGATGATGGAATCATCTCACATCAGTGCGGTTTGCACTTGAAGTAGCTTACCGCACATTTGACTGACTTCGTCGACCTATGTTATTTCTTCTTCTCGACATTGTAATGAACACTGTAAAACGACACGGAATTGTTTTCACGCTCACTCAAATCGATCGAAATTTCCATGAGGTCTTTACAGTACCTATTGAAATCCCCAAACTAAGTCCAAATTCGTGGTTATGTCATTAAAAAAAACGGTTGTGTCACCCCAAGACTTTTCTGTCCAGTAGCCAGGAACGTAATTCATCTGAATATTAATATCATTGCTCCTACAACAACAACCCCCCCCCCCCCCCAACCTAGCGACACCCTTTAAAACTCGAAAAGCGAAATCGAAATCGACTTTGACTTCGACTTCGACTTTTCGACTTTTTTACTTTTTCGACTTTTTCGACTTTTTCGACTTTTTCGGCTTTTTCGACTTTTTCTACTTTACCGGCAATTTCGACCTTTCGACTTTTCTGACTTTTCCGACTTTTTCGGCTTTATCGACTTTTTTGTACTTTTTCGACCTTTTTGACTTTTTCGACTTTTTCGACTTTCCGACTTTTTCGACCTTTTCGACTTTTTCGGCTTTATCGACTTTTTTTACTTTTCGCCTTTGACTTTTTTGGCTTTTTCGGCTTTTTCGGCTTTTTCGACTTTTTCGACTTTTTCGACCTTTTCGACTTTTTCGACTTTATCGATTTTTTCGACTTTTATGACTTTTTTGACTGCGACTTTTCCGACTTTTTTGAATTTTTCGACATTTTTGACTTTCGCATTTTCGAGGAAACTCCTTAACGGTCTGCACAGGCACGAAATTTGTATACGCATTCAATTATGATAGCCCGTTCTAAGTGTCAACATGACATGGCTGCTGCACTTATAAAAAAAATGAAGTCAGTTTTTTTTGTTGTTAAAATTGCGTCTATTATATCTAGAACCCCCAGCTCTATTTGACCGCATATGATGAAAGCATAAAGCTTTATGGGTTGATTCTAGAGACTAAAAAAAGATTTAAATAATAATGATAATAAATAAAAACGCTTTATTCAAAAGTAAAAGCGAACTTATTGTTATTGTTAGCGACTATTCTAACTTAACCTGTATAATAAGTTGCATAATGAGTACAAAAAAAAATTGTGAGCACATAATATACTGAACAACAATAAACTAAATCATATATTATTCTAACTTATTCTAACTTATTTGAAAAGCGTTTGAAAAGATTTAAGAGCAGTCTGAGTTCATTTATATAACGAATGCAGACGTGTTATAGACGCTCAACTTTATTGGCAAACTCCTCTTTCAGGTCGTGAAACTCATAGTCCAGATCAGGGGGGACTCTGTGTTTTATTAATAGCGGCGACCTTTCCGCAGTTCTGACAGTCCGATATGACAGAACTTGCTCTCCTTCGGGAAGATATTCTTCAGCCTACTCAATGCATCTAGTCGGCCGAAAGGTTTACTTCGCATGAGAGGATCTCATCCATATAGAAACAGAAGGTTTTAACCTCGGAACTCAAAGGGACCTCATCCGCACCGATGAAGACCTTTAGGACTGTATTTGTGTTAATCCACGAGGTGAAATAACTGCTACCGATGATAATCGCCTGCGTTTTGAACAGATTTAAGAGCAGTTCATGTATTTTATACCACTCGCATATCATCGACAGGTCTTCATTTACAGAAGCAATTGTAGTATCAATATCTATCGTATTTGGATATCGTCGGCTTAGAGGTGCTAATTTGCGTTAATAAAGTTGGTAATTGAGTTAATGAATAGAGAGAAGAGGAGCGAGGATAAAATACACTTTGGAGAACGCTGGCGACTTGTAGTAGAAAATTAGAGATATTGTCTTTATTCCTGACGCCCTGATTTGGATTATTCAAATATGATATAAATCAGTTTATTGTGGGATTGAAAAATTTACATGATTTTATTCGAGCAAGGAGATTGTCATAATCGACAGAATTAAACGCGCTGTTGAGGTTTACAAGGACGACAATAGTTAGTGGTCGGTTATAGATCGCTTGAGGAATATTATCATCGGTAACATGAACCAAAGCAGTAGTCGTGCGGTGACGCGGTCGAAAACCTGATTGTATTGGTTTTATAATATTGTTAAGAGAAACAGAATAAAGCAACTTCATACCAAACGTTAAATAGCTTTGGCTAGCACAGGGAGATTGGAAATTGGCCTTAAGTTTTCTAGAGAATTTGTTGAGAAGGTTTTTGCTATTAGAACAACAAAAGCATTCTTCCAGACAGCGGTTAGTTCGCCGTTTTATCGGAAGAGGAAGAATATTTTCGTCCGTAACTTTGTTAATCCTGAGTACTTATATAGGTATGAATTAAAGCACTTTCTATACGGCGGCAAAGGAACCCAGAAAAGAAGAAAAATATCGGGACAAGAAGAATATTTTCGCCCGGAGCTTTAGACATCCTGAGTATATAATATAATATCTTCTTCGAAGTTAAAGCACTCGATATAAGGCGGTATAGGAACCCACGGAAGAAGAAGAATATTTTAGTCCGAAACTTTATGCATCCTGAGTACTTGGTCTATCCTCTTTAAAGTTAAAGCACTCTAGATAAAGGGTATAGAAACCCACGGAAGATGAAGAATATTGGAAGAAAAATAATATTTTAGTCCGATACTTTACGCATCCTGATTACTTGGTCTATCATTTTCGAAGTTAAAGCACTCTAGATAAAGCGCCATAGAAACCCATGGAAGAGGAAGAATATTTTAATGTTAAACTTTATAAATCCTGATTACTTGGGTATGAACGAAATTACTCTAGATAATATTTCAAATTTGAAGTATGACTAGCAGTATAATGGCGGAAGTATGACCGCGGACGGAAGGATATGGTGGACTAATTTCAACTACAATCTTTTTCACTCTTGCCATGACCAAATGATGCTTGCATGCCAAAATTCGACTCAATGACAAATTCAACGCGTTTGAACGCTATTGTCACAATACTGTGCTATAGTGGAGGAAAACACACACACAGGCACACAGACACGCAGACACACAGAAGTGCGTCCACAATACTTTCCATACCAGAAAAGTAGAAATAAAACAATATTTAAAATCTAATGTTAATTTTTTTTTTAATCAGCTATTTTATTGCGTAAATATTAAAATATAAATTGAAAATTAAAATGAGAAATAAAAAATATCCAAAATAGATATACTAAAACCAAAACATGCTAATCCACGATAGCATGAAAAAACACGCATTAAAAATCATACTGTCAATAAACTGAAAAACAACCATTTTATTGTCCAACTAGAAATTATTTTTAAAAAAACATTATTAAAAAATCAAAATATCTGAAATAGAAATATCAAATGCATAAGCTATAGAAAAAAAATCTATCCAGCAGGCAAGTATCAGCAGGCAAATATCCATGTCCTGGATAATTGCCAGAAGTCCCCATGATTTCTGATAAATGTGTAAATAAGAGTATGTTCAATAAAACTCACATTTTGCCATTATAATTCCCTGCAATTTTCTCCTAGGGTACGGTAAGGGGTATGACTTCCTCTAGGCTTTTGGTAACAACTATCTGTGTAATTATTTCTCTGCTCTTTTAGGAAAATGGAATTCAAAATGTGAACTGTTATTCTTTGCATCCCGGCGTCACGGCGATGGATATCACGAAACACACAGATTCTCTATTATTCAGAGTCGCTTATAATTATTTGGTCAGGCCACTCTTTATTAAAACACCAATGCAGGCCGCTCAGACCACGATACACTGCGCTGTCGATGAGAAATGCGATAAGGAATCTGGCTTATACTATACGTGAGTTTACTTCAAATTGAATACGTTTCATACCTAGTAATTTCAGGACGGAAGAACTTTGGACACACATAATTAGCAAGCTACCGTGAGCAGGGATGATATGAATAACCAGCAGTAAATTGGACCAATATAGCGGTCCTACATATGCATTTACCATACCCCCTAAGCAACATCATAAACGGAATCGGCCCGTAACCAGTCGGGAGGATGGAGGTATCCTGAAGGTTAACTTCAGACGGAGATATTCTACCAAAACTGGTAGTTAGGGGGGGAGGTTGCCCGCTGGTTACCTTTTCCGGGGTACCTTTCCCGATTGGACTCTAACGGGTTGTTGGCGAGCTAGACAGTAGATTGTCTTGTCTCTAAGTATTCTGTGCTCAATCCACGGCGAAAGAACGATCACATATCGTTATACCAACCTGGGGTGACGGGTTCGCCCGTTGTAGTCAACACCGCCCTACTGCTTCTGTGTGCTTTGACATATTTTCGCCAGAAAGCAGGGGCATCTCTTGTTGTTCGCAAGGTGTTTCTGGCACCTGGGGGGCAATTCTTAAAAAATCTCGCATGTCAAATTTGTCTATGGTCCATCTGATTTACATGGGCCATAGACAAATTTAGCTTGCTAATTTTTTCAAGAATAGGCCCCCTGCTTCGGGAATTGCGGTGCGGGAGGCAACGGTGCGTGCGGCAGCGATGATAGGCTTTCCTCGCCTCCAACGAGTCCCTCTTCTGTTTTTGCGGAGTCGCTGGGCTGACGTAGCGGCATGGCTCTGCCTTTCACTGGCGAGAGATAGGCAGGGCAGCACCGACTGCACGACTGCACCACTCGAACACGCTGTGTCGACTGAATCCATTCTACGACAGGACTGGATCCAGGCTGGAACAGGCTACAACACACGAGCGGCTTTACAGCGCGGGTGCGACGAGATAGCCGCGGCGCGGAGCGGACAGCACGAGCTCGCGGGTGGAACACCACTGACAGCCGCCCGCAAAAGGGACAATCTTGCAGGGAATCAAAATATATCTACCACAATGCTAACATTTCCAATTAAAAGCCTTATTTCTGCATTTAGGACCTCTAAATATTCTAAATTGGCTACATTCTATGAATCTGAAAAAAAATAATTAAAAAGATTTAAAAAATATTTTTTTTAAAAAAAAGGATGTGTGACACGCGGTGTAATCCGTTTTTTATTTATTTTATTTTAATTATAACATATTTCGTTAAATTGCAGAGAATGCAAAGCTATAAACCCACTCGTAGAAGCTGAGAACGAGGTATCCTGTAAGAAACTCTGGGAATTATCGCTGAAACTCGTCAATTTTGATGACAAAAACCTATTTACATGTAGATAGATTACACCTACATTCAGAAAAATAAAAGTTTACCTAAGATTACATGTTAATTATATTAATTCTTATATGTTATTTTTTTTTTTATATTATATTGCTTGAGTGGTTCTAACTTTCTAAGCAAAGTTGTATTCTGATTCGAACTTAGTAGGTATTTCAGAAATACACATGAACTATCTGAAAAAAATGTTTTATTTTTTAGCTACCTACGAATCATTGAAAATCATATGGTGGAGGTAAATGAAAGGTGGGATTGGATGGATAGATGGATAGATGATATGTTTCAAGGCTGGTCAGGGGAATAGCCCGGACAGCTTTGAAAGCGTATACAGATATTCATTAGGTATAGTTTATTAGACATAACAATATGTTATCATCCTTTACTAGCATCAGTCCATAAAATTATTTGTAAATTCATCTACCCCCTGAAGTAGTTTAAAATGTAATTGGTACGATTTCGAAGCTTTGAAAACTTAAATATATCTCCCAATTAGATATTTACTTAAATAATTGGGTAAGCGTTCTGACTAGAATTTCCAGAACCGTAACCAATACTTTTACTTCGACTTGATAAAGATTTAGAAACTGTTTAGTAGCTGGGCATATATTGATATCCAACTGATAAAACCAACAATTAAAAAGATATCGGTACTATCAGTTTCTCACATAAATGCGATTGCTGTGTTGCAGCGGCCACTCGAAAAATCTCATTAAGTCGGTTATACATTAAATAAGTCGGTTATACAAAAAGTCGGTTATACATTACATATATTCGGGTATAATAAAATAAAATTCTGACAGAACGTTGCATTCGAATACGAGCGACAAAAGTCTTCCAGCACCGGTAAAATCTTCGGTGCGCTTCGACATCAGCGAGTTTTCCATTAATTTCATATGAGATTGAACCACAGCGAAGTGTGGCCGGGTTTAGCTAGTTATATATATATATATATATATATATATATATATATATATATATATATATATATATATATATATATATATATATATATTGAAATATTTGATAGTTTTGTGTATATATTCTTTTTAGAATTGATCAATAAGATGATTATAAAGTAAATAATTATAAAAGCCACTTACATCGTGACGAAGGATTCCCTTGATCGGATTCGGGAATGCTTTAGGTGTTAACGAGAATGATGAATGCCTCTCACTTGCGGAAAGAGGAGTAGGTTTAAGTTGGGCCCATTTTTCAACTAGTAAACGCTCACCCTTCATCCAATTATCTCAAAAATTAAGCTACAATCCTTCTTTATACGTAAACTCACTCAATTTCCTATTATTTCAAGAGAAATAACAAGACAAGACGAGCTACTTGACAGATGGAAGAATTTAAAATTTCGAATTTCGTTTTTTTATTTTCTAAAGGTGCGATATAAAGAAGCTGCGATCAATATTCAGCTGAAAACTTAAAACTAAAAGCGTGACATGCCCTCATATCAATGAAAGGAAGCAGTCAGCTCTTTCCTATTAGTTGGAAAGATTACCTTTAACCTAAATGGATTATTTACAATGAACGAAACATAAAATATGTAAAAATTCAATATTTTGAAATATTTGATAGTTTTGTGTATATATTCTTTTTAGAATTGATCAATAAGATGATTATAAAGTAAATAATTATAAAAGCCACTTACATCGTGACGAAGGATTCCCTTGATCGGATTCGGGAATGCTTTAGGTGTTAACGAGAATGATGAATGCCTCTCACTTGCGGAAAGAGGAGTAGGTTTAAGTTGGGCCCATTTTTCAACTAGTAAACGCTCACCCTTCATCCAATTATCTCAAAAATTAAGCTACAATCCTTCTTTATACGTAAACTTACTCAATTTCCTATTATTTCAAGAGAAATAACAAGACAAGACGAGCTACTTGACAGATGGAAGAATTTAAAATTTCGAATTTCGTTTTTTTATTTTCTAAAGGTGCGATATAAAGAAGCTGCGATCAATATTCAGCTGAAAACTTAAAACTAAAAGCGTGACATGCCCTCATATCAATGAAAGGAAGCAGTCAGCTCTTTCCTATTAGTTGGAAAGATTACCTTTAACCTAAATGGATTATTTACAATGAACGAAACATAAAATATGTAAAAATTCAATATTTTGAAATATTTGATAGTTTTGTGTATATATTCTTTTTAGAATTGATCAATAAGATGATTATAAAGTAAATAATTATAAAAGCCACTTACATCGTGACGAAGGATTCCCTTGATCGGATTCGGGAATGCTTTAGGTGTTAACGAGAATGATGAATGCCTCTCACTTGCGGAAAGAGGAGTAGGTTTAAGTTGGGCCCATTTTTCAACTAGTAAACGCTCACCCTTCATCCAATTATCTCAAAAATTAAGCTACAATCCTTCTTTATACGTAAACTCACTCAATTTCCTATTATTTCAAGAGAAATAACAAGACAAGACGAGCTACTTGACAGATGGAAGAATTTAAAATTTCGAATTTCGTTTTTTTATTTTCTAAAGGTGCGATATAAAGAAGCTGCGATCAATATTCAGCTGAAAACTTAAAACTAAAAGCGTGACATGCCCTCATATCAATGAAAGGAAGCAGTCAGCTCTTTCCTATTAGTTGGAAAGATTACCTTTAACCTAAATGGATTATTTACAATGAACGAAACATAAAATATGTAAAAATTCAATATTTTGAAATATTTGATAGTTTTGTGTATATATTCTTTTTAGAATTGATCAATAAGATGATTATAAAGTAAATAATTATAAAAGCCACTTACATCGTGACGAAGGATTCCCTTGATCGGATTCGGGAATGCTTTAGGTGTTAACGAGAATGATGAATGCCTCTCACTTGCGGAAAGAGGAGTAGGTTTAAGTTGGGCCCATTTTTCAACTAGTAAACGCTTACCCTTCATCCAATTATCTCAAAAATTAAGCTACAATCCTTGTTTATACGTAAACTCACTCAATTTCCTATTATTTCAAGAGAAATAACAAGACAAGACGAGCTACTTGACAGATGGAAGAATTTAAAATTTCGAATTTCGTTTTTTTATTTTCTAAAGGTGCGATATAAAGAAGCTGCGATCAATATTCAGCTGAAAACTTAAAACTAAAAGCGTGACATGCCCTCATATCAATGAAAGGAAGCAGTCAGCTCTTTCCTATTAGTTGGAAAGATTACCTTTAACCTAAATGGATTATTTACAATGAACGAAACATAAAATATGTAAAAATTCAATATTTTGAAATATTTGATAGTTTTGTGTATATATTCTTTTTATATATATACACAAAACTATCAAATATTTCAAAATATTGAATTTTTACATATTTTATGTTTCGTTCATTGTAAATAATCCATTTAGGTTAAAGGTAATCTTTCCAACTAATAGGAAAGAGCTGACTGCTTCCTTTCATTGATATGAGGACATGTCACGCTTTTAGTTTTAAGTTTTCAGCTGAATATTGATCGCAGCTTCTTTATATCGCACCTTTAGAAAATAAAAAAACGAAATTCGAAATTTTAAATTCTTCCATCTGTCAAGTAGCTCGTCTTGTCTTGTTATTTCTCTTGAAATAATAGGAAATTGAGTGAGTTTACGTATAAAGAAGGATTGTAGCTTAATTTTTGAGATAATTGGATGAAGGGTGAGCGTTTACTAGTTGAAAAATGGGCCCAACTTAAACCTACTCCTCTTTCCGCAAGTGAGAGGCATTCATCATTCTCGTTAACACCTAAAGCATTCCCGAATCCGATCAAGGGAATCCTTCGTCACGATGTAAGTGGCTTTTATAATTATTTACTTTATAATCATCTTATTGATCAATATATATATATATATATATATATATATATATATATATATATATATATATATATATATATATATATATATATATATATATATATATATATATATATATATATATATATATATATATATATATATATATATATATATATATATATATATATATATATATATATATATATATATATATATATATATATGTTTTTCCATTGGAAAATGATATACAGTTGTAGCAAGGTTTTCCCAACAATGTACTACAAAAAAAAACATAATAGTATTTCAAAAAGCAATACTATGCCATCCATATTTGTGGATCATTACCTAACAACCATTTTCGGATTTAGGCTTGATGAGGTCCTAAGCTATTTAGGATATGGGGCCCTTTGTGAGATATGGGGCCCAAAATTGTGCACTCGAACATTTTTTTGGAGTCTTAAGGAAGTGGGAGCCCTATGCTATAGCTTGTATAGCTTATACGTAAATCCTGCACTGATAACAACTGATGACTAAATGAAATGTACACGAATTCATTACGTTAATTTTTGTTATAACAAAAAAACAAAAACAATGTCACCCTGTGTTCCTTTATTAGATTTAATTAGCATAAATTAAACATTATAACACTCATAATAAAACAGTAATGATAAAGAAAACAATAATTGAGGCAAAATTTCAAATACCCCACCTCTTTAATTTCAGGTATTTTGAAACTAAGGCACAGTTAATTTTTGCAAATTAATCTGTCTTTCAATATCAAACACCCAAAATAGACCTGCCCTCGTTATGCAGCTGATGTCTACACCATATTGTAATAATGCAATAAACTTTCATGGTTAGTTGACAAACACAAAATAGTAATTAGTCAGCGTCGCTGCTACTGATTCCTCTAGATATTCGTTGTTACTGGGACAGCTGCTTTCAATATTAAAATCGGTGTCTGAAATAAAGACCAGATGTCGGTTTTCATCGGAGTCACTGCTGCTGCTATATTGCGTTGTGGGTTATCTATTTTTCTTCCTATTTGGATGCAGTCCTGACGGGCCAGCCGCAATCATCTAACTATAGGTATGTAGCTAAAGAATTAGAACTGGGCGATTAAATAAATCTTGAAGCGATGCTTTTTCTTGGATATACAACAATCTTATACTTTTTCTTTCTAATATTGGGAGTATCAGCTTGATTTTCAGATTACTGATACCTGATTAAAGCAGCAGTCACTTTAGCAACTGGAGCTGTCAACTACAACGGGTGAACCTGTCATCTGGGGAAGTTTTCACAAAATTTATAGTTCTGTCTCCCGTGAGGTGAGCGCAGAAGACTTGGGACGAAAAATAATCAACAGTCTAGCTACTACAATCCTTTTATTACCAGTTTGGAAGGATATATCCGTCTGGAATTAACCTTCAGGATACCTCCTACCTCCTGACTGGTTACAAGATCGAGGTCGCTTGCGCAGACCTCGCCCTTATAAAGCGGTGATACGGTGTTTACCGAATCTATCGCCGACCACGGCATCCTTTGACCGGCTTATTCACCCGGGATCGGGTAGAAAAATGATCGTTTCAGGAACAGTTTCCATAAGGATAACAACCACCCCCGCTCTATAAGAAACATTGCTGTTCCCAGACTCCCCCGGATGTTAGTCGGAGTGCACAATCGATTGACTAACGCCGCATGGTACGCAAACTGTCCAGGAGCGCCCGAAGGTTAACTCATAGGGGAAACTGGCCCGCAGGCCAGCGTCCTACCCTGACTTCCGCGTGGAGGCCGCCGAATGAGTGTTGACCCGTGAATGTGACCGACCCTGAACAAATGGGTCTTCGTGGCCAACTCCTACAGGACCCATTAGCTCCCTTTAGCGTTAGTCACTTTAGCATTTTATTTAATTGGAACATTTTAATTGTTTATTTCAAGTTTGTATTTTCTACACCCTAAACGGGGTTTTTGGAAATAAATATGATTGGATTTTAATAGGGGTGTTAAATCAGTAGGGAAAATGATGCGTTTCTGAAAGCCTGTTATTCAATTTTTGTCGGACAGTAATAGCCAGCTTTTCAAATGAGCTTTTTAGGCAGTGATGGTATAATTGTTTTTTTGTAACCATTGGGGCTTTCGACGTAAGGAAGTATCTTTTCACTCATATAGAATCATGCGCCAATAAATCTTCATGGAGGGGCGGGGGAGCCCGCCAATGAATGCTTTCAATGATTCGAATTCGATGGTAGAGCCACAAAGGCAATGTTTTCAAGATCGCATTTATTTAAAACCCGCATGTTGATTTGAGAACTTGAGTTCACCGGGGATAATGCTAAAATGTTTTTACAACATGTTTGACCACATGTTGGTGAATGAATACCCAGCTGGCATTTAGGAATTATCGCTGAAACTCGTTAATTTTGATGATAAAAACCTATTTAAACGAAAGTAAGAATGTAGGCTACACCTATAATCAGAAAATTTAAGAAATACCTAAGGATACATGTTAAAATATTAAACCTAACATGATATTATAAATATTTGCTGAAGCAAATTTGATTAATGAGCGATATAAATGCACTTCAGAGAAATACTCAAATGTGCTAAACACAGGATTTTCTAAATTTAGGAAAAACCTCTTGGAAAATGTTCTTCGTGTTATTCCGGGTAGCGCTAATTATATTTTCTTATTGAAGTCTATTTAGGCAAACAACGACCAAATAAGCTTTATTAAGAAAATAAAAACAGGGCTACCTACAATACAAAGCACAAATTCTTCAAGAATTGTTAAACGGCCCTTTTATTGCTGAACTTTCGTTACATACTGTTCGATATCTTTATTATAGGGACTATGGCCAACTAGAAATAGGTCCTTAAACAACTTTGAATTATGAGCTATATAAATGAACTTCGGGTAATAACTCAAATATTATTAGAAACAGGTATTTTAAATACGGTTTTACACAATCAGTACAAAAATAAAAGAGTGAAAAAATACTTTCCCGTTCTATTTGTTAATTTAAAATATTATTAAGTCGACTGAGAAAAGGTGTAGTAAAATACAGTACTGGTGCTAATAGGTTGGGCAGATACGCCATCTCTCTATCGTCGGTAATATGTGTAAGGGCGGTGTAAGGTTCGAACAAATATGCGGATAAGGCATCATAAACTTATTCCAAAAATATTCTATATAAGATATTTCCAAATATATTCTATCATTCCTAAATAGACAGTTAGGAAATATAAATAATCTTGCACAAGCCCAATCGTACCATTTACAAGCATATTGTACACAACGCGATGACGTAAAATTTAAACAATGCGTTGTATTCCTCCGAAAAATTTAATGATACCAAATTAATGCTAAATTTAATGGGAAAATGAGAATGAGAATTTGATGAGATAACATTTTTAATGAGATCAATTAAATTATCGCAGGTATTTTTCGCCATTTTCAGTCCGATATCAAACATCACATTTTGGGTTTGTGATTTAGTATATTTCGCTCGCCTTTTCGTTTTATTATTATTACTATATTTCTGCCATTTATCAATAAATATCAGTGAAACTTAGCCCGCGTGAGTAGTAGACAATCTACTAAGCTATACAAAATAATGGTTAATTTTTATATATGGTCAGTGTCATGAGACCCGAATAATTTTAGTATATTAGCTAATTTTCTGGAATACAATAATTATTATTTACCAATATACATACTTCCGGACGATATGAAAGGATTTATTTTTATAATAGGCGCCAGCCCGGAAGAAGCGAAGATTTATTCGGATCCACGAACAAGTGCCAGAGTAATTCCGCCGTTTAGAAGTTCTCTGGAGCAGGGGAATGTAGGCTGCGTCGGGATTTGCGCCAGTCAGCTCAGTCCATCTCAGGCACGGGGTATTAGAATCCCTTATTGACCCAGTCTACGGCAAGTTGACCATCCCCTATGGGATGAACGGCCTTTATGGATATTAAATTATTATTCCCTAGGCCACTCTTCCTATTAAATCGTATACATTATTCTCGCTCGCACGCCCTCTTGCGGTGGCGCGGCGAGTTAGTTACCAAATATTGCTACCATTTGTTCAATCGTGCACTGTGCTAATAATGCCCGCGTTTCGCCGCCAGGTGGCGCGGACGCGACGGCAGATTTTGCCGTTAATTTAAATTGAGCCTTTCTGAAATATACGTAAATTTATCTTGCAACACGAATAAATATATTTTTATTTCTTTGATAAAGAATCATGAGTTTATAATGAATTTTCTTAAGATATTATTGAAACTGATTTTAATATTTAATATATGTACCTTAATCGATCCTTTCCTTTTACGGTTTTAAACTCGATTTTATTTATATAGAAGTGAAATTATAGGATGATATAAAAATGAAATTGTTCTGATAATGTGATAGATTCTCAGTATTATGAGTAAAAAATAAAAGATATTTTTCCGACATATATTTGTTGTTTATTTTCAATAAACCTGTTGCGAATACATTTCCCGAATCTAGATATATGATTTTGACTATTTATATTATTTATGAAAATTTAATTTAATATGTCGATCGTCGAAAGGCCGTTCGAGGTTTTATGAGAGTATGTTACAGTTGTTCCATTTTAACCGTGTTTCGATGAGCATTATTCATTTTTGGTTTTCCCTATTTTGCCCTACAATGATTCGGCAATTTTGGTGTCGGGTAATCTACGCTTTCTAATGGTACAAATGACGGTAGTCTTTTGGTGTATAGTTTTTCCCTGTTATTTAAATTAGAAATACTACATATTCAGGCTTGTGCCCTGACGACGACTTGCAGCTATAATTATCTAGAATTTGGTTTTATATGACTTGGCTTTTTCTATTAATTTATTTGATTTATTAATCGCCTCGGGAAGAACTCAATGCCACCTCGACTCTGCCACGTTTTAATCCATAGGATTTTCTAACGTGCGTTATTAATTATATTTATTTATTTTACAGCTTCCATTTTTAACTAGAGATCGCCGTACACTTTTAGAATTTACTGGCGGTATCTATCATTGATCCTATTCTCAAAATTACGGCTTTATATATATTTAGAAAAACGTGTTAGCAAGTATATATATCGTGCAAGGTGCGTCTGAAGGACTAAATATCGCACGACTTTGATATTTCAAATTAAATGAAAGAAATTGAGTTTACTTTATAATCTACAGTGAGAATATATATAAGCTACTTGCCCAAATAGGATGTGGAAATCACGCTGGAATGCTTTGCCGGCGCCGCACTTGATTCTAGTTATAGATTTTAAGAGATGACTTTGACTTTATAAATTATTTGCAGATGACGGTAGGCCGCTCTCAATTGAAATGGAGTTCCGGCGACCGGTAATCGCCGGAGGCAAAAACCGGTCGCCGCACTAAAACGACGACCTTCCCAGGCGAACTCTTCAGGCCAAAAAAAAAATAATCTCACTAGCGATCCTCTACTCCCGTGTTCAATCTAATCGCTAGTGATGCATAATATGCGATGAAATTCGCTTGTAACCTATACTACTGTTATGTTATGTTTGTTATCTAATTTTGGCAGTAACTACTTATTTTAATGTTTGTAAAACCCGTAATGGTTTTTGACCATTACATGCCGGAAAAGATGTTCAGTCTTCGCCCACGAAGACCTTAAACACAAAAGATTTTAATAACTATTATAAGAATTTACCACCTAAAGCGTAGCCATCGCTACGGTTTTTCAGTTGCCGTGCTACGCCTGCTACGACATAATTTTTTTTCTAAAACTTCTATCCTATTTTATATTGACAGTTTAAACTACATTGATATCAAGAGATAACCCCTGCTTCTAGTCTCCTATTATTTAAAGAAATTAAAGTTTATAATAAATTTTCCCAAGTTGGAAATTTTGAGGTTTTCCGATTTTCTACTAAGTTTATAAAAAGAAAGTTATTTTAATTTTTTGGTTCCTATTTCATTCTTCATAATTAGCTTTTTATCCAAATTAGAAAATGCTCTGCGAAACACGTCTTATACAACCTTAAATTTTACATTTTTTGATAAAGGGGGTACAGTGGCCTGTGTCGTCTTTTTCCGCTCCGTCCAGGGTCTTGTCATTGTCCGCCGTTTTGCCGTATTTCCTTTTTGAATTTTCCATTCATTAGTGTTTGTAGTAGCCCATATGATGCTCAGTTGTCGTCTTTTTGCCTCGTTGCGTCCGGAACTCGTCACCTTGGTAAGAGATGTAGAGAAGAAAGTCATATTAGTTAAGGGTTCGCTCCCAAAGCTTATCGCTTCGGAGCTTGAACACGAAAATGTCAATTTATACACGTAGATCTGGACACAATATCGGATACTTTTATAAAGTTTATCGGTGTGTAGATGTACTAGTTCAAAAATGTTTAACAGTTTGTCCAATTCCTATCTCTTTTATCCTGTTTTTCCCCCTTTCTGCCCCCCACTGCACAAATGCACTTTTTAAAAGTTGCTACACTGGTTATGAAGATCAATGCACTGTCAATTGGTATATCAGTCTCTATCTATTTAAACAATGCAGTCCGCATTTTCTCTCGCAATTTTGGGGAAATTGTCGCGTTCACGCGCTTGTCCGTTTTGTTTACCGGTTGGTCCACGATACCGTCCTTGGTAATACTGCAGGTCGCTTTGTTGCCGGTGCTGACGTCATAGGTGGTTTCATCTATTTATGTGCCTCCTGGCCTTCCTGTTGCGGTGAAAAAGGGAATATTTCGACTTTTTACCTTAGGTTTTTGCGTGATCTGGAGTCGGATAAGCGTTATTGGATCTTAGTTACTTTGGTCGATCCTCGGGTATCTTCCTTTGCTATTCAATTATGTGGGTGCGCTGCGCTTTCGAGGTGTCGTGAGCGAATTGCTGTTGACCTCAGTCGTCTGCGTCGTGGTTCTTACAGCTGCCATATAGCGTTTTCGTTTTGTCCTTTTTTTATTGTAGTCGTCTTTCTCGTCGCTCTGTCTCGTTCTGGAATGTACAATTTCTTTGCTGCATCATATGGTCTTACATTTTTTTACTAGGGTTACGGTTAGCTGGCAAATCTTTAGGAAGGGTTTTTGACAGGAAGGGCATATTCTCTGTATATATTTTAATTTTTATTTCAAAAAATTGAGGGAACAAAAAGAGACGTGCTTCTGCGTTTTCTTTACAAATTAAACAAACTTTAGCTTACTACATCTAGTTCTTACTATTTAAAAAATTTGTTTCATTTTACATTTTGACAAAATTCTCCCACATTGCTTTTAAATAAGCTTCCAGAATTTAAATTTAAAAGTTACATTTTATTAGGTGTCCGTTTGGGTACACCTTCTGTTTATTTTTTAGCTTTTAATATTCTTCAAACAAGTGATGAAGTTTTCTAGATTAAATTATTTAAGTAAAAAAATATATATTTTGATAATACTCTACTTTTTGTAAGAGCTTATCTTTAATTATTACTAAACAAATAATATAAAGCAAACTATGTCTCAGCGTCGATCTTTAGTTAATTGTGTGGCTGGCTTAATAAATTATGGGCAGATTAAATTTCTAGCGTGATACCTTTTTTTTAAGAATATGACAAAAATATTGAAGAGTGTATATTTATATTAGATTTATATGGTGTGAGATGTAGATAGTATCTCGCATTTTTATATTTAATTTATTAAAAAAATATTTTTATAATTTATACCAAGTATTGTTGGTTAATAGTATGTCATGGTGAGGGTTCCACTGACATTGATAAGTTTTTATATAATAGATGTCTTCACCGTCTCGGTGGTATTGGTCTCCCCGAGTAAAAGTATAAGATATATATATGTGTGAGATTTCCCTTTTTAAAATATTTATAAGATTTTTGTAACGAAAATGAACTATATATTGGTGACCAGTCTCTGTTGAAACAATAATAGACGTCGATCCACATAATTTTAATTCATGCGGAAACGTGGACACTATAGTTTTTATATAAAAGAAGAATATGGGAAATCTTTAGTTTTTTTTTTAAATATGTTTATGATACTATATATGGTGACTGTTCTGCGATCTAAAGCGCATATTAACTACGTAATTTGCTCTAGTAGTAGTAAGTTAATAGTAAATCTTATATACCTTGTTCGGCAAGAATTTATTTAACTTATCAGGTTTTTATGCCTTCCGAATTTAATGTTGAACATATATTTTACTGAGATGTTATTATTGTTGTCTTGAGTGTGAATGATAGAATTTTCAATATTTAGCTTAAGTTTTTCTCTTTCAAGGCTTGTTCATTCTGTTTTCTTACATCTACATCCAAAGCCTCGCTAGCATACAACCTTTCATACTAAAACTGGCTGCCTTGTAGTTACTCTTTTTATCAATTCTTGACAGTACAAAATGATTCTTCTCTACAGTATTGTACACTTCATCAGAAATTACGTGTTCAGCTAAGATTAATTCGCTACTAACTATGAGCGTTTATGGACAAACTAATTTTGAGCAGCGTTTCAGCGGGACATAACGGAAAATCTATAAGTCTTTTTTGAAGAAAAAAGACAATAAAAACAATTCATGGTATGGAAAAAATATTCCATGTCCTGATAAATTCAGGATCGGACGAGATCATTCTGTAGCTATATGTTGTAATATACAATGGTTTTTTTATCGTGAACATTCTAGTCGCTAATTAGAAATGTCAGCAGTTTTGCCATGTAATTACATAATAGTAAAAGATAAATAATAATAGTAGAGTTTATTCATAAATGAATTTAGGACCTGTCCGTGAACAATTTTAATTTGAACGCGAACGGCTTAACGTCCGGTATACTCTATTTAAAATATAATAATATAAAATAATTTGTATCCTTCAGAGCTGATCAAAGTAAATCTTAATTCTACATGTCAGGTGATGTTTACAATAGACGGGTATAAAGCACCCAGGTGTTTTTACTCCATGAGCAGGGTTAGATCACCGAACCCTTCAGTTTTGCTTATATGCAAATATATAGTATAAAATGATAGGTATAGAAGTATCTCAATCCTTAGACTTATCCGCATGGCTCTTTTTTTACTATATTATGTGTTAAATATATACATATACATGATATTTTATATATATATGTTTGACGCGAAACTTGGTACTATGTCTTCTTCTGAACTTCTTCCAGACAATCCGGGTTCTTAGCCGGAGAAGATGTTAAGAAAAAAAATTTTTTTTTAATTAAAAAAAAAATTTGTTTTTTAATGATGTTATCTAGTGTATGTGAAATTATATTTATATTTACTTTACTTGAGGATAATTTAGGTTTGTATGTGTTCTATTTTTTTATCATGCTACGCCCAAATGTATCTGCTATTTTATTCTTTACTTGTGTTTACTATTTCTGGCCATGAATATTTGTATCGAATACTTATATGCTTTATCTGTTACATTTGTTTACTTAATACTTTATATATTTGCTCTGTTTTTATATTTTTACTTTTTACTTTTCACTTGTCATTATCTCATGGTGTACCCAATATAGTCGTTACTTTTTGTGATTTTGCATGTTCTGGGTTACATGTGGATATTTTGCGAATTCTGTTTGCAATGTGAGATGTTATGTGTATTTTATGTGACTCTAATTTTTACACAGGTCTTTTATGTGATATGTCCCACGAATTTTGCCGTGTTCGTCAACCAATACATAGGCTATAGGCGACTTTTTCGCGATGATTTTGCATTTTGAATATCTGGGCGCTAGTTTGTTTGAGAAAAACTCCGCTTTTCGTGATTGCATGTGATTTTTAGCCCATACGAAATCACCGATTGAGAATTCGACGTGCTTTCTCCTCAGGTTATACTTTGAGGCGTTATTTTTGAAGGCCTCCATGAGTCTTTCCCGCACGACGTCATATGCGTCCGCGAGCGTCTCGAGTCCTTTTGCGAATTCCTGTGGACTGTCTATTGCTATTTTGGACTTTTCTTTGGGAATGAAACTAAACATTTTATGGTAGCGGCCATCAACCATCGGTTCACGAGCGTACATAAGGTATGATGGAGTAAAGCCTGTTGCCAGATTTTGATGATTATTTAACGCGTTTTGGATTAAAGATAAATATTTATCCCAAGATCTTTGATCTTTTCCTGCTAGAATTGATAAACTCGTTTCTATAGTCTGATTATAACGCTCGACTGCATTCGATTGAGGAGCATATACGCATCCATAGAATAATTTTGGGACTTCATATTTTTCCGTAAAATTTTTGAATGCTTTTGACCTAAAATATGATGCGTTGTCTAACGTTATTACCGCAGGTGTTCCGTATGCCAGAAATACGTTATTTTCTAGGTGTTTGATAATATTGGCTGAGGTGGCTTTTCTTAACGGGAATAACCAACAAAATTTTGTAAATAAGTCGATCACAGAGAGTATATAGGTGAAGCCGCTCAATGATCTTGGCATGGGCCCCACCAGATCTATACTGATCGTATGCATTGGAGTGTTCACTGTTTTTGGAGTCACCATGAGCCCATGTGCAGGTCCTGTTTTTATCTTGTATGCTTTACAAGTATCGCAATTTTTGACATATGCCTTGACTTCCTTTTGCATTCCGGGCCAATAATAATATGTTTGTAACTTTCTCAGGGTTTTGAAAATGCCAAAATGTACAGCAAATTCCCCTTCATGGATGTCTTTTATCGCGGATTCTCTGTCAGCATATTTGAGTACCAGTCTCCGTGCATTTCGGAGGTTCTCACCTTTTTTGGGGGGAAAGTATTTGTATAGTTTTTCCTCCTCAATTCTGTATTCCGTGGCTGTATAAGGTTCTTTTTCTACGGTTTTGTACATCTGATCGTACCAATCATCTTTCGTGACTTTCGTGGATATTTCCATGCATGGGATTCTTGACAGTGCGTCCGCTACCACGTTCAGACTGCCTTTTTTATGCACGATTTCCATGTCGAACTGCGAAAGCAGGGTGCTCCATCTCGCCAGACGACCTGTGGGGTTGGTGAGATTTGTCAGCCACCTTAAGCTGCTGTGATCAGTTATTACTTTGAACCTGGAACCTTCTACATATGTCCTGTAATGCAGGACTGCTCTCAAAACTGCCAGGATCTCTCTCTCTGTAACTGAAAAGTTCCTCTCTGCTTTGCTCAGTGTGCGCGAAAAGTATGATATTGGCAAGTCCATTTCCTCTTCTTCCGAATATTGGGTGAGTGCTGCGCCTACGGCTGTGTCACTTGCATCGCAACTTATGGTAAACTTCTTGGTGAAATCCGGACATCTTAGTATGGGGGCCGATATTAGCGCTTCCTTGAGTGTGTTGAACGATTTTTCTGCCTCTTCGTTCCATTCGAAATTTACTTTGACGCCTTTCTTTCCTCCTGTGAGCTTGCATAAAGGTGCTGCTATTTTTGAGTACTCTTTTACGAAGCGTCGGTAGTAGCCGCAGAGACCGAGGAAGCTTCTTACGCGTTTCACGCTATTTGGTCTTGGGAAATCTCTTACACATTCAATTTTTCCAGGGTCCGTTCTCAGACCTTGCCCGTCTACTACGTATCCGAGGTATATAAGTTTTGGCCTACAAAATTCGCATTTTTTGAGATTTATTGTTAAGCCAGCCTCTTTCAGGTTGTCCCTGACTCGTATTAATGTGTCGATATGTTCGTCATATGTAGCGGAGGCTATTATTAGGTCGTCTGCATACGCGAATACTTTGCTGTCGTATTCCGGTCCGAAGATTCGGTCCATTAATGCTGTGAGGTCTGATGACGAGTTGCATGTACCAAAGGGCATGCGTACGAATGCATACATGCCTTTTCCGGGCACGGCGAAGGCGGTTTTTTGAATTGACGATTTTTCCATGGGAATTTGCCAGAAGGCTTTTGACAGGTCAATCGATGTTAGATATTTTGAATTTCCAAGATTATCCAGGATTCGTTGGGCCGATGCCATGGGGTAGTGGTTTTTTATTGTGACCTCATTCAACTTTCTGGAGTCTAGACATACTCTAGGAGTTCCGTCTTTTTTATTGACGACCAATATTGGGCTGCACCACGGCGATTTGATTGGCGTAATTACCCCTAATTTAAGCATTTCGTCTATTTCCTTTTTTACTAACTTGTCTTTTTCGGGCGCTAGAAGGTATGGTTTTTGTCTGATCGGGTCTCCGGTGGTTACGATTTTGTGTTCGATCAGGTGAGTCCTTCCCAGCCCCACCTTTTCAAAGGAGATATCTTCGTACAATTTTTTGACTTCTTCCAGGCGTCGTAATTGATGTGGCGTCAAATCGTCTACGTTGATTATCTGTCGTCCCATGGTATGACTTAGTTCCGCGAGTTGTATGTCGTTTTTCTCGTTGACAGAAATTTTCACGCCGAATCGGCTGATGAATTCGATTCCCAGGATGATGTCCTTTTTTATTGTTGGGCAGATGATGAAGTTTATGTTCTCTCTTCTTCCCTTGTATACTACTGGCAGTATTACTGAGCCGAGTATCCTTTGTCCAGCTCCATCCGCCGTTGTTATGCGGTTTTCCGGGTGCATAGCCTTTTTTTCGATTGAAGTGAAACGACTGTGTGTTTGTCCTCCAAGTATACATATCGCGCAGCCCGTGTCTACCAATCCTTTGTACGTTTTTCCGAGGATGGAAATATTTGCATGTGGGCGCACGTCGTAATCTTGTGTTTTTGTTGACAAAGTAAAGTTTTCCACGGTAGCGGCTCTGTCTAACTCCGGTTCCCGTGGCCAAACGCGTTTTTTGGCTGATTTTCATGTGGAGGTGGCGGAGAGTTGTTGCATCTAGTGCATGAATGGGTGTAGACGTTCTGCAGCTTGCATTTGAAGCAGATAGGTATCGGATAGCGTTGACATTCTTTGTACGTGTGACCTTGTGTGTCGCATTTTCTGCAGAATTTCTGCTGCTGAGGGGGGTTTTGGTAGTGCCTCTCGTGGATTTGTGGTCGTTGTGTAGCGAACGATGGCCTAGCATACGTGGGCCTGTTGTGCTGCTGTGGCGGTGTCACATGACGTGGTCTGTAGTAGTTGCCTTGGGGAATTTCTGCTATCTCCATCTGTTCGTTGCTGATGTACTCTTCGCTCTCTTCCATTGTTGCTATTTGGGCCTTACTGTGTATTTTTCCTGAGGGATTTTGGCGATGTTGGGTGGTGCTCGATGCTGTAGTTGCTGGCTCTAGCGCGTACTGCTCGAAGTTTTTGGCTACGTCCAATAAGTTTCCTATCCCTTCCAGTCTGGTGGTCCCTAGCAATGTGTGGTATAGCGGTAGCACGTTTAATTTTATAATCTCCAGAATAGTGCTGTCTCTCAATTTCGGCGACAATCTGCTGTTGATGCTGTCAATTCGGGTGACGAAATCGTTCATCGTTTCTCCAATGTTTTGTTTCGTGTTCCGCATTTTGTTTTCCAGACGTGTTTGGTAATTCAACTGCTCATATTTGTTTATCAGCGCGTTCTTCAGAATTTTCCAGGATGTTGCGTGATGTCTTATGCTTCTGAACCAGAAGAGTGATGATCCTTCGAGAAGGTCGGAGAATCCCTGTATTAGTTCCTTTTCCGAAACTCCCCTTGATTGAACTTTGTCCTCTATCGCGTCGATGAAATCCAGGACAGGTGTGTTGCCATCAAACTTCAAATTCCATTTGTATAAGCTGGGTGTAATCTTGTGCTTTCCACTGTTTGAGGTTTGGAAGATGCCCGATTCCGCTGCTGCATCTGGCGTTTTGTTGCTATTTTTCCTGGTATATAAATCCTCATCCTCGCTGTTTATTTCCGAAGTGGCGTAGATCCTCGAATTATTCGTTTTTTCGTAATGAATCGATTCTTCCATTCTTGAGGTATTACCGTGAGTTGGATTTTCAAAGTCTTGTTTTCCCCGTTGTTCCGAAGTTTGGTTTTTCATATTGTTTTCCTCGCGTATATTTTCCGGTGACTGTTGACGTCGTGATTTAGCTGCAGTTTTTGTTTTCCTGGGTGCCATTTTGCGAGTGCTTCCAGATATGCTCAATGTGTCTATCACTTACCAAATTTATGTGTGTGTGTGTTTTGAGAAGAAAAAAATCTAAAGTCAAATCTTGTTATAGTTGAACAACATGTCAGTAGACGTATGAAGTCGTATTCTAGATAAAATTTAAAAGTTTCGAGTGTGGAAGGTGAATGCTGAAAATTATTAGTACATATATAAGTGCTGATGATGCAGATGATTCACATGAAAGAAATAAAAGTTAAAGAAAAAAACAAAAATTAAAATTTATCAAAAAGAAAAAAAAAAATTTTGAACCACCCTGTATATCAGGGTATATTTCTAAGTGTTGATTCTAAATTATTATATGTTATTTAAATTTGCATGAGGCTAAGTAAGTTTTAAATTTTTCTACGTGTATTTTTTTTGACACCCTGTACTCGTGTACAACCTCTAAGTGTAGTTCCTCGTTACCATAATTCAATATTATTATTTTTCGAAATTAGTTTGTTTCGTTTTTTTTTTTTTAAAAAATACGTGTGGCACTCGGGGACTGCCGCAGTAAAGCTATTGCATAGCATTTTTTAACAACTTATGCAATTATAATTATTTTTTTATTTCATTTATGCAGTATTTTTACGAAAAAAAAATCTAAATTTATTTTCGTTTTTTGATTTTTTTGGAAAAAAATCGTAGATAAAAAGATAGATAATTAAATTATCTTTAAAATAGTGCAGGTTTTATAATAATACGCCATATAGTATTTGCGTAGTAGTCGTTTTTGTGTTCGGTTAGACCTAATTTCACAAATTAATTACACTATGTAATATAAAGAAAATCTAAAATTTCAAAGCTAAGAATATTAGGAAAATGTTCTTGTTTAACATATATTTTTATCGAATCGTAAGCAGTACTCGTTTAGACTTAATTGTCAGTTTAAAATTATTAATTTTCGTTAAGAAATTTCTTCATTCGGTCGCCGCGCTGGCCTAGGCCCGCGATAAAAGCTATGCAATAGCTTAAAAGTTTATTCCCTTCTTTACGTTTTTAGTTCGCAGTGTTTTATCTCTCAATCGTTTAGTTATTTTGTCACTATCAGATATATTAAACTTCCTGTAATCGTAATTTCTTAAGTGCCTGAAACCCATGTATTGTTTGACGCACACAGTAGTGTTCGTACGTATTTCCAGTTTTCACATTTGTTAGAGTTCCGTATGCTTCATTTGCGACGCTAGGTATTCCATGTTAATGTATAAGTGTTTGCAAATTTATATATACGGACAGAGAAATTTTTTGATATTAGTATAGTTGATGCAATCTTTATCTTTCGTTTATTAAAGCTAAAGTTGAATCGTTTATTAGAGATGTTATATGAAAATTGTATTTATAAATATTTTATGAAAATTTTATTAAAATTTTTAAAGTGTTTTTAAGGGCGTGCCAGTGTGTAAACGTGTACGTGTGTGTTGTGTTTATTTTATATATATTTTTTAAATTAATTAGTACCAAGTTCGTTGCCTGTATAAAAATAATTATAAATATTTAATAATAATTTCGCAACAGTAATATATTAATATGTTTGAGAAGTTACGATATATATGAAAAGAAAGGGTGGGAGGGTGGGAAATATTGTTGTAGTAAAAAAATGTTTTTTTTAAAAAAAATTGGAAAAAAATTGTTTGTATAGTTTGAAAAAAAATGGGCCCCAGTTGGGCGCTAATTTGTCAGAGTTATTTTGAAAAAGAAATTGTTTGTAAAAAAAATTGATGGGACAAAAAATAAATTATTATGAAAAGATCTATAAGCCCCACGAGCAGGCGTCAATTTGTCATGAGACCCGAATAATTTTAGTATATTAGCTAATTTTCTAGAATACAATAATTATTATTTACCAATATACATACTTCCGGACGATATGAAAGGATTTATTTTTATAATAGGCGCCAGCCCGGAAGAAGCGAAGATTTATTCGGATCCACGAACAAGTGCCAGAGTAATTCCGCCGTTTAGAAGTTCTCTGGAGCAGGGGAATGTAGGCTGCGTCGGGATTTGCGCCAGTCAGCTCAGTCCATCTCAGGCACGGGGTATTAGAATCCCTTATTGACCCAGTCTACGGCAAGTTGACCATCCCCTATGGGATGAACGGCCTTTATGGATATTAAATTATTATTCCCTAGGCCACTCTTCCTATTAAATCGTATACATTATTCTCGCTCGCACGCCCTCTTGCGGTGGCGCGGCGAGTTAGTTACCAAATATTGCTACCATTTGTTCAATCGTGCACTGTGCTAATAATGCCCGCGTTTCGCCGCCAGGTGGCGCGGACGCGACGGCAGATTTTGCCGTTAATTTAAATTGAGCCTTTCTGAAATATACGTAAATTTATCTTGCAACACGAATAAATATATTTTTATTTCTTTGATAAAGAATCATGAGTTTATAATGAATTTTCTTAAGATATTATTGAAACTGATTTTAATATTTAATATATGTACCTTAATCGATCCTTTCCTTTTACGGTTTTAAACTCGATTTTATTTATATAGAAGTGAAATTATAGGATGATATAAAAATGAAATTGTTCTGATAATGTGATAGATTCTCAGTATTATGAGTAAAAAATAAAAGATATTTTTCCGACATATATTTGTTGTTTATTTTCAATAAACCTGTTGCGAATACATTTCCCGAATCTAGATATATGATTTTGACTATTTATATTATTTATGAAAATTTAATTTAATATGTCGATCGTCGAAAGGCCGTTCGAGGTTTTATGAGAGTATGTTACAGTTGTTCCATTTTAACCGTGTTTCGATGAGCATTATTCATTTTTGGTTTTCCCTATTTTGCCCTACAATGATTCGGCAATTTTGGTGTCGGGTAATCTACGCTTTCTAATGGTACAAATGACGGTAGTCTTTTGGTGTATAGTTTTTCCCTGTTATTTAAATTAGAAATACTACATATTCAGGCTTGTGCCCTGACGACGACTTGCAGCTATAATTATCTAGAATTTGGTTTTATATGACTTGGCTTTTTCTATTAATTTATTTGATTTATTAATCGCCTCGGGAAGAACTCAATGCCACCTCGACTCTGCCACGTTTTAATCCATAGGATTTTCTAACGTGCGTTATTAATTATATTTATTTATTTTACAGCTTCCATTTTTAACTAGAGATCGCCGTACACTTTTAGAATTTACTGGCGGTATCTATCATTGATCCTATTCTCAAAATTACGGCTTTATATATATTTAGAAAAACGTGTTAGCACGTATATATATCGTGCAAGGTGCGTCTGAAGGACTAAATATCGCACGACTTTGATATTTCAAATTAAATGAAAGAAATTGAGTTTATTTTATAATCTACAGTGAGAATATATATAAGTTACTTGCCCAAATAGGATGTGGAAATCACGCTGGAATGCTTTGCCGGCGCCGCACTTGATTCTAGTTATAGATTTTAAGAGATGACTTTGACTTTATAAATTATTTGCAGATGACGGTAGGCCGCTCTCAATTGAAATGGAGTTCCGGCGACCGGTAATCGCCGGAGGCAAAAACCGGTCGCCGCACTAAAACGACGACCTTCCCAGGCGAACTCTTCAGGCCAAAAAAAAAATAATCTCACTAGCGATCCTCTACTCCCGTGTTCAATCTAATCGCTAGTGATGCATAATATGCGATGAAATTCGCTTGTAACCTATACTACTGTTATGTTATGTTTGTTATCTAATTTTGGCAGTAACTACTTATTTTAATGTTTGTAAAACCCGTAATGGTTTTTGACCATTACATCAGGTATGTTACGTTAAACATTGTAATCTACATATTAAATATTGAATTCATAATATTATTATTAAACAATAAAAACTAAAATGAGGTACCTGAAAGTTACATATTAATGTTATTCCCATTTGAAAGAATTGGCATGAGGAGAGTTCCTATACTGCAGTTATACCTAAAATATTTAAGTAGGTAAGTTTTATCCAATCAAAATTTGAATTTTGGGAAACCGATGAAAATCATGTTAACTTTAGAGAATTTTTTTTACCAAACGCAATCAAAGGCATACCTATGAATTAACCGCTATCTCTATACATTTTAATTCATATAATGCGATTGAAGTCATATAATGATAGATATTTCACGACTAACTCACAAAATCTATGTTGACTTCCATATCGTCATGCATTTTCGTTCGAGGTCCAACGCCACTCGTCATTTCGGTGCGTCGCGGTCGTTTGCGACCGCCAAGCGACATGAAGCGGGCTCCGAAAAGAAGCGCCCGCGCCACGTCCTTCTGTCTTGTATTGGCTCGTACGTTACTATACGTTGGCTCGTGCGTTACTCGCACGTTACCATGGGAGCGTCTGGAAAACGCGTCCTGTCCGCGCCACGTGTCGCCTCTGTCTGAAACACCCAAAGGTTAGAGGCGACGTGGCGCGAGCAAATATCAAACAAAAATTGCTCTGAAAATCGTAATGATATCAAAAATATAGAATAATCACACGCGTTACCTCTATTTTTAGCGCGAAGATAAACGCTGTATTACGCGCGATAACAACGCTCTGTTATTTAGTATTTCCTGCTATTCATCAAGAGATATCAGCAACAATTTGCCGGTGCGGGCCAGCAGTCGCTATCTTTGATAAAATTAGTTTACGTAGAATATAAATATGCAGTAATCTTTATTTGGTCTCAATAAATAAGCCAGATATAGACATTCAAAGTTTTCATTCCGAAGGTCAACAACAATCGGAGAATATAAATTTACGTAGAATATAAATATGCAGATCTTCAGCTCTAGTTGTTCAAGCCAGATGCGATTGGATGGCAAAACTATCATAATAACAGGATGCAATACGGGAATTGGCAAAGAAACTGCAAGAGACTTCTACGAGAGAGGTAAGTAACTGTCGTTCATTTTTTTAAACATTTATCGTGATTTCAAATTTCGTCCGTTCATGGCAGTTAATACGGCTGTATATCAAAGTCACCTTGTAAGATATCAGCCATATATATCATCATCGTCATAATAATAAATTTGTGATATAAAAACAGGAGGGAAAATAGTATGTTTCCCTGATGATACAACATTGTTATTCCGTGGCTAAAGTGGCCGGAGTATAGGCTACGTATTAAAGTAATTAAATATAATTTCCCTCTTGCATCTTTAGCACTATTTTTATTGATTTATTACAACATTTGGCTAATGTCTAAGGGTAAGTAATGGCCTAGGGGTCTAAACGCACTTTACTTACACTTTGATGAACCACTTAGTAGTTTACTAATTTAATCATAATCATAATCATATTTATTTTTCAAAAAAGACTAGGTATCTACAACAAGCATAGGTAGATACCTAATCTGGTGAAATCTTTAAAAAAATAATACATATTAGATAAATTACATATTAGCTAAATTTCAAAATGGAAAACCTTAGTAGAAAAAGAAATAGTAGAATAGAATAACAGAATAGAATAACTTTATTGCGCTATATATTGTGCTTTATTGTGCTATATAAATAGTGACAATAGTGTCAAATTAAAAGACATAACAAAATAAAATAAAATAATCGCATTAAAAAATAATAAAAAACTTAACAAAAAATATATAAAAAGAAATGTTAAATGGTCCACTAATCAAATTCCAGCATAATCTGGAAATAACACCGTTTCAATAGTCAACTTAACAAATAAAACGCCTGAAGCTCGAGATTACGAATAGAGATTTACTTCTGGTCAGTGAGCAGTGAAGGTTGTCACTTGCCAAATCTATGTAAATTGTACATTAATAATTAATTTCACACCCAACCAAAGAGTTTATAGTGAAACTGACATTCGTGAGAGGTTTTCCTAAAGTAATGTGCATATAGCTTACATTTGAAAGTAATGGTTTGAGATATCCCTATCAGTTAACTAAAATCTGTGTGGGTAAAACTTTTAGGTCGCATATCTTATCTTTTGACAGAGTTTGTATTATATTGTACAAGAAAGGGTCGGTATCTAATTTATGATAGAGATATGTGATGGACCACCCCTCACAAGACTCCAGGTTGTTCGGTGTGAGGTGATGGTATCAACTTATGAGTTATCTCCGTATTAAAAGGCGGTTTTGACTGAAGATGAAAGTATTTATTGATTGAAAGTTTGATGTTGCCAGTTACAACGCTTCCCGAACAGTTTACGTTGACGCGAGTGTATAGATGCGCGACCGCGGTTACGAGGATATGGATGAGGATTGTATGTTTGCTCCTAGTATCTTGTACTGGGCACGGCTCGAGTCTGTGGGATTACAGACTGATGCTTCGTGACTAGGGAGGATAAGGAAAGGAAACCAAGGAGCCGGATTCGTTGAACGACCTCGTGAGAGGGGTGCCGAATATACCGTCGCAACCTTGGGGGAAGGTGATCACTCGGGGAATGATACTTAGGTTGCTTTTCCGCCAGTTTATATAGGCCGATAAATGATGCAATCCAAAATATTCCGAGTAAAAGTATTGTTTCATCGTGCTGATTCATGGCTGCACGGGTCAAAATAATAGCTGAATTGTGTCAGTGGATTTCACTGGAAATCGATGCATTTGTTGATCGCATGTAATGGACTTAAGGTCCGTTACAGATATATACAATAATTTATATGGAGTGACATATTTAATTAATTGGGTAACATCCACCAGGAATATTCATGACAATATAATAATGTAAATTAAAAGTAAAAAGCTTCACATTTCACCAGGAATTTCCAGTGGCTATCTCCCGGCTCCATCTTCAGATCCTCCTCGTCATCATGTGTAATGGAAAGTATTCATGACAACAAAACAAACGAGCCCAAATTCGGCTATCTTAGCACTTTCCATGTGGGAATTTCTGTGGCAATCTTCCGGCTCCATCATATTACTCTCGTCGTCATATGTAATGGAAAGTACTTATGATAAAAAAACATACTAGCTCAAATTCGACTATCCTACCATTTGCCAACAGGGAGTTTCAGTCCCTGCATCCCGGCTCCATCATCGAATCAGCTCGATGGTACCATAATATGGCATTGTCACCGAACTTAAATAAGTATGCCACATTTCAAGTCAATCGGATACCAGCAAGTGGTTGAAAAATGGTTTACATATTTTGAAACGTACAACTTACATACGAACATTATGTACAAGTCAATATAAAGCTTGTAATTATGTATTATAGGTCGTATTATATATCATTATAGTTTGTGGTGGTTATAGCCAAAATACTCCCTCTAAGATTTCTTCAATCTTTTAATAAATATTATTACTTTATGTTGTTAATTGATGTGGAATATCGAGTGCTATTAGTAGTAGTAGTCGTAAACAGAGTAGGGGGGGCTTGTTTCCAGCCCTTGATATCATCTGGATCTATAAAATCTTTAGTAACTACCCTCTTTGTGGTTGCGTTAGTGGTCTGCTAGTAGCCCGGTACTGCTTACCAGTCCATACAGAACACTGATCTTCAAGTTGGGCAGATCGCTGGGTTCGAGAAAAGCTCGTACCAGTAAACTGTCTTTTTGCGGCGAGGCCTGGGTAGCGACCAAGGATGTGTATGCTGTCTTCAGGTTTTTCGCCACATATTTGGCAGTCCTTGCTCTCGGTCAAGCCAAGGTTGAATAGATGTGCTCTAATGTCCATGTGTCCGGTAAGGAGACCGTGGTTCTAATGTTCTTCTTGCTATGTAGGGCTTTGGTTTTCTTAGGAAGTGTTAGGTTAGGTTTTCTTAGGAAGTGGTTGCTCCATTATGGATTTTTCCTGGCGACATCCTTAACTTTATTTCCAGGATGCCCGATGTTCCTGCTCCAAGCAGTCCCTGATGAACTTCTTACCTATATCGAAGGAGACCCCAACAACTGGCTCCACCGGGCATTCCAGTGTGCCCAATTTTGCCAGACTCTCAGCCTCTTTGTTGCTGGGTCTGCCTTGATGGCCCGATATATCCATATTAAGGTGATATTGTTGGCTTTTCCCAATTTGTTGAGCTCTTGCATGCAGTCCGAGACCACAGAAAATTCTATGGTGGATTTAGCCAGAGCGTCAAATGCTGCTCTGCTGCCGGAGTAGATGAGGATTTTTCTATTTTTTACCTCAAGTCGACTTTGGAGTTTTATGCATTCCAATATGGCAAACATAAAACATATAACATATGGACAATATGCCTCGGCTTGGAAAACCGTGGCATATTGTCCAAGGGGGACGCTGATTCTGTGGTTGGTTTTGGGTCCGTAAACGCTTGCTCCAAAACGTCCATTTGTTCCTGATCCGTCGGTGAACCAGGCGCCCGCATTGTGGCTTTGGAGCTAATGAGGATTCTTCCAGTCTTTCCTGGTGGGATTAGGGTTTTATATGACTTCTCTACCAAAATTTCTTTTGCCAGTCGATCCTGGGTCAGGGCGAATGGGATTTTGTGGAGGAGGTTTAGCTCCGGATAATTGGGCCCCCTTGTTTCCACTCGCCCAAACACTTCAGTCTGTATGCAGTAAGTACCATTACGTCACCTAATAATAGAGTTAGTGCTATACGCAAGTATTATACTATATTGCGCACATTGTTGGTTGATTTCCAAACAAAATTTATTTTTAGTTTACGTTTAGCTACTGATGTATCGCGAGGAGGTAATATTCTTTCCAATAACTTTTTTTTCAGTAAATAGAATAAATTGTCGCCGGTATGGATGCATTCTTTTCGGCAATTTTCTGAGAAAAAACTAATGTTTTCGAGGGGACGCTGAACGTGGACAATATAGCGGAGCACTAAAATACAAATGAAGACAGAACATACGCATGACAGATGAAATATTGGTACCTAATACTTTTCCATCACAAATATTGTAGCAATGGCGGCACGATATGCGTTACCACAAGTCTCATAATATTATTCTGATCTCAAGGACGAAGCAAGGGGTATTTATTCTGGATATTAATTAATTCATGTAGACGTTTCCAGTTCTCCGATATACCAACGATATCACAACTTCCGATCGCTTGCAGCAGAAGGTCAACCTGACCAATTATGTTTGGTTGCGATGCGAGGATGATATTTATTAGGTTTCACTATCGATTTAGTTGACATTATTGTTAATGACTTCCGTGGTAGCTACCTTGGTCGAACTAAATGCAGGCACCTAAGGTCAAATAGTAGCGTAAAACAGCGTTGTTGTTGAACAGAGTAATATTAGTTTATATCAAAAATATATTAAATCGCTTTTATTTTATAATCCAGGTGGAAGAATCATTATGGCATGCCGCAACACCGTATGGGGCGAAGAGGCCAAAAAGGACATTCAAAAATCTACTTCTGATAAGAAGAACCTGGGATTGTTGATCCTCAAAAAGCTGGATCTAAGTTCTTTGAAGTCTATCAAGGAGTTTGTTGACGATATTCTGAGAACAGAAGAGCAGATTAACATCCTGATCAACAATGCCGGCGTGTATTTGTGTTCTGAGGGTCAAACGGAAGACGGTTTCGAAACACAATTCGGCATAAACCATTTGGGGCATTTTCTCCTCACGCTCCTTTTTTTACCGACGATAGTGAAAAGTGCACCAGCGAGGATCGTGAACGTGTCATCTGTGGCACATTATTGTAAGTAGAGTCTATTAAAAAAAACTGAAAAACTGATAAAAACAAAGAAAATATTACAAAATTATATTTTTCAAATGTATGTAATAAAATCGAAATGTCGAGTTTAAAAATACGTTTTGACTCCATATTTGCCATGCTTTATGAAATCTACATTTATTTTCACTTATTTTACAGCTGGCACTGGTAAGATAGATTTTGAAGATCCTAATTTCAAGAATAGAAGTTATGGCCGGTGGGTGGCTTATGCCCAAAGCAAACTGGCAATTGTTATGTTTTCGAGAGAGCTCGACAGAAGGTTGAAGGTAGGGATTCAAACATGTTAGTTCTAGCGTTTCGAGGTCCATTTTGACCGCTTGTGGCACTTTGTGATGAAAGCATGAGACTTCGTGGGTTGATTCTAGCCCCTTGAGTATGATACGACCAAATCTGGTTCTGAAACAATTATCCGTTGAGTATGATACGACCAGATCTGGTTCCGCGTTTTTTTCACTTCTTTGACGTTCTCATATTTATTCATAATTATCTAATTGTTTTACAAAATGATATTTCAATATTTTATATTCGAAATTTCAATGCAATCATTGTGCAGTTGTTCTTTTTATGATTGGTGTAGTAGTTTCGTAGTTATAGTACTTTAAGGTCGATGTCGCCGAAAATCCTGCAAAAGAGACAGATGCATCCATGAAAATACCCATTTACTCCAAGGGTTAAAGAGTAAATACATTCCCGATGATTTCTGGAAAATGCATAAATATATGCAACAAACCCATTAAGTCGTACTACCCATTGTGCCGTAGGAGAAAATTCCGGAGAAATGTAGTTGTTAAATCATATTTAACAACTACATTTCTCCGGAATTTTCACCTACGGCACAATGGGTAGTACGACTTTCACCCCCCCCCCCCCTCCCCCCCTTTCCATCAATTTTACCCCTCTACATCCCCTGTCTACCTCTATCGCATTTTCATCCCCTAAATCATTGTATTCACGCTCTATTCTCACCCTTATTAATTATTACAATCATAACGATAGTATTTTCTATATAAATATCGCATCTAACATGCAATCAATTTTGGAAAATCGTCATTTAGCTCTTTTGACCTAAAAGTTTAGCGACCTCTCCGCTAGTCTTTTGATATGAAATATCGATGTAATTATTTCAATTTTTTTTTTAGGAAAATGGAATTCAAAATGTTAACTGCTATTCTTTGCATCCTGGATCCGCAGCGATAGATATATCGAGACACATAGATTATCCATTATTCAGGGTCATTTACAATTATTTTATAAAGCCTATTGCGCCGCTGTTTGTTAAAACGCCCTGGCAGGGCGCTCAGACCACGATACACTGCGCTGTCGATGAAAAATGCGAAAAGGAATCCGGCTTATACTATACGTGAGTTTAAATCAAATTGTATACGTTTCATATCTAGTCATTTCGAGATGGAAGAATTTTGACACACATCATAAGGAAGCTGTAAATTGGACCAATGACGTTTTATCTAACAAAACTTGATGGTGCGTCCAATCATGTCTGATATAAATTGTTGCATGCTCTATCGCTTCGTGACAGTGTGTGGCTGACAGTTGGCAGTGAATCAACCGCGTTATATAGAGAGAAGTGTATGGCCTGTTGTCCACACACTTTTTTTTTTGCCGTGACAATCTGTGGTTAATTCATCGTGTCTAGGCGCGGTTGTCAGTGTTGTATAGATAACGTGACCATTTATTTTTTTCATCCAAATCGGGCCGCCGCTCGTGAGTTATTAGATAACATACATATAACCCGGCTCATTTTTATTATATAGATTATTATCAAGAGTAGTTCAAAAAGCGGCCCACTTCGCCGTTAAATAGTTTTCTCGCTGCGCTACACCTCATTCAATTGAGAAGATTTCAAGATCTAATAAGTTATTACCACATGATACTAGATGGCAATACTCATTTATAGAGCTAATCATGCAACATAATCACTTCGGTCTTACTATAGGCTATAAAAAATCCAGAACATCTCTCGGAAAAATGTAAAAAACCGAAAATGGCGTTATTTTACAAGAATAAAAATACGAAAAAATCGAAAATCAAGATGGCGGCTCGGCGCGTAAACTGACATTTGACAGTTAAGTAGAATTTTACGAATTTTTCCTAGCGATTTCGTGATTCTGAAGGCAAATCAACTGAATTAACTGAATTTGTGTAATTCATGAAAGTTTTCCAGGTTTTGCAATCATTTTTCACAGTTATGCCATTACTCAGACGCTCCAATCTCAGCAAGGTTACCGCTCTAGCTAGACGACAAAGAGAGGTTCGAGCAACTGAAAGCGATGAGCATCGCCAAGAATTGAATGAAGCGGCACGGATCCGTAATGTTGCAGTGCGAAGACGATTGAATTTGATACAAAACACATAGAGAGAGGCATTCTATTATGATTTGGCAATACAATACAGCGATTATGAATGCGTGCAAATTGGAGAAATGGACCATTTGTGCCAATATTGCAATGCCTTGAAGTACCGCCACAATCCACTCGGTTTGTGTTGCGCAGGGGGTAAAATGACACTGATACTATTGGTTCGACCACCAGAACCATTTCTATATAAAAACATTAATAGCTGGCAGTAAAACTAACATTTTGAACCTGACAGTTAAAATATGGTTAAAATTATCCAAATTTGATTCTATAAGCCGCGGTCCAATTTCGATCTACGAGTATGTCTCACGATAAAATTACGACTCAAACCAATTTTTACATTATTCGTATTTCTCATTTGTGACATACTTAAAAACTTATCAATATTAAATAAATACACGTTATAAAACAAATATACTTTTTATTTCCTTGCTAAGCGCACTATTCATTTTATTTATTATTAAATTGCACCCGTGCGAAGCCGGGGGCGAGTCGCCGTATGTTAATAAAAATAAATGCATGATGACGCCTACTAAGTAAGTACTCGCAATATTCGGAACAGCATTAAGAAAAGGTCTTGCACTTAGGTCCACTTTTATTTTTATTGTATATAAATGACATAAAGAGTAGTGTGCGTCATTCCAAAATGGTAATATACGCGGACGACACGAAAATCTACAGGGAAATAAAATCAATAAGCGACTGTTTACTTTTACAAAAGGATATCAATCGCCTTGTGAATTATTGTACAAAAAATTGCCTTTTCATTAACGTTAAGAAATGTAACTCAATTACATTTAGCAGAAAACGAACTAACGTCTATTTCAAATATCAACTAAATAAAGATGAAATTAAAAAAGTGACATCTGTGAGCAGTGGCGGCGCTAGACCACACTTGGACGTCGGCGAAATTAGGTTCGCGAGGCCTTTTTTATTTCCCAGTCAAAAAGAAAACGTTAGATTACATGAGCCGAATTATAAGGAAACTAATGTATGGGTAAACGAGTTTTATTGCTAATCAAATGATGTTAAAAATTACACAAATATAAATTAAAATAGACAAACTTTCCGGCTTTTGGCCTCACTGAACTTTTTCAGGATTATGTTATAGCTAATAATAGCCGCTATTTCAGCTTCAATTGATAGAATTGATAACACAGATAGCCTCTCTTGGGTCATCGTGCTTCTCAAGTAGGTCTTAATCAGTTTTAACTTTGAGAAGCTTCTCTCAGCGGAAGCTGTACTGACGGGAACTGTGAGCATGATTCTAATTGCTTTGTAAACATTTGGATATATTTCTTCCAAATTATTTTCTAAAATGTACTGAATGAGTTGTTTCGCGTCGTTGACAGAGTCAAGTGAATTCACTTTTAAAAGCTGTAGCTCTTCATATAGCTCGAAAGGCTGTATGTCACTGTTTTTGCCGTCGCCTTCCAGCATTATTGTACCTAAATCATTACAATGCTTGAGAAGGTCCTCTTTTGATATCGATTTCAAATAACTGATATCATAAATAAAATCAAATTGTTCAACATATTCATTGAGCGCTTTAAATCGACATTCGGTGTCGACTATAATAGCATCTATCGTTGTGTTAAAAAACTTAACTCTGTTTCTCGCGCGCGAACTTTCATAATGTTGCCAGAGGACTCTGGATAATACCCCTAAAGTACTACTCACTCACTTCACTCACGCAAGTGTATGAAAATAAATAAGAATAAATAAATAAAATTTAAATAATTTGTAAAACTTTTGCGAGGTCCCCTCAGGTGCGAGGCCGTCGGCGGTCGCCGACGTCGCCGACGCCTAGCGCCGCCACTGTCTGTGAGAGATCTTGGGATCATCCTAGAAAATAAGTTGCTATTTGCGGAGCACATTGATAATGTTATTTCGAAAGCTAATAAAATGTTAGGTTTTGTCCTTAGAGCATCTACTCTTTTCAGGTCGACCGATACCATAAAAATATTATTTAATTCTTATCTGAGAAGCCATTTGGAATTCGCGTCAGTCATCTGGAATCCGCAATACAAAACATATATTTCCCGAATTGAGGCAATTCAAAAACGGATGACGAAGCGTTTAAATTTGTTATATTTTGTAAAACCATCTTCGTACACAGAGTCGCTTCGGTTTCATAAGATGATGTCGTTAGAAAAGCGCCGAAGAATGATCGACGCAGTATATCTGCTTAAGCTACTTAACAATCGTGTTGATGCTAGTCAAATCTTGGAGCAGATAAATTTTTTCGTGCCCCCTCGACCAGCTCGCTCTCAGCATTCCTTTCAACTGCCAATTGTCAATTCTAACTATGCACAAAATGCTTTTCTTTATAGAGCTTGTCATCATTACAACTCGGTGTTTATGGATGTTGATATATTTGCCACAACCCCAGATACATTTAAAAATCTAATTATGAATATATTACAATTTAATTAAGTAATCTGTTTATTATGAAAATAGTTATTCTCCTCTTATCTTTGTAAATATTTACATAACTTATTCCTTTTTTCTATTTTTCGTTCTCATAAAATGTGTCATTACATAATTTTATATTTTATTTTCTTATTACTATCTATTTAATAATAAATTAATTTATTACCATATTAATATACATGTTTATGAATCTATTTACTGTTTTTCTGCCCTATTTACTTTATATTTACTCTTTTAATACTTTGGACTGTTTAGTAACTTAGCAATTACTTTTCAGAATATTTTCTGTTTATTTAAAAAACCCTAATAATTTCACTTTCCACTTTAAAAAATGCTTGTATATTTTAAACTTTTCTTTTATATAGAATAACGCACTTTATGACCGTTTAATTGGTGGAAACATATAAATGGTTTATGTTCGTTATATATTTATTACGTAAATATGTTTTTGTACTGTCTGTTTCCTGAATAAAATAAAATAAAATAAATCAAAATGTATGTATCCATTATAATGCCAAAATTCCGAAATCAAAATTTTCCGATCAGGAAAAGTAGTAAATTGATAATAATTATGTTCTAATACCTATGCATCTGGGAAAATTTGATAAAATACGAATAAAAATTATTTCTATTTTTTGTTATCGTCGTATGCCACCAACTTCAAGCGGTAAAATCCATTTTTAGTTATTTTATAATATTCACTACAAATTTTTTAATTTGCAGAGAATGTAAAGTTACAAATCCACTCGCTGAAGCTGAGAACGAGGAATCCTGTAAGAAACTTTGGGAATTATCGCTGAAACTCGTCAACTTTGATGACCAAAACCTATTCACCAGAAATTGATAATGTAGGTAGGCTACACCTATATTCAGAAAAAAAATTACCTAATAATACATGTTAACTAAATTAATTCTTTGTAGTTGTTATTTAAAATGTAACAGTGCTAAGGTGGCAAATGGTTAAGCTCTAGCTTTGTAAGAAAAACTGTTTGTTTTATACTGTGATCTATATCAAGATTTGTAGTATTAACACGAAATATTTCGAAAATTTGTTTGTTTTATTTTTGGAACACGCACGAATCTTATAAAATCATAATAAAGGTGAATGAAGGTGGTATGGGATGCATGGATGAAGACGAATAAATTTTAAAGCTGGTAAGGCAAAGCCCATGCATACTCATATAGATAGAGTATCTTTATACAAAACAATAGGTTATCAGCATTTACTAACATAATAATAATAATAATAATATTTATTTGCAGCTTTATTACAAAAAAAACGTATAGGTACAAAAAAAAACACACAGATTAAAAATTAAAACTGTAAATAGACAAAGACTATGTAATAAAACTACAAACGCTGCAAATTAGGGGTATAATCAGGATATCTCGTATCCTAGTTTTCAGGACACACCTATTAATTATTGATACATATAGTATTAAAATAAAATAACCAAATCCAATAAATCTAAAAATCCAAATATAAAAAAAAACCAAAATAATCATAATCAAATTAATCCACAAATCAATATATACAAAATCAAAATATACAAAATTAAAATATTTAACAGCAAATGATATTAAAATAAAATAACCAGATCAAAAAAATCTAAAAATCTAAATAATCAAAATCAAATAAGTCCACAAATCAAAATCAACATATTTAACATCTAATAATCATGATACAAATTTTGACATCGTCCAAAGTCCATAAAATACTTTGTAAATGAATGTACCTCCAAGATAGTTTTATACCTAATTGGTATTACACAGAAATTAAAAAAATAAAAGCAATTAACTAAGATATTTACTGAAATAGCCATTCTGACCAAAGCCAACCAGTAGGTACTTTTAGTTCGACTTGATGAGGATTTAGTACTTAGTTAGTAGTTAAACATGTATATATAACCAACTTATTGCACCAAATATTTAAAAGATATCGGCATTCTCAGTTCCTGTTATGAATGTGATTGCTGTGATACAGCGATCGGTACACCAGATAGTTTTTACCGATTTCGTAGCTTATTGGTATTTACATAATATAAACGAATAGGTATCGGCCCTCTTTAGTTTGTCGCCATGAATGTGGTCCCAGCCCAAGACCGTGGTCTCTGCTTCCAACCATTTCTTGGAGATTTAATGAATCTTAATCTAGTAAGTAGTAGCCTATAGAAATATATCGACGGTTTTATTTTTGCAACACTGAAAAATCTCATTTATATTTATAAAATCCAATAACATATTTCCCAAAGATATGGATATAAAGACTGGGCCAGCCATGATGATGTTAGAATAGCGGCTGTTTTATCTCAGGTAATTTGAAAACACATCTTTTTTTATGTTTCAAATTGTACCAAAAATGTACTATATATCTGGAGATAATCATGACTCAAATCACATCTAAGCCTGTATTAATATAATTAATGTAGTCAAGGGCGAATTCCGACTAATACATGTTAAAAATAAGAAAGCTATTTTATAAAAAAGGGAAATACTGAAATTCAGAGGTTCTAAAGTTCAGTAATTATTAGCATGTTTTCGCTCGCGGAAATTAGGTAGACTTTTTCCTTGTCCTTGGTAACATTGCAGAGACGGATCTGATCTGAAGCAGGAGTCGCCTCCAGATTCAGAGGATATTTCTCACGAAGTCCTTCTGATATAATTTAATCCATAATTTAGCGTTTAAATATATTTGATGAAGGACGTCTATCTAATTATATATCAAACTTGGCACAAAGGCACAATTTACTAAAACTAAATATGCTCCTATTGGTGACTGAATGCCAAATATTACATCATGGCTATAAAATCGTCTTGTAATAGTAATTGGCTATGGCGTTGTAATTAGCTATGAAATCGTCTTGTAACGTACCCGGTTGTTAGCACCCGATTTTTAGTTACGTACCAAAAGTACCTGGTGAAATCTTCTAAAAGGTAATAATTAATATACTTGGGTAAGTAAATAAGTACTGGGGTAATTTGAACAATAGATGTACCTACGTAAGCAAAATTATTCGTATACGATTACTTAGTCATTTTAATGGCAGAATAATAATATTTATAATATTATGTTTTCAGAGAAGTAAAAAAGGTAGATAAACAAAAATTACAGACTAGAATAATGCCAGTACTATGGTAGATGCTTTTCATTTACATATCAGTTTTCCTGTGCGAACGTAATTTTAAACCCAAATTAAAATACATGGTAAAATTATACATACATATGTATTGTTTCCTGCGCCTCTCGCTTATGGTGTTCAGCAAAGAAGTGTCCTTCGTCCATTATTTTTTTTAATATATAATAATGAACGTTGTAATCAAACTATCGGTGGACAAGTTGGTACTTTTGCCGATGACATCCCTCTACTTTTCAAAGGACAAACTTGGAAAGAGATATTTGAAAAAGAGACTTTGGACCTACAGAAGGGGCACTACTTTCACTTAATGCCCAAAAAACGATATACATAGCATTAAGTGCCACCAGTGTAGCGCAACCAAAACAAGGGCATATTCTGAAACCCCACAGAGATTAACCCTACAATTTGTAGTTGTATTTCTATCAAAAAAGTTGAAAGTTGGCTTTTTTGATAGAAATACAACTACAATTAACACCACTGAATTTTCTTTTTGTCTATACGAAGCCAAACGATTCAATTACAGCCTTAAAACTCAAAATCCGTGACGCTATTTACGAAATAGACCCGCCATTATGCCAAAAAGTGATTGAATTTTTTGATGAAAGAATCTACATCTGTTAGCGTGGTCGTGTCCGATATCATTTTTCATTCATAATTGCCAAGCCTTACTCTTTCTAATACAATAAAAAATTGAATCATTTTAATCTAAATTACTTGTTTTATTTACTTTTAAAAAAAAATCTTGTTGAAAAACCCTAGTGGCCGTGTCAGGGCAAACTAACATTCAATTCTGAGTTTCTCATTATTTTAGGCTTATTTGGTATTATGTATATATATATATATATATAATATATTAAATTCTACATTAAGATGACAAATATAAATACTAAAAGTAATACTCGAGTGGAATTTTAAAACGTTTGAAAATTTTGCCAACAAAACGAATTTTTCAATGTTTTTTTTTACGACCGAACTGGTTCAGTCTAAGAGGCCGTGACGTAATCACGTTTTTGGGATTTTCGACCTCCCCCTTGCCCCATGTCAAAATACGTAATCAGCGGCCTAACCCCCTCCCCCCCCCCCCCCTAAGATTATATAATCAACCGAATTTGCGGAAAATGTGAAGAATCGTGAAACCAGCATTTGTAAAGTGTTTAAAGACGGTAAATGAAAAAAAAACCTTTTAGAATGCTTTAAAAAATGTACTTTATTAATTCAAAATAATTACAAAATCTCAAACTCTTTGGTTTATTTTACAGATCCTAATCTTCAGACCGCAGAGGCTGTAAAGACTACCGTCTTTACAGCCTCTGCGGTCTGAAGATTAAGGAGAAACACAATATTTAGGAATGCATTTAAAAATGCACATTAGGCCAAAAAAAAAATACGATGCGGTGACCAAAATTGTCGCGAGGCACGGCTGGGTATCAAGTTATAATGATTTAAAAAAACTTCTAGAGTTAACAATATTTCCATCGGTTTCTCAACATTCAAAATTTGACTACTTAGGTAAAACTTATCAAGTTTAATATATTTACAGGGTGACTTTTAATTACCCGGCATCCTTGAAGGGGGTGAATTAGTACGAGCAAGTATACAACGTTTAATAAAACAGCTGTGAAATAAACAAAAAAAAAGTTTTTTTTTTTATTGAAAATGTTATTTTATTTTAACAGTAGTATATAAAGCGTTGAGCACGATGCACCATCTAGCGGTAGGGAAAATATCGCTAGTATTGTTTACTAGCGATATTTTACCTACCGCGAGATGACGCAATAAGCTTAAACGCTTGTAAAACTTTTATTCAACAGTCAGTCTTCAAATAAAATAAATTAAAAAATATATTTTTTAAAACTGTTCTTTCACCTGAAATCCGTATTACCTCATAATATTATGAAATCAAATACTTTTCACTGGTAAGTGCTATACTAGGATACGGCATCCAAGTACATTTCCCACATATGTTAGCATATTAAAATATTAAAACAAATGGCACCAAAAGGCTTAATACAAAGTAAGTTTAATAATTACACAGAACTATACTTCTCTATTGATGTCTTGCCTACAAGTTTCTTCGTATGGTATAAGATTCTGCTTGACAACAACGAAAACGGTTCGTTACGAATCCCTGCCGATCATGTACAGAGAACTCGGCTACGTGAAAAGGAGTATTTGAAATATAACAATCAAAACATTTACTACGGCGATAGAAGTCTTGAATTTATTGTTTCAAAATTAGTCAACCACTTTTTAATAAAATTAGATAACTGAAACAGCAAATACGTACTTAAGAAAACATTGAAACAAACTAATAAGCAACCTAAATAATGACTTACCCAGGCGAGCTAATTAAAATAATGAGCTAATTAAATATGTAAAAGCATTAGCATAAATATGAAAAATAAAAATTATATTAGGTTCAATTAGCATTAGCATAACGATGTAGAAATAAGTGCATATAATTAGGGTAAATCTATGGTTATGTTAGGGCGTAAGTACATCCATCTAATGTAATCATTCGATTAGTGTAATGATTTATTATTTTAGTCGTTTAATTAAGCAAAGTGATTACACATATTTAGTGTAATCCAAAATAGTTAATATAGGTTAGGTTATGATGGGTTAGGTTAGGAAGTAGGTATATTAATTTAGTGGATGTCATTTATCTACTGTAAATATTTTCGATTTATTCGTGCGATTGTTTCGATTATTTTAGATTCGATAAGTTAGTTTCGATTAGGTTAGGAAGTTAGTACATCTACTTAACATAAATCAAGCTATAATAGATAATATAATTATATTAGGTAATAGATAAAATAAGGCAAATATGAACACATTACTGTTAGTTACTCACTGAAAAGGCATTAACCTTAGTGGGGAACTGTGACGTGTAATTTGAATTTTTTTTAATGAATAAAGACTACTACCAACAAAATAACATAGGAGCGGCTGCGGGCGATATAAAGTTTAAGGCGAAAATACGACTTGATATTTACAAAAAATAGTCAAACATTTTTTATTACTCGTAGATAGAAATAATCGTACACAAGCCGATCGTACCATTTACACTCATATTTTACGTACCGTGATGACGCAACGGTCAATTAAAAAACGGTTGTTCCAAACATTTAAATGAGACCAAATTAAATGTAAATATAACACGCGTTTACCGCTATTTTTAGTACGATATCAAACGTGATATATGAAATTGCTGTGTGATTCAGTATTCTTCCGCTAGCCATCAAAAAATATCTCTAAAAATTGGCCGGTGCGAGCCAGCAGTTGATAACATAAGTGGACTTAATTTAAGTGGAATATAAAAATGAAAATCTTTAGCTCAAGTTGTTCAAGCCAGATGCGACTGGATGGCAAAACTGTCATAATAACAGGATGCAACACGGGAATTGGGAAAGAAACTGCAAGAGACTTCTACGCGAGGGGTAAGTCACTGTCGGTCATTTTTCTAATCTTTTATCGTGATTTAAAATTTCGTGCGCTTATGGCAGTTAATACGACTGTATGTCAAAGTCGGCTAATAAGATATAAATCACCTCTACCATCATCATCTATATCAATGAAACTTGTAATATGCAAACAGGAGAGAACATAGTATGTTTCACTGGTGATACAAAAGTGGCAAAATACATGATACAAAAGTGGTGATACAAAAGTGGCCGGAAATTTTCGTAAAACTTAGTGTGGATTACGTATGAAATTTAATTAATTAGTATGTGGCTTTATCGTAATTAAATAGATGAAATATAATTAAATAGATTTTGAGTCATCTATAGCACTATGTTTAGATCTATTATATTTTTTTCTAATATCTAGGGGTCTGTAATGGTCTAGAGGTGTGTAAACGCACTTTACTGATACTTTGATGAACCGCTAAATAGTAGTTTACTGATTTGATCGAGGTTTACTTCTAATAAATGAGCAGTGGAAATTGTCGCACGTCTCATATATGTGAATTTTACATTGATTATTAATTTCACACGCAACCAAAGCGCTTTTGGTGACGCTTGTCAAAGGGAACCCTTATTTATCCTACAGAAAAGAGCATTACGGATTATCGCCAACGCTAAACATATAGAAACATGTAGACCTATTTTTAAAAATTGAAAATTATGACTCTTATATCACTTTACTTATATAGGCTATTATTAGATTTTTACACCGAAAAGAAAAGTCAGGTAAAATTTCAAGATATACATAACAAAAACAACAGATACAAGAATAATTTCATTCTACCATGCTTGGTTTCAAACGCCTAGGCAAAGTATTCAATTCTCAGGGCCTTATTATTTTAACCGCCTACCATGTAACATAAAAGACAATAGCAACCTCAGAACGTTCCAAAAACTTTTTTACAACAAATACGTTTTACTCTATTGAGGAATTTATCAATTTTACAAAATGACTTTTTTTACAACCCCTATATTTTAATGTAATGCGTATACTGATTATTTCATTTGTTGATTGTTTTAGCTTGAATTAATTATTTTATGTTTTAGTTATATGGTATCTTATATTTAAATATAATTACAATGTATTTAGATTCTTCTTGGACAAAACATATTAAAAATTAGTTTGATTGATTATCTGATTATTGATGATTTTTGCTTTTGTTTGATCATTTCTGATATTGATTATTTTAATTGTTGATGGTTTTAGTTTTACTGCTTGTTGATTGCGCTTTATATAGATTCTACGTTATGAAGTTTCTTCTAAAACGAAATGTATGCTCTCTGGGCATTTTGTTACTTAAACATTGTATGTTTTTTTAAATAATTCATACAATAAAGAACTTGAACTTGAACTTGAACTTTTAGTGCAACTGACTTTCGTGAAAGGTTTTCCTAAAGTAATCTTCATAAAGACTACACTTGAACGTAATGATTCTGTTAAGGTTATATAAGAAAATTTGACCACATCACGGAGTACAGAGAGAAGCTTCACTGGCTGTCGACCCGGGAGAAAAGAGACATGCGAGTTCTCTGTATGCTTTTCAAGATCTTGGATGGCGTCGCTCCCAATTATCTTACCGGCAGATTTACTGCACTATCGGCTCATGAACGCCCTTTGAGATCAAAAAACAACCTGCTACTCTCTATCCCTAGTCACAGCAGTGACTTCTTCTCATTCTCTTTCACCGTGCATGGAGCCCGTCTTTGGAATGCTTTGCCGAAAAATGTGAGAACCGCGCCAAGCATAACAACTTTTAAAAACAGACTCAGAGAGCATTTGAAATCCTCCAGATAAATTCCCTTTCCCCTCCCATCCCCCTCCTTTTAAAACTTTAGCGTCCTTATAGGTGTTAGATTATTTTGATGAGGCAAATCTGTGCCCACAAAGAGTAAAGTATATACTTCTTTCTATCCTCCTCTATTTTATTTGTCATACTCTTTATATAGGTTAAGTTATGTAGTCTACTCGCAAATAATGTTCTTACAATAGTATAGGTTAGCTCTAAAATATTGCCTGCAGGCAATAAGCTCGCCTTTTCTTAAGAATAAAGAGTTTTATTATTATTATTATTATTATAAGAGTGTAGAGTACTCGATGGGAATATAATATTTCCGGTACTTACAACCCTTTCCCACAAGAACGTTGAAATTGAAATAATAATTGACAAGCATGCTTGACGTGGATTAATGACACATCAAGCATGCTTGTTAAGCATTTACACTCATTTGCATTTTAGTCACCTCAGAGTGAATAGCCTCTTCAGAGTGTTTCATAGTGCACTGATATGTCAGTGGTCTCGAACGCCAACATACAAAATCGGTACAGCTGTCCAATAATATCGGTTTATTTGTACCCAAAATCGGTAAATGACAAAAAATTACAATGTTCATTAAAATTCATTTATTTTAAACTTCTATATCTTTTTTAAATAATAAAATATACTAAACAATTACAATTAATACAAGTATTTGTTTTTATATATACTAATATTATAAAGAAGTAATGTTTGTAAGTTTGTATGTATGGGGGTAATCTCCGAAACTACTCATCCGAATAAAAAATTCTGTCACTAATGGAAAGCTATATTATTGATGAGTATTTTGGCTATATTTTGTTGTGACAAATATTGGTTTTCAATACGAAACCATGATATTTGTAAATAAGTCGGAGTAAAATCATCTGGTGAGTTGCTTTATCGGCATGCGCTGACGAAACGGTTTGATATATATGGAAACATTAAGTGACAATAACATCGATCTCAGAGAGACCTATAAAAAACCAGCGACAGCATATATCCAAATTTTGTATTTAAGCTACAATAACTGATTTATGTCTCTAAAAAATAAAAATAAAATATGCAGGCAGAGTTTGTTGAAGACATTAGCAATTAAATAAGAATCCCTATTAGGATAAATTAATGCATTATCACGGGTGGTTAATAAAGATGAAATTAGCCATTTACGTACTGTAAGTTTTTAGGTGGCGTAGTTATAGAGATGTCATGAAATCAGTAACGCGTGTAAGCACCCCGAAATACTTAGCAGGCGGCGGCGGCGGCTGCTGGCCCAGCAAGGTCAGCGTTCAGCGAAAGGTGGTGCGGGTGGCGAGGAACAAGACGCGTACGTCTACGATATAGCGTGCATCTGAGGGGGCCGTCTTGCACTATATATCTAAAGGTAGCGTCTAAACAGGCAAATAAATGCCACTGTACCTTAAATACGCCACTGTACCTTAAAATCACCTCCAATAATATTAACTGTCCCGACTTACTAAATAAAATTAATCTCCGTGTTCCTTCCAAACTCAATAGATTTAACCCTGCTCTTCATGTTCCTTATGCTGGTACCAACAGTAGGTAAAATTCATTTCTGTCGCGAACAAGTGACAATTTCAATGATTTGATTAAACTATAGGTCGATGGGCCACGTCGGACAATGAAACAACGGCACCTTGGATGCGACGTAAGATTTATTTCTGAACAGCTGGCGCGGTTACGTAAAATACGGAGCGGGCAGCAAAGCAACGTGCGCTCCGCCGGAGGATCGATTTCTCAGTGGTGCCCGGTGCGCGCTGCCGCCGGGCGGCCGCTTCGCGCAGCGGACGATCCAAACAGTGTTGTCAACTTTGACTTTAATTATGATGATGTACACGATAGAATAAAACATTACTTAAACATAAAGCGTCGAGTTTGATGCCACATCACTCCCCTCCTGAGACCGTCAAGGGCGATAATAGCTAGGTATACGAACTTCACGTCCTGAGCGCGTCCTTTTAGCAGTGTCCTCTGTTTTCGGGATTGGGGTTACGTTTGGTGTGGTGTGATTAGCAGGAGTGGTTGCGGCGTCGTCCAGTATGTAGGCTGGTTTTACACGGTCGATAGATACTGTAACGTCTTTGCCGTTTATTCTGAGTTTGAAAACCTTATCTCCTCTTTGCCTTACTTCGTATGGCCCTGTATAGGCTGGTTGTAGTGGGGGATGACAGGTGTCATCTCTCAGGAATACGTGACTCGTCGTGCTGAGGTCTTTGAATACGAAGGCAGATCTCCTGTTAGTATGACGAGTGGCTGGTACTGGCGCCAAATTGTGTGCGAACTTACGGAGTCGAGTTATGTAGTCTGCCATGTCCGCCGTGTCGTCCGCTCCTGGTTTAACGTCCATGAATTCTCCAGGCAGTCTCAGCGGCTCCCCGTATACCAGTTCGGCAGTAGAAGCGTTCAAATCTTCCTTGTAGGCACTGCGTATCCCCAGCAGGACCAACGGTAGGGATTCGACCCAGCTGCTATTAGCGTGGCAGGTGATCTTAAAGTGATAACTTTAAGATCACCTTAAAAGTGATAACTTTAAAGTGATCTGTATAAAGAAGTTTGCAGTTGCTGGTCCATTTTCGGTTACGCAGTATCCCGTTACGTACGCAGAGGTAAAAATTAAAAACAGTTTCTGCAAACGTGTTAAGTATTTATTAATAATAATAATTGTAATTGAAAATTTGAAGGAAAAAAAATGGTTGTCTTTTTTGGAATATTTCAATTCTAGTTTGTAATTTTAGCATTGACTTATAATAAGGGCAGTCCCCGTTTTCGTGCTGTATTTAGGCAATTCGAGAACCGGTTTGATTAATTTTAACATTCCCGACGGTTCAGTTTTGTCTCCGGTTTTAATTATAAATTTAAAATGCATTTGACATACTTGTGATCGAACGAAACACAAAAGTACAATTCTGCAGAGATAAATTAGCATTTAAGTTTTTTTCTTACTTAACTAATGTATACGTTTCCGTCTTAACCCCGTTTGCGCATTTATACATTTGTGTGTCGGTCTGGGTGTTTTTTTTTGTATATAAATGCAATATTTTCATCTACGAACTGCGCAGATATATCTGCTTTCTAAACCGGTCCATACAGTATATGCATTTTCATACGATTGCTTCCGAACCGTCCCGGCCGGCGTTTTCTCTTTATTAATTTTAATTTAGTTTTCTTGGTGCTCGTCAGTCGGAGTAATAAATATAATAGAGTAGCCGATTGCTGCCCTGCATTAACTAAACACTTCTTATACAGCGCGAGACATTTTTTTTTGTCTGACTGATAACTACTGCCAAACTCGCTACTTACTATAAATAAGGATAATTTTGTCATTTTTTTAATTCTTGATTCCTGTCTGCGGCCAAAGTGCAAACTAAGACGAATCTCAAATGTATCCAAAAAATAGAACCAGGCAGGAGATCATAAACTGGATATTTTCGATTCACAACAGACTGACTATTATTGTAAAAAGAAACAACGGCACCTTGGATGCGACGTAAGATTTATTTCTGAACAGCTGGCGCGGTTACGTAAAATACGGAGCGGGCAGCAAAGCAACGTGCGCTCCGCCGGAGGATCGATTTCTCACTGGTGCCCGCTGCCCGGTGCGCGCTGCCGCCGGGCGGCCGCTTCGCGCAGCGGACGATCCAAACAGTGTTGTCAACTTTGACTTTAATTATGATGATGTACATGATAGAATAAAACATTACTTAAACATAAAGCGTCGAGTTTGATGCCACAAAACTATTTGACTTTGATCTATTCTATACGAGTATTAACTCAGCTAGGCAGCGGCTGAACGGTGAATTCTTTAGCACTAATTTTTGAATATTTTTTGATGTATTTTTAACCGATAGCTTTAATTGAAAGATCACATATGTTTCTACAACGTTACTTAAACGTGAAAACGTTTAATTGGCTCTCTGTTATCCTACTCCGTCTCTTTGTTAAATTGTAATTAGCTGTTGGTTTTCCTAAAAATAAATATATAAATAAATAAATAAATTTACAAATCGATTCGAAACTTTGCTCGACGCGAAGCCGCGGGCAACAGCTAGTATTTTACAAGCGGACTTATCAGTTACGGAAAGTCCTGAATAATGGTGAATGGTTGATTATGTTCAGCAACAAACGAGGCTAATCTTGTTTCACCTGAAATTATGAAAAGGAATTCAAAAATACGTATCTACATTACACTGTTAGAAAACAAAATAATATAACAATGTGCAGGTTCTTAGTAAAATAATGATATATTTTTGACTCGTTTAACTTGTATGTATTATCAGGTTTTTGAGTTTATGTAACAACACATGATGATATCTTTGATTGTGATTTTATATTATTTCATGATACCTATTTTGCTTGTAAATAATTGTGTTTCCTAAAGGGCTCCCCAGGCGGTCAACATTGCTTGTCAAGCATTTACGTGCTTGATAAGAATGCTTGGCGTGGCCTAATGAAATATCAAGCATGCCTGTCATACATTTACAATCAGTTGCATTTCAGCCACCACAAAGTCAACAGCCTCGTCAGAGCATTTCGTGGTGCACTGATGTCAATAAGTCAGATGCTTGACAAGCATATCCCTAGATGATCAAGTGTGCTTGACAAATCATCTCAGAAACATAAATATTCTTGACGCTTAGTTTAGACGGTCAAAATGGCTTGTCGTATTTGTGAATTTTGATGAACACACGAAAAATTCACGTACTTGTGATTTTTGATCGTCTAGCTAGGGAGCCCTTAAAATGTTGCTGATTTCATTTTGGTAAAAAAACAAAAAATAGTGTTGTTGTTAAACAATTTATGAATATTAATTTACATACCTATATCTTACGAAAAATTAAATTGACCTTTTTATATCCAGGTGGAAGAATCATTATGGCTTGCCGCGACATTGAAAAGGGCGAAGAGGCCAAATCGGAAATTCAAAAATCCACTACTGATAAGAAAAACCGGGGAGAATTGATCCTCAAAAAGCTGGATCTGAATTCGTTGAAATCTGTCAGGGAGTTTGCTGACGATATTCTGAAAACAGAAGAGCAGATTAACATCCTTATCAACAACGCCGGCGTGATGCTGTATCCTCAGGGTCAAACGGAAGACGGGTTCGAAACACATTTCGGCACCAACCATTTAGGGCATTTTCTCCTCGTGCTTCTTCTTTTGCCGACGATAGTGAAAAGTGCACCAGCGAGGATCGTGAATGTGTCATCTGAGCTGCATTATTGTAAGTAAAGTCTACTCAGAGAACTACCTACTAAAATCGAAATACCGATTTAAATTATACGTTTCCCGCTTTATTTGCCGGGCTTTATAAAATCAACTTTTATTTTTACTTATTTTTCAGACTTCACTGGTAAGATAGATTTTGAGGATCCTAATTATAAGAACAGACGTTACGGCCGGTGGGAAGCTTATGCTCAAAGCAAACTGGCAACTGTTATGTTTTCGAGAGAGCTCGACAGAAGGTTGAAGGTAGGGTTTCAAGCACATTGTAAGCTCTATACTTTTAGTCCTAGCAGCCCGAGCTCTATTTTGACCGCATGTGGCACTTTGTGATGAAATCATGAGACTTTGTGTGTTGATTCTAGAGACCAAAAAAAATGATTTCGCTCGAGCAACCACGAATTTTATTAATGACGTAATCGAAATAGCCGCCACTGCCATTATAAATCTCCTAATAACTAGAGGCTTTTGTTCCTAATAACTAGAGGCTTCGCCATTTTTCCAAGATGGCGGCTTGAGCTCAACAGATGTATGTTTAACAGTATGTCTTAATAAACATCTATAAAGATCAGTAAAGAATCCGTTTATAGGATGATGCTTCGATGTAAAATAAAATTAGTAAAAGCTACTTGAATAGCAGCGAAGGAAATCCCAACTTGGATTGGGAAATGCTTATGTTTGAATGAGATATACTTACTTAAAATTTGAATGATTTCGTCATGTCATCCTTCATTTATGAAACGGCCTTTGCCGAAGTGATCAATGTATTTTATTTTAGTTTTTTCGATTTAATTCGTCTCAATTGGAGGCATTTTGTGTTGCAAAAGGAAAAGCTCTATTTTTGAGATATATGGATGCAGAGTGATCGTTCATCCCATGGGACCCATAAACTTACATGCACAGTCGAAAGTCGTGCGCATCCGTAAGTATCTCATTCAAACATAAGCATTTCCCAATCCAAGCCCGAAACTTCATACATTCTGAGTATCTATTAAAGCACCCTAGATAAGGCGGGATAGGAATCCACGGAAGAAGAAGAATTCCGCCCCTCCCCCCCCCTCCCCCCACTTTATAGCATTGGATTAAATTTTAATACTAACTATGGTATCTTACATAATATAAATGTCGCCATCGACGTGTAATCAATTTTAGAAAATGACCACTCGGTTAAAAGTTTGGCGACCTCTCCGCTAGGCAAGAATTATGATGCGTAATTACTTTTTTTTTTGGAAAATGGAATTCTCCTTTATGTTTTTTATGACTTTTTTCTTACTTACACAATAATAGGTAAAAGATCCAGTATTGCATTACTCTTGAACAGCGATTTTACACTAATAACTATTGTATTCTCGACAGACAAAGACTTATGATTCCATTTTTGGCAATGAAGTCCACATGATTTCTGCATACGACATGACAAATGGTAGAAATCCCCCCCCCCCCCCCTCGCTTGACCCCCCAGATCAATTTTATCTACTCTCACTGGATTCACGAGTGACTCTTTTTATTTTTAATGATTATACTTTAAAACTAACAATTGTATTGTCCATATAAATAACGTTGTTCGACGTGCAATCTATTTTCAAAAATGACCATTTGGCTCTTGTCTTAAAAGTTTGGCGACCTCTCCGCTTGGCTTTAGATGCCAACTCTGTAATTATCTGTGTAATTATTTCTCTTTTTTTTAGGAAAATAGAATTCAAAATGTGAATACCTATTCTCTGCATCCCGGCGCCATTGCGACAGATCCGATGAGACACACAGATTCTCTATTATTCAGTTTAGTTTATAATTACTTGTTTAAGCCACTTGCGCTGATGTTTTTAAAAACGCCAGTGCAGGGCGCTCAGACCACGATACACTGCGCTATAGATGAGAAATGCGAAAAGGAATCCGGATTATACTATAAGTGAGTTTATACAAACTATATAGATTTCATACCGAGTCATTTCGAGAAGGAAGAATTTTGGACACACGTCATAAGCAACCTACCGTAAGCTGTGGTGTTGTGGAGAACCATTAACAAACATTAACAAAACTTGATCGTGTGTCCAAATGTCGCTTCGTGACAGTGTATGCCTGCCACTTAGCAAGGAAGCAGCCGCATTATAAAGATCAGTATTCAAGATTTTGATGAATTTGGCGGCGAATTACTGTTAGACTGTCTTGTCGCAATTGACGCTCTGGTTGCAACAAGAACATTGCCTGACTAGAATGTTGTTGTTGCATGATTAGCTTATTAAATGCTTAGTGAAATCTAGTATCATCTAGCAAAAACTTGATCAGCTGCGTAAACAAAGGGGTTGTGTGCCTTTTTGTGAGGGTAAGAATAGCGACAGACTGAGCCCACGTACGCAACGTATACGATACAAAGCTCCCAGGTTGGTGAGCACACTTCTCCCACGTATGCAACTCATATATGGCATCAGAAGCTGCTATCACTCAGAAAGTACACTTGCATACAACCGCTGTACAATATATTTTCAGATTCTGGGAGTGACTTTGAGAACGATTTACTTAGTTTGTTATTAGGAAATATGTCCGCACCACAAAAATAATCGGTTGTGTCACCCCAAGACTTTCCCGGTAAGCAGACAGCCACCCTCGCGCGCTAAGTCCCCCCCCCCCCGCCCTCTAACCCCACCACCCCTCAAACCCTTCAACCCTCCCCCGATCCCCCTCTTCCACCCCCTTGCCCCATCCCCGCCCTTCCCCTCCCCCATTCCTTTACCACCTCCCACCAACGCCGTTTCCTGCCCCCCCTGCAACTTCTCTTCTTCCCACCCCTCACTACCTTCACCCTCACCGCCCTTGCCAACTATCCCTCTTCTCCCACCCCTCCCTCGTCCCCTCGACCACCCCCCCCCCCCCCCTGCCAACCAACCAAAATTTAACAATGTTGTTTCGACCCTACGACGCATCTGTGTACCGAATTTCAAGTCTCTAAGTCCAATATTCCTAGATTAAAGTATGAATAGCGCGACCCCTGGTGGAACGAATTTAACCACAATCTTACCGTGACCAAATGATGTCTGCATGCTAAACTTCAGCTCAATCGGATGAAGCGTTTCGGCGCTATATGTACACACAGACAGACACAGACACACAGAATACTTTCCTCGATACTTCGTGCGTCCACAATACTTTCCTTCTCAGAAAAGTAAAAAAGGTACGAGAAGAAGACATTAGATTCATTTGAAAAATAGACAAATAGCAAAGTTTGGAGAATGCCATACATTAATGCAGAAAATGAAATATGATTAAGAAAAAATCTTTATATACTTCCGCGTGTCTGTGCATACAACGACGTTCTATGAGTATATGGCGAGATATCCATCAGAAGTCAGCAGTGGATATTTATCGTGAAATATAAGACTATAGTTCTTTGATGCTTTCTAGTATCCCTGGTATCTCTGTTAACCCCAGTGTTCGGAAGAGCATTTAGAAAAGGTCTTGCAGGAAATGAAAATATATTCACCATATTTTTTAAATTTCCGGGAATAAAATTGTCTTATTTCCCATATAAGTATTAAAATGATAAAAATAATCTTCTAATACGACTACTTTCTATATGTTTGGGAAAATTTGATACAAAAAAAATGTTTGAAAAAAATCGTATCATCATATGCCACTAAGTTCTCGCGATAAAATCCGTTATCATTTATTTTATAATATTGATATTTTGTTAAATTGCAGAGAATGCAAAGTTACAAAACCACTCGCTGAAGTTGAGAACGAGGAATCCTGTAAGAAACTCTGGGAATTATCGCTGAAACTCGTCAATTTCGATGACAAAAACCTATTTACCAGAAAGTAACAATGTACGAGTAGGTAGGCTACATGGAGATTGAAAAAGTTGCCTAATAATACATGTTAATTACATTAATTCCTAACTGCTGCTATAAAAACATTATACTGCTTGGGTGGCGAAAGTTTAAGCTTATAGCTTTCTAAGTTTAGGCTTTGAACTTTCTAGCATAGTTGTATGTTTTATACTGCGATCTATATCGAAATGTATAGGTATGTCTGGAACATATAAGAAACTTTTCATTTTTTCGTTTTATTTTTCAAATCACATACGAATCCTCGAAAAATCATATCATGAAGGTGACTGCATGTGGAACAAGATAAATGGAAGGCGCAAATGGATATGGTTTAACTCCCAATCAGTATAGTTTTTTTAAGAAAATATCCTGAATATCATTTATATAATTCTTTCAAATATTGTTTTTAGTAGAACTGATCACCTACGCCCCAAAAGGAACTTTTAGCTTACCTTTTATAACTCCCGATTATTCCCCCTCAGGGTAAAATTTTGAATACCCACCAAATTTGTATCTCAATATTTTACAATTATAGTTTTTTCCCGACTCATTTTTCTAGCTTCTCGAGACATATGTATATTTTCCCTTTTTACCGATTTCCCTTTAGGAGTGGTTTAGGATAAATCGTGAATATAATTTATGGAAAATTTATTAGGCTTAAGAAATATTAACAAAATTATGTAGCTTGACCGGTTATAGAGATAGTTTTACCTTTTTTTACCCTTTTAGTTGTTGAATTTCTAAAAATATCTAAAGATAAACAAAATACAAACGGAGCTGCCATGGAATTCACTGCCCGAATTTGGGTCCATCATAATACTATTATTACACTTCTAGGGAGTAAGCGGTGGATTCCGGACTAACGACCTGCTGTGGTAGGTTTAGGACAGCTGTCTTGTCATATGTGAGCGTACACCTTACCCATTCGAAGCCATAGAATTTGAGATGCGGAAATCGCGGTTTTAGACATTTTTTTCTAGGAAGGAGTTGATCATTTTCCCGGAGAGACCAAGATCTTTAAAAAGGTGAAACAGAGATTTGGCTGGCAGGCGACGAGCACCAACTTCCACTGCTTGAAGGTGAACGGTAAGGCCGATCCGGGTGATGGCATTAGCGAGATCATGGTATTTATTTGTACTCGTGGTCTTTGGGATATTTGAATCCCATAGACGGAGACGGAGACGGAGACGAAAATGACATTGGTAATTACCGTCCAATATCGCTCCTTAACATCTTGTCTAAAGTAGTGGAAAAAATTGCCAAAAAGCGTTTGATCTCCCATCTAGACAATGAGAGTCTTCTATCCAGCAACCAATTTGGGTTTAGAAGCGGTTTAGGAACTAATGAAGCACTACTTACTTTCACACAATACGTTGTTGAAAACCTCGACAAGGGTAGTAAAGTTTTAGCGACATTTTTAGATTTATCGAAGGCTTTCGACACGGTGTCACATATAATATTAATCAAAAAACTGGAACATTATGGAATAAATGACACAGCATTGCAGTGGTTCCAAAGCTACCTTGCGGGAAGGACGCAAACAACGTCGATACATGATCAACAAAGCGCGCCACTTAATGTATCTTTCGGTGTTCCCCAAGGTAGCGTCTTGGGACCCGTATTGTTCCTAATATATATAAATGATTTATGTGATCTACCAATAAAAGGAAAAATAGTGGCGTTCGCGGATGACACCGTGTTACTTACGTCTGCTAACAATTGGGAAGATGCTTACCGCAAAGCCCAATCGAACCTAAATCTGACGAAGCAGTGGCTCGACAACCATATTCTCACTTTGAATATTTCTAAGACAAAGGTTATACAATTTCACATCAAGGCAACAATAAATAATTCAGAAACCGAAAACCAACTAATAATGCACTCAACTTTTTGCTCTAGATCTGACGTCTGCAATTGTCAAACCATTGAAAGGACTAGGGAATATAAGTATCTGGGTGTCACTATGGAAGCAACATTGACATGGAAGCAACATGTAAGCAACCTAGCCACAAGTACAAGAAAACTCGCCTACGTGTTTAGAGAGCTTCGAAATGTTCTACCAAAGCCCCTTCTCAAAACTGTGTATATGGCGTTGTGCCAAAGCCTGTGGTCCTATGGCACAATCGCATGGGGTGGTTGCACCACACAAGTACTCCTTCCTCTGATCAATGCGCAGAAACTGATTCTGAAGGTCATAAATAAAAAAAACCCTAGATACCCCTCAGCGAAACTCTATACAGAATATGGAGTACTTGATGTGAGGCAATTATTTATAAAACAGTTACTAATTCAGTTTCACAGAATTAAGGATCAACAGGCAAAAAGCCAACAAATTAAAAACACAAGGCAAGCTACTGGGTCAAATTATAATATTCCGATTGTAAAGTCTTCATTTGCGCAAAGGCATTTTTACTTCCTTGCGCCGAGATTTTATAATAATTTAAATGAGAGTTATAAGAATGCAAGCAACTTAAATTCATTCAAAATACTTATAAAGAAGTACCTGCTTGAAAGGGGTCCAATGTATGCTGAGTCTCAATTGCTCTCGCTAATAATTTAAGTTGTTTTATTAAATTATGTATTACTAACTAATATCAAATCTCGTGTATTATTTGCTTATGTATATATAGGTGTAGGTATGTATATATATATATATATTTATGTATGTGTGTATGTATGTGTATGTATATATGTATATATTCTTATGTATTATGCAATGCAACGTAAGTTCATAACTTCAAAAGAGTCAGCTCATCGATACCATTGATTTTTAAAAATCAATGAAGCAGCATCCCTAGATACGGGTCTCTGACCTAGTTAGGAATGCGGATAGACATTTTCACCATAGGATGTGCTCAATCTCTCCCAAATCAACCATAGTATGTTAATGGTGTGTATATGACATAATTATAAAGTTATTGTAAGTTAATAAATTAAAAAAAAATAAAAAAAAATAGAACAGTTAATTCTACGATAAGGGCCATCTTCCGAGATAGAGAGTAAAGAGTCATATCTGGACGGAGGGCTGTGCATCCGAGACTTTCAAGAAATGTATACTACTTGGAGACCGAATTGACCTCCAGAATCCAATCTAAAGCTTTCTCGATTATTGGCAAAGGTTTTGGAGTGAAATGTTTTTTGCCTTTAGAGCCGTTCCGCACAAACTGTATTGGGGTTTTGGAAGTTACTGTCAGACCCTTGTTGTCAAGAGCCACTGAGAGGCTAATACTGCGCGAATAACAGCAAAGAATAAATGTACCGGCCTTGATCTAAGGCCACCTTATAGCCAGCTAGAATATGTCTAGCTATGCAAGGGGTATTGCTACAGAGGGGACATGAACTATCCTCAGAATAGCTTTAACAAGCGAGGTTAATGGCGTCTCGAATTGTATGCTGAATGGCATTTAAATAAAATTTAAGCATCTCTGGCGTCCAGTCATAGAGCACTACCTTCCAGTGCATTGGAGGAGGAATCCAAAAGTCCCCAATCATTGTCCAATCATTCTGGCATTGAAGGCCAATAGTGTGAGCCATACTATTACTGGCGTAATCTCCTCGCAAGAGAGACTTCTTAAAGTCCACATTGCTCACGGTTGTACTGCCATAGCCCAGTGTCATTCTGGCTCATTTCAACAAGAAACTTTATGCGGGCTAGTAAATCATTTGACTTACTACGGCCACTTATTACGTGCTTCGATATTGCCGGATCCTTGGAATTGGACAGATTTGAAGTTTTGGTTATTCTGGGGTTGGTGTCGTGCAAAGAGGGCAGTTTTAAAGCTAGTACAAAATTGTGTTTGGCCCTGAAGAGAGTCGAGGGGTCAGCTGGTTTAGCTAAGGACAACTATGATTTCAGACTAAATGTCACCAGGGCATGCAGATGGGACAGTTGGGTTTTGGTGAAATCGTATATATGAAAAGGCCATGACAATGAGAAGTTAGACAATTGTCATATATCCAAGCCGTTCGAGGGCTAGAATTGGCAAGGCATCTATTTTTGCCAGGCAACTATTGAAATGCTCTATTATATGGTCGCCAGAGAGGTCTTTGCCCTAATGGATTATTTTCCCGCCAAGGAATTTGAAATGGCTATTTGGGTCTATAAGGGAGATATTTGAGCCCATTTGAGCGGTCATAAGACTTACATTTTGAGGTCTATGCGGGCGAGTCCAAGGCAAAAATATTTGGAGGGCTTCACTCTTATACAACCTGACCAGTCGCTGAACAGCTCCACTTTCTGTTATAGCAGGGGAAGCTGCTTGGGGCTCCTGATAATAATAGTAAGGTCCTTGGTAAAAGCGAGGTACGACGAGGTGTATTGGTCGTCTGTTTTGAAACGGTAACCCCACTTTTTGTCAAACTGGGCCAGGCTCACCAGCAGCATAATGAAAACGATATTAAATGTCGTCGGAGAGAGGCAACAACCCTGAAATAATCCAATTGAATATGATATAGAGCGGATAGTCCATTCTTGCGTTTTGATATGGAACGTTAAACAGTTGAAGTAGGAGGGTACATTATCACGCACCACAGGTGGAAAGTTGTACCAGCGGAGTGCAAAGTGGAGAAGACTATGTCGGACTGACCCAAAAGCGTTCTCTATGTCGAGCCAGCGTACGTTGACTTGGCGCTCGTGCTGTCTCGCATCCTTGATGGCAGCAGCCAGGAGAGAATCGTGCTCGAGGCAGCCTGAGACGCCACGCATGAAGCATCCGTAGCCCCGTTGACACCCGTTCGCCTCGTTGTTACTAAAGTTAAGCAGCGGCGGGCGCGGTCAATACTGCGATATGTCACCGCCTGAGTGTTTGACTGCGTGATGCTACAAATGCCCACCTAGAAAATGGTGCCAATACGCAACAAGACGGATTCCACAAAAAAGCATATGCCTTGTAGGTAAAAAAAATAAAAAAATAAAAGCCTTTTTGTACTGACACTTCAAGGGACTCATTCCAGTGCATGGATTTGCTCATCCTCGTGTGGATTATGCCAAAAACGATTTTGGCCACAGTATCTGTCAGAGCAATGGGCCGAGCGTCCTTTGTTCCGGTGTACACTGGGACTTTCGGAATTAAGATGACTGTCGCTCGGTCGAAATTCTCTGGGACTACACCGCTATTCTATTCCATTCTATTCATTAGTTCATTTTAATAGCCGAGTATTTCCACTAAATTTAATTTTTCCAGCTCATTTTTTTCCATATTCAATTACCGACTATTCCTTTAAAGAGGTGTTTTGGGAAAATTCTTGAATATGATTTCCAGGCAATTATATAGGGAACCTTTTTTGAGTAAACCTAATATGTTATTTAACAGTGATTAAGATATATTACAAGAACTGCAAAAATATCTTAGCCCTATTTGATTACTAAAACCCCGATTATTCGCTTAAAGAGTTACTTAGGGGAAATCCTAAATATTATTATATCCTTTTTAGAGTAAGGTCTGATATTTAATTAGGATAGAACCGACCTGATATTTAATTATGCTTAAAAATACAGTTTAGCTCTTTTCGATCTCTTTAATCCCGATTATTCCCAATAAATGTTTAAGGGAAATCCTAAATATAATTTCTAGGCATTTATATGAGGAAGTTTTTTTAGTAAAACTTACTCGATATTTAATCGGGATTAAGAGATATTAAGAAAACCGCAAAAAAAATATTTTGATCCCGTGGGAGTGCCTACGTCCTAAAAGGAACGAACTCGTATAATAAACAGAGTGTTATTACTGCACGGGCATTTTTTGTGAGAGAATCTGTACAACAAGGTAGTCACTTTTGATTAAAAAAATGAAAAAATATATATAATTTTTAAATCTATTTAAATTTTTTTTTTGTTGAAAATTTGAAGAAGTAGACTGTTAAATAAAGGGTTGAAAAGTGTTTTCTATGTAGCATAAGGTTCTAGCATCAGCATAAGGTATCTAGCATAAGCGCTAATAAGTCGTAAATAGACAATATTAGCGACATGTTACCTACCGCTACATAGTGCATCGTGATCATAGCTTTTCATATTAATCAAGAAAAAAATATATTTTTGACTTTTTTCAAAAAAAAAAAACAAAAGTTTCATACTTCGTTGTACTGATTTACCGACAAAAAAATCCCGTGCAGTAATAACAACCTGTATATAAAACTTCACCGCTTCATTTTTAAATTTTAAAATAATAGTGACCGAGGAAATGTGAATAAAATCATGGTAGTAAGGTTAATAGGTTGCGCAGTTTGTCGGTTGCATCTTGCAGAGTTAATAGATTGCTCATATGGTTAGCGACCATAGAGAGCAATCTATTGCGACCATAGAGAGCAATAGGAGCGTCTCCGAAAGATAAAAGGCTCCGGGTCATAAACTTACGATATTTTCGAAAATAACCGAACATTTATATATCTTACATTTATATATCTAAATATATGGATAAGAAATAGAAATAATCGTGCACAATCCAATCGTCCATTACACGCATATTTTAAATCATGGTAGTAAGGTTAATAGGTTGCGCAGTTTGTCGGTTGCATCTTGCAGAGTTAATAGATTGCTCATATGGTTAGCGACCATAGAGAGCAATCTATTGCGACCATAGAGAGCAATAGGAGCGTCTCCGAAAGATAAAAGGCTCCGGGTCATAAACTTACGATATTTTCGAAAATAACCGAACATTTATATATCTTACATTTATATATCTAAATATATGGATAAGAAATAGAAATAATCGTGCACAATCCAATCGTCCATTACACGCATATTTTAAAGGTCAAACAAAAAACGGTCGCGCCGAAAAATTCTATGAGATTATTTTTCAAACGTTTTTTTCGCTATATTTAATCCGATATCAAACGACTCATGATGACACTGTGATTTTTAATACTAATCCGCTAACGATAAAGAAATATCAGTAAATATTGGCCGGTTCGAGCCAGCAGTCGCGTTTTTTTATAAAATAAGTGGACTTAATTAAATAGGATATAGAAATGCAGATCTTCAGCTCTAGTTGTTCAAGCCAGAAGCGATTGGACGGCAAAACAATCATAATAACAGGATGCAACACGGGAATTGGCAAAGAAACTGCAAGAGACTTCTACGAGAGAGGTGAGTCACTGTTAATTTTTTTAATCTTTTATCGTGACTTCGAATTTCGTGCGCTCATGGCAGGTAATACGTCTGTATGTATGTCAAAGTCACGACATATCTATTAGTATCAAACAGGAGCAAATTTTTGATATACAAACAGGAGCAAAAATAGTATGTTTCGCTGATGATACAGCCGTGGTAAAAGTGGCCGCAATTTTTGAAAAAGCTGAGCTGTGCCAATAGATTGGCTAAACCACAATCTACATTCCTGAAATGCTGAAAATACCGAAATGTTAACTTTTAATACAACACGGGTTGCTCAGAAGTCAAACAGTTGGTGGTCAGATTGCATATTAAATACTCTAATGTAATAAAGAGGCATACAATTGTATCTGTCCAGCAGCAGAGCAAGTTGAATTGGTGAAATATCTAGGTGTTTCTATTGATTAGGATTTATGATGGTATGAACATATTGATACATTAGCAAACCTTGTCAGAAAACTAAAATGTACTATCCTAATGTGATAAAGATTTACTTCTAATGAATGAGCAGTGAAGGTTTTCGCGTGCTCATGCTATGTCAATTGAGTATCGATAAAAAACACACAAGTAAACAAAGCTCATTTAGTCCAACGACTGACATTCATAAAACGTTTTCCTAAATTAATGTTCATATAGTTTACACTGAGACGTAAGATTCTCGTACGGTAAAATACTCGATGGATTTATTTCTGTAAGCATGACTATAATTTTGTTGATGAGCAATTTTAGCCCATGAAGACGTTTCCAGTGCTCAGATATACAGACGATATCACAATTTCCGATCGCATGCAGCAGAATTTCAACCAGAACAGTTTTTTTGATATGTACTGAATGTTTTGGTATAAGATTGAGATGCAAGGACGATATTTGTAAAGTTTGACCGTAGATTTACTTAACATTACATATTGTCAGTGACTTCCGTGGTAGCTGCCACGGTAAATTTCTTAAAGTGCGAAACGCAGTGAGGAAGGGATGGCTCTTACTGCCTGCTTATGGAGTATAAGTATTCGAGAACTATCAGTTAAGTTTCTCCATAGAAGTATTCCGTAGGCCATTTGCGAATGGAAGCAGGCAACTTATGCTAAGAGAGATGCAGATTCTTCAGCTAAGTATGTAATTTTGCGCACAGCATACATCGCAGACGAGAGGCTACTTCTAAGTTAATTTATGTGAGACTCCCAGTTTAATTTATTGTCAATCACAGGACCAAGAAAAGAGAATGGGCATTTTGGGCTCACATTTCCGATAGCTGTAAATCATATACCAATGGAAATATCATATTCAAAAATCATATACCACTATTAGCCTTATGGTTTAGGACAACAATATTTTGATCACTTACGAGAAAGCTAGTGTCATCCGCATATAGGTTTGAATGGACGTTTTAGGTAAAGAATTTTCAATATCATAAATAAAGAAGAGAAATAGTAAAAGTCCAAGGAACGAGCACTGTGCGACTCCACGATATGTTTATTTCGATGTTGATCTCGATCCCTCTATTTCAACAACTTGACACATAACCATTAAATAAAATTTTAACAAGGGTTAAGCGGTGCGCCCTCTAACGGTAGGTAAAATATCGCGAATAATCAATATTCGCGATATTTTACCTACCGCTAGATGGCGCAATGCGCTTTACATGTTATACTTTTTTTTATTTTTTTTTATTTCTGAAAAATTAAAAACGTTTTTTCCAAAAAAAAAAATAATTTAGAGTTGCTTACTTGCTCGTACTGATTAACCCACTACAAGCATGTAACTAATAAAAAACCCAGCCTGTATATATATGTTACTGATAGATATTAAATAATACATTGTAGATTTAAAAATGCCTGCGTTAGTTTAGTATATCTGTTATAGGATACTGGTTCAAGGATACCGGTAGGGCTTTTTGTGTAATATGTAATGCAATATTTAGTTGTGTAATTTGTAATGTGTAATGTGTAAATTGCAAACAGTGCAATTACTAAAATCTCTGAGCCAAGAGAGAATTTCAAGGGTTATTTTCGTATTCACCAACCGAAAATGTATAAATGGTGGCTACTTTATTTTTGTAAAAAACAAAAACACTGTGGTTATTGAACTGTGTTATAATCAAATATATCAAAAATATCTTAAATCGGTCTAATCTTTTTATCCAGGTGGAAGAGTCGTTATGGCATGCCGCAATATCGTAAAGGGCGAAGAGGCCAAAACGGACATTCAAAAATCCACTTCTGATAAGAAGAATCTGGGAGTATTGATCCTCAAAAAGCTGGATCTGAATTCGTTGAGGTCTGTCAGGGAGTTTGCTGACGATATTCTGAGAACAGAAGAGCAGATCAACATCCTGATCAACAACGCCGGCGTGATGATGTGTCCTAAGGGTGAAACGGAAGATGGGTTCGAAACACAATTCGGCACCAACCATTTGGGGCACTTTCTCCTCACGCTTCTTCTTTTGCCGACGATCGTGAAAAGTGCAACAGCGAGGATCGTGAATGTGTCATCTATGGCACATGCTTGTAAGTAAAATCTACTCAGAGAACTTATAAGAGCACTTATAAAACCCAAATAATATAATCCCAAAACGATATTTTTCAAAATGTTTACTACCTACTAAAATCAAAATATCGATTTAAAAAATAGGTTTCACCGCCATATTTGCCGGGATTTATATGAAATATACTTTTATTTTTACTTATTTTTCAGACGGCACTGGTAAGATAGATTTTGAGGACCCTAATTATACAAAGAGAAGTTACAGCCCGAGTGCGGCTTATGCCCAAAGCAAACTAGCAAATGTAATGTTTTCGAAAGAGCTCGGCAGAAGGTTGAAGGTAGGGTTTCAAACATACTTTCCATACTTTCTTCACATACTACAAAACAACGGCTCTATACTTATAGTCGCCGTCACCTCAGGAAGTTTTTACGATATTTAATAGTTCTGTCTTTCGTGAGGTGAGCGTAGAAGACTTGGGACGAAGCAGACCACTGTCTAGTTATGCCACTTGCCCGTAAGAGACCAACTCTTTACCGCGAGAAGCCGGGTGTGCAACCAGCTGTCTGACACTCGGGCCCTTACCTCCAGTTACGGCCAGATTTCTCCGGCCTCCCGACTGGTTACGGGTTCGAGATCGCTTACGCGGTCTTACGTGATCCTTACGATCCTTGATCGCTTACGAGATCCCTTACGTAGCTGGGTTTCGGTGTCTACCGAATCTATCGCGGACCATGACATCCTTTGCCGGTCTGTTCACCCGGTATCAGGTAGCCGATTGGTCATTTCAAGAGCAGTTGCAGTAAACTTATAGGAAGCTCTATAGGAAACAAAGCTGTTTCCAGACGCCCCCGGTCATCAGTCGGAATGCATAGTCGATTGGCTGAGGCCGCATGGTGCTCAAGTCGTCCAGGAACGCCCGAATGGCGATTCCCAAGGGAACTGGCCCGCAGGTACAGAGTCCTACCTTGGCTCACACTTCTGCGTGGAGGCTGCCAAATGGGTGCTGATCTGTGAGTTGGGCCGACAAGGACACATGCATCATAGTGGCCCAACTGCACTAGGCCCATTAGCTCCCCGTAAATTTATACAATAAAACCCATATTTAACAACTAAAATTCTCTGCAATGTTCGTCTACGACACGACAAAGAGTAAGTCTACAAGTCCCCCCCCCCCCACCCCCCCACACCTCCCCTGACCCACAGACCATTTGTATCCCTTCTCACTAAATCAACTATATTCACGTTTGACTCTCACTATTGGTAATGAATAAACAACACTAACAATGGTATTGTCCACAAACTCGTAAATGTCGCTCTTCGACATGCAATCAGTTTTTGAAGATCATCAATTGGCTCTTTTATCCTAAAAGTAGGCGATCCTTTCGCTACGCTTTGGTTAAGAACTATGTGTGTAATTATTTCTCTTTTTTTTAGGAAAATGGAATTCAAAATGTGAACTGCTATTCTCTGCATCCCGGCGCCATTGCGACAGATCTAATGAGACACATGGATTCTATGTTTTTCAGTGGTAGTTTTAATTACGTGTTGAAGCCACTTGCGGGGCTGTTCTTTAAAACGCCAGTGCAGGGCGCTCAGACGACGATACACTGCGCTATCGATGAGAAATGCGAAAATGAATCCGGCTTATACTACGCGTGAGTTTATATCGAATTATATAGATTTCGTACCTAGTCATTTCGAGAAGGAAGGATTTTGGACAAACATCATACCGTAAGCGGGGATGACGTAGAAAACCAGCGGTAAATTGGACCAATGACGTTTCATCTATTATAATTAAACTTGACCGTGTGTCCAAACCTCATGTCTAATATAAAATATTTTACACTCTATCTTTTTCTTTCGATTTATTTATCCATAAGATATAAAATTATAATTAATTAATTACAAACTATTGATTAAAACTAGTAGTGGAGTAGAAATAAGTTAAGTGCTTAACTAATCATTAATAAAAAAAGGTACAGGCCAATGTGGATTATACTGCCTCACTAGACTTAGGCCTGTGTCGAGGCAGTAGTCTAGTAAAGTATGTCTGACAGCAGCTGTGTCATCAAAAATATATAATATAGATAATATAATAGTAATATAAGTGAAATGTTATTATTAATCGATATTTTTAACTTTATGATATAATGGTATTATAGATGTGACATTAAATAGCATCATACTAACGTATTACTGCATATATAGTTATACTATATCTAATAAACTTAAAAATTCAGTTATAGCAATATCAAAAATAACAACAGCAATAATAATAATAATAAAAAATACGTAAGGGGTGACATGTCAATAAGTTAATCATGATAAAATCAAAAATAAAATGATATAGTATTGATTGCAATAATAATTATGTATGTAAATCATCATTGACATTAACATCGAAAACCGTGCTGAAGAAAATGGGGGTGCGTTGGCTACTTGACAAAAAGAGAAGGGAAAGTAAAAATCTACTAAAAAGTCTTGCCTAAAAAAAATAGAAATACAAAAAAAAAAGGTAACCTATTTCAAGAGGTTTATATAGAGGTTAATTATAGAAGTTTATAAAATTATTTTATATTATTCACTACACATTTTGATAATTTTCAGAGAATGCAAAGTTAAAAAACCACTCGCTGAAGCTGAGAACGAGGAGTCCTGTAAGAAACTGTGGGATGTATCGCTGAAACTCGTCGATTTTGATGACAAAAAAACTATTTGCCAGAAAGTAATTATGTAAGTAGGTCTACTAAAGTACCTAAGTATATTCGGAAAAATAAAAAAATATGTAATTATTCATATTAATTACATTAATTGAGAAATGTTATTATAAAAATATGATGGTGCTTGGGTGGGAAATGATTAGGATTTAGCTTTCTAAGCAAATCTGTATTTTTATACTACGTTTTATATCGAAATTTGTAGGTACCTATGTCAGAAATACACACAAAATATTTGTAACTTTATTGTTTTATTTTTTAAACCACATACGAATCTTCGAAAATCATATGATGAAGGTGAATGAAGATGGAATGGAAAGGGTGAATGATGCAGACGAATATAAAGGGTTTTCTAATAAGTGGAAGTCGATTTTGACAGTCGGTGGCGGCCATGTTGTTTTAGCGGCGTCTGTCAAATCTGTTGTTTATTATACAGTCACTCATGCTAAATCACCGTGGGAAGTGACACGATTGAGCAGGATGTCCAAATGATAAAACTTTATTATCGAAGTGTTCGTTAGTGCAAACGTTGCGCGCGTTGCGCTCATTTTACATGGGTCTTTCAAATAAAAAAAATAGTTTTGTTAATCTCACGCACACCTTGTTTTATTCTATTTCAACATCGATCCGCCCTTATTTGAATACCCTGTATTTCAAAGCTGGTAATATGAATACACAGATATGACACAGAAAGATGCGTATTCATATATTCACGGTGGTAAATATAGTTCATTAGACAACAATATGAAATCGAAGACAATCGCGGTTATTTGACATTATAAATGTGATAAAAACGAATTAACCGCGTGAACCCCCGACGTTTTGGCGATGTTGCAACGGCCGTTGTCCAGGATAAAGTAAAGTGCTGCCAATCGTCATCTGCGGGTAGGCGGCAAACTGCTGCTGTTACTTCGTGGATTATTACGGTGGTGGGTGGCGGGATCGGCGCGCGGGAATTTTGAAAATCCGCCGCGCACCCGACGCTCACCGTACCTTGCGTTACGTCCTTTCGTTCGGCGATGAACATTTGAAACATTTTAAAAAGTGGGTTTCGCGTAGAAGAGAATTTGTAACCGTCGTCTCTATTGAAGTTTGGGGTTCTTCTTATTTCAATGGCTTCCCGGATCATGCGAAAAAAGTAAAATCGTTCTTTGGATAGCACAATGGGGTTTTGAAACTGCAACTAGTGGTTAGTTTCCTATCCAATATATGTTCGCAGATGTTAGAATATATGTTCTGTATCCAATAATATATTAACAGTTCGAAGAACTTATTCGTTTAGTCACGTAAATAAATAAGATGCTAAACAAATTCGATGTAAACATGATCTCAAAGCAGACTCAAAATATAGCTCAATCTCTGAGGCCTGTTTTATTTTCTTTAAACCATTTGATAAGAATTCCTACACCTGGTTATGTCAAAATTAACAAAAATTGCAAAATAATATGTAAATATATACCTAAATTATAAGGTATAAGGTATGAATGTTGGTATTACAAGGTATGGACGTTGAACATTGAAGCGCAGATTTTCTGAGTTATACAGAGAAAAAAAATTTTTTCACAATCAAAATACTCACCCGGCAATATAAGCAGTTATTTTTAATATTAACATAGGTTTATAGTTTGCGATATTTCATATGTATTTTATTTATATACCTTTTATATAAATAATATGAACTGTATTGTTTAAATAAAACGAACTAAATAAGGTATTTTACAAAAAAGTGTAAAAATTTTAGGAAATATTTTGGAATTTCAACACACTATGACTTTTTTCAGCCACGTACTTCAGCTTAGCTTGCAAAGAATGAAATGTTACATTTGTAATACGCGTTCGTTTGGTGTATGTGGCAAAGTGTTACAACAAACTTCGCAAGTGGTTACGAAATTACCTATTGTCTTTTACCAATCATACCAGTTAGGTAGGTACTACATTTCTAGACAATTCGTAACCTAATTTATGGCCTGGTCCAGCAATCCTGACATCGCCAATTTATTTATTATTTATTTAAGAATTAATTAACTATAAAACGTTGATTTTGCTTACAATTACTAACAGGAACCGAATGGCATGGAACCTTTTGCTTATTTGATTCTGTCACCCAACTGGGACTAGCCCGTTCTAGGGTGTACAGGACTCTAATATTACAAAAAAATATGTAAAAGTTTTAGTAAAATGCTAAATAAGCTAAATTGCCCTAAAACGTGGTCCTCAAAAAAAAATATTTCAAAAATAATTTAATAAATAAAATGCAATTCCATTATATAATCGACATTAAATGGAATATAACATTCGATTAAATAGTGAATGACAAACAGAGTAGGTAGTCTTAAAAGTAAAATAAAGAGAAAATAAAGTGATATGTAAGAAAAGAAATAAAAAGTCATTAATATTTAATATACGTAGGTACGTACCTATTATGTTAAGTAATATAAAATTTAATATAAAAATACCTAGTCAAAAAAGTACAATTCATCGTCAAAACAATATATAACAACAAAGTTAAATATTTTTTGGTAATTAGTTCAATGATAAAAAATAGTCAACATCCATATTTAAATATATATTAATAATTTGTCCACGTAAGTTTTATTAAACATTTTTTTCTAATATACTATAGTATCTTCCAAATAATGTTGAGATTTTTCGTTTTATTTGTATATACGTATTTCACTATATTTATTGAACTAATTATTTGTTTATTGTTATTTTAGCGTTCAAATTGTTAAATAATGCAATCGACCATCCCCCCCCCCCCCCCATCACTTTATTTGGCAGAAATCCCCTCGATGGGTGTTTGTCATTCTCTTACAGGAAGAATGCCGTTCTAGAAGATGACTATTTTTTGTGTTCATCTACTGTTGTATAAAGTCAGTTAATTTAATAAATTCTTAAGAAACCTTTTTTATATAGTAAAGTATTTTATCGGTATGCATATCCGTATTCCTATCCATATCGATATCCATACCATATATTAACCATATAAATATACATTATCATCTCTCTCTCTATTTCTCTCCCAAGTTTTTATATTACTTCTGGGTACACAGATATAACTATCAACTATATCGACGATTTCATTTGAGAGCTAGGTCGAAGTTTTCTCAACTCACCTTATTTTGTATTCCCATTATCAGTCGTTAGTCCCATTATGAGCCTCAAGGCAATCCTCAGTTTTGAAATAGATTGATAAGCGTAAATAAATACAAGACATGCTCTTATAATAATGAATGTGACAACGATGTTTCATCTTTTGGCCCCATTTATAAGCAGTGAGCGGTTGTGTTCTTTTCCAAAGAAATAATTATAGTAATACTATGCAGATCTTCAGCTCTAGTTGTTCGAGCAATGCTCGATTGGAGGGTAAGACTGCTATAATAACAGGATGCAACACGGGAATTGGCAAAGAAACAGCAAAAGATTTCTTTGAAAGAGGTAAGTAGTCAATACGGTTTTATTTTGAGTAGATAATTAAGTACCCAGGTGTGTAATCGGCGGTTCTAAAAATTACTCGCTGCTGATAAAAATAAACGGTACATTAGAATATAGCACAGAATTTCTCACATTCAGTGGGTTAGCTAGTGATTGCAATAGCGGCTAAAGTCCCGGCCAAACAGAACGCGCGCGATCTCTGTATCGTATGATATTACAGTGGGCCCGATTGCGTTTCTCTGTGAACTAAAACTGAAATTAGTTCAAGCGAACGAGATAGAGCAATACGAAACGAAGCGCAGGAATATGAAACGAAGCGCAATCCACTCTAGCGTATTGCGCTGTCTCGTTCACACGAACTAATTTCCGCTTTTAGTTCACGAAGAAACGTAATCGAGGCCAGTGCGAATTAATTGGAACGGAGAGTATTTTTCTTCAAAAAGTGCTTTCTTGGACGTAAACATACAAAAATAGTAGGTACTGGTAGTTATATATTGTTAGTTTTAATATAGAAAGTGTCCTCCTTTTGCGTTGATAACACCTGTCACGTTGCGTTGATAACACCAGATTTAATTTCGACCAATATATTGACATCTTATCAAACCATATGATACGGGAGCTAAACAGTGTATACCTATACTTCCAACGTGGGAATTATTCAACGGGACCTTTTTCACACAGAACCAAATTACTGCATTTGGATGGCCCGGAAACTCCCCCGGTCTCAATCCGATCGAAAACCTCTGGGTCATTTGCAGGGATGGATTGTACAACGAAAACCAAGATGATCAGTGCAGTAATTCAAGTCTGGTATCGCGATGATGAACTGAAAGGAAGCTGTCAAAACCTGGTAAATGCTACGCCCACAAGAGTGAAAGGTGTTATCAACGCAAAAGGAGGACACATTCCATATTGAAGCTAACAATCTATAATTACCAGTACTGTTTTTGTATGTTTATGTCTAATAAAGCACTTTTCGAAGAAAAATACTCTTTGTTCCAATTAATTCGCACGATACTGTTATAGCATACGATACAGAGACCGCGCGCGTTCTGTGTGGCCGGGCCTTTAGCCGCTATTGCGATCACGAGCTTACTCTCAGTGGGTTAGCTCGTGATTGCAATAGTGGCAAAAATAAAAATAAAAAATCAATAGTATTGTTTCTTTATTTTTATTTTTTAATTCTGATTTTTATATTTTGATAATTTTATTCATATTGTTTTTTACTGTTAGTCTTATCCTTAGTTAATGTAGTTTCTCACTCTAGAACTGTATATTTTTTCTAGTTATTTTACATTTTCACAAAATTTCTGTTTTTTTTTTTGGGTTTTTTAATTATTTCTATTTTTGTGTATTTCTAGTTTTTTATTTATTTTCCTGATTTTCTGATTTTTTATTTTGTTATTTAGATTTTTATTAGACTTTATTGTAATTTTGTGTATAATTCGAAATTTAATTTCTATACCCAAACATTAAAAACGTTAAAAAATCTCTGCCATCTATCGACCAATAGTTGCATGATATAATTCGTTCTAATGTTGATTTCCTGATTTATTTACGAATGAATTTTAATTTTTTGATCTAAATCTTTTTTACCCTGGAGATATATAATATTTTTTGTGAATTTTTACCAAATTCGGCGTTTTGTAGTAGTCCATTCAAGTGCAACATATGGCTATTTATTATTATTTATTCTGGACAGACATTTTTGCTGATAAGTCCAGATCAGATCTTGTAAAGCTAAACAATATTAACAGAACATAAACAACAGGCAATATAAACGATATTAACAATTATTTAGGCACAAATCGAGTCTGTTTGTAATTTGATTGACAGAGCTTGCACTAATCACTTCAAATGCTAGTTTATTCCACATGTCCATTACGCTACTTTGCAGAACGTTCTTAAGAGGATTAGATTTTAATTTTGTACGGTTGAGTTTTTTTTGCGTTGAGTTTGTTGAGTTTGTAAATAATCGAATATTTTAATATGTATAATATTTTAAAACACCTTGTTTATAAGGGGTGTTATTACTGCACGGGTTTTTTTTCTGTAGTTGAATTAGTACAACGTGGTAAGCAACTTTTGATTTAAAAAAAATGGAAAAAAAAACAAAAAAAAAATTTTTTTTTGTTTCTTTTTTATATTGGAATTTTTGAAGAGTTTGACTGTTAAATAAAGGTTTGAGAAGCGTTTGAGCGCGCTGCGCCATATAGCGGTAGGTATTAGGTCGTAAATAAACAATTCAGCGACATTTTACCAACCGCTAAATAGCGCATCGTGACCACAGCTTTTCATACTATTTAATCATAAAATTTAAAAAAAAACAAATTTGAAAAAAAAAAACATTTTTTTTTTTATTTTTCAGTTTTTTCAATTTTTTAAAATAAAAGTTGCTTACCTCGTTGTACTGATTCACCCACAGAAAAAAAAGCCCTTGCAGTAATAACACCCCGTATAACTTGTGTACTTATAATAAATAACTACTAAATTATTATATTGTCTAACTTTGACATACCTCTTATTCTTTTGGGCCCAGACTTTCATCGGATTCTGTCCTTTTTAAATCTTCTGGGAATTAAAATATTGGTACTAAATAATAGATTGTTTATAACTCTAGGCGGAAGAATTATAATGGCATGTCGAGACCTCGAAAAGGCTGAACAGGCGAAAGCGGACATCGAAAGATCTGTCTCCGGAAACGCAAACCTAGGAATATTAATCGTCAAAAAGCTGGACCTTAGTTCTCTAAATTCTATCAGGGAATTTGCCAATGAGATCCTTAGAAGCGAACCACGGATAAATCTTCTGATCAACAACGCCGGCGTAATGATGTGCCCTGAGGGTCAAACGGAAGATGGGTTCGAAACGCAATTCGGCACTAACCACTTGGGGCATTTTTTACTCACGGTACTCCTACTGCCGAAGATAATTAGGAGCGCACCGGCGAGGATTGTCACGGTGTCATCTAACATGCATTATCGTGAGTATGATTAATATCGACTTGCAAATGAACTTTACCTACTGCCATTTCATTCATTGCCAGCCATATTTGGAACACTTGGCGGCTCCAAAGTTGTCTAAGAATGTTGGTATAACATTTGTTATAAAAACTTGATTAAGTTTAAAACCTAGTGTTACAAGTATCTAAGCTATGTTGGACAACAATTGGGGACTTTTGAATTCCTCCTCCAATGCACTGGAAGGATGCTCTATGGCTGGACCTCAGAGATGCTTAAATTTTATTTAAATGCCTTCAACATACACTTCCAGACCCCAGTAACCTTGCTCGTTAGAGCTATTTTGAAGATAGTTTATAATGTCATATGCTGAAGATAGTTTATGACATATTCTAGCTGACTGCAATGTCAGCTAGAATAAGGACGGTATGAATTCGATCAAGGACGGTACACATACCGCCACGACAAAGTCCTTGCTGTAATTCGAGAGGTAATTATCCTCTCAGTGGCTCATACCAACAAGGGTCTGACAGTACCATCCAAACCCCCATTGCAGTTTATGCAGGACGGCTCTAAAGGCGAAAAACATTTCACTACAAAACCTTTCTCAATAATCGAGAAAGCTTTAGATTGGATTCTGGAGGTCGACTCGGCCTCTAAGCAGTATAAATTCCCTGAAAGTGTCGGATGCACAGATATAACTCTTAGTCCAGATATAACTCTTTACTCTTTATCTCGGAAGATGGCCATTATTGTAGAATTAACTGTTCCATGGGAATCAAATATCCCAAAAGATCACGAGTATAAACTAAATAAATACTATGATCTCGCAAATGCCTTTACCCGGAACGGCTTCGCTATTTACATTCACATGGTGGAAGTTGGCGCTCGTGGCCTGCCAGCCGAATCTCTGTTTCACCTCTTTAAAAACCTTGGGTCTCCAGAAAAATAATGAACCCCTTCCTAGAAAAAATATCTAAAACCGCGATTTTCGCATCTCAAATTCTATGGCTTCGAAGGGGAAAGGGGTGGGTGGTAAGATGAATGCTCACATGTGGCAAGCCATATATCTGTCTTAAACCTACTACAGCTGGTCGTTAGTCCGGAGTTCATCGCTCACCCCCAGAAGTGTAATAATAGTATTACGATGGGCCCGACTCCGGTCAGTGAATTCCATCACAGCTTAGTTTGTATTTATTAGGTGTATAACTTAATTTTTACAGATTTTTCAGAAAATTTATTTAACATAAAAAAATAGAGAACGAATTTAATTATGGAAATTATGTCCATCGAGTTCTGCGACTTCGCGGTTACCTTCTCAGGTAACATACGAATTCCGTCGCGAAAGAAACTTTCAGGCATCGAGGCATTAAAGTCATCATCGTATTTAAACACATCGTCCAGCGTTTTGGACTGTTTATCCACTAAGGCGCGCTGTATTGATCGGAACATATTGAGTTCTCAACTACAACGGGCAAGCCCGTCACCACAGGACGTTTTAACGATTCGTCGTTCTATCGACCTGCAGTGAGCGTAGAAGACTTTGGACATAACAAATCCGACGTCTAGCTACGCCACAACCCGTAAGAGACCAACTCCTTACCGCGAGAAAGCCAGGAATTACTTCCCAGCGGCTTGAGAAACTCGCGCCCTTACTTCCAATTGTGACCAGATTTCTCCGGTCTCTCGATTGGTTCCGAGTTCGAGGTCGCTTGCGCGGTCCTCTCCCTTACGAAGCGGTGAAACGGAGTACACCGAATCTATCGCGGACCATGGCGTCCTTTGCCCGGCTCTGAACCGTGATCGGATGGCCAATGGTCATTTCAAGAGCAGTCGCCGTAAGGTACGCAACCACCCCTGCTCTATAGGAAACAATACAGTTTCCAGAGCCAGAGGTTTGATTCCCGGGGGAAACTGGTTTCTCGCCCCCCAGAGTCCTACCCAGGTTCGCACCCCTGGGTAGGACTCTGGGCCCATGCTGGGTTGGCCACAAAGACCCATGTGTTCAGGGTCGGTCACACTCACGGGTCAACACCCATCCGACGGCCTCCACGCACGGGGTGCGAACCTGGGTAGGACTCTGGCCCTGGTCAGTTTTCCCTGGGAATCAAACCTCTGGCGCTCCTGGACGGTCTGCACACCGTGCGGCGCAAGCCAATCGATTGTGCTCTCCGACTAACAGTCGGGGGAGTCTGGAAGCTGTATTGTTTCCTATAGACGGGGGGTGGTTGCGGCGACTGCTCTTGAAATGACCATTGGCCATCCGATCCCGGGTAAGAGGCGGGCAAAGGACGCCATGGTCCGCGATAGATTCGGTATTCACCGTTTCACCGCTTCGTAAGGGAGAGGACTGCGCAAGCGACCTCGAACTCGGAACCAATCGAGAGAGCGGAGAAATCTGGTCACAGTTGGAAGTTAGGGCGCGAGAGTCGGGCCCGCCAGGTAGCATAACTGGCTATCTCGCGGTAAGGCGTTGGTCTCTAACGGGTTGTGGCGTAGCTAGACGCTGGATTGTTTTGTCCAAAGTCTTTTACGCTCACTGCAGGTCCATAGGACGACTAATCGTTAAAACTTCCTGTGATGACGGGCTCGCCCGTTGTAGTCGACAACCCAAGTTGTTAGTCAGAGTGCACAGTCGATTGGCTTACGCCGCACGGTGCGCAGACCGTCCAGGAGCGCCAGAAGTTTGATTCCTGCAGGGGAAACTGACCAAGGCCAGAGTCCTACCCAGGCTCGCACTTCATGCGTGGAGGCCGCCGGATGGGTGTTGACCCGTGAGTGTGACCAACCCTGAACAGAATGGGTCTTCGTGGCCAACTCAGCAAGGGCCCGTTAACTCCCGGCTCTGAGCTACAAGCTCTTGTTGCGTTTGCATCGAGTCTTCATCTAGTAGAGCTTGCAATTCCGCATCATAAAACTTTCGAGTCTGTCCGGGGCGCGGCTGGTCACTAAGATCAAAATCACCACTTCTAAAGAGTTTTACCAATAAAAACACGTTTCATAGGACATAACGTTGGCACTACAAATTAATTCCCGCACTTTAGAAGTATTGTTTCCTTGTTAGAATTCGCATAAAATGCAGTGCCGAATGTGCAGTTTATCAGTTGCCATTGTAAACTCTGCTATTAAGAGAGGTTATGTAACTCACGTATACTTGTCGTTCTAAAACCTTGCTTTCGCTCCTTTTAAAACCGCAATAGATTGCAAAAATATTTCTATTTTAAATATAATTTTAAGCTCAGAGAAAAAATCTGTAAAAATTAAGTTATACGCCTAATATTTAGTGATTATGTCAAAAACCTACTGCTATGCGTCTCTATGCTACGTATTTAGTAATTAACAATTTAAGATAAATAAATGATTAATATTATTAGTTGATTGCCAGGTACCCTAACTCAAACTGTCATACTCCTCATACTTTCTGGTACCAAAGGACCCAATAGTATCGAAGCACATTATTTATATATTTTATTTATTTATTTATTTATTTGTTTCAAACATAATTATAAAACACATAAAAATGGTCATACCAAGTAATGGTGCGAAGAAACAACGGCCCACATTCACATGACCATGCTCAGCGCATACCCAACTAGTCCAAATATAGCCTGTATCTGGGCATACGACTTATTTTCTGACTTAGGTGGAGAAGCCTAACTGACGTAGGTACTCATATAGATACATATACACATACACATATACATATACATACATACACAAATATATAAATATAACGATCTAAATATATTATAGTATTATTCTTTTGCATTATATTACAATATAGTACATTTTGTTTAATATCTTATATCATATTATATAGTATAATAGTAAAGTTATGCAGAAATATATATATTTTTTTTAAAGATATGACTTGCAGAAGTTCGTTCTCTGTCCTTGAACGACCTGTCGTCAAGAAGCCATTTTATTATATTTTAATATAACAATGAGTAGCTTCAATGAATTAAATCTTTTACATACAATCGCGGATGGATTTCCACAAAAAACCTTACTTGAGCCAGCCAAAATGGGGTTGGATAGGGTATGGCCATACACCGATGAGCAATTTGAACCTAAAGAAGTCCCAATTGTGAGGAGATTGTGTTAACATGGTTCATGTGTTGGTCCTCAATGTCTGAATGACTGTACAACAGTTGGTGACTTCTGTATTTCCACTTCAATGCCCTGAAAGATATGATTTCTGTTTAGACACCAGACGCTGCAGTTTTATTTGAATGCCGACATATCGTCTGAATAGCTCCAACGAGGATATCTGGCAAGGATATGGAGCTATTCAGAGGTTCATGTCCCCGCTTTAAGTTCATTTAGTTCAATTTATCCACTAACCACTGCTCCTACTCTTGGATGCGTTATATAATTTTAAAATTTTATATAATATCTTGAAGATAGGTCAAGATATTTTTTATAATTTTCAGACGGTGAGAAAAAAGTTGATTTTGAAGATCCGAACTATACAAAGAGAAAATACCACGCCGTTAAGGCTTATGCCCAAAGCAAATTGGCAAATGTAATGTTTTCAAAAGAGCTCGATAGAAAATTAAAAGTAAGTTTTTGTTTAATAAAAGATTTTTTTATATATATTTTGTTTATCTCTATATCATTCATGTACACTAGGAGGTGTCGACTACAACATGCGAACCCGTCACATCAGGAAGGTTTAAAAATAGTGATCGTTCTGTCTCCCGTGAGGTGAACGTAGAAGACTTGGGACAAAACAGTCCACTGTCTAGCTACGCCAACTCGCCTGTAAGAAGCCAATGCTTTAACGCGAGACACCGAGAATGTGTAACCGGCCGGCTGACCTCGCTCCAGTTTCAGCCAGATTTCTCTGGCCTCCCGACTGGTTACGGGTTCGAGGTCGTCTCCCTTATGTTAGCGGTGATTCGGTATTAACCAAATCTATCGCGGACCACGGCGTCCGTTGCCTGGGTCTCATACGCCAATTGATCATTTCAAGAGCGGTTGTTAAAGGTTAACAACCACCCCCACTCTATAGGAAACAATGCCGTTTCCAGACTCCCCCAGTTATCTGACGGAATGCACAATCGATTGGCTGACACCGCATAGTGCGGAATCATCCAGGAGTGCCCGAAGTGCGATTACCAGGGGAAACTGGCCCACGGGTACAGAGTCTTACCCGGGTTCGCACTTCTTCTTGGAGGATACCGGATGGGTGCTGACCCGTGAGTTTGGCCAACCCTAACAGATGGATCATAATGGCCCAACTCCACTGAGCCCATTACCTCCTATATCATACCTGTTCAACTAGAGCTGTCGACTACAACGAACGCCTTACCGCGATATATGCAGGTAAATCCAGGCCGACACTCGTGCCCTTACTACTAGTTGCAACCAGATTACTCCGGTCTCCCGACTGGTTGCGGGTTCGAGGTCGCTTGCGCGGTCCTCACCCTTACGTAGCGGTGAAACGGTGTCTACTTAATCTATCGCGGACCACGGCATCCTTTGCACGGCTGTTCACCCAGAATCGGGTAGCCGACGGACGTTTCAAGAGCAGTCGCCGTAAGGTGAACAACTACCCCCACTCTATAGGAGACAGTACTATCTCCAGACTCCCCCGACTGTTAGTCCGAATGCACAATCAATTGGCTCACCCCGCTCGGTGCGCAAACCGTCCAGGAGCACCAGAAGATTGACTCCTGGGGGAAACTAGCCCTCAGGCCAGAGTCCTGCCCAGGCTCGCACTTCATGCGTGGAGGCCGCCGGATGGGTGTTTACCCGTAAGTGTGACCGACCCTGAACAAATGGGTCTTCGTGGCCAACTCCAACAGGCCCATTAGCTCCCAAAATGGTATCAAGTACTTTTTTCTTCTTTTTAGGAAAATGGAATAGAAAATGTCAACTGCTACTCTCTGCATCCAGGAGCCATTGCAACTGATCTATTGAGACATCTGGATACAATATTTTTCTGGGGTAGTTTGTATATCATAAGGCCGCTTACGAAATTGCTCTTGAAAACGCCAGTGCAGGGTGCTCAGACTACGATACATTGCGCCATCGATGAGATGTGCGAAAAAGAATCTGGACTTTATTATACGTGAGTAATGTATGATATTGAGTTTTATAACCGTTTGATCTAAAGATAACACGCCATAATTCACAATCCTTTTCAGCTATATATGGGTTTGGTTTTAACTTTTGGTTAACTTTTTTTCAAAAAGTCTTATGTGATGAGTCTCTCCGTCCACCCGTCCGTCTGTCCGTCCATCCGTCTGTCTCTCCGTCCATCCGTCGGTTTGTCCGTCCATCCGTCCGTTTGTCCGTCCATCTGACCGTCTGTCTGCACCTGGATCTCAGAAACTGAAAGTTCTAGGGTAAAATGGTTGACGGAAAATGAATCTGTAAAGTCTGTAACTGGTTCCCCGCCACATGTTGTGTTTATTTATTTACTTCTTAATCTTTTTCTTTAATTTGTTCAGTTTTCTATTGCTTTTGTAAGGGTCGCTATTTTCAAACACTATTTATTGACGTATGTTTGCAATGCGCCCGGTTTAAAACGTCAAGCGAGCTGTATGTACAGTGCCAATATGCTTCCGTATGCTTGGTGAAATATTAAGGCGAGACAGTCCTTAACGAGCAATGACCAAATATAACATTTCAGATATTTTTTTCATATAAATTATACTTTAGATGACGGCAGCGCTGTCCGCAACTGATTTCTTCCATCAGAGGGCGAGTGAGCCAGCGAGCTTGTGCCAGCGTTGCCATATGCGCAATTTAAATCCTATCTATATGATTTATTTTTGCAGTTGAAAGATGTACGATCGCAAGATATGGTCGCGATATCCGCACTATTTATGCGCGGCAATATCTCGATTATCGCCGCTTATCACAGCAACCCCGGCAGACATGTTGGACTGTATATATAGATAGATTTTATTTCATACTGGGGTTGTTCCATAGGTGAAACCGCTGCTCGCCTACTGACGAATCTAATGTTCTATCACAGATAGTCCGCCAATGTAATTATTGTCAATTCGTCACTGAGGAATGTAGGTTGGATTGAGTCAGTAAAGTTCAAGTTCAGTTAAAGTAGGCTTTCAACCGTGAGTGACATCACTTTAGTGACGGCACTCTTTTAGTCGAGTCACTCTGGCACATAGGTGGATTTGGGGGCGGGTAGAACCCCCCATTAGCGCAGAGGGCGATTTTTAAAAAATGTAAAAAAAGATGTTATACAAAATCTATATATATAACTTCTCATACAATTAGATACACCAAATTTTTACCAATGTAGTTATTTATCTCGAATTTCATCCTGGACTTTAGAAGGTCCTGCTAAAATCGCAAACTATACCAGATTGTAACAAGGAAGGTAAACAGGAATAACACCCAACATACTTGTGTTTTATAACCCCCCAACCGCGGAAGACGGTCACTGAGCGTTCAGCTCTTTCCATACGCTCTTTCTGTACGCTATTATCGCGTTGCATATAATTTCTGTCTTTCCGCTATTTCGCCGAATCAATCTTTTTCTGCTGCTCTGTAACATCGAGTCGCATTTTCCACATTCTTGAGTCGCAGGGCTAACAGGAACGGACAAGTTACGACCTGTATCGTAGAATATAGACCAAATCGTTCAAAATTCGCCTGCGGTTGGAGGATTAATTGCGAAGAAACTAGATTATGTATAACTAAATTAATGAGATATTTAGCGAAAAAACAAAAAATAACAATTTCCAATCGTTGCAAAATCATAAAATTCTTCTCGCCGAATGCTAATTCATGGTACACTCTACCAGTAATAGATACACCATTAGTTTACCAAACGATGGTAAACTAATGGTGTATCTATTACTGTAATATTTTGCAAACATGAGAAAAGTATAAAATTTAATCATTATGAACAGCCTTATAGACACCGTTTCTTGAGTCTACATCTCGCCTTGTATAATGAAACATGGAAATGTTTCCATTATTAATTTTACCTTCCGGTTCTTTACAGAATTAAGTTATCGACAAAACCTTCCATTTCATCAGATGATGTCAGCATATTCTCATTTCGCCCCTCATACTCGTATTCAATTTATTAAGATGTTCAAAACAAATCCGTTCCGAAATCCAACTTTGTCCACCAAGTTTTATTGCTGTTTATGTCCACAAATGTAAAAGTTACGTTTCCTTACCTAATAAAAAATAACTCAAAAACCTGGCGACACACCAGAAGGATACTAGCAGCAAACCATTGTGCCACGGCACACTGCTTAAAAATCACTGCTCTTGTGGGAGAAAATAGTAGTGAACATCCTCATTGCACTTTTGATAGAGTGGATAGGTAGAGCAATAAAAAACTACACTTCTTTATCAGTCTAAGGAATCTGCAAATTTATTTTCGATATTTCAGGGAATGCAAAGTTACAAAACCACTTGAAGAGGCAGAGAATGAAGAATCCTGTAAGAAGCTCTGGGAATTGTCAGCGAAGCTCGTTAATTTTGACGATAAAGACTTATTTACCAAAAATTAATACAAATGCATAAAATGTTGATGTCATAATGCACATTATTTATTTATATATTTTTATTGTTATTCTACATGGTAAACTATTATTCTCCTATATCGTTTTAAGATTAAAATTACTTAATTACTATTATTTAACTATTAAAATTATCCTAAAATTTGAATTTTTACAACTTATTATATTTTTACAACCTATTTATATTTGATGTTTATATTAATTATTATTAGGCATAGGTAAAGTGTATTTTATTCTCTATTAATTTCAATATTTATACTTTTTATGTTTTCTGTTAAATATTTATATTATTCACATTTTGCATTTAGCATAACGAATATGTAATCAATAGATTATAATCTCCATTAAAAAGTTATCATTTTAATTTGTTTTTTTTAGTCTGTTTTTTTTTTTAGTGATTGGCAACGTTAAAAAACGCTAATGAGTTTCTATAAGACATAAATCAATTTACTTTTGCCGAGGATAGTTCATGCCCCCTTTGTAGCAATACCCCTTGCACAGCCAGGCATATTCTAGCTGGCTGCAAGGTGGCCTTAGATCAAGAACGGTACACTTACCGCCACGACAAAGTCCTTGCTGTTATTTGCGAGGTAATTAGCCTCTCAGTGGCTCATGCCAACAAGGGTTTGACAGTACCCTCCAAACCCCCAATACAGTTTGTGCGGGATGGCTCTAAAGGCAAAAAACATTTCACTACAAAACCTTTCTCAATAATCGAGAAAGCTCCAGATTGGATTCTGGAGGTCGATTCGGTCTCTAAGCAGTATAAATTCCCTGAAAGTCTTGGATGCACAGCCCTGCGTCCAGATATAACTCTTTACTCTCTATCTCGGAAGATGGCCCTTATCGTAGAATTAACTGTTCCATGGGAATCAAATATCCCAAAAGACCACAAGTACAAATTAAATAAATACCATGATCTCGCAAATACCGTCACCAGGAACGGCTTCACTGTTCACCTTCACGCGGTGGAAGTTGGCGCTCGTGGCCTGCCAGCTAAATCTCTGTTTCACCTTTTTAAAGATCTTGGTCTCTCCAGGAAAATAATCAACTCCTTCTTAGAAAAATTATCTAAAACCGCAATTTCCGCATCTCAAATTCCATGGCTTCGAAAGGGGAGTGAATGGGTGGTAAGATGAACGCTCACATGTGGCAAGACAGCTGTCCTAAACCTACCACAGCCGGTCGTTAGTCCGGAATCCACTGCTCACCCCCCAGAGTGTAATAATACTATATGATGGGCCCGACTTCGGTCGGTGAATTCCATGGCAGCTCCGTTTGTATTTTATTATTAAATTTTATTCTATTTTAAAGTTAGATTTAAGATATTACCTACGATTTGTGTAACGCTTGTTGCAAACTCTGTTGCCATAATAAATAAAAAATAAACAAATATTATCCATCATTGTGACTAAAATATTATTGAGTCATAATTTTGCTTATTATTAAATGGAAGTACAGTAGGACCTCGCTTATCCGAGGTAATGTAAACCGAGGGTACCTCTCATAAATGAACTCGGATTAACACGGATTTCATTGTAAATCGAGGGGGAAACATACAGTAAAATTTAAAAATGAATGAAAACTTAGTCAATTAAGTAAAAGAATACATTTATTACATATTTAAAAGTAGTCACTTAAAAATGTATTACAATTCATACATACATAAATTATAAAATACAGAACTGCATAGTAAAATTGGAACAGGGGGTGATGTTAGAGGGTAAAAACACGGCCTGACCGTGGCCTTTTCGACCTCGGTTAACCCGGAACTCAGTTAATCGGGGTTTGGATAACCGCGGTCCTACTGTATTATGTTATCATGTAAATCTGTATCATGACTCAGTATTATGTATCATGTATCAGTAAATCAATCTGAAAACCTGAACATGTATCATGTATGTAGTAGGAAGGATAAGGATTCTAGAAATATTAAAATTATGTCATCGCTGATTATAAAAGTTTATTATAATTTATTTTACAGTATAGGATAGCCATATTGAATAAAATGTTACGCCCGTTACAATTACTTAAAACTATTATAAATAGGAATACTTTCGAAATTATGTCTAGGTTACCTACTTTTTAAAGCTCAAAAATGTCATCATAATTAGTACGTAAGTTACATTGCAAAGGCCAATCTTAAACTAGTGTAGATATTTTAATATCAGTCTTTTGAAAAGCGGTATGTTTCAAGTTGCAATATTATTTTCAGACTTTAACTAGGAAAAACGTGGTATTGATGTTTGCCTGAAAGCGCATTCACCAGTATTAAACATTTTGGGCATGTACTGTTCATTACCGTAAATCGAAATTAAAGTCAGAAAAAACAAAAAAAATATGCAAGGCTAGTTGCTGAAAATATAATGCAGTTGCATACGGAACTGATTTTTTTAAGGTTTTTAAAGACAGTGGTGGGTGGTTTTCATACCTCAAATAGCAGTTTAAATGGATCCATTGCTAAAATACGCTTTTACCATTGTCATAGAGTTCAGCGGCCCCATCGTCGATTGACTGATCAGAGCGCACTATCAGCATTGGACCTTTGGTTATCGAATGGCTCGGGACGTAGGTGTCTTTGTGTACTTTGGCCATATGCAGTTGAAGGTCTTTTCTGCAGCTTTTGATAACTTTGCATTCAGGGCAGTGGAACAGCCATATTTTGTCGTGCGCCTAAAAATTCAAAATAACAATTATTGCCTTATAGCAAATTGATATAAATATACTCAGATGGCCGATCAACGCTGCCAGGCACAAAAAAAATCAACAGCTATCCTCAAAGCTGACCAAGCAATGCCACATGGCACTAGAACACATATCAGGATTCCTTTAGTCTGATATTGATGAGAAGACATTGAGGGCTGTCAATTAAAACGGGCGAACCCGTCATCCCAGGGAGTTACAACGACATTGAGCCATTCTGTCTCCCATGAAGTGAAAGCAAAGACTTTGTGTACAACACAATCCACAATCAAACTACGCCAACAGCCCGTAAAAGTATAACGCCTTTCCGCAAGGCACTGGAAAGTTATACCAGCGGGCCAACCTCGCACCCTTACATTTTGATTGGACGGATTTCTCCATCCTCCAGTCTGGTCACAGATTCGAGGTTGCTTGCGCGGCGTCTACCTGACGTTAGCAGTAATTCGAAGTCGAATTAAATCATCAAACTCACATAGGATTTATTGGGCAATGGATCGTTTCAAGGATAGATGACGTCAGGTTGACAACTACACCCGCTGCTTAAGAAACGTAAGTTTTCAGACTCCCCCGGTTATTCGCCAGAGTGCACAGTCGATTGGCTAACGCCGCACTGTGTGACCAGAATCGCAGATCCCAACTATCTACAACTGTAGGTTGTAGCCACAGGCATTTACAGCGGCCCATCCAGGTTAGGCTACCAGACGGGAGTTGAACCGTGAGTTGAGCGGACCCAATATAAACAAACAGGTCCAAGCTGCACAGAACCATTAGAGTGAGAGGATAGAGTGAAATTTAGGCAAATAAGAAAGCAGATAGACTGAGGAGAAAGAGCTCAAAGGGAATCGCAATTGAACTTAAATCTATACTGCCCCTGGCAGACGGATACACAAAAACAGCCCTGCATGTAATGGCGGATGACTGGAGGATGGGCGAAGGAGAAATGGAGTACAGCAAAGAGGTCTTTTATACAACCCAACCTCCGACTGACAAGGTATTGCTTGGACAAACTTGCGGATAGCAGTGGGCATACTCACTGACCATTGTAGGCTCGACAGACATTATTATTATTATTATTTATTTATATACACTAGCAGCTTTTGCAGCTGGTGCGTGTACTTCACGTGTTGAGTGTACTGTTTGTCTTTATTTTATTTTATTCCTTACACTTTTTAATTGCCATTTTTACTAAATGTTTGTCTAGTAGATTTTTAAAACCATTCACTGAGATAGCACTTATCACTTCTTGTGGTAGTTTGTTCCAGGAGTCCACCACTCGGTTAGTCATAAAGTACTTTCTTGGGTTGGAACTAAAACTGTTTCGGTTTAGTTTTAAGGAATGTCCACGGAGTTTCTCGTTGGTGTTCATTGTGTACATTGCATTAAGGTTGGCTACATCATAATGACCATTCAGAATCTTAAACGTCTCAATGAGGTCCCCTCTTTGTCTTCTTTGCTCAAGTGTAGTAAGACCCAGTGCATCCAAGCGGTTTTCATAAGGCTTGTTCCTTAGGGATGGAGCCATCTTGGTTGCCCGCCTTTGCACTTTCTCCAGCAGTTCAATGTCTAATCATGTAAAGAAGTGAGTTTGCTCTTTTTACAAATTCTACTATATGCGGTTCCCATTTGAGGTCCTGGGACACAATTACTCCAAGATATTTCTGTGTGGTAACTGTGTGTACAGGGGTTCCCTCGATCGTGTATTTGTGATGCGGATTCTTGGGACCTATATGCAGTACGGTGCATTTCTCTGCGTTTAGTGTGAGAAGCCAATCCTTAGTCCATTGCACGATGTGGTCGAGGTTGTCTTGAATCAGTTGACGGCTTATGACAGGATCTCCAAAGAATTTGGTGTCATCAGCAAAAAGCGTAAAGGATGTTTCCATAATCGCTTTGAGGTCTGTCAGGAAAATACCGAACACAACAGGGCCGATCACCGAACTGATCACCGAACATTGTAGATAGGTAACTTGTAAGGGTTGCGGAATGGACAAGAAGACAATGGTGCATGAGATTTGTGCATGCCCAACAATATTCATAAGAAGAGAGAGTAACACAGGATCACACTCAGTAGATCCGGCAGAAATATGCGAGACCCGACCTTTGTAGATTCTGTAAATAGCTTCTGGTATGAGCTGGTTGCTGTAGGCAGGAAAGTATACATGATATCACGTACAAAGGCTCAAAAAAGAGAGCTAAGTGCGACTGTTAGTCTACTGATAACTAGTGATTAGCCGAATACCGAATAGTATTCGGTTAAACCGGATATCCGGCAATACTTTTATATATTTGGTATCCAGCGGATATCTGGTTTACCAAGCGAATATTCGGTTGAGTAAAAACCATATGCTCAGTACACAAGTTAAGACGCACTGTATAGATCTATACACCTTCTTGATTGCCATCAGGAAGATGAAGATAAACTTCTTGATTTCCATAGACCATAGCTAGTTCTCATTCATCACTCGCTGTGATCCATGAAATCGAAGACAAGCGAACAATCTTTTCTTTAAGTGTGCAGTTTACGACATTTATTATGTTATTTTAATTTCCTTGTATATAAGTTTATTCAGATTTTTTTAGGTTTGATTTTACAATATATATGAGCAAACCGAATCGCTTATTATTTACTTATCCTTGGTTTACTTGTTGGTAAGGTTTTTCATATTTTTTGATTTACAGGAGAGATTGAGTGGTATAATTTTTTATTATACAGTAGAGCCCCGATTATCGGATGATCCGTGGTGTGGATTATGCGCAAGTACCGAGAAAAATAATTTTGAAGAGTTTGTGTTGTCGAGAAGCAAAAACGAGTGAATGTTTTTATCACAAAAAGATGTAAGTATTTTTTTTTGTAAGTATTGTATTTTAATTACTGCTTTTTAGGGATTTATATAGCAAGGGTTTACGCAATACTGTACATACATATTTAGCCTTTTTAGTGTTTTTTCGGATTATCGCTACCGCATTGTGCTTGCCACCCTATTCCGCAGATAATCGGGGCTCTATTGTATATTTTAGCGGATCTGGAGCCCAAACTTTCTTTTTTTTTTATTTTACGTCGCCACATTAAAAACTGGCTTTACGGACAATACTCACCCTCAATTTGTGATCTCTGAGCGCATACTTTGTGGTGTAGCGCATTTCACAGGCGTCGCAGTGATGTGGCTTCGGATCCGCATGCTTTTCGATATGCCTCTTCATGTTAGAGTTGTTTATAAATTTCTTAGGGCAGTGCGGGCAAGAGTATTTTTTCTCTCCTGTGTGTATAGTCTGATGCAGTTTTAAATAACTGAAAATAATTAGATAATATATATATTTTTAATATATGTGTATGTATACAGGATGTTAAAGGCGGATTGCAAAAGATTTTAACTGATAATTTGTCATGCATATAAAAATCAATATAAGTGTTTTTTTTTTGGGATTTTTTAAAAATTCCAAAAAGAATTCCCAAACAAAATTTTTATTTTTACAAGCTTTTATTTACCTTGCAATGTTTGTTACATTGTTTAGGTCAAATTTAACAAGGTGAATTAGAACCACTTCCTCTTATCCTATAAACTTGAAATTTTACATGTTGGTTCAGTTCCAATGATAATGCATTTTTATGGTGAGCATGACCTGATTCTACACCCAGGATTGGCTCCTGATGAGGATACACTTCCACGGTCAACAGCACAGACACACAATTTTGTATACGCATTCAATTATGATAGCCCGTTTTAAATTTTATCATGACATGGCTGCTGCACCCAGGGTTGGCTTCCAACGAGGGGACTCCTCAACGGTCAACAGCACAGAAACGAAATTTTGTATACGCATTTTATTACAATAGCCCGTTCTAAGTTCCACTATGATATGGCTGCTGCACCCAGGTTTGGCTCAAGACAGAGAATTTTAATAAAAGATTATTTTTCGAAATGTGTTTTTACTATTAACTTATTCTTAAGTTATGTATGATATATCATGAGTTAAAATCTTTTGCAATCCACCCTTTACCACCCTGTATATATGTACATTAGCTGATCACAGTATTAGGGCCACTGTGCAGTTTTAGTCCTAAATTGCACTTTTCAATATCAGTAAGGTGGAGAAAATACAGAGTAGTTTTTGGGTTATTGCACAAAATAATTCCAAAATTAGTATTGCAGGGCAGCGAACTGTGTCTAGAAACCATAAACTGCATTTTGTAGATAGTAATAGTATACATTCCTAATTCACCTCTAGGTATTAATAATCCTATATACAAGGGTCAATCAATAAGTACCCGTGTGTGAAGACAGGTGGCGTTGCTGAGGGAAGTTGGCATTACCGTTGTACTGCCATCTGTCACACGACACCATACTTAATTTCAGACTGATTGATAGGTTAGTTTTTATTTGGCAGCCAGTTATATCACATGTATTTCGTGTTTCTCCATAAAATGGAAAAAGAACAATATCGATTCGTAATTCGCTTTTTATTTTTGGATGGAAAAACATGCGAAGAAATAAAAGCGAAGTTGGATGCTGTCTATGGGGAACCTTCACCATCTATGACAACCGTAAGATATTGGTTTAACGAATTTAAACGTGGTCGTACATCTGTTTTTGATGAGGAGCGCCCAGGCCGCCCGGCAGACGTGGTTACCGAGGAAATCGTTAAAAAGGTCCACGACATGATTCTCGCTGATCGCCGAACGAAAGTGCGCGAAGTAGCAGAGGCCGTAGGCGCGTCGTACGGAACGGCAATTAATATTTTACATAAGTTAAGCATGAGAAAGGTGCCGCAATTGCTTACGGTGGACAACAAGCGGATACGGCTGTCAATGTCGAAGCAGTGCTTGGACCTCTTTAAGCGAAATTCGCAGGAGTTTTTGCGTCGAGTCGTTATCGTTGATGAAACCTGGATCCATTATTATACCCCAGAGACCAAGCGACAGTCAAAACAAGGATTTTTCGGGGTGAATCTGCTCCGAAGAAGGCAAAGACGGTCCCGTCGGCCGGAAAGGTCATGGCCACGATTTTTTTGGGAATCCAAGGGAATAATCCTCATGGACTTTTTGCAGAAAGGAAGAACGATCACGGGGCAGTACTACAGTGAATTATTGGACCGATTCGATACAAAATTGAAGGAGATACGGCCCCATTTGGCTAAGAAAAAAGTGCTGTTTCACCACGATAACGCACCAGCACATTCATCCAGAATTGTCGCGGCCAAATTGCATGAACTGCACTACGAATTGCTACCGCACCCACCGTACTCGCCCGACTTGGCTCCCTGCGACTTCTTTCTGTTCACCAACATGAAAACGTGGCTCGGGGGAAAAAAATCAGCTCAAACGAGGAGGTTATCGTCGAGACAGAAGCGTATTTTGAAGAGTTTGACAAATCGTATTTTTTGGAGGGGTTAAAGCAATGGCAGAAACGTTGGGAAAAGTGTATTGTACTAAAAGGAGAACTTTTCTCTTCATTCCTAACACGGGTACTTATTGATCGACCCTCGTATTCATACAAATTGAAATACAAAATTAAAGCCATGACGGGCCAGAAAATGACATAATTTATTCTACTTCTGCTTCTTTAAAAAATATAATAGAATGCACAATCCGAGATGATGGTAGCGTAACTGGTAGGTTATTGAGTTTAATGTAACCCTCTTTCAACAGAATCTCCATCAGTGATCTCTCCCTTAGCATTTTCTTGGAACTGGTTAGCAATAGTGACTTGACCTCTGTGCTTAAAAAATGGAGGATTTCATGAAGTGACAAGACAAAAACTAAGATAAGATGAGTAAATTTTGAATTCTATAATAGAACATCATCTATCATATCATCCAACTGTCCCAGATAAGGGACGTCATTTTATTTACTCAAATAAAAAACTTTATAACTAAACATTTACCGAGCTTAGTCTTCAGCATATAATTTAATTCTCTATTATGAAGTAAGAACAGTAAAATTATTTATTCCCTTATGTAAAATTAAAGATAAAGTTACTTTTTTCTAGCCAACCTGCAACTTTAACCCTTGGAGTAAATGGGTATTTTCATGGATGCATCTGTCTCTTTTGCAGGATTTTCGGCGACATCGACTTAAAGTACTATAACTACGAAACTACTACACCAATCATAAAAAGAACAACTGCACAATGATTGCATTGAAATTTCGAATATAGAATATTGAAATATCATTTTGTAAAACAATTAGATAATTATGAATAAATATGAGAACGTCAAAGAAATGAAAAAAACGCGCGACCAGATTTGGTCGACTCGTACTCAAGGGATAATTGTTTCGCAACCAGATTTGGTTGACTCATACTCAACGGGTTAAAATAACAAAATTTTAAACCAAAAAAAAAATACAAATAATGCCCTTTTTAATTTTAATGTACGTTTCACGATTGCAAAAACAAAATAATACTAAAACTACTCTCAGCAGATTTTATATTAGTAGTTGTCCTAGCAGTGGAACACTAGGCATATCTGGGTTAAAAGATCAGAGTTGTTGAAAACTACCCATATTTTCGAGTGAACATCCCATATCGTTCATGTTCTTTTAACACTTTTTCAGGCAATATGGTAAAATATGCTATACTCACCAACTATCCCAAGTCTTGTAATCGCAGAAAAGGCAATGATAAGGCGTCACTCGGTTATGACTCATAAGATGTCGTTTCAGTTCGTGTTGCTGCAGGCATTTCTTGCCACAAATCTCACAGAGATACTTTCGTTCGTTGTGTACCTAAATAGAGGAAAAAAAAACACATTATTGCACAATGAAAGAGAGTTTTATTAGGTATAGGGAAAAGTGTATAATAGCGGGTACTCTTTTTCACAAAAAAAAAACTTCTTTAAAAACTTTTAGCAAAGAAGACAAAACCAAAATGTTTTACTCGCTAAAATCGACAGTCGACGATAGATTTCTCTGCTTTCGAGTGTGTTAAGACAATCCTTTGCAGACGGTTGATATGAGGGAGTTCTGAGTTCTTCCGAGGCAACAGCCAAATAGGTAGACCTCGTTGACAAATTAGTGATAGACAGAACCATCGCAACCCAGAAGCTTTCACCATCGCAACCCAAAGATTTGAAACATCAGCTGATTAAAGCTTAGTGAAAACCATGGTTTTTATGTATTTTTTTGGTTTGAACTATAATTTATGCCATAGTTAGTTAGTTAATTAACATGTCCGGGCCAGGTTAGACACATCTATCCAAAATATGCCGCCTGGAGTTCTTACTTTTCCCAACTAGAACTCTCCACCAGCTCGATTTTTGCAGAAATGGCGCTTGGCACTATGGTATTCCCCCCCCCCCCCCCCACACACTTCTTCATATAATGTAATATAAAAATCCCAAACATCTTCATATGAATTAATATTGTAAATAACGCAAAGCAAATTATGTTTTTCAAAAAATTACAAAATAAAAAATTCTACATACAGAAAGGAACGGAAAGTAAGTCTTGAAAGGAAATTTGGCCTGTCGCAAACACTCCATATATATTTAATCTCTACAAATTTATATGATTATGTGGCATATTTTCGGAATTTCCGCACTGCCCTCTGGGCTCCGGGCGGCAGATAGGTCTGCGTATGTTATATATTTTGCATAATAGTTGATAATTTATTTCACGAATCTAGAGAAACATACTGTAACGTCCCTAATAGTACCTGTATGTGGCTCGTGTACTGACTCTTCCTGGGAAACTCCTTGTCACAATCCGCGCATCGCCACCGCTTTGAAATATGCTCTTGTGAAGACATGTGCTTTCGCAGCTCCACCGCCGTCGAAAACTCCAGGCGACACTTATCACATACCAGGGTCGACGGAGATGACCTCTTCTCAGGAGGGACTACGGCCCGAGCCATCGGTTCCCACGCTATCCTGAGCGGTTTGTCTTCCGGATCGTCTTCCAGATCTGCAGCAGCATAATCCTCCACACCTAAAAGTGTAATTCAAAATATTGGCTGTATAGAAGGCAGAAAATCAGAAAAACAGCATTATTTATATAGTGTATTAGGGGCTCTCTAGACGATCAAGCATGGTTGACAAGCTTGAAGGGGATCGTGGCTGCCTCGTGGCCCGGGCTGGAAGGGGATCGTAAACCGCAGGAAATATGCAAATATTTTTTGTAATATTTACCAAAAATGCCCATTTTTGTAGTTTATACCAGGGAGTCAAGTTAATTAGACGTAACTGATTGATGAATGATTGACTCCCTGGTATACAACTATGCAATTAGGCATTTTTCGTATTTTTAAAAAATATTTGCATATTTCCTGCAGTTTACGATCCCCTTCCAGCCCGGGATGCGATGCTTGACAAGCATACTTGATCGTCTAGAGAGCCCTTTAGATTGCTCAAAGCCATACTACAATTTGGCAACTAGGATTTTACCTATTAATCTTCTATTATTATAAGACAAAAACAAATTTACCTTGTGAACTTTGTAACATCCGACGCTTCGGCGATGTTTACCTTAGACAACCTCGCCGAAATGTTGGGTGTTACAAACTTCAAGCGGTAAATCGGTTTTTATCTTATTTTCTATTATTACGTTCAATATGGCGACTTTTGTGGTATGACAGTATAGAAGCGCACTGTAGGTGGCGCTCTAAGCTTGCCTATACGGTATAAAATAATAATATATAAAAGAATTTTAAATCACAGCTCCTAAGTAAGATTTTAATATTATTTAAAAAGATGGTAATTTTAAATTTGTTACACAGGTTTCAATATTAATAATTATGCAGTAAAAGTTCAGATAAGACAGATACATAATACCAGTATGTAACCAGCCTATACATGATGTGGCGTAATGAATGGATAACCCTGTACCTATAGATGGAAGACATCATGGTGGTCCATATAATAAAAAATGACCTTAGTAAAAGTCTCACGGTTTTCGAGATAATCGTCATTTTTAGAAATTCTGAAAAATTTCACCCTTTGCCACTCTTTTTAGTGTTAAAATTGCAACATAAGGAGTTTTCTCCTAAAGCAATGATTTACAATATACAATCAATGACGATAGGGAAATGTTTATAATGATAGTTTGAAAATTGAGTTCAACATAAATTATTTTAATTGTGATAAAAATAACTAGATAAGAAATCTTGAGTGAAATAATTTTATACATTACCATTATCATCACAAGAAGTTTCTTCGGAATCTGCTTTCAGCCGGATGAAACTTTTTCTGAGTCGCTTATCAGAGTCCTCACAAGTGGTTCTGAATAAGATGGCATTATCAAGCAAACAGCAACATGCTTCACATACATTCTTCGGGAGCAGATCATCTTGCTGTTGAATGATAGGGAACTGTACTCAATAAAATAAATCGACGTCTACACAACAAAAACGAATAAAATCTTTATTATAAAAAATGTTTCTTTTGTGGTCATAAAAAAATCACAATCTCTGAGTCTATGAACTGGCATCTTAAATTAGAGGTCATAACAATAGTCAAAGAATTTCTACTTTTATAGCAAGTTCGCAGTTACATGGACTGAAGTCTCAGTGACTTTGGCAAGGGTATAGAATTTCCCCGAAACAATTACGAAGATTTTTTGGTGGCTCATTATACTATAACACTAGAATATGTTTAAAATAAATTTAACTTAAGAAAATTGTGTTTTACTTTTTTTTTTAACTAATGGAGATCGCACACAATTATGATTTGTATGCAATTTGGCAGTTAGCCACGCTTAGAACATGCAATATTTCAATTTAAAAAAAAACAAATTTGCATACAAAAAAAAACACAGAATCAGCATATCATTGGACAATATGCCACGGTTTTCCAAGCCGAGGTGTTTGCCATATTGGAATGCATAAAACTAAGTCTTCTTGAGTTAAAAAATAGAAAAATCCTCATCTGCTCTGATAGCAGAGCAGCATTGGACGCTCTGATTTAAGCCACCACAGAATCTTCTGTGGTCTGGGACTGTTTGCAAGAGCTCAACAAATTGGGAAAAGCCAACAAAATCACCTTAAAATGGAGACTGGTCCATCAAGGCATACCCGGCAACGAAGAGGCCGACAGACTGGCAAAACTGGGTACACTGGAATGCCCGGTGGAGCCAATTGTTGGGGTCCCCTTCGCTATAGGTAAGAAAATCATCGGAGACTGCTTGGAGCAGGAACATCGGGCATCCTGGAAATAGAGCCAAGGATGTCGCCAGGCAAAAGCCATGATGGAGCAAACACTTCCTAAGAAAACCAAGGTACTACTTGACATGAGCAAGAAGAACCATAGAACCACTATCGGTCTCCTCACCGGACACACGACCCTTAGAGCACATCTATTCAACCTTGGCTAGACCGAGAGCAAGGACTGCCGAATATGTGGCAATAAAACCTGAAAACAGTATACACATCATTGGTCGCTGCCCAGGCCTTGCCGCGAAAAGGGACAAGCCTTTCTCGAACCCAGCGATCTGCTCAACTTGAAGGTCAGTGATCTGTAAGTAGTACCAGGCTACTAGCAGACCACTGACCCAACCACAAAGTGGGTAGTTACAAAAGATCTTATAAATCCAGGTGACATCAAGGGCTGGTAACAAGCCCCCCACTCCGTTTACTACTACTACTACTATATGGCGGAAGGTTGTTAGTTTTTTATGAACGTTTCATAAACACCTATATGATTGTAGGTTAAGTTAGTTTTCTGAAGAAAAAAAAACTGGCAGAGTTAGCTTAACCGCAATAATTCCAAAATTTAAACTAAAGTCAATCTATTTTTAAACTGATGTGCTATATATAGGTGATAAAGTATAATCCACTTAAAAAAACTTCATAATTGATGCAATAGAATTTCTAACAAATCCCAGTCTGCCGAATTTTGAATCAAGCGCATGAACGGATGTAAAACGCTGACTCAGCTAACCCACCAAGGAAATGCACAAAACATACCGTAATGACAACGTTGGCAAATTTCAATATATCACTAAGCATATCCTTCCTGTGATTTTCACTAGTACTAAAAATACCGATTAATCGTTCGTCCGTGTACTTTGCACATATCCGGCATATTTTCTCAACTGTCGCATTCGGCGGATAGGCTTCAGGGGCCGAAACTCCCTTATTTTCACCAGTATTTACTCGTTTCAGCGTCAGATCACCCTCCAGTTTTCTCCTCATATCCAAGAGTTTGAGCAGTAATATTGCGCTCATTTTGCCCGTTGAATGTTTTTGGCGGATTTCAGATGAATGTATTATTGTATATTTTGTACATACTATTTTAATTATTATAGTAAAACCTGTAAAATATTCTAAACTAACGTCACTTTGTTGACTTCGGCGATTTTTTGACGTTTGGAGATTTGTTGTTGCCAGCTGCGAGAAAATAATTTTCGCTATTTTTAAACATCATCTAAAACTCAATGTTCAAAACATTGAAACATTCGGAGAGATAACGTTTCAGTCCTATTTCAGCGTATTTTGAAAATACGCCGCATTTTTAAAAAAATATTTCTTGTGACCTAACGATCCCAATGAATGTACAGATTTTGCAATCAATTTCGCACCAAATTTTTGTTTTTTTATACGGGAGTCCTTATAGTAGGTAAATCGGTACGAGCTTAATATACAACGCATTTTAGACCTAAATAAAAACTAATTTTTAAAAATGACAAACTTGTACTACTATGTTGTTTATTTGCTCGTATGTAATGATTTACCCAATTCAAGGGTGCCGTTTAATCCGTTAACCCGTCGCGGGGACGGACGGGTTAAATCAACCTTTATAAAAACGGGCCTGTAATTATATTATGTAGGTAATCAGGGTTGTTGCTAATGCAGGTGTTCTTTTAATATCAGCGGATGCTGATGCCGATGCAGATTTTTAAAAATAAATACCAGCTGATGCCGATTTTTATGAATTAGGTACTTAAATAAAATATATCCAACTATGAAATTGTAATTAAAAGGGATAATATCATTAGGTATTTCAAATGAAAATTCAGTTATAATACTTTTATGACTTTTGATTATCAAAAACAATGTTCTTACACTTTGAATAGGTAAAGTACCATTACCTAACAGACAAAGATGAAATACGATTGGCAGTTAACCACCTAACTTGGAATTTTATTAAAGGTAAAGTAATATTTTAAAAACAATAGCTGAGCTGCCTTTCAGATTGCAGCTGCAGCTGCCAGCAGAACACAATAGAAAGCAAACAATCGGCAAACAATAAAAATCAGCATTGATTAATGCGGATGCTAATGCAGATGCTGATATTGAAACCAATGCTGATAATTCGTTGATGCTGATATTCGCAACAACCTTGTTAAGTTATCTCCAAAATACATGTTTTTATAAGGGGAGCCGTAACCTTGGGGGAAATGGTCAAAACACGCTGAGCACAGAACTTCACTATCATATTATTGTTTTGGGACGCCCGGTCTAATCCGGTAGCCAGCCAACCCAGGGAGGGACTACCCCGGGAACCGGAGTAAACTCTGCCTGCGGCTACAGCCGCAGACGGAGTTTACTCTGTTAACGAACTGCAGGATGTATCCTGCAGTTCGTTAACAGTTGGGATCTAAAGTGCGCCTTAGAACACCTCGGGGCCCTGGTCGGTTGATTCCTCACCGGTTTGCTAGCCTTGTGCTCAACCGGCGAGGGAGCCTGGAAACACTTTTCGTTACTATTCAGGCCTGATTTCTGTTTTAGGATATATATGAAAAATTGCTGTTAATTAATATTGTGTTTAAAAGATTCGTGTCCCAGATTTTCACATTAAATCCCGTATTTTTACCATGCGGGTGGTTCTCCAAATATTGGGAAAAACATGGTTCCGGCATGAATAACTATGTTCCCGATGTCCCATAGTATTCTAATATTTTTTTACATGTAGAACTAAAGTACCTCTAACTTTGGAATATTTAACATGTGGCTTAATCATAATTGAAGGTCCTGAAAAAAAATGTGAAACCATGAAACTCTAATTACCGTCCCTGTCCCTTTCTCCATTTTTCGACTTTCGAGTGAATGGCATTCCACACTTGTAAATAATAGAGCTGTTTAACTTATGTATCCATAAACTACGATTCCAAAAGCTTTATTTTATATGGTTTTAATAAATCTTATTTCATATTTTATACCGTTTATAACGTTCCGAACCGATGTCACCACAATTTCTCAAATTACCGTTGCCAGTTTTCAAAACGTCGCACATCACTAATTATTACGCCAATCACTAGAAGGCGTTTGCTATAAAGTTTACCCCAGTGTGCCCTTTGCACTGATCTAGAGCGGACCTATCGGCTGCGCCTACTTTTGTCGATAAATTGCACGGTACGTCTAATTTTGGAGAAAAGTTGCAATTTGCGGTTATTTCATAATTACCTTCGCAGCGAAATTAAAGTGCGTGTTACTTGGTGGAGTTGTGGTGAATATTACTTATTATTAAGTTTGTTGACGTTAACATTTTTCTAGCATTACTTTTTAGTTTTATAGTAAAAGTAGCCCTAAAAAAAATAAAAACCATCAAATCATAATTACCGTTATCCTAATTACCCTCGCCACGATTTCAAATTACCGTCGCCAATTTGTATTTCAAAGGCGTTTATCTTTTTTTCTATGACAGATATTTAAAAAACTTTTACACTGTTATACAGTGCTCTTCAATATCTACAAAAAAAAAATATTAAAAAAAAATAAGAATAAAAAATTACTTTCTTTGAAATCAGTTAAAGGACGCCGGATTTCCACATTTCTGGAGAACGACCCATGCGTAAAATTAACAAATTTATTGGCCACTCTACAAACAGCTGTCAAAACGACCTTGCTGCAATATCCTGATGCCACTTTTTGACTGCATGGCAACTCCAATCGGAAGAAGAAGAAAATCGAGCAGCCATTTCGTTTCGTCGAGAACGAACGTCAAAACTCGTCGGATCGGTGCGAAAATGAAAGAAAACGTTACACTGAACGCATCCATTTCTGTTCTTCGCGGTTTGTCAAATTTCAAATCAAGTTCGTCTGGGGATGATGGGTTTGAAACAAATTATTAATTCAAGCTGTGGTTAATTTACAGAAATGTGATTTTAATGAGAGCGTCACACGCGTTGGCCTCTTATCAGGACATAATAAAAGATGACGGATAAAGACGCTAATGATGCACAAGTAGACGAAGAAAGTTTTTATTTTTTGAACAAAGTCTTGGCGGATAATGGCTTTGCTGGAGTGGACGGAGGTTTGTCAAAAATCTAAGGAACTAGGACAATGTCCAAATATATTTCCCTTCTGTTTAACCCTAAGAAAGCTAGCCATGGGAATGAAACTCACGACGGCATGTCTTCAACCCTTTAAAATGTCTTTGTAGGGGGTGTTAGTGCACGCATACTGATGTATAATAGTGGCTTATTCAATGAAGGCGACTTTTTTCGCCCGCGAGTTGTCGCAATGGAAAAACCACCGATTGGTGGTATGCCAATACCACCAATCGGTGGTATACTAATACCACCGATCGGTGGTTTTCGAGCAAATTCCAGCGGTTAATGCTCGGTACACACATTGTGACACGAGTCTACCCAATAGTTAGTCAACTGTGAGCGATCAAGCAAAGCCATTCTTATGTCTTCCATAGATGTAAATGCCTCAAACTTGTATGCATGCACCCTACCACTATGCCATGAAGGTATTTACTTGGGAAAGAACGTTCCGGAACATTATTGGGAACATCGTGGAGCATATCTACATAACCAACAACAAGAATGCACTAAACAGCTCTTGCCTTGAAAGTTTCCGATACAAGTTTGGATGCGTGCTCCACATCATGTCAACACAGTCACAGTATACCAGACAATAGCTTGTCTTAGAACGAAATTGAAATCAAAGCGAGCTACGTCACGAGTCCTAAAGGCTTGCGTATGGCTGCCATATGTCCACTGCTCCGTCGATGCAGATATTCAAACATTCGAGATTGTCGCCAACCTTCACCCGCACGTAACTCTAACCGAAGGCGTTTGCCGAGACGTATCCATATGCTCACTTCCCTCTCACCTTATCCCCGCATCGCCCTGTCGCTCGAGAGCGCGTCTATTGTTTTCTCAGTATATTGTGGTATGGCTAACTAATTTTGTGCACTAGAAGTCAAGTATCTCATCTACATAAATGTGTACCGAACAGAAAAGAAGGCGATTCATACCCACATATGCCTATGGCGAAGATAGTTAATTCAATAACCCCCCTTTTTCTGAATCATCTATAGCTCATCGGAGTATTTAGAGTTAAAAAAAATCCAGACAGCAAGCATACCATAATTGAGAGTCTACAAAAGTTTTGTATAACAGATATGAATTCGGTTATAGTAAACTTTTTTATTACTCGAAGAACAAACCCCATCGATGTGTACGCCATTTAAATTATACTCTCGATTAATATTATGAATATATTTAGGCCAGCACCACACTTGTGCCACGTATGCAACGCATTATGATGTCTGACCCTTGAATTTGCATGAAAGCAGACACACTTATCCCACTCAACGTCACATGGAATAAGTGTGTCTGCTTTCATGTAAATTCAAGGGCCATATAAATAAATACAAACGGAGCTGCCATGGAATTCACCGACCGGAGTCGGGCCCATCATAATACTATTTTTTACACTTCTGGGGGGTGAGCAGTGGATTCCGGACTTACGAACCGGCTGTGGTAGGTTTAGGACAGCTGTCTTGCCACATGTGAGCGTTCACCTTGCCACCCATTCACTCCCCCTTCGAAGCCATAGAATTTGAGATGCGCAAATCGCAGTTTTAGATAATTTTTCTAAGAAAGAGTTGATTATTTTTCTGGAAAGGCCAAGATCTTTAAAGAGGTGAAATAGAGATTTAGCTGGCAGGCCACGAGCGCCAACTTCCACCGCGTGAAGGTGAACAGTGAAGCCGTTCCGGGTTACGGCATTTGCAAGATCATGGTATTTATTTAATTTGTACTCGTGGTCTTTTGGGATATTTGATTCCCATGGAACAGTTAATTCTACAATAAGAGCCACCTTCCGAGATAGAGAGTAAAGAGTTATATCTGGACGGAGGGCTGTGCATCCGAGACTTTCAGGGAATTTATACTGCTTAGAGACCGAATCAACCTCCAGAGTCCAATCTGTAGCTTTCTCGATTATTGAGAAAGGTTTTGTAGTTAAATGTTTTTTGCCTTTAGAGCCATCGCGCACAAACTGTATTGGGGGTTTGGAGGATACTGTCAAACCCTTGTTGGCACGAGCCACTGAGAGACTAATTACCTCGCGAATAACAGCGAGAACTTTGTCATGGCGGTAAGTGTACCGTCCTTGATCTAAGGCCACCTTGCAGCCAGCTAGAATGTGTCTAGCTGTGCAAGGGGTATTGCTACAGAGGGGACAAGAACTATCCTCGGCAAAGCTCCAACGAGCGAGGTTACTGGGGTCTGGAAGTGTATGCTGAAAGGCATTCAAATAAAATTTCAGCATCTCTGGCGTCCAGTCATAGAGCATTACCTTCCAGTGCATTGGAGGCGGAATGCAAAAGTCACCAATTGTTGTCCAGTCATTCTGGCATTGAAGGCCAATAGCATGAGCCATACTCTTGCTGTCGTAATCTCCCCGCAAAAGAGACTTCTTCAAGTCCACGTCGCTCGTGGTTGTACTGCCATACCCCAGACCAGTGCCATTCTGGCTGATTCCGGTAAGGAACCTTTTGTGGAAGTCTACGCGGGCTTGTAGTTCATTTGAATCACTACAGCCACTTATTACGTGCTTCGATATTGCCGGATCTTTGGAATTGCACAGAATCGAATTTTTGGTTATTCTGGAGTTGGCGTAGAGCAGAGAGGGCAGTTTAAGCGCTAGCCCAAAATTTTGTTTGGACCTGAAGAGAGTCGAGGGGTCAGCTGGTTTGGCTAAGGACAGCCAGGATTTTAAACTAGCTGTCACCAGTGCATCTAGACGGGACAGTTGGGTTTTGGTAAAATCGTAAATAAGAAAGGGCCATGACAAATGTGACGTTAGATAATTGTCATAGATCCAGGCCTTACGAGGGCCAGAAATTAGCAAGGCATCTATTTTCGCCAGGCAACTTTTGAAATGCTCTATAACATGATCGCCCGAGACGTCTTTTCCCTGATGGGTGATTTTTCTGCCGAGGAATTTGAAATGATTGTTTGGGTCTATAAGGGAGATATTAGAGCCCTTATAGACCAATTTGGGGTCATAGGATGTAAATTTTGTGCCCATGCGGGCGAGTCCAAGGCAAAAACATTTGGAGTGCTTCACTTTTATACAGCCTGACCAGTCGCAGAAAAGCTCCACTTTCTGTAATAGCAGGGAAAGCTGCTTGGGGCTTCTGGTGATGAAAGTTAGGTCGTCGGCAAAAGTGAGGCACGACGAGGTGTATTGGCCGTCTGTTTTAAAACGGTAGCCCCACTTCCTGTCAAACTGGCTCAGGCTTTCCAGAAGTATATTAAAAACTATATTAAAAATCGTCGGGGAGAGGCAACAGCCCTGAAATAGTCCAATTGAATATGGTATAGAGCGGGTAGTCCATTCTTGCGTTTTAACATGGAAAGTCAGACAGTTGTAGTAGGAGGCTACAATGTCACGCACGACTGGTGGGAAGTTGTACCAGCGGAGTGCAAAGTGGAGGAGACTGTGTCGGACTGACCCAAAGGCATTCTCTAGGTCGAGCCAGCATACATTGATTTGGCGTTCGTGCTGTCTCGCATCCTTGATGGCAGCAGCCAGGAGAGAGTTGTGCTCGAGGCAGCCCGAGACGCCGCGCATGAAGCCTTTTTGAACTGATACTCCAAGGTACTCATTCCGGTGCATGAATTCGCTCATCCTCGTGTGGACTATGCTAAAAAAGATTTTGGCCACAGTGTCTGTGAGAGCAATGGGCCGAGCGTCCTTTGGTCCGGTGCAAACTGGGACCTTCGGAATTAAGATGACTGTCGCTCGGCCAAAATTCTGTGGGACTACACCGCTATTCCATATATTTCGGAAGATGGATCCTAAATATTGCAGAAGGCAGGGGCATTTTTTGTATACTAAATAGGGAATACCATCGGGACCCGGAGTAGAGCCCGACGGCTTCCTCTTTACTTGATTAAGAATCTCATCTAGTGATGGAGGTTGAGAAGCAAAAGCTACCGTAGGCAGGGGCGGAGGTGTAATGCCCGGCGGAGGGCTGTAATTATGGAGCCGCATTGGGTCCTCATACGTGGTCGAAAAGTATTCCGTGGCCATATCTTCCGGGATTTGGATTTTTCCCTTGGCGGCAGACAAAACCGTTTTGCTGTAGTTAAAACGGTTTTTGTCGAACCGGGCTTCCTCTTTGGATTTGAGAAATGCTGCCTTGCGTTTGTCGTTTTGCGTTGCTACGCTCTGTATGAGTTTTAGTATAGAGCGGTACGCGCGCGAGAAGTTGTGGCAGAGGGCTTTATCCCCGGCTTTCTTGGCTTCACGTAACTGGCGACGAAGTAGCCGCTTTTGCCTACGGAGCTTTGCCTTAAATGCGTTTTCTCTGTGAACCGGGTCGACATGGGTAGATTTTGGGTAAACACCCGAGAAGTATTCATGGACCGCCACCTGGAAGGATGACAGCTGGACGCTGGCAGGGGCATTACGGTTCACAGAGTGGTCAAGAATAGAAGTTAAATTATTATTATGAAATTCCCAGTCCTCTTTCGCAAGTGAAGGGAATTTTAGAGGAGGGAAGGATACGATTTGCGCGGGTAGAGGAGACCGGTCGGGTGACAAACTGCGGGCAGATGTGGAGTCAAGGGACATGTGAGGTTCAACTCTGTCCGTGACTCCTTGCGACGGTTTAAGACACTGACGTGCAGCGTCGCTATCATCGTGCCCAGCAATGTGTTTATTTAACCATGCTAATCGTTTATATTGTTTCCCGCAGATAGGGCAAGCAAGGTCCGGTGTCGTTTTAGCCGTGTCGTTGTTTGGGGTTTCTACTGGGGTAGCGGGAATTCTCCCCCCCTGATAGGCCGCTTGGGGGCATATTTCCTTTTTTTTTCTTTTTTGCTTTATAAATAATCGGGTCTGGCTTGCAAGGCCATCGACCCGATGCGTTCTTTCACGCCGTCCACCGTCTCTCCGGCTGTCACAACTCTTTCGTTGTTGTCATCCTGATGATCAGGGGGTTTACAATAAATACAAACGGAGCTGCCATGGAATTCACCGACCGGAGTCGGGCCCATCATAATACTATTTTTTACACTTCTGGGGGGTGAGCAGTGGATTCCGGACTTACGAACCGGCTGTGGTAGGTTTAGGACAGCTGTCTTGCCACATGTGAGCGTTCACCTTGCCACCCATTCACTCCCCCTTCGAAGCCATAGAATTTGAGATGCGCAAATCGCAGTTTTAGATAATTTTTCTAAGAAAGAGTTGATTATTTTTCTGGAAAGGCCAAGATCTTTAAAGAGGTGAAATAGAGATTTAGCTGGCAGGCCACGAGCGCCAACTTCCACCGCGTGAAGGTGAACAGTGAAGCCGTTCCGGGTTACGGCATTTGCAAGATCATGGTATTTATTTAATTTGTACTCGTGGTCTTTTGGGATATTTGATTCCCATGGAACAGTTAATTCTACAATAAGAGCCACCTTCCGAGATAGAGAGTAAAGAGTTATATCTGGACGGAGGGCTGTGCATCCGAGACTTTCAGGGAATTTATACTGCTTAGAGACCGAATCAACCTCCAGAGTCCAATCTGTAGCTTTCTCGATTATTGAGAAAGGTTTTGTAGTTAAATGTTTTTTGCCTTTAGAGCCATCCCGCACAAACTGTATTGGGGGTTTGGAGGATACTGTCAAACCCTTGTTGGCACGAGCCACTGAGAGACTAATTACCTCGCGAATAACAGCGAGAACTTTGTCATGGCGGTAAGTGTACCGTCCTTGATCTAAGGCCACCTTGCAGCCAGCTAGAATGTGTCTAGCTGTGCAAGGGGTATTGCTACAGAGGGGACAAGAACTATCCTCGGCAAAGCTCCAACGAGCGAGGTTACTGGGGTCTGGAAGTGTATGCTGAAAGGCATTCAAATAAAATTTCAGCATCTCTGGCGTCCAGTCATAGAGCATTACCTTCCAGTGCATTGGAGGCGGAATGCAAAAGTCACCAATTGTTGTCCAGTCATTCTGGCATTGAAGGCCAATAGCATAGCATGAGATATCAATAATGTGTTGTGTACGTAGGACAATTGTACCGGACCCCTTATAGTACCTGCCCATAATATTAGGCCCGCTGTGCATTTTAGTACTGATTTACATTTTTCAATACTTTGTAACTTTAAACGATGTTTACTTTCAGGTGCCTATGGTAGTTATTTTAAGAGGCTGTTATTTTAAGAGGCTGTTAGGGGCCGTCCACATATTACGTAATTACCGAGGGGGTGGGGGGGGTGGGAGCTGAGGCTTACGCTTGATTACATGGGGGATGGGATGGGGGGGGGGCGTCCTGATAAAGTAATTAACTTTGGTCACCTCATTGTAATTTTTTTGCACTAAACCTGCACATTAAATGTGCATTTTTTTTTCTTTTTAATAGCGTCTTTACATCTACTGCAGTCTGAAGATTGGGATCTGTAAAATAAACCAAAGAGTTTGAGATTTTGTAATTACTATGAATTAATAAAGTACATTTTTAAAAGTGTTCTAAAATGTTTTTTTTCACTTACCCTCTTTAAACACTTTACAAAGGGGTGGGGGTCAGACCGCTGATTACGTCTGTTGACATGGGGGCGGGGGGAGGTCGAAAATCCCAAAAACGTGATTACATAATATGTGGATGGCCCCTTACCTATTATTTTTCCTAATTTAATATTTTTCATTTTTTAATGTTTTTTTAGGTGAAATAGCATTTTTATTTCTTTTAATTAAAAAGAAATAGTACATAGGTACCTTATTTTTACTGCTAATCAAGCGAGAGACTCAAATTCAAAGGCGAAAGAAAGAAGGCATGAATTACGTATTTAAGACAACACCAATATTAAAAAAAAGAAAAGTTTATTTCTGCTCTGATTTTTTAGACCGTTTTTTGTTTCTAAAATGCAAAAATATTATTAGTTACAAATCCTTTAACCCTTGGAGTAAATGGGTATTTTCATGGATGCATCTGTCTCTTTTGCAGGATTTTCGGCGACATCGACCTTAAAGTACTATAACTACGAAACTACTACACCAATCATAAAAAGAACAACTGCACAATGATTGCATTGAAATTTCGAATATAGAATATTGAAATATCATTTTGTAAAACAATTAGATAGTTATGAATAAATATGAGAACGTCAAAGAAGTGAAAAAAACGCGGAACCAGATCTGGTCGTATCATACTCAATGGATAATTGTTTCAGAACCAGATTTGGTCGTATCATACTCAAGGGGTTAAAGAGGTTTAATATAACAATGGTGATGGGAAACAATCGTACTTCTACCATTTTCCCCATGAAGAGGGAAAATGCATTTCAGACAAATAGTTGAGAATTTTATTATTTCATGCGGTAAGATCCATCTCCTATAAATAGAGTATAGCTAGAATGTATTTATTATTTACTATAAAGAAATATGATATAAATGTTTAAGAATATTGAATAAGGAAAATTAGTATTTAAATGCACTGTAGGTCTAATATGGTCAGGAACTGTATATACATGATTGATTGATTGTATCTAGGAACGAAGTATTTAATGCAGTGGCATACTAAGATGGGGCTTGGCAGGGCTGTCAGCTTTGGTAGAGCTGTCAGAGGGTCCTTTATCTCATAGTTAACCACTGCCGTCATGCATCAGTATTCTGACTCTGTCTTGCTCGAAGCTTTTATCTGGCATTTTCTGGTCTGTTTCCATTTTATTGTAATTCTTATTTAATTTCGATAATATTCTTTATTTCAGATGATTTTGTCATTCTGGAAATCGTCGATCCGAAGGAAGAAACCGCAGAACACAATTACGGTAAGCTTTGTAAAAAGAAAATTTTTCTTATAATTATTGGTATGTATACAACATTTGCCGTGACCCCACTTTCAGATCCTTGCAATGACTCCGTAATATGAATTATGAATCTGTCTTTATATATTCTCTATTAAGTATGTTGTTTTTGCAGCTTTCTTAACAGATGAATGTAACCCTGTAAAATGGAACTTAAAGGCGACTTGCGCTTTGATCGATAAATACAGGTTCCTACGTAGGAGAAATTGGCCAGCGAAAGTTCCCTGGGGAGCACTGAGCGATGCATTATGCAAAATTGGATATGATTATGCCACGGATCAGTGTAAGCGTAAAATTTGCAGCCTTATACACAAGTTCAAGAAAATATTGACCTTTCCACACTTATTCAAGAAGCGGAAGTGGCGTTATTTTCAGGTAAGAAAAAATATTTATTTTTAGTAATAATCGTTTATGACAATCTTAAAGAGATCGGGTAAAATCGGTCATTATATAGGACATGTTTGTAATATTGGGTCCTTACCTATGTATGTAATTGCTGTTTTTCCACACTGACCACTTTGAACTTGGATAGCTTGGGTTTGAGTTGGAATTTCAATATCAAATTTTAGTTCAAGGCCATGTTATTCTTTTTTAAGAATGAGCCGTTTGTTTTTGCTCAAATATTTTCGTCTCTGCAACTATGGTTAAGTTAAAAAAATATGTTATTTCCAAATATGAGATCCTGTGCCCGTGTTTTCTAATACAGCTTCCCGCAGTCTGGCTATGCAATTACCGTAAATGTGTACTGTTAAGAACTGCAAATAACGATGGAGAAGCTCGGGATTAAATAATCGAGCCTGGTCAATAGCTCATCGTCAATGCTTCTGCATGACAACATATAATCACAGATTTCACTGCAAACAGTCGCAAGTTGCAGGAGTTGCGGCTGGAGACTCTTGGTCACCCACCGTACTTATCAGACCTTGCTTCAATAGATTTATTTTTTTTTCAGAATTTAGATAACTTTTTACAAGGGATAAAACTTTTGAAGAGTCGGTGAAAAATTCGTTTAAAGGATTCATTGGTTCCTGTCCACGAGAGTTTTGCAGCAGAGGAATTAAGCAACTCCCATTAAAATCTGCATAGATAATAGCGGTCAATATTTCTATTAATGGAATATATATTTTTCATACATAGTTTTTGACCTAAAATTTCCTTTATAGAACATCTACTTCATAGGTAAGGACCCAATATACAACGGGGGTTGTCAAACACAACAGTCGAAATTATCACCCCAGGGAGTTTTAACAGCATCAGGCCGTTTTGTCTTCCATGGAGTGAATGTGAAAGACTTAGCGGATAAAAGACAATTCACTGTTCAACTAGACCGACAACCCGTAAGAGTCCAACGCCTTACCGCAAGTCACAGGGAAGAGGACCCAGTGCGCCGATCTCACTCCCATACTATCAGATTTGGACGAATTTCTCCATTTTCCCGTCTGGTCCCAAATTTGAAGTTGCTTGCGCGGCCGCTACCTGATGTTAAGTTTTTAATAAATAAGTAGTTGTAAGTGTCCACATCTTAAATAACAGAAATGAAGTGCAAATTTTATTGGATTTTTTTCTACTCGCTGGGCATAATACCTGTATAGAGGAAAAATAAATTTTGACCTTAGAACGCAGCAAGGAGATTATAATCAATAAGTCCTCAGCTGAAAAAGACAAATCGCTGTACAAAATTACAGAGATATGATTTTGGATACCTATTAAAATACCGCTTCCTGAGGACTGTCAAATGGCCGCATTATCTCTATATGTACAAAAAATTCCGCAGCGCTGTTGGTCTAAATTTCCAAATCCTCAATGCTAGATATGAGTGAGATTTCATTAAGGCATATTATGCTGTAGTCATCAGATAAGGTATTATTAGATCCTAGATCTTATCTTAGGTAATATTAGTCGGAGATAAAGCTTGGAAGTTAGATTATGGATAAGTTATCTTTTGCAGTAAGTAAAGCCCGAAGATTCTGTGGTGGCACATACGATGATGAAACAAATTCAGTTATACATGCGATAAACCAACCTAATACATCACAATGCACCCTCTCAACTCTTTTGCCCCTCTGGCATCTGTGCCTCATGGCTGAGTACCAGTCGTAGTAATATCCCCTCTTTGAGCGTATTTGCGCGCCTCGACAATATTGTATCGCGCGCGACGTCAGCCACGTACTTGACACCTTTGTACGCGAACAAAGGATTTCACCAATAAAGTATATAGTTTTGGTTAAATTGGCACTCTCATCGATGCAATATTATTTATTTATTTACTTATTTAGTAACACATCTAGTAAACAATTAATGTCATATTTATTGTAAGTAAGATGTTAGCAAGAAATTGATGCGACATTATTTTTAATGTTTGACACAGTCGCCTAACTAGGCCTAGGCCTATTCTAAGGCAGACTTTTAATGACTAGATATTAAGTATGCACTGTCAACTTAACTATATGTTAGTACTTATTTTTAAATCGACAAATATGAAACTATAAATATTTACGCATATACAAACATAGATACTCTATATATATATATATATATATATATATATATATATATATATATATATATATATATATATATATATATATATATATATATATATATATATATATATATATATATATATATATATATATATATATATATATATATATATATATATATATATATATATATATATATATAGATATATATAGATATATATCCATATATTCACACATACACATACATATATGTATACGAAAATAATAATAAAATCAAAATAAAAACTAAAATAATATACATATATAAATCAATTACATATTGATCATGGTAAAAACTAATTACTAACTACTAAATACTATTATTCAAAATACAACAGCCAGCATATTCCCTAAACCGTCCCTACCCACCTCCAACAACCAATCGGTTAGTGATTTTTTAAAAGTGGATGTGTTCTCACTACTTTTAATTGCTTCGGGAAGATTGTTGTACATTCTAGGGCCAATGAACGTGAAATGGTGCTGGCCAAATGCTGTGTAAGTTCTTGGCACCATCATATCACCAGTTTTTGTTGCTCTCGCCTTTCCAACTCGTTGGAAAGTCTTTTTAACTCGTTATAGAGTCAGTAGACAGTTAGACAATGAATGGTGATTTATAGAGCACTATTTCTTTGTCTCATCAATCAACATGTGAAATTTCTACACACACAAGCGACATTCGTTTGTGGCCCTGCAGTTATTTATATACTTATGTATATTTTATGTTGATGTTGCAATAGACAACTAATGAAGAGCCAATTTTAATGTACCTGTTCATCTCATTTACTTGTGTCTATTTTATTTTTCGACATTGGGAAAATTGAATGGTGGAAAAATCATAATGAAAGGATTGCAATTATTTTTGGAATAATATTTAGTGGGGGGGGGGGGCGCCTTTATATAATTTACAGTTATCATACGTTACATCCATATTTTGCAATGCGGAGACATGGCGAATAGGAGAACCAGATACATGGTAGTCATAATTAAAAGGTTGAACGGCTCAAGAATACGACATGGATGCATAGTTTACAGCGTTGAGTCCAAGTCTGTTATCCATGCCCCATACCTGTAGTATATCCATATTGATCTAGAGCAGGGGTTCCCAGACTAATTGACCCCGCGACCCACTTTTTAAAATCACAATATTTTGCGATCCAGCGAGTACTTTTTCAGAAAAGTTAGTGAGTGGTTTCATGTAAAAAATAAACAATTCATTTGTAAGTACCAAAAGTCTTAATTTTGTAGGAAATTGTAATGTGCGACAATACAAAAAATAGAAACTAAGAACTACTTTTACATACCTACTTACTTACTTACTTTGAAAATCATAGAGTAGGTACGGCGAAATAATTCAGCGTGATGATGAGCTTGCTTTCTATTTTTCAAAATTACAGCTTCTACGTCAACTTTAATGCGAGATATTCTTAAGCACAGAGAATTTGACAAATCTAGCTTGTTCCTGTACTTTGACTTCATACTTGTCATAGCAGAAAAACCTACTTCACACAAATACGACGTTGTGCCTCCCGGCCGCGCGGTTGCCGGAGGCGAGCGAGACGAGGTTAGAGAGGCGGAGCTGTCTCTTCGCGCGGTTATGTTTATATTGTATTCTTTTCAAGTGCTATCTCTATTTTATTTTATTATATTGTCTGTATCCTAAATACACTTAGACTCGTCGATCCATCTCGTCGTCTATCTGCCCTACGTTCATACGTTGTGTTCGTGACCCACCTGGAATCGACTCGCGACCCACCAGTGGATCGCGACCCACACTTTGGGAACCGCTGATCTAGAGTAATACAGATTCGACATGGCTTTTACTTACCGAAATAGCTTTGTTATTTTATTCCGTTACAGAGTTTTATATATTTTCATATTTCGTTTTTATTTCAGCTTTTGATGAATATACACAGAGATCATCCGCTAATTCACTTCGCTCAACAAACTAAACGGGGAGAAGCCGTAATTCGCAAAGGCATCATTAAAAATCAGACGCTGGTTATACCTATGCCAGGTAAACAAATATTACATGTTCTTGTCATCATCGAGTCTAATTGGCAAAATATTTGTTTTAACCCGTTGAGTATGAGTCAACCAAATCTGGTCGCGAAACAATTATCCGTTGAGTACGAGTCGACCAAATCTGGTCGCGCGTTTTTTTCACTTCTTTGACGTTCTCATATTTATTCATAATTATCTAATTGTTTTACAAAATGATATTTAAATATTCTATATTCGAAATTTCAATGCAATCATTGTGCAGTTGTTCTTTTTATGATTGGTGTAGTAGTTTCGTAGTTATAGTACTTTAAGGTCGATGTCGCCGAAAATCCTGCAAAAGAGACAGATGCATCCATGAAAATACCCATTTACTCCAAGGGTTAAGTCTTGTTATTTGTTACTCTTTACCTTAAATTAATCTAGTTTATATATTTTTTTCACATTCCACTCATTTGAAAAAAGATATTCCCTTATTGTGACAACATTATTCATACCAAATTTAGTTTTGCTTTCAGTTGACCTACATGTCGGCAATTAATTATCAAAATTAATTACAAAGGTGATGAAAAGTTTTTTTTTTAAATAACTCGATAATATTAAAAATGTTCAAACCAATGACTCTGTACGCTTATTAACAGGTTCAATACCGAAAACTTCGCGCGGAGTCAAACGGTTTTTCAATAAGATGCCGGCAACTCCGCGCTGGAATGGCAGGGGAAAACCATGCATGCCGAAACAAATATGCGCGCTCCGCACGAATGCCGGCAGCAGACTGACACTTTGAAACTTACCCCCTGCCATCCCTGTGCGGACTTGCCGGCATCTTATTGAAAAACCGTCTGACTCCGCGCGGAGTTTTCATTAAACCTGTTAAAATGAATTTATTAACCCGTTGAGTATGAGTCAACCAAATCTGGTCGCGAAACAATTATCCGTTGAGTACGAGTCGACCAAATCTGGTCGTGCGTTTTTTTCACTTCTTTGACGTTCTCATATTTATTCATAATTATCTAATTGTTTTACAAAATTATATTTCAATATTCTATATTCGAAATTTCAATGCAATCATTGTGCAGTTGTTCTTTTTATGATTGGTGTAGTAGTTTCGTAGTTATAGTACTTTAAGTCGATATCGCCGAAAATCCTGCAAAAGAGACAGATGCATCCATGAAAATACCCATTTACTCCAAGGGTTAACGAACAAAGCAAAACTTTGCAAAGCCTAAACCTCAGATAGGCTTAATTTCGTATTTTGGGAGGCGAATTTAAAACATTAAAAACATATTTAAAAAAAATATTAACCCTATCCACTCCTATAATACTTCAACGATGGGGATGTTCACTGCGACGACTGTTCCACAGTGTTGCCAGATAGCTGGCATATTTTCCAGCAGTAATGCTGTTAATAGCATAGAGTGTACTAAAAGAAATAGATCGGGTAAATAAGCAAAGTATCAGTTGTTTTATTGTCGACAGTTTTTTCGAATATTTTCTTGCCTTTGCAGCCCCGCCAGCACGGCCCTTTACATAGCGGGCTATCTGATTAGATAATATTATATTAGATGGAACTAACTTTGAGCGCTAGTGCTCCATCTATTTGTTTTAATAGGTTTATGGTTAAACTGATAAAAACTATCCCCTTAAGCTAAACCTTAAATATATAATTTCTCTTTATTATTTCTTATTATTATTATTTATTCTAGACAGGCAGCTTTACTGATATGTCCAGATCAGATCTTGTAAAGCTAAACAATATTAACAATATAATATAAACAATATTAACAAGTTTTTAGGTACAAATCAAGTCTGTTTTCAAATTGATTGATAGAGCTTGCACTAATCACTTCAAATGGTAGTTTATTCCACATGTCCACCACTCTATTTGGCAGATTGTTCTTAAGAGGATTAGATTTAAATTTTGTACAGTTGAGTTTTTTGTTGTGACCTCGAAGATTTGTGTTGATGTTGAATTTGTCTTTATTCTAAGAAAAGATATAAATGGCTACGGTTCTTAACCGTATTATAGTTGGAAATGTGCAAACCATCTGGCAATACTGTCCATCCGTCAAATGGCTATATTTTCTTACTTCTCCCTCGGGTAACTAAAATTATCTATGTTTCCTCACTCCTCACACATCGAGCTTTATATGGATGCTCGATCGAGCAGGCATCATTCACGTCACATATTTCATTGTATATGTGACGCCACCTACAAAATAACATTGGCGCCACCTTCGAAATGTTTTGCACACACATCCACATTCAAAGTAAATATAATATTTCTAGGTGCATTTACGATATGGTCCAAAAGTGCCACAAAGCTGCTCCTGACGGAATACGCAAAGCTGAACAAAGGCATTATTTCCAATGAGAAATGTAAGGTTGTAAGCGCTACTATGATACAACATGGATACAATTATAGTCCGATCGACTGTAAAAACAAGATAAAAATGCTCATGGGACGCTATTTGAAATTGAAAAGGATTGCGGCTATGGGTGAGAAGACTAAAACTGACGAGGCATGGGATCTCTTTGAGGTATATCTTTTGTTAACCTTTATGTTCAGGCTTAATTTATTTATTTACTGCGATAGTAATAACGAATTTAACTCGGAAAGTTTGTAGCACCCGATATTTCGGCACAACGGGGTAGACTAGTCTAACCTGATCTATATATCCTGAATAACATGAATATATGTCCGACTGGTCTACCCTGGAAAACCGCAGTTGCAACATCGCCGAAACTACAGGTGCTACAAACTTCATGAGGTAAATTCGTTTTTATCTTATTTATAATGTCAAGCAACCGTGATAGTCTTTGATTTCATAGTCATAGTTGTTTGGTGATCAGTGATAATATGCTGATAGTGAATAAGATAAATCGTGACCGTCTCTAAATCGCCGCATCCCTTACGTACGCATCGATGGGTATATTCTCGAAAGCATTTTTTAGTTTACCGACTTAGGGATCAACTTTAACCATAAGCTCAGTTTTAATCTGCATCTTGAAGTGTTACAAACTACATTAGAACCTCAACTTAATGAACTTGAAGATGATGTTAAAAAAATATAATTATATCAAGACATTTGTAATATCGAGGTTCGCTAAATCTAGTCTCATAGGTGAACAAAATAAAAATGCACCAATCTAAAACACAGAAGTTTATTTTGTAATACTGTATGTAACTAATATGTAACTAATATTTTGTAATACTGTATGTAATAACTGTATTTACTTACATACATACTGTATTTGACTAAATATTAGGTCTTTGAATTGAAAACTTCGATTTTTTCCTGATATTGAACATTTATTTCGAAGCAAATTAGAAAGTGCATTTCATTCAATGTATTGTCCATCGCTAGCTATGACATTCTCCCATCTTTCTGGCAAGAGACAGATTCTCCGGCGGAGAAGTCTTCGTCCTTGGAGGCTATCCACGAATCCAGCCATTTTTCAATATCCTCGAAAGACTGGAAACGCTGCTCGGAAAGGCCATGGGCCATTGACCGGAACAAATAGTAGTCGGATGGCGCAATATCTGGGTAGTACAGCGGGTGAGGTAGGATGTCCCAGCGAAGCGTTTCCAGGAAGTTCTTGACCTGCATCGCGACGGTTGGTCGAGCATAGTCATGCTGGAAAATTAACTTGTCGTACCTTTTAGCGTATTCCGGCCGTTTTATCTTCACAGCATCACTCAAATTCTTGAGCTGAGCTCGATAGCGATTGCCCGTGATGGTTTCTCCCGGTTTCAGCAGCTCGTAATAGATGACACCCTTTTGGTCCCACCAAATGCAAAGCATTACCGTGGATCCGTAGATGTCTCTCTTCGGCGTGGCTGTTGAGGTCGATGGAAGTGATTCACCGGGATACGAGCGATATTTTTTGCGTTTGGGGTTTTCGTAAAAGATCCACTTTTCGTCGCCGGTGATTATTCGGTGGAGAAAACCTTTTCTTTTTTGGCGAAGGAGCATTTCACAAGTCATGAAACGTCTTTCGATGTCTCTTGGCTTCAACTCGTGAGGAACCCAATGCCCTTTCTTTTGAATGACTCCCATAGATTGTAAACGTCTCGAAACGAGAGATGTGAGAGAGATGAACATTAACCACTTCGCTTATCTTTGCCAGCATCAGACTCGAATCTTCATGGACTATGGACTCCAATTCGGTTTCTTCAAACGTTTGCTCCTGGCCTGGGCGCTCCTTGTCTTGCACGTCGAAATCACCACTTTTGAATCGGAGAAACCAAGTCTCAACAGTCCTTTCTGTCGGAGTAAATTCCCCGTAAGCCTCCAGCAGCAATCTATGACATTCTGCAGCAGTTTTCTTAAGATGAAAGCAGAAAAGCATTGCTTCCCGCAAATGACGTTTTTTCGGCTCAAATTTTGACATCTTCGAAGCTAACAAAATTACCGTTGTTGACACTTCCAACAAAATGACACAGACTGATATTGAATCCTAATGATGACGCTTTGACATGAAGTATTTTGCAATTTGGTAAATGACTAGAAATATAAGTTACGGTATTTCTTAGGAAATCGAAGTTTTCAATGCAAGATCCTAATATAATATTTCAGTACTGTACCATGAAAAGAAACAAGATGAGTGATTAATACAGTAAACCATTAGGTGAGTAATACAGTAGCCACTAGCATAATTATTATTTTTATAGAAAAAAACAATAATTATAGCATGTCTATCTTTGTTGAAACACGATTAATTGTTCTAATGCACTGTTTGACATTCGCTATACTGAGGTTTGTTGCCTGTCTCGGGAAGAGATTCAGATATGGTTTACAGTTTACCACCTCACTAGGAATAACCTGTATTGAGGAATACCTTAGATACCATAAAAGAGGTGTTTTTCACGAGCTGTATAATATGCTCACCCCACTTCAGATCGCTCACTACCATTATGCCCAGGTCCTTTTACTTCATGTGCTTGCCAATGTGAAAGATTGTGCATTTGTCCGCATTTATATACCTTCTTTATTTCTCTTTAATCAGATTATGGAAGAAATATTTGGCAATCCAAGAATATTACTGAAGATGGAACCTATTGAATGCCAAAAGGAAGATGAAACAGATGAGAACGAATGGAATCTTGAAACGCTCGATAATGAATTTGCTAATAGCCCACCGATGACTATTATAAAACACGACCCTGATGGCAGTGAAAACAGTGTTCACAGTACAACTAGAAGTGTATCAGGTGCGTTAGAAGGTACATATTATTATCTAGTTTAAATTACCTTACATATTATCTACTATTATCTAGTTTAATTACCTATTACCATTTATTACTTTGTCAAATTACTTACATATTATCTACTATTATCTAGTTAAAATATCTATTACTATTATCTAGTTAAAATTACCTTAAAGCTGGGAATTGACGGTCAGTTTTTCGCGTCAGTCTAGACGTAAAACTGTGGCGTCACTCCAAATGGTTTTATGCCAACTAGATTTGCCCATTGACTGGCGTCACTCCGGCTCTTCAGTTTTCGACCGGCCCGGCCGCATGAAGGACGAGTCTCTTTGCGGACATCCACGAATAAAAATGGATTCCGATTCCGAAAAAGAAACATTCCTTGTTACTACGGCTACTGTTTGTTTTATTTTATTTTATAGCAAACTTACAGATAGTAAATATATAATGCTAGTATTTTAAATACATATACAAACCAAACAAATTTACTATTCTATGAACAGTTTGCAATGCTTGCATTACAAATTAACAGAAATAACATGAACACGTTGATAGTAGAAAAAAATATAATAAAGCTAATAATAATATAAGGGTAAGAAAATTAATAATTAAATAAGTTGTTAATAAGGTTATTTGGATAGAGCAAAATAGAAGTATGAGTAATTGGATAGTAATATTTATTATACATAATATGATATAATACAATAGTCTGTTATAATATAGTAATCATATAATACAGTACATTTGGATGGCAGTTAGTGAAATCTTAAGAAGTAGGAGATAGGCTAGGTATGATCGAGTCTTTTATTAAATTAATGGAATCATAAAATATATCTAATCCTTTACCTGATTTATCAAAAACGCGACACATTGTTAAACAAGATACTAATATGAGACAAGCTATAAACCCTCATAAGAGATTCACTGCCACTCTTCGTTTCTTAGCATCGGGAATGAAATCTGACTTCTATAATATCTAATTCAATTTTATAAATAATATCTAAATAAAATTGCAATATTTTATCTAAATAAAATCTTCTACAGCTTTTTGTCGATACTGTTTATTTTTAAAAATTTTGTCGGTTATTTTCCATAAACATTCTGAATTTCTATATTTTTTGATGAAATCTATCATTATGACAAGTCTGACACCGTCATGATGACGACCACGACACCGCCATGACAAAAACAAAAACGCAGCAAGCGCTGTCACTACGGACCGCGAGCGCTGAGAGCGAACTGACGCGTAGGATTGCCGATTGCGCACTCACGGTCAGTTTGGCGCGACGCGCCAGTTGGATTATGGTAGCCACGGAAAATATTCGTGGCGCGTCGTCAGTTAAAACTCTGGAGTGATGATTCGACATTCACGATCAAATTTCGGATGCACGCCAGTTCAACTGACGCGAAAAACTGACCGTCAATACCCAGCTTTACATACTACGATCTAGTTAAAATTACCTTATTTGACTCTTACTAATGTATTTGCCATTTTTTGACACTGGCTATTTTGATCTTAGATAACTTCTGCTTGAATTGGAATTTCAAATTCAAATAAATTTTAATTCAAAGCCATATTCGTTTTTTAATTCAGTTATTCATTTGTCTCTTTGTCTTTTATTATTGCTTTTTCTGTCGTTTATGTGTGGCAATCAAAAAAACAAATGAAATATTTTCGAATGTGTGGTCCTGTGCTGGTGTAATCCATTAAGCTTCTTGCAGTCTGGCATAACAGTTAACAGTCTGGCATAACGGTCACAGTAGTGATTTCTACTTGCACTCCTCCCGTCTCTGGAATGCTTTACCTACACATGTAAGCAGTGGCGGATCCAGGATTTATATTTGGGGGGGCTGAGGGTCGGTCTCGCTAATAGCTATATCAGTAAATAACAATAATTCCAGAATATTCGTCAAAACCTGTAGCGCAACTACATTAAGAAATTAGGTATACCTACTAAATTAGACTGAACTAACAGATTTTTAATATACAGTTCAGTAACAAATCTAAAAGTTTTGTTTATTTATGTTTTGGGGGGGGCTTCAGCCCCTTAGCCCCCCCCTGGATCCGCCACTGCATGTAAGGACAGCGCCGAATTGGTATTGCTTCAAATGCAGGCTCAAAGAACTCATAAATTTGCTCTGGTCGTGTCCCCTTCCCATTCCCTGTATCGTGTATGGGTTTATTGTTTTTTTTTTTAATTTTTACATATTTTTAATTTTCTGCATGATTTTAATATTAGATACGTTTGATACGAGTTGCCTTTATAAGTGATTTAATAATAGTTTTATCTTTTTTTACTGCAAAACATGTTTTTTAATAGGTTAAGGTTAGCTGTAAGATATTGCTTCAATGCAATAAGCTCGCCAATTTGTTTCATCAAATAAAGCGTTTTATTATTATTATAATTATTAATACAATTTGTGTACTGTCAAGTACTGCAAACAGTGATGAAGCTTGTGTTGAAACAACCGGGCCTGGTCGATCGCTCTTCACCACTCCTTCACAGCAACCCACAACCACACAATTCACAGCAAACTGTTGCAAAGTTGCAGGAGATGCGACTGAAGTCTCTTTATCACCCACCAAGCTCTCCAGACCTTGATCTGACAGATTTCCTCTATGTTCGAAATTTAAATGACTTTTTACAGGGTATAATATCAACTCTGAAGAAGCTGTAAAAAAAGCTTTTTAATCATCCATTATTCTTGTCCAGTAAAGTTTTAATAATAATATTAATATCTCTTTATCTGCACAAAAATAAAATACAAAAGAGCGAGCTTATTGCCACATAGCAATATCTTACAACTATGAAATCGGATACTATCGCAGTTGTTTAACATTATAAATAAGATAGAAAACTAATTTACCCGGTGAAGTTTGTAACTCCCGTTGTTTCGGCGCGTTGCAGCCGCTGTTATCGGCGGGTGCATCGTCGCCGAAATGTCGGGTGTTACAAACTTCATGCGGTAAATTCGTTTTTTATCTTATTTATAATATCTTACAACTAACCCAATGACATTGCAGTACCCAATGACATGCACATGTTGTGAAAATAAAGATTATTAATCAAATAAGTTTTTCTGCATAGAAACAAACTACTATATTTAAAACTAAGAATGCCTGAGTAGATGAAATTGGGAAAGGAAGGAGAAAGAAAGGGGACAATTGGTTACTTACAAAAGTAGTACTTTTTGAGGTGAGTCTTGAATGATTCTAACAAATTTGAGTTTCGTATATTTGCTGGAAGAACAATCCAGAGTCTTGCACCGTGGACTCAGAAAGAGTATGAGTAGAAATCAGTATAATGACAAGGAATTTTGAGTTAATTGTCAGACGCTGACCTAAGTACGAGACCGTGGGAACTTAATGGTTCAAAAAGCTCTCGGAGATAGGATGGTGTTGATTGGGAGAGTGCCTCATAGACACAGTATACCAGACAGTAGAGTCTCTTAGAACAAAATTGAAAACGAAGTGAGCGACATCACGAGTCCAAGGGCTCGCCGCATGTCTACTACTCCGCCGATGCAGATGTTCAATTGTTTGAGAAATATGACAACCTTCACACGCGCGTGACGCTAATCAAAGGCTTTCGCCGAGACGTACCCTCTGTTCACTTCTCTCATACTCTATCCCCGCAACGCCTTGTCGCTCAAGAGTGTGTCTACTGTTCTCTCGGTATACAGTGTCATAGAGAAGAGCAAGTACATGAACAGGTCTCCTTTGGCGTACTGGCAACCAGCAGACGCAATAACCAACTCCCATTATAATGGCAAAAAGGCATAGATAATACGGGTCAGTATTTCAATTAATTAAATATATTTTTCATACAAAATGTTTGCTCTGTAAATTTTTCTTTATCGAACTGCAATTTAATAGGTAAGGACCAAATACAGTCATAAAAATGATATTATATTTTTCTATCTTAAATTACTAGAAACTGACAAAGAAAGCGTCATGCGTTGGCGGCACCGTGCAACTGTTCTTCTCATAAAGGAATTCGAGCGGCTTAAATACACCGAATTCGATGAAAACGTCAAGTATATTCTCCTAGAGGCGCATCTCAAGATGCACGGATTCACCAACTTCACTTCTAAAAGCTGCCGTAGCAAATTACGCTCCCTAATTAACAAATACGAAGCAATCAAATTGCGACAGGAGCAGCCTGGCCAAAAACCAACTGAATGGTGTTACTTCAAGGTAATTTTTATGTTTTGTTTCTGTATCGGAGTAAGTCTCTCCTGCTTTTTTTGGTGCCACGTCTGCTACCAAACTTTGCTGCAGCTTGAAGTAACCAAGAATTATTATTATTATACAGTACAACCCCGGTTATCCGAAATAAAGGGGGGGGAAGCCGTTTTAACGATTTTTTCAGTTAAGCCATTAACACACCCTGCGACCTTTCAAAAATACAGTACGTATTTTTGACACTTTATCCCAGGCTTGCGCACACCAATAAATGACCTGTTTTACATTTATCGCCCTCAGTGCTTCATTCATGTTTTTGTGTTGCATGTCACTATCTTCCAGGAGGGTTCTCAAAAATAGCCTGCGGAAGTGCCGTTTAAATGTCGCTATTATGCCCTGATCCAGTGGCTCCATTAGACTGGTAACATTTGGGGACAGGAAACACACAACAATATCGCCCCTTTTTTAAATCGCAAGGATGCGTAGGTGCATTATTAATTAATAAGATCGCTTTTTTAGGCAGACCTTTTTCAGTTAGAAACTTTTCAACTTTCGATACAAACTGGTCACTAAACCACTAGGTAAAGAGCTCACAAGACATTTCAGAACTTTTTGAGCTCTATAAAAAACTGGCAGCATCCTTCAAGGCTCGAGGTTTTTTCGACTTCTTCTTTTGTCGACTTTTTCTTTTCTTCGACTCTTTCTATTTTTCGGAGGCGTTTCGGTTAACCCGGGTTTTGAATAACCCGAGTTCGGTTAACTGGGGTTCCACTGTATTATTATTAAACAGCTTAAGGGTGACGTGCACCAAGCGGCCTGTTAAATTCTGCTAACCTTGGTTAGCTAACCACGATAAACAATTTAACAGCCGGTTAAATTATGACCGCTTGCACCAACTATTAATGTCCCGGTTAACTAACACCGTTCGGAGTCCGCAAAAAACATTTTTAAGTGTAAAACAAGACCATCGACACAACTGAAATCGAGATTGCTCGCCTCAGCCAATCACAGCACTGTTCAAAATGGCGTACAGGAGGTTCTCAGCTCATCAGCTATCAAATTGCCCACGCTTTTGTTCATGTATCGCTTTCGCGTCTTTCCTGATTAACATCAGACATATGGTAAAACGTTTTACGAGTGCTGTAACCAAAAAAACCTTAAAAACGGCGGCACAGGCGACGCGATCAAATCTAACCTCGAAAATTGACAGCTATCGTTCGACAGCTTGCTAACCGCTGGTTAGCGGCGCTAACCGGGCACCAGGGCTCAGTTAGGGAATTTAACTAACGTTAGCTTAACAAAGCATGGTGCAAGCAGTTTCGAGTATTTAACTGTGGTTAGACTCTTTAAACACGGTTATCTATCTTAACCGAGCTTGGTGCAAGTCGCCCTAAGCTGATTAGCCCAAATCTGTGTTTTGCTGGCTACATATATTTATCAAGTCTGTTTTTAAATTGATCCACACTGGTTGCACTTATCACTTCACTTAGGTAACAGATCCACATTCTCACTACTCGATTTTAAAGGAAGTGCTTCAAAGAGTTGCTCTTAAAGGAAGCGCTTGCGAGTGTTCATCTTGTATATCAACTGTAGATTTGCTGGATCGTCATAGTGGCTAGTTAGGGCCATTGATAGCGTTGTCCAACGAAACTAATAGAAATTTATTTGACCATCTATAATAACATTGATAATGAATGTTTTTTATAAAGGACTGATTGATTATAAAAACCCAATAATTTAAAGATGATAACAATAATAACATTCAATTATTAGTGCCATCTAACGCATTTTATATAGGCTGATTACATCACAGAAACAATACAGAGAAATAGAATGCCATCTATTAGTTTATCTGAAAATTAATAAGTGTAATTATTACGTATTAAAACCTGTATACCAAATAAAAAAACGACATGTTTTTGTAAATAATATGTATTTGATAGCTATAATTTTAAAAATTCGTTTGTTTTTATGTTACTAGTTTTTTCCAGATAGAATACCCTATAGGCGAGTTTAGAGCGCCATCTATATTGCATCTCTATACTGCCATACCACGAAAGCCATCATATTGAACATAAGAGAAGATTAATAAATTTGGAATTTTAAATCCCATCTAATTGTTGCATTTCGTAAAAAAATCCAAGCTGCCAAAACGTACTATGACATTTAGCAATCTAATACTCTATATAATAAATGTGATTTGAGAAGACTGCCTATTACACATGTAAATAAAAACTGCAGGTAAAATTATTGCTCAGAAAGTTAGGTATAAAAAGATGTCTCTTTATCTCTACCTCTACGCGAAAACAGCATCGTACTAAAGAATTTAATTTATTATGTATATTCTATTTTTTGCCATTTTTTTTAGTGTAAATTGTTACTTGATAGTTTTTGTTAATTGGAGAGTTTGGAGGAATGTTATATGATCTTTGTTAAATTGAGTTTACTTTATATGACCTTTGTTAAAATAAAATTTAATGCCATTCTTACACAACACTAATGGTGGTGATAAAAATAAATACTCTTTATTGTCTTTAGAATCATTCTGTCCAATTTTGCTTTTGCTTATTAAAGATTTGTAATGATTTATAAAAAATCCACTAGCTGAAGGAATTCGAACATCTTGTGTCTAACTGTACCGAATGCCTTTTCAAAGTTATGAAATATGTGTAAAAGTCTTTACATCCGATTTATATACATTTGAGAATGTTATTTTCAGTTAATGGATAAGTGCGAGGGGGGAACTGGCAAGAAATCAGAGACAGTTGTGGAAGAAACAAAAAATATCAGTGAAACTGATGTCGTTCAAAACGATATAATATTCGACTTTGTAGATGTTATGGACGATCAAGATTACACACCACAGACGTCAATTAAAGAAAAGAAGGAAAAAGGTACTATAATTCTTTTAACCCTAAAAAGCTAGCATTTGTAAAATCGACGATCTTCTAATAAATGTCTCCCTCTCCCTTTCTAATTTTTTACCTTCACACTTGCAATTTCGCACCAACTTAGCGACCGCTAGACTGCGTCGTGTGGTAGTCGCATTTAGCCGGTAAATAATTTTGTATTTGAGATACCTAAGGGGCCATCCACATATTACGTAATCACGTTTTTGGAATTTTCGACCCCCCCTCCCCCCCGAAGATTACGTAATCAACCGAATTTGCGAAAAATGTGAAAAATGGTTTGTAAAGTGTTTAAAGAAAAAGTGGAAAAAACATTTTAGATTTTTTGCATTTAAAAATATACTTTATTGATTCAAAGTAATTACAAAATCTCACACTCTTGGGTTAATTTTACAGATCCCAATCTTCAGACCGCAGTGGCTGTAAAGACGGTATTAAAGAGAGAAATGATATTTAGGAATGCATTTAAAATGCACATTTAATGTACAGGTTTAGACCAAAAAAATTGCGATACGGTGACCAAACTTGATTACGTAATCAGGACCGGCACCCTCCCCCCCCCCCCCCCTACGTAATCAAGCGTAAGCCTCAGTTCCAACCCCCCCCTCCCCCTCGGTGATTACGTAATATGTGGACGGCCCCTAATGCATCTTTGTCAGTTTGAGGAATGGTTAACTTATGCGCAACTTTTACACCTGTACTTTGTAGTTACAAAGTACAGGTGTAAAAGTTAGTTTACTTAGTTAAATAAATAAAAATCTATGAAATATATTATTTAACAATTATTTGTAGCATTTGTAAATTACAAATAACACATTTGTAAATTACAAATTACACTAATCATTTAATACCAAAGTAAAAAACTAAATTTCTAAACAAGAGTTTCTGATCTAGTCATTATAAGTATAAGTGCCTTATTTACCTCAAATAAACATGTGCCATATAAGATTTGCAATTTAGTACATAAATGGTAAAAAATAATAATTTTTAGAATAATTATCATTATTATATATCCCGTATTTCCTATAAATACAATAATCTTGATTAAACTGTATTAAAAAAAAAATTAAAAACAAATTTACCAAATTGATCGTCAAAAAGTCGAATGGTTAGCTTATCATAGAAGTTCAGGATCGTTAGCTATCTAGGGTTAATTAAGGTTAACGACGCTAATGCCATACATTTCAATCTTACTGGATTTTGTTCCTTTAATCAATCAACTACTGCAGCCAGTAATGTTAGCCAAGTTTTTGGGTTTTATTAACGACAGCAGTCTATGCCGTGTATTGCATAATCTAATAGGTATTTGTAGACTACCAAACCTTGATTAACATCATTATTTCAGATGATCTCGCGGATGAGCTCGATCCGGAAAAAGAAATCGATGAAACGAATGACGGTAGGTGTGGCGGCAAACTCTATAGTAAATAGCTCGAAAATCTGCCGCTTTTTACATAGGTGACAAGGTGAGATTTTTGCCTCACCCAGGTTGGCACGAATCAGCGTTTTACGGCCGATGGCGTTCGTGAATCCGTCACAGATTGTCGGATCTTGAAACGGACGAGATACGATTTTCTCCTTAGAGGTCGTATCGACGGGACCATTGGACCCGTTTGCGATCTTTCTCTTTGTAGATCGATCTCAACTGTCTTCGCCGAGTTGTAAATTCGGCCTCGTCGTGGTGCTTAAGGCGATCACGTAATGCGAGATTTAGTTAGATTCGCTTACCGTTGAAGGATGCAGTCTCATACGCGATCTTGAGATGATCTTCCGGACGTCGGGCAACGGTAGTAGCTCGGGCTCGTAGATCTTCAAAAGGTCCTCGCGGAGGTTTTCTTCATACACGCACTTAAACACTGGTAATTGCTTCGATATACTGAAGTTTTAGATATTTGAATTTTCTCTTTTCTTTATTTTTGAATTAAACACAGATGACTGAATTAACTTAATTTTATTAATACGAGAAAATTTAGAGCACAATAAAATATCCCGGCGTTCGCACAACGCAGTGAAATCGGCTCTTTAAGAGAGGTCGCTCGCCCCTGCGCTGCTGTAGAAAGACTGCCTCATATTGTCGAAAATCGCCTCTCAGCTGTACTAAGCTCGAAGGTGGGGGGAATCGCCTGAAGAGGCCTGATTGGCTTAGACGCACGGGCGACGTTACTCCCACCTCCGTCTCATAATTCAGCTTTCTCGTCGTTAGATGGCGACGATAGCTATTTTAGACACTATTTTATATTAATTATAACAAATTTATCAAAATAATACTCTTAATCTAACTTATTATTAAATAAGATTAGCTGGCTATGTTATAATTATATTTTAGAGTATACATAGGTATCTTACGATTATATTAAATTGATATTTACTTATCTATTAAACAGCTTACTTTACAATTATGTGTAATATATCAAATTAAAGATAATTTTATGTATACCCTAAATCTAACCGAGTTTTATCATTCCTAAGGGTAGCAACCCTTTGATTAAGCTGTAAAGAATTTTAATATTCGCATTTGGTTCTGTATGTTGCAATGTTTCTTGGTTACACCAGCTGTCATAGGCATAATTGACTTTCACACGCTTAATGAGGGAATCCTGAAAACCACAATACGGGCCATATATTATTGCGAAAGTGCAGATTATAATCGCGAGTTTTAAGTTAGCTAAGTGCTTTAGGTGAAAGGTAAAATTAATGCCGTTTTGTAATCAAAAAACCGATATGTGAATTTTGTGAAAGTAAAATATTAAATGTCGAAATGCGTTTTTGCCGCGACAGTAGGTATTGCAACAGGTGAAAAGGAACAATTTCAACTGTCATGTCTGTCTCTAGAGATTCTTTTTTTTTTGCTTTTCCAGCTCTCTTGTCGGAAAGTTGGGGCCCTGTAAGATGGAAGCCGAGGGTAACGTCCACCTTGATTGAAAAATACAGATTCCTAAGGAAGAGACATTGGCCAGAGAAAGTTCCCTGGGGTTCACTCAGCAGTGCTTTACACAAAAGCGGCTACGAGCAGTTTTCTGAGATTCAATGCAGGCGTAAAATGAGCAGACTTTTACGCAAGTTTAAGAAAATATTGATTACCCCCCACCTATTCAAGAAGAACCAAAAGTGGAGTTACTTTAAGGTGAGAAAATGTTTTATGTGTTAAACAATGTTCATGAATACTAGTTCTGGTCGATCATGATAGTTAAGCCATGCTAGGAATGTATTGTAAACGCGCAAAAATATTTTTTCGAGATGAAAATGGAAATGTTTATTTTGACCTGGGACGATTAAGACTATTTCCCTATGGTAGTTTGTCTGTGTGTCTGTCTGTCTGTCTGTGGGTCTTTGTGTCGGTGTGTATTCCTCTACAATAGCACCCAAACTCTTAATCCGATTGAGCTGAAATTTGGCATACAAGCATCATTTGGTCATGGCAAGAGTTGAATAGGTTGTCGTTAAAATCGGCCCACCAGGGGGAGCACTAGTCATATTTCAGTCTTGAAATATTGAACTTGAAGTTTGGCACACAGATGCCTTGTTGGGCCGAAATCACATTGTGGAAACTTAGTTGGAATATATTTAATACAAGCGACACTAATGATAATAAAAGTCCGCCATATTTAGGAAAATACTACATCACATTGGAAATACACCATTTTAATACCACGGAAATACTATAAAAATACTACAAATATGCGATGCAAACATTTCTTTTACACACACCATCTCTTTGCTTGTCGCTTGTGGGGAACGCTCTAGATCACTCACTGGTAATCTGATAACAATGAAACTCACCACTTTCCATTCCATTTCAATTCTGCCACACATTTTAATCAAATATTAATGCCATATGTTGCTGCTTGGCCCAATTCCACCCTTAGCCGAGAAACGAACCGCGCCGCCCGAGGCTGTTGCAACGGAACCCAACCGGGTTCGTCCGCCAGCCGAGAGAGGGCGCTCATCGATTTTATTTATAAAATTAATATTCAAATGAAATTAGTCCTTAGCTATTTGCTAGGAAAGTCTTGAGGTGACACAACCGATTGTTTATAAATACAGTAGAATCCTTGTAACAATCAAGGGACCACTAAAATAGCATTATTATACTGCAAATCGTCTCAAGCAAGAAAACATATGTAGTAGGTACCTAAACAAAGCAGCAGATCATCTATGCGAGGGCAAAACCTGCTATGGGTCAAAAACCAACGTTAAGAGAATGAGCATAAAACAGATTCGTAGAAAATGACAAAATCGAGGTGTGTTACTTTTTTGACGGTAAGATTTGAAACAAATCAGTTTTTTTTTAATATTTTTTTTATTTTTATTGCTTGAGTGGGGCTTTTCTAAGGTCTTTATGAGCCTTGTAACACTGCAACCATTGCTGATCTATCGTGTTCGCCACCTACTATAGTTCTGCGCTAAGCCTCGTGTCATTTAAGAACTGAAGCAGGCTTTTGCCGCCAGATTGTTTTACCTCCTCAGGTTGGAGGTAATGACCACCCAAGTGGGTGTATCTTTTACGCATCAGCGGGCCACACTCGCACATGAGGTCCTCTGCCCTTGGCAGAACCTGCACATTTTTGTGTCTCGGAGCTTGAGGTTGAACATGTGTTTGTTCAGGCCACAATGCCCGTGAACGCCCTCACCAGTATGCGTAGATTGTTCCTATTTAGCGATAAGGCCTCACAGGCCGTCCTACGGTCGTAAGCCTTAATTAGCGCTTTGGAATGATTCAACCCTGGCGTGTTGTTCCAGTGGTTGACGGATTGTTCTAAAAATATTTGTTTGAGCATTAGGTTTGCAAGGCTTTTTGGTACGCCACAGCAAGGTTCAGGGCCGTATAACGTTCCCTTTGCTCCCGTCTTACATTCCGTCAAAGGGCTTACGACCGTAAGACGGCCTGTGCGGCCCTATCGCTAAATAGGAACAATCTACGCATACTGGTGTGGGCGCTTAGGGGGCATTGTGGCCTGAACAAACACATGTTCAACCTCATGCTCAGAGACACAAAAATGTGCAGGTTCTGCCAAGGGGCAGAGGAAAATCCTCAGCACCTCATGTGCGAGTGTGGCCCGCTGATGCGTGAAAGATACACCCACTTGGGTGGTCACTACCTCCAACCTGAGGAGGTAAAACAATCTGGCGCCAAAAGCCTGCTGGGTAACACTCCTGGCTATCTCGCGGTTAAGGCGTTGGCCTCTTACGGGTTTGTGGCGGAGCTTGACGGTGGACTGTTTTGTCCAAGTCTTCTGCGCTCACTCCAGGGAGATAGAACGACTAATCGTTAAAACTTCCTGAGGTGACGGGCTCGCCCGTTATAGTTTACAACTGTAGTTGTCTCCCAAGTACGGCTGGCAACTATTGAGGCCCTGTAAATTCGCCCAATTGTACCGTTGACGTCAAATTACTGCTGTCTAGCCAGATACTTCTTATATAGCTGCCACTCATATGTAAAAGGTTAAGAACCCATGATTTGTAGGTTAAAATAGAGCTAGAAGTTAGATAATTGATTTGCTTTTTTTCAGCATCTGATGAATATACACAGAGATCATCCGTTAATTGATGTCCCTCAAAAAACTAAACAGGGAATTCAAACCGGCATGAATACAAAGCAGAAGCTGCCGAGACTGGCACCCAAACCAGGTAAGAATATGTTGATCATTATTTTTAGAAGTCACAATTGGATGCAATGAAGACCACTAATTCTAATTCTGCACTGTAATTGGACGATAGCAGCTAACGGTTCCGTGCAGCTTGGGCCATATGACCTGTTCGTTATCTTGGGTCACCTCAACTCACGGTTCAACTCTCATCCGGTAGCCTCCTTGAAGAGGGACAAACCTGGAAAGGACTCTGTGAACCCTGTCTCGGATGTGTCATGGACGGGTCGATCAGATGCTCTGTAGGAAGACCTCGAGAGCTGTAGGGCGGTTTGCGCATAGTGCGGCGTTAGCCAATTGACTGTGTACTCCGGCAAAGGGTCTGGAAACGGTCTAGACACGTTTCCTAAGCAACTAAAGGTGTCAACTACAAGGGGTAACCCGTCACCTCAGGAAGTTTTAACGATATTAAATCGTTCATCTCCCGTGAGGTGAGCGTAGTAGACTTGGGACGAAAACAGTCTACTGTCTAGTTACGCCACTCGCCCATAAGAAGCCAACGCCTTACTGCAAGATAACTAAGTTAATCACCCAGCGGGCCGATACTCCGCCCTTACTTCCAGTTGCAACCAATTACTCCGGGTTCGAGGTCGTTTGCACGGTCCTCTCTTACATAGCGGTGATATGGTGTCTACCGTATCTATCGCGGACCATGGCATCCTTTGCCCGGCTGTTCACCCGATATTGGGAAGCCGATTGGTCGTTTCAAGAGCAGTTGCTGTAAGTGTAACAACTACCCCCGCTCTATAGGAGACAGTACTGTTTCCAGACTCCCTCGGCTGTCGGTCGGAATGCACAAAGGCCGCCGGATGGGTGTTGACCCGTGAGTTTTCCCGACCCTAAACACATAGGTCTTAGTGGCCTAACTGCAACAGGGCTCATTAGCTCCCCGTTTCCTAAACAGCAGGGGTGGTTGTTGATGAGATATCAGCTTCTCTTGAAACGACCCGTTGGACACCCGATCTCATATGAAAAATGGGCAAAGGGTGCCACAGCCTGCAATAAATATGAACTGAATTACCGCTAACATCAGGTAGATTCCAGGCAAGCGGCTTTAAAACTGCCACCAGATTGGAGGACGGGGAAATCAGGACAAATCTGGTAGTGAGGGAGCGAGGTTGGCCTGATGTTTTCACTTTCCAGTGCTCCGTGGTAAAAGGTTGGGCTCCCACTCGCATGTTGACATAGTTTCCCTATGTCTCTGCGTTCACCCCATGGTTGAAAGAATGATTTAATATCGTTATGACTTCCTGGGGTGGCGAGTTCGCCTATAGTAGTTGAAAACTCTAAAGTGTAATTGAGCGATCTGCATTTTTTTATTTATTTTTTAAATCCAAAATAAAAATTTACAATGTTGACATAAATAATACAGTGTAAAAAAGAGCAAATACTTAATTATTGTTTGCGAAGCAAAGAAAGTACAGATTTGATAAATTTTATCAGCTCCACTAGACTACAGTCTATTCTGGAGTGATACCACTCTTATATTTGTTACATAGTACAAGTACACATTTTTATAAATTTTTGGTTAAGAGGGTGCTGCACGAAATTTCTCAAATTAGGGTCTAGCGTTTTAGTTATTCCGCTAAAACTACGCTAATAAAAGCAGTGACAAAAAACACTCGTTTTTATCAATAAGTCATTTATAAGGTGAGCTAATAAATTTGGCAATAGTTTGCGTAGTTTTTTATAAAAACACACGAGAAAATATACAAAAATGGGCGCGGGGTTTTGGTCCTCACTGGGAAAATAATAACTAATTTGAATTACAAATTATTATAAAAGAAAGTTAAATGACATATCTTCACTATAAGCTATTTAAATTTCAATGATTGTAATAGGATTTTATACAATAAATCCCAGAAAATCAGGTATCAGATTCTCCATACATTTTTTGTATGGGCTGGCCGCGTTAATAAATACACAGGCGCGCTATGAAATAGATTCACTTCCCTGCTGCTATTCGAAGCGGGAGCACGTCTTTTTCGGTTAGCTCTTATCAGTTCCCGCTCACGTAATATTTTATTCTTCTACACCGCAGTGCCGCGTCGTCACGCATCGTCACGAGAAAGCAAACAGCAGTAAGTATTTTATTTTTTATATTTGTTTTTATTAATGGATGTTTATGCCATCTTTGTTATAACTTATTATAATACTCTACATGTATTTTAGTTAATGGGGAAGCGTAAGAAAACATATTTCGTTTTTTGAGAAACGCCATAGAATCAGCGTGAAATTTCAGTCTGAAGACATGAGAAAGCGATGTTGTTTTCAGTCCGAGATATAAGAAAATGAGATAGTTTTAAACCCCAAGATTCGATCGATACGATGCTCATTATATAATAATAAATACAAACGGAGCTGCCATGGAATTCACCGACCGGAGTCGGGCCCATCATAATACTATTTTTTACACTTCTGGGGGGTGATCAGTGGATTCCGGACTTACGAACCGGCTGTGGTAGGTTTAGGACAGCTGTCTTGCCACATGTGAGCGTTCACCTTACCACCCATTCACTCCCCCTTCGAAGCCATAGAATTTGAGATGCGCAAATCGCAGTTTTAGATAATTTTTCTAAGAAAGAGTTGTTTATTTTTCTGGAAAGGCCAAGATCTTTAAAGAGGTGAAATAGAGATTTAGCTGGCAGGCCACGAGCGCCAACTTCCACCGCGTGAAGGTGAACAGTGAAGCCGTTCCAGGTTACGGCATTTGCAAGATCATGGTATTTATTTAATTTGTACTCGTGGTCTTTTGGGATATTTGATTCCCATGGAACAGTTAATTCTACAATAAGAGCCACCTTCCGAGATAGAGAGTAAAGAGTTATATCTGGACGGAGGGCTGTGCATCCGAGACTTTCAGGGAATTTATACTGCTTAGAGACCGAATCAACCTCCAGAATCCAATCTGTAGCTTTCTCGATTATTGAGAAAGGTTTTGTAGTTAAATGTTTTTTGCCTTTAGAGCCATCCCGCACAAACTGTATTGGGGGTTTGGAGGATACTGTCAAACCCTTGTTGGCACGAGCCACTGAGAGACTAATTACCTCGCGAATAACAGCGAGAACTTTGTCATGGCGGTAAGTGTACCGTCCTTGATCTAAGGCCACCTTGCAGCCAGCTAGAATGTGTCTAGCTGTGCAAGGGGTATTGCTACAGAGGGGACAAGAACTATCCTCGGCAAAGCTCCAACGAGCGAGGTTACTGGGGTCTGGAAGTGTATGCTGAAAGGCATTCAAATAAAATTTCAGCATCTCTGGCGTCCAGTCATAGAGCATTACCTTCCAGTGCATTGGAGGCGGAATGCAAAAGTCCCCAATTGTTGTCCAATCATTCTGGCATTGAAGGCCAATAGCATGAGCCATACTCTTGCTGTCGTAATCTCCCCGCAAAAGAGACTTCTTCAAGTCCACGTCGCTCGTGGTTGTACTGCCATACCCCAGACCAGTGCCATTCTGGCTGATTCCAGTAAGGAACTTTTTGTGGAAGTCTACGCGGGCTTGTAGATCATTTGAATCACTACGGCCACTTATTACGTGCTTCGATATATAAAATAATAGATCGACTCCAATAAGCGTAAAACAATTGAAAATATTTTCTGAAGGGACCACTATTCGAAACTTGTAATCTCGAATAGTTTAGTTAATTTGCGTGAAAAACCTGAAATTCAATAAAAAAATACTGAAAGACGCATAAACCATGTACAGGTAGAATATTGATTTTGAAAAGCAGTTTCGCCATCAGGAGTGAGCAACGAAGGACATTTCGGCATGCAGATGTAACATTTTCGTAAGTTGAAAATAAGTGGTTGGCTGTAAGATATTTAGCTTACAAAGAGCATTGATAGGATATGCACTGATTTAAGGTTGCGACACGTCATTTAAACCAGAAAAAGCACGGGAATTTTAAAATCAAATAGATCATGATCTCGCAAATGCCGTAACCCGGAACGGCTTCACTGTTCACCTTCACGCGGTGGAAGTTGGCGCTCGTGGCCTGCCAGCTAAATCTCTATTTCACCTCTTTAAAGATCTTGGCCTTTCCAGAAAAATAATCAACTCTTTCTTAGAAAAATTATCTAAAACTGCGATTTGCGCATCTCAAATTCTATGGCTTCGAAGGGGGAGTGAATGGGTGGCAAGGTGAACGCTCACATGTGGCAAGACAGCTGTCCTAAACCTACCACAGCCGGTTCGTAAGTCCGGAATCCACTGCTCACCCCCCAGAAGTGTAAAAAAATAGTATTATGATGGGCCCGACTCCGGTCGGTGAATTCCATGGCAGCTCCGTTTGTATTTATTTATTTGAAAATATTCAAAACTATAGAATACTTATAAATATTTTGAAATTATAGAAAAATTAAATAATTTAAAAATCATTTTAAAATCAAATAGTCTTTGAAAATATTCAAAACTATAGAATACTTAGAAATATTTTAAAACCATAGAAAATTAAAAAAAATTGAAAATCATTTTAAAATCTAATAGTTTTTGAAAATATTCAAAACTATAGAATACTTTGAAATATTTTGAAACCATAGAAAAATAAAATAATTTGAAAATCATTTTAAAGTCAAATAGTCTTTGAAAATATTCAAAACTACACAATACTTAGAAATATTTTAAAACCATAGAAAAATAAAATCCTTTGAAAAACATTTTAAAATCAAATAGGCTTTGAAAATGTTCAATATCATAGATATTCAATAGTATAGAGAGAGTTTAAAAAAAAATGAAACTTGAGTTTTTTTTATTTTTCTTTATTTTAACTTCATCTCATACATTGTTCACCTTGATCGATCAGCAGAAAATTTTCATCTCATCATTGCATCACATCACAAAAATAACAATTTTCAATCACATTAATTTTCAATCGCTACGTTACATTATTTAAAATATTAAATTTAAAATTATCGCAGAGTTCGGAAGACCACCACGGGGCCGCGAAACCACCGCGGGGTTTCTTCCGCCCTACTACGGCATCACAGGAAGACTCGATGGCCGCATTAAGTGCGACACACAAGTCCTCTGCGGTAGGTACTACAAGAAGGCGATGGAAAGGCCTCAAGATTCTCGCAGAGGATTTCACCAAACCGGTCCCAGTTAATGTCGCCGGTTCGGTATCGCCACTCGGATTGTGGCGTGGGGGGAACGCGACGGCCGATGCCAAATGTCACCAGTCTGCGGTCCGAAGAAGAAAGGTGCTCGTGAACTTTCCAATTGTTCATCCAACGGGCGAATCCCGGGGAGCACAGAGTGAAATCCACAAAACTCGTCTTCGAGACTGTTTAAAAGTGGCATTCATTAATTTATTTCTTTATTAATTTTAATTACATATTTAAAGTTGTTCAAAAATATATAATCACATTAAGCCGCGAAATCTATCTGTACCTTCTTTCCGTCGGAAGTAGTTTATTTATAAAGGTAACTGCTTTTTGAAATAATTAAAGTTTTGGTGTAGCTATTTATACCTATAATAATTACTGTTTTTTTATCCTTCTCGACATACATTTTATCCTCGTACTGATGAGAATAACAATGTTATAATTGTTTTAAGCATTATCCATTTTTATTTCTTTACTCAGAATCATAAAGTATCTGCTATCCTGATAGTGGAAGCGGTTCGTCTCATATTTTGAAAGAATACTGTAAATTGTGATGAAAGCAAATCCTTTTTCACACGTGTGTTCATTAGACCAAAATAGTTGATTTGACCTGCCGCTCCGACAATTTGGCCCAGCGGACTCGAAATGGCGGCAATTTTCCAAGATGGCCGCTAATAAACCAAAATGATTACTCTCGTGCTGATTTTAAAGACCCATGGGTCTTTTTCGGTTATTTTGGCGTCGTACATTTCAAATATGATGCTGAAAATATAAACATAAATAAATATAAATAAATAATTCCTTACAAACAAGGTAGAATGTGTACAATCATTTATATATAGTGTAGTATAGTGTAGAATAAAACGGCCACGGTACATTTATTTTGACCAGTTCTGATGATGACACCGAGTACAAAAGTTTAAGTTTTCTGGCCAAAAGTACAAATATGTTCAAATCGGTTCAAAATACGTTCAAAGGTTGTTCAAAACACATGTAGTCGTCATATTTGAGCCAGCGACTACAAATTCAAAGTCAAAGACCCATTCACATATTCTATATTATATAGTTCAAATTTTCCATGTTTTCTGGGTAGCAAATTTCAGAAATTACTTACAGCATACACAAAATTATTCTCTCGTTTGACTTTTTTGACAGTTTTGACTTTAGATTCGTCTTTTCCAGTGTGCGAATACTCGAAGAAGACGCGTATAACATAACGGTAACGTGAAAGTAAATACTCGTTAAAAATGTTTATAATCCTGTTCAAAATTAACTAAAGTTATTTTTATTGCCATATTTGAAATATACGACCCCAAAATAGCCGAAAAGGCCCATGGGTCATTAAAATCAGCATGAGAAAAATCATTTCGGTTTATTAGCGACCATCTTGAAAAACGGCCGCTATTTTGAGTCCGCTGGGCCAAATATGTCGGAACGGCGGGTCAAATCGACCATTTTGGTCTAATAAATACGTGTGCAAAAGGATTTGCTTTTATCACAATTTGCAGTTTTTGTTATTTGCAATTTGCTATGAGCAATAAAATTATAAAATGCGGATTACATCGCTTTGGCGGGTGACCGTCTGTTCAGCGTTATCAATGTATGCGATTTAGTCACACCTGCGTGGCCGCCGCCGGCAAGCGTAAATTACCTACATTTGTGTAGCGGCATAGGCTCGGAGCCCTCTTAAAATAATGAATTTTTTTTACAACATAGTTAAGAAAAATTTGAAGAAAAAGACATCTAATCTTAGTTAGTAAAGGGGTAACAATAAAAGGATAAAAGGATAATTACCTACATAGGCATTATAATAAATATATACATTTATACACACTCATACATATAAAATATATATATATATATATATATATATATATATATATATATATATATATATATATATATATATATATATATATATATACACACACACACACGTACATATATACAAAACGTATCTACCTATATTCAATATATAATTTATATATACTATATGTATAACTAAATACCACAAATAAATTGAGTTATGCAGTATACTCCGGATATATGCATTGAGTCGACAGACAACGATCCACATCATCGAATGTATTGAGTAGCCAAAATGATTACACAGCCAATCTATTAACTCTTGAATCTATAGTGGAGTATTGAGTACGGCTTGGAATTGTCAAAACCTATGATTTAATTTGCTTTTTGAGAATATATTGAAGATTTAGAAATATATGTTACGTTTTTCTTATTTTACAAAATGATACACTTCCTGTTTTATCGCAACAGACATCTGGAGTAATCTACTCTGTCACAGACCTGAAAATAAAGCAGTGATTCAGAATATGCATAATATTACGACCATTCACTTTATTCACATACAAAGTCGAAAAAAAAACGCGAATGCTGATATATTTTAAGAAAAACACTATATGAACACAAAATCAGCAAATGATTAGAGGCAACCCTGTTGCAAAAGCTCGGGCATGATTCCATCGTCCTCGCATGATTTGTATGGTTTGAAGGATTTTATGACCCATTTAACTTGATTCGGCCTTATGATTCTAGCAGCCCTACTCCAGTCCTCGTTTTGAGGTCTGTATGGAGTAGTGACGGCGTTGCTAGTTGTCACAGCACCTGGGAAGTGGGTCTATATTAGTACCTTGGTTACCTTTTTATTGGTTGTAAAGGTGCCGTTTGGTTTTTTCAGAAGACTAATTTGATTAGGTTTGTCCTTTGCGAGCAATTGAACTCAAAAATTTCTTTTTCAGCAAATCCACAAAAAAATCGGCTAAGAACACGTTTTTTTCGTCCAGCACAATATAACATATAAAAATATAGATCATTTTAAAAAACCAAAAGCTACAGATTCACTTTCTATTTTTTATCAAAATATTAATAGCCTCAAAAATAAATTAATAGACTTAGAACTGTTGTTAGAAATAAATGACAAAATCAATATTGTCTGTTTGGTGGAGCATTCTGGAAAAAAAAATGAGAAGACATCGTTAAATCTGCCCGGTTTTTATATTGGCGCTTACCAGCATAGAAATATTTTTAAAATGGGTGGAACCATGGTACTAATCAAGAATAATCTAGATAGCGAGCAGTTACCGCAATGTGCTGATCTTTGTCTAGATCGCCATTTCGAATGCTGCGGAGTAAAACTATCAGAAAGTAACATGTACGTCTTCTCTTTATATCGATCACCCAATGGAAATATCAGCATATTCTTAAAAAGATTTTCAAAACTCTTAGAAATATTTGCAGACAAGAAAATTATTATATGTACAGACGTTAATGTTAACTTCCTAGTAGATTCAGTAGCAAAATATAATATAAATAGTATACTCAATATGTATGGTTTAAAGTCATATATTCAATCCGCAACAAGAATCACCGATCACTCTGCAACTCTCATTGATAATATATTTTCAAGTCTGTCTCCCACTTTGTTTTCTTCGAAGGTCTGCTCTACTGGGCTATCAGATCACGAAGGTATTTTTGTTTCATTAAATAACAGCGCTAAAAAGGAGATCCAGTTCAAAACTACTAGAATTTTCTCCAAAATTAACGAAGAAAACTTCATAAATAAACTTGTTAACGAGGACTGGGAAAAAAAATTAAATGCTAAAAACGAAAGTGCTAATGATCTGTTCACTATATTTTTCAATAGCTTTAAATCTAATTTTGACAATAGTTTTCCAGAGAAAGTCGTCAAGGTAAAACAATCTAGTCATGTAAAATGTTGGTTATCGAAAGGATTAAAAAAGTCTGCCAAAAATTTGCGCTTTCTTCGATACCTTCGCAAATTTGAATGCAATAAATATGTTTTAGGGTACATAAATAGGTACGAAATAGTATATAGGCGAGTAATAAGAAATGCTAAGAGAAACAGTATCAGAAAAAATATATTGAACTCCAAAAACAATTCTAAAGCACTATGGCAAGTCGTGAATGAAAAACTGGGCAAAAGGGAACAGACTCATTCTAATATCACACTCAGTGTAAATAATCACACAGTCGATAATCAATGCGAGGTAGCTAATATGTTTAATAGTTATTTTTCCCAAATCGGGCAAGTCAACAATTCTAACACGTCACCCAGTCAGGTAGGCGGACACAATATTTGTTACAGCCGCCATATTTTCTTTATGCAACCAACCGATGCAGTTGAGATCACAAAAATTGTCAACTCAATGAAAATCACAAAATCTTCTGGGGTTGATAATATTACTATTGAAACAGTAAAACTTGCACTGCCTGTAATAGCCGAAGTACTAGCTAACTTATTTAATATTTCTCTGAGAGATGGCGTTTTCCCGGAGCAATTTAAAATTGCAAAAATTGTTCCATTATATAAAAACGGCCCGAAAACTGATATTGCTAACTACAGACCAATAGCTCTACTGCCGGTTTTTTCAAAAATTCTTGAGAAAATAGTTAATATCAGGTTAGTCAAATATCTAGAAAATAAAGATATTATATCAAAAACTCAATTTGGTTTTAGGAAAAATAAAGGAACAATAGATGCACTACATAATATTTTATCAACAATGTACAGTAATGTTGACGCGAAACTTTATTCAGGCACGGTCTTCTGCGATCTCTCAAAAGCGTTCGACATGGTGAATCACAATATATTGCTTAGTAAACTTGACAAATACGGCATCCGAGGGAACAGTCTTAAGTGGTTCTCCAGTTACCTATCAAATCGGAAACAAGTAGTACAACTTTGTAACTACGAAGGCGGATTATTAAAGAATGTAATGTCCAATGAGTGCGAAGTAAAGTGCGGAGTTCCACAAGGGAGTATTCTGGGACCAACCCTTTTCCTTTTATACATAAATGACCTCCCAACTGCCTTAACACATTCCAAAGTAACATTATTTGCGGATGACACCAGCATAAACTATGCACATTCTAATATTGACCAAGTTGTTACAACTTTAAATGCTGAATTGGTTTCACTAAATGCATGGTTTGAGAGAAACAAGTTATCCCTTAACACGTCCAAAACTGTTTCAATGTTTATATCCTCTCAGCAAAATAAAATACAAAATAATCCACAGGTACATATTGGGAAAAACAACATAGCCGATGTCAGTTCTCACAAATTTCTTGGTTTAGTTTTAGATAATCACTTGAGATGGAATGCACACGGAGAACAATTAAGTGACAAACTTTCTAGTGCCTGTTTTCTGCTGCGCCAAATACGAAAACTGATTAATTCTAAGGACACGAAAACGATTTATTTCGCTTATTTTGAGTCTTTTCTCCGTTACGGTATTCTCTTCTGGGCGCAATGCACCATCGATCTAAGGCAACATATTTTTTCATTGCAAAAACGGGCCATTCGAATTTTAAGTATTCTGGGTTATGTAGAATCATGCCGTGGTCATTTCAGAAGGCTTAAAATCCTCACCCTTCCATCTCTATACGTTTTAGAATGCGTTAAATTGATCACAAAAAACCTAGCTCAGCTGCCGATACATTCAGATACCCATAAACACTTTACCAGGGGGAGAAATAATCTGATTCTTCCTCGTCCAAATCTAGAACTTTTTAAAAGGAATCCGAGCTACGTCGGAATTATATGCTACAATAAGCTACCCTCTAGTATAAAAAATATATGCCGCGAAGGAAAAATGCTCCAATTTAAAAATAAACTCAAATTATATCTAATTGAAAGAGAATTGTACGACATTAACGATCTCTAAAAACTGTCTGCATCTCGACTATATCTCTTTCTGTAATAGGTTTTAAAACGATTTTCAATTTGACTAAAACGTATTAACTATTTTTTATTATTAGGTAGGCACATATTAATTATACCTTGACTATTTTTATTTACAATATAATCACTAAGACATTTTATTTTACTTTTTGACAACCGTCCCTTTTTTTTGTTATTTTTGACATTACATTTATTAATTTTATACTAAAAAAACTTATTTTTATCGGTATTTTAAAGAATAATTTACTCTGTGTTTTTAATCTGGTAAACTAAATGGTGAGACTCGATTTTATTCTACAATAATACCTTCTTCATTCTTACGAGTAACCTTTTACGTTTTGATTAGTAGTAGAAGAATTTGATCATTAAAAAAGAATTCAATGTTATCACGGCCAAATGTAATACTACTGTCTATACAACTATGTATTAGTTTTTAAGACAATAAACAATTTGATTTGATTTGATTTGAATTTATGTACTCTAGCTCCTTGATGCGTTTCCACTATGTCCTCGCAGAAGCTTTTCCATGTTGCTCTTTTGGCTTTCCTAATTTCTTTGTTGTACTCAATTAAGGATTTTTTGTATTCCTCCCAGTTGAGAGTTTGTTTAGCCTTGTTGAATAATTTCCGGGTTTCCTTCCTTAGTTTATCTAATTTCGGGTTCCACCATGGAACTTTTTTTTGGAGGTCTTTATCTTGAGCGGGCAGCTTTCCTCGTAGGCGTTTATAATGCCTATTGTAGTAGCCGCCACAGCCAGCTCTAGACTGTCGCGTGCTTTTATGTTTTTTTGTAATGTTTGAACGTTAACCCTCTGTGTGGTACGGTAGGCGTCCTAGTCGGTGGCTTTTGGGTGCCTGAAAATTGTGGTTTGACAGTCTACGGTGTAAAGTAGTTTGAAAGTTATTTGCCTGTGATCAGACATTGTCATCAGTGTCATCCCTAACATGCCAGCTCATTATGTGTCTGGCCAGATTTTTAGAGGCAAAAGTAATGTTTTAAACTTCATGTCTTGCACTTGTCACAAAAGTCGGCACGCAGCCTTTGTTTAACAGGTACAGGCAGTTGGTTAAAGAGAAAATCATTAAGTAACTCACCTCTGTTATTGAAGGGTTGCCAAAACATACTATTACGTTTAGGGATATTTTGTATTGTATAATAAATATTATGTTTTCTATCCTATTATCAGAAAACTACAAGGATAATGATGTAAATACAACGCCGTGGCCGCCTCACGCAACGATTCTTCTCATTGAAGAATTTGATCGCCTGCAACGCACTGAATTTGATGAAAATATTAAGTATATTCTCTTAGATGTACATCTTAAAACAAACGGATTTGTTAACTACACTCCAAAAATCTGCCGCAGCAGAATACGTGCCCTAATTACCAAATATGAGAAAGTCAAATCAATACAGGAAGAGACTGGTGGTACACCTGATTGGTGCTACTTTAAGGTAGGTGATTTTCAGGCATAGGGCTCGGTTACATTTCTTCGTGAAATAACATTGGAAATTAGTTCATGTGAACGAGACAGGACAATACTTTAGAGCAGAATGGGAAATGAATGATTATCAATTGCCGGCATTAAAACTACCCATCGAAACTAAACCGACTGAATCTGGTTTTATGTTTGGTAGGTATTTTTTGTGCGGGAAAAGATTGTTAATTTTACATTCCGCTCTAACGCACTGCTCTATTTCATTCGCATGAACTATTTTCCGATATTAGTTCACGAATATATGCAATCTACCACTTAGGATGTAAAATGGGCTCGATTGTATTTCTTTGTGAACTAAAATCAGCTATGCTAGAGTGGAATGTGAAATGAACAATTTTCACTTGTCCGCATTAAAACTACCCACTGAAAATAAAGCGACTGAATTTAAGAAACGCAAGTAAATACGTTCAAACTTATTCGGATGGCCATAATTTTGACAGGTAGACGATCTTCATGTCATATTCCGCTCCAACACATTGCTCTGTCTCATTCGCAACAACTAATTTTTAATTATAGTTTACAAAGAAATACAATTATATTGGGCCAATTATTTTATTTCTAAAAACGACTATCAGAAAAGATTGCTAAATCTGACTGATCGGCATTTGAAATTATTTTTTTAGTTGATGGATAAATGCCAGAGCCAAACTGGCGTGAAATCAAAGGCAATAACAAACATCGGAAGGAAGTCAAGAAATATCAAGACTGAACTTGTTGAAGATGATGTATTATTCGACTTCGTAGATGTTATGGATGATAAAAATTACACTTTGGAGACAACAAAGAAGCAACAGAAGAAAAAAGGTACATCTATAATTCCTGTATTAACTATCCCATCATACGAAAGTGAGCTTTGGCCTACAAAAGTTATTATTATTATTTATTCTGGACAGGCCTTCATAAACAATACTAACAAAGTTTTAGGTACAAACCAAGTCTGTTTTTAAATTGATTGACAGAGCTTGCACTAATCGTCTCAAATTGTAGTTTATTCCTCGTCCAACGTTCTTAAGAAGATTCAATTTAAATTTTGCACGGTTGAGGTTTTTTTTTCAACACCTTGAACATTTGTGTTGATATTGAATTTGTAAATATTCTCTAGCCCACATACATTGTAATAATTTGTGAGAATTGTATGTGTCTCAATCAGGCCCCCTCTTTGTGTCCTTTGTTTGGGAGTAGTAAGTCAAAGTAATTCTAAGTCATCTTCATATCAGTGATCAACAGAAACATGTATTGGCTTATGGGTAGGAATTCTACGCTGTCGGTCGACAACAAACTATTATTATATTATATTATAATATATTATTATTATATTATAATCTACAACTCGATCCTGAAACCGATATGGACATATGGCATCCAGTTATGGGGGGTGGCCAGCAAGAGCAACATACTCTGCCTACAGCGAGTCCAAAATTGCATCCTGCGCTCTATTGTGAATGCGCCCTGGTACGCAAAGAACGAAGAGATCCATGACTATCTCAACATGCCAACAATAGCCGCAGAGATTGCACGGCTGAAAGTAAAGCACGCCGAGCGCCTAGCACTGCACCCAAACCCTCTCATCGCTAAATTGCTTCATTCCACAAACCTGGTGAAGAGACTGAAGAGAGCCCAGGTTCTGTAAAGAGAAGATCGTGGCACTGGCCACCATCTTCACAACGTTTGATGCTGGCAACAAATCCTTTTATAGTCACAAGACTGATTAGGAATAAGGAAAAAGGAAAAAAAAAAAGTGATCTTCATAATTCCTTTTCTTCTGGCCCTTTGTCATTTTGGTTGCCATCTACTTTTTTAAATAAGTAGGGGTTCCAGAACTTATAGCCATACTCAAGAATAGGTCTCGGATATGCCTTGTAGATCCTTATAAACACCTCCATTGACTGATGTTATAGGCTCTTTTAGCGATGATATCATCACTAATTGTTATTCCAAGAACTTTATGTCGCTTAACTGCTTCTAATTGCGCGTTTGCCAGAGAATATTGTGTGTGAGTGTTGGATTATTGTAAGTTGTCCATTTTCGCATGTATATTGTGGAGAACAATCACTTCATTTATCTATAAATTCGGACATGTTGCCACAATTTCCTGCCACATAAAATAAAATACAAACGGAGCTGCCATGGAATTCACCGACCAAAAATCGGGCCCATCATATATAATTATTACACTTCTGGGAGGTGAAGGGTGGATTCCGGACTTACGACCGGCGGTGGTAGGTTTAGGACAGCTGTCTTGCCACATGTGAGCGTTCACCTTACCACCTATTCACTCCCCCTTCGAAGCCATAGAATTTGAGATGCATAAATCGCGGTTTTAGATAATTTTTCTAGAAAGGACTTGATTATTTTCCTGGAGAGACCAAGATCTTTAAAAAGGTGAAACAAAGATTTAGCTGGCAGGCCACGAGCGCCTACTTCCACCGCGTGAAGGTGAACAGTGAAGCCGTTCCGGGTGACGGCATTTACGAGGTCATGGTATTTATTTAATTTGTACTCGTGGTCTTTTGGGATATTTGATTCCCATGGAACAGTTAATTCTACGATAAGGACCATCTTCCGATATAGAGAGTAAAGAGTTATATCTGGACGCAGGGCTGTGCATCCGAGACTTTCAGGGAATTTATACTGCTTAGAGACCGAATCGACCTCCATAATCGGGATTCTGGAAGCGATTTAACGGTCCTTCAATCGTCAGAAGTGAGGTTAGGATAGACGACAGCACATGAGGTGTCGTCTACGTGTCGTTGCTCTAGGAGATGCTCCATTCAGCAATAATTACCGACTATTCTTACCCATGACGATTGAAATTTGATTATAGCGCCGAGAAATAAGAATATTCGATTTAATAAATAAAGGACGCGATCCGAATTGCCCTTATCTCAAAGCACTAAGCTCGCTCAGAACCCGGTCCGAATTGAGCATACGCCGCTCACTGCTAAAAAACCGACCTCGGCCAATCAGAATCAGGAAGTATCGAGTTCCGAGGTAAGCTAACAATTCTGAAACAGAATCATTCAAGTCATTGGATCGACGACGATATCGAATTCAGTGTTGCTTTGATGTATCGTATCGCCACTTCAAAATCCTGGGGCTGAACGGGGAAGAGTTCCAATCCTTATTTTACCTTCCCGAGAATCACAGTAAGTTGGGTAGCCAGCGGTTTCAAGTCCCTGATGAAGAAGTCGAAGCCTTCCAAACAGTCATTTCAACAATCTTTTTATTGGAATTACCTTTTCAACAGCTGGTTCATTTTAAACGCATTACTTTCAGATTCATCCGAGACACGGCATCGAAACATAGCACCGCAGTGGCCTGAAAGGGCCACTGCGATGCTCTTGAAGGAATACTCCAACTTGGGCGCTAATATCAGCGAAAAGGAAACGTGGATAAAGCTGAGCTATATCCTCACTAAGTCTGGCTTCGAATTCACTCCGATTAATTGCAGAGATAAGTTTTGGTCGCTCACCCACCGCTACCTATCAATCAAGGAAGGAGTTAAAATAGAACCATCAGAGGAATGGACACTCTTTAAGGTATGTACTAACACAATTCTAGTGTGGGTATTAAGAAACGGGACCGGCCGATTTAAAGGTAGGTTGTCAGATGCCCTGTATTTTACGGGTAACCCCGTTTTTAAGGCTATTTTGATATATAGAAACCCGTAATTGAGAAAATAAAGTACAGAGTAAATAAAGCTCTCGTATTTTACAAAAAGAAAACCTAAATTTACAATATTTAGCCAAAATTGGCAGAGAATTATAGTTCGTTCAGTTTGAAGCGAAATTGTAAAAAAATTGCTGCCTAATTTTCGTACTCGTGTATTACCATTTAGGACTGCTCTATAGCCTTATAGCCCAATGGCGTAGGGTTTCGTGCAGCTTGGGCCATAAGATCCAATGTGTTCTCAGGTCGGTCCAACTCACAATACAGCTCCTATTCAGTAGCCTCCTCGTGTGAAGGACTACCCCGGGAATGACTCTCGTGTTCCAGGCCTTATGGCCTGTGGATCGGTTTCCCCTGAGCGATAGCCTCCCGGCGCTACTGGACGATTTGCGCACCCTGCGGTGATAACCAATCCGTTTGTGCACTCTGACTAAAGAAGACTATGGAAATAAACTTTTGCCATGGTCCGCGATAGATTCAAACAATCACCGCTGTATATACGGCAGGTGAGGTCCGTGCAAGCAACTTCAAACCCGTAACCAATCGAGGGGTCAGAGGTATCCCGATGGTTAGTTCCAGATGGAGATATCCTGCCCCCGTAGCCTGCAAGGGGGCGAGGTGGCCCGCTGGGTTACCTTCCTAGTGCCTCACCGTAAGGTGTTGGACGGTAGGTTTGTATCGTCCCTAAGTCCTCTACACTCACCTCACGGGAGACAGAACGATCATTATCATTAAAACTTCCTGGGGTGACGGATTCGCCCATTGTAGTCGACAACTCTAAGCTTGTTAATTATTACACTAACTTCATTTTAACAGTTGATGAAACCAACAATGGAGAAATATTTGAAGAATAAAAAGAGAAATGCCACCATTGATGGCATTCTTTACAGCGACGAGACTATAAACCTCAAAAAAAGCTTCAACGAAAAAATGGGAATAAATAAAGAGGATGAATCCGCTTCTCCAAAAGGTAAGGCTGGAGGCGGTTTTGATTGGTATGGTACATATTATTTTATTTGAGCTGAATAAAGCTGTATTTTGAATTGTAAATTGTAGTTGAATAATAGTAATAAGTAATAAATTTGCAAATAAATCTAATACAGTGAAATCTCATTCGATCATTTCACAAGTCTTTGTTTGTCCGCATGTATCGTTTATTTTGTATGATCCTGAATCCTTGTTATTGAATTTATTATGGAATTATTTTGTATCCAACGACCAAATTTGGTTGCACGTCAGAACACCGTTGACTACCTAACGTCCAATATTGGCGGCTTGCTCCCAGAGCGCACATTAATATTATTTTCTAATCCGAACGCATTCTAAAATCATTACCAAATATCTCATTATTACCATAGATACATAGACGGCCGCTAGAATAATTTCGCGCGTCATTTCGCGGATATTTCTGATAAAATTCCTTTGTCAAACATCATATATTTTTTTTTCGAGAAATCATTAAAAAAATGATTGGTTATTATGAGCTAATATCTAAATATTTTTGTATGTAAATAAGCAAAACGAATTACCTTTGATAGAGAATCTAATAAAGATCACGATAGTATTTACAATTTCTAAATAGGGATCCGTATTTTTCCGTAAGACAAGTACAAGTTAGAAATGCCAAGTTTTTTTTTGCTTTTTCGACTTTCTCATATTTATTCATAATTATCTTAATTGTTTCACAAAATGTAATTTCATTATTCTATATACGAAATTTCAATGCGATCATTGCACAGTTATTATTTTTATGATTGCTATAGTAGTTCCATAGTTATAGTACTTTTTGTCGAGCGCGGCGATATTGCAAGAAATTCCAATAAATTGCCGCGGTCTGCCATTAAATTATGCCGCTACTCGAAGGGTTAATTTAATTAATCAAACAATTTCAAAAGAGGCATATGGGCACGAACAATACTGTTATGAAATTCCATCTGGCACTTTTTACTAGACGAGATGGCCTACACTGCTTCAAAAGATCGGATGTGTTTAAAAATTCTACTGATCGGATGTTTACTTTCTATTATGCCACGGTCAAGAACTGGGTGGCTGAGTTTAAACGCAGTCATACAAGCACCCAAGATGAACCTTGACCCGGCCAAAAAACGTCACAACTCCGGAAATGATCTTTAAAGTTCATATGAATAATAAGTTAATAGTAAAAACATATTTTTAAAAACAAGCTTTTATTAAAATGCTCTGTCCCGAGCCAACCCTGGGTGCATCAGCCATGTTTAGTAGAACTTAGAACGAGCTGTCATAATTAAATGCTATACGGAATTTTGTGTTTTTGCTGTTGACCGTTATGGAGTCCCCTTGTTGGACGCCAACCCTGGGCGCAGCAGCCCTATCGCGGGTAAACTTAGAACGGGCTATCATAATTGATTGCGTATACAAAATTTCGTTTCTGTGCTGTTGACCGTTGAGGAGTCCCCTCGTTGGAAGCCAACCCTGAGTGAGGCAGCCCTATTGCGGTGAAACTTAGAACGGGCTATTATAATTGAATGCGTATACAAAATTGTGTGTCTGTGCTGTTGACCATCGCAAAGTATCCTCGTCGGGAGCCGATTCTCGGTGTAGAATCAGGTCATGCTCACCATAAAAATGCGTTGTCATTGGAACTAAACCAACATGTAAAATTTCAATTTCATAGGATAAGAGGAAGTGGTTCTAATTCAGCTTGCAAGATTCGACCTAAACAAGCTAACAAACTTTGCAAGGTAAATAAAACTTTTAAAAAAGAGTTAAGAATTGCATATGAAAAAGCTATCCGCCCATTAGGTGTCGTGTTTGCCTACTCAGGATCAAAAAAGAATTCGAATAACTCTAAACACTGTTTGGACCGTTTTAACCCCTCATGTTTTGAAGGAAAAATTCGGTTGTTTTGTCAGTTTGGCGCTTAAAATTGGCGAGAGTCGATGGCCTTGAGGAAAACGATCATAAGTTATAAACCACTATACTGATCATAAAAAGAATAACTGTAAAATGACCGCATTGAAATTTGAAACATAAAACATTATAACCTTATCTCGTAAAACAATTTAGATAATAATGAATAAATATTACAAAGTTGGCGAACTGAAAAAACTCGCCTATAAAATCATTTCGATGTTTTTATCACAAATTACGGAAAATATGCAAAAATTGTAAATACAGTTATGTTCTTTATTAAATGCTTTACCAAAACTATTATTTTGTTTTACCTAATTGCATACAAAAATATTTAGTTATTCAGCCAAGAGAAATTTGATGTATTCTCGTAAAAAAAGAAAATTTTTAATTTTTAATTTGTGACTACTTACGGTTTTTTTAATATGAAATTCTTTCAAAATACCTTTTTTTACTACATCACACTTCTTAGAAAATCACACCAGAACTTTCAGCTTTGTCTGATATTATAGAAAAATCTGAAGTTTTGAGAGTTGGCGTCCGCAACTTGATAATAAACTTTGAATGCTCATAATATAAAATTGGTTAGATTTTTTCAAATATATTGTCTCATTATATACTTATTATATGTCCAATAACTAAATACTCCAAAGAGTCACATTTCATCGAAAAACTATAGAAAATCGCATTCAAAATATGGTAATTCTCTCATAGTAATTATCAAAACAAATTTATTTGCGCGAGCCATATTACGAAACAATTTATAATGTTCACAATATGGCTTATTATGTGATTACTTAGCATGTAAATGAAGCAATACCTATTTTATTAGCGAATTAAAGCGATATTACGTCATATTTCGCGATATTTCGTGATATTTCATAAACATTACAAAACACAAACGGCCATCTATCCCCGGCGCGTAAGTTATCGCCGAAGCATTTTGCATAAATATTCGTGAAAAACAGTAAATGGACTATCTCAATTGACTAATCCTCATACATTAACTACTTTAGAATGCAAATTACTCACTGTTCTCCAGTAAATGGCACAGAAACACTGCACAAACACCGTTTTTATCACCCATTTCGTCCGACTAAACACGGCCGTGAAAGTGACCAGCGATCACTGACGTTTGATGTCTCGTCTCACTTTTTAAATCGTCCTTCGATATTGCCAGACGGAAATCTTGAATTGGAGATATTTTGGCCATATCGTAGCGCCCTCAGAAAGCATATAGTACCGCGTTTCGAATTGTAAATTGCATTTTTCGCAGCGGCGACCACTGCGTCCCGTAAGGGACGTTACGGAATCGGCGGTGGCCGACCGTTGGTCCCGCAAGGGACGTTACGAAGCGGACGGGTTAGTAATAGAGTGGACTTTTTGAAGCGATTTGTATCAACAGATGAAACGTAGCTCCACCACTATATATCAGAATCAATAATTGTTGACAAAATCTGGGTTTTCGGCTCCAAAGAAAGCTAATGCTGTGATATTTTTTTTTATTATTTATTTATTTAGGAATTAATTACATAAAAATTACATTAAAATAAAACATTGATTTTGCTTATAAAAATAACAGGAACTGAATGGCAAAACCTTAACCTTTTGCTTACTTGATTCTGTCACCCAACTGGGACTAGCCCGTTCTAGGATGGACAGGACTCTAATTTTACAATAAATTATCTAAAAGTTTTATTAAAATGCTCATAAAACTAAATTGCTTTAAAATATGATCCTCAAAAAAAAAAACTCAAATAGAGTGAGACAATCAGAATTGACTTAAAACTAAAAAGTAAAGAGTAATAGAAATCTATAATAAAAAAATAAAAAAGTCAATAAGTATTTTTTTATTTTTTTATTTGTTGAGTGGGGCTTTTCTAAGGTCTTTATGAGCCTTGTAACACTGCGACCATTGCTGATCTATTGTGTTCGCCACCTACTATAGTTCTGCGTTAAGCCTCATGTCATTTAAGAACCGCAGCAGGCTTTTGGCGCCAGATTGTTTTACCTCCTCAGGTTGGAGGTAGTCACCACCCAAGTGGGTGTATCTTTTACGCATCAGCGGGCCACACTCGCACATGAGGTGCTGGGGAGTTTCCTCTGCCCCTTGGCAGAACCTGCACATTTTTGTGTCTCTAAGCTTGAGGTTGAACATGTGTTTGTTCAGGCCACAATGCCCCGTGAGCGCCCTCACCAGTATGCGTAGATTGTTCCTATTTAGCGATAGGGCCTCACGGGCCGTCTTACGGTCGTAAGCCTTAATAAGCGCTTTGGAATGATTCAACCCTGGCGTGTTGTTCCAGTGGTTGACGGATTGTTCTAAACACATTTGTTTGAGCATTAGGTTTGCAAGGCTTTTTGGTACGCCACAGCAAGGTTCAGGGCCGTATAACGTTCCCTTTGCTCCCGTCCTAGCAAGTTCGTCGGCCTTTTCATTCCCTTCGATTCCTGCATGGCCGGGAACCCATCTTAGAATTACCCTGTTCTTTTCGCCCAGTGAATTCAGTAGTGATATGCAGTTTTGCACTAGCTTTGAATTAATGGTATTCGAGGCCAGTGCCATAAGAGCTGCTTTGCTATCCGAGTGGATATAGATACGGTGGTTGGCGTAGTCCTTTTGGAGGTTGATATCCGCACATTCAATAACGGCATAAACCTCCGCTTGGAATATGGAGGCGTATTTTCCCAAGTTTACACTTCTGTCGAAGTTTGGTCGCTCTCCATATACCACAACCTACGTCAAGTCCCGATTTGGACCCATCAGTATATATTATTTAAGGCTACCGGCCTCCTATTGCAGTTGGCTTTTTGGCCAGTCGTCTCTGGGCGGCAGTTCCACTGAAAAAGTTTTCCAAAGTAGGAGTGGGAGCATGGTGTCTGATACCATGTTAAGGGTTGGATTTTCACTGACTGAGTCAAGAACTGATCTTAGTGCTTGTGAGATCCAGTTTACATTCTCTCGGGCAGATAGCCTGTACATGCTGGCTTTCGCCACCTGTTGCAAATGAATGTGTAGGGACGGTAAGTTCAGCAAGTCAAGAAGTAATATTTAATATATGTTAAGAAATATTAAAATTAATATAAAATACCTAGTCAAAAAAACAAAAAGTACAATTCATTGTCAAAACAATATATAACAACAAAATTAATTGGTAATTAGTTGAATGTTAAAATATAATCAACATACATACTATTTAAATCGGAAATCGGCTGGGAAAGTTGATAGCATTCGTCTTTTGCAATGCAAAGGGAATTTTGATGACAGATTACCTTATAAAAGGTCAAACTATTACTGAGGAATACTAGATTATGTTAATGAGCTACAGAATATATTTAGCGTATAAGACCAGGTTTGGCTTGATAAAAAAAATCATCTGCCACCAAGACAATGCAAGGGTTCACACATGAGTTAAGGCTATGGTGAAAATCATCAAATTACACAATGATTCGTTGCCTATTCACTTTGTTCCTTTGACTCGCACCTGTTTCCCAAGCTCAAAACTTTTTTAGGTGGACAGAAATTTGAGTAGAATGAAGATGTTACAGCTTCTGTAGGGTAGTATTTTGCAGGCCTTGAGGAAAGTCATTTTTATTTAGGGCATATCTGCTTTGGAACCTATATGAACTAAGTGCGTAGAGCTTAGAGGAGACTATGCCGAAAAAAAAACTATTTTGTTGCATTAACCTGATTATTTCGTTGCTAGGTCAGGTACTTATCATCCCACCCCTGTATTTTAAACAGTTTGTAGTTGCAAAATTTCTGAAAAAGCGGCCAGCCCTTTTTTACTGCTAAAATAATAGAAAATTTTGCAACACAGTGTTGATGGAGTCAGTTGAAAGGTTGAATGAAGATGAAGAGGAATGAAATCTAGCTGATAGTTGTAAGTATAAACAACTTACTACTGTTCTTTTAATAAAACTTTAACCCCTAGAATCCCAAATGGCCGATATCGGCCACAACACGATTCAGCGTGACGGCGCCGTTTTAATTTAATTTGTTTTATTTTATTATGTTTTATTATGTTAATATGTTTTATTTTAATTATGGGTACAGTGGTTTGGCAGTAATTAATGTTTTGGTGAGACAGTCATAATAATTTTTTTTTTACTAATTTTTACAATAATTTCAATCAACTTGTGAATCGGCTGAGGGGCCGAGGCCTAAGGGGTTAAATGCATTTTCCTCAAAATCATATTTTTCTGTTCTGCGCCAGTGATAAAAAAAATCTAATTGACGGATCGAGTTGTTTCAGAAAAAAAATATAGATTATTTAATTCTCTTCTATATGAACAAAAAAATCGGAAAAAGGTGTTTTTATATATATATGTTTTTTTACTTGTTAAACACAAAATTTTGAAGCAAAAATCAATTTTATTTCATTAAATCCCTGAAAAATAATAACATTTATTTGCTTTGGTTAATTTTCTTAGTTCATCTAAAAAATACACATGTAAAAATTAATATCCTAGTTTCCTTTTTTTGTTTCAGGCAAAATTACGCCCAAAAACAGATACCGTAATTTTTTCAGCTGTAGAAACATTGCAATTCAATACCTCAAAAATAGTTTTTATAACTATTGCAACAGATATTTCTATTTTTCAAATGTTAGTCAAACTGATACAAAAGATTCATGATCAGATTTCAACTTTAAAAAAAAACATGGAAAACGTGTTTTTTTGGCCTTCTAAACCAGGCCTTTATGAAAGCCTTAAGCCCTTAACCTTTCGAAAGCCGGCCTTCATGCGCAAAAAACTTCGCCGCAACTTTTTAGTAATTTTTGTAAATAAATACTAACAATGTCGTTTTTTCATGAATTCCCTCTTATTACCTAGTAATTAGTATGTTTAGTCATGTATATTATCTTCTTATATATAAAAATGAATTGCCTTGCGTTAGTCTCGCAAGATCTCGAAAATGACTCGACCGATTTGAATTATTATTTTTGTTTGCCTTGATTCAGGGGTGGTTTACAAAAAGAAATATTTAGGATAAATTAAAAGAAACAACTGAAAATCGAAAAAATCGAAATTGGTCATTTTGGGAAATGGGCCACATTCGCGGCGATCCTATTGTTTTCATCCATGACTGTTATTCATCCGTGCGATTGTGTAAAATTTCAAAAAGTCAAAATAGATGGCGTTCGCGGCGATCCTATTGTTTTCATCCATGACTGTTATTCATCCGTGCGATTGTGTAAAATTTCAAAAAGTCAAAAAGTCAAACAAGTCAAAAGAATCGAAAAAGTCAAAAAAGTCGAAAAAGTCAAAAAATTCGAAACGTCAAAAAAGTAAGCGAAGGGAAAACGTCAAAAAAGTAAGCGAAACGTCAAAAAAAAAGGAGCGTGGCAGAGCAACGGGCAAGAATACTACAATCTCCAGCATCTCTCCCGGAGGCCTGTAGCAACCCAAACAGGCTGCTAACCTTCTGGGACAGCCTGGGTTGGCTGGAGTAACATAAATGGAAACATGAGCCACGCACAACGGCCCAATCAAGAGGTCAAGTGCGGGAAAAAGCCCAGTCAAAATAACTAACTAACTAAGAGTCGAAAAAGTCAAAAAAGTCGAAAAAGTCAAAAAATTCGAAAACGTCAAAAAAGTAAAAAAAAGTCAAAAAAGTCGAAAAAGTCGAAAAGTGCAAAAAAGTCGAAAAAGACGGAAAAGTCAAAGTCGAAAACGTCGAAAAAGTAAAAAAAGTCGAAAGAGGGAAAAATTCGAAAAAGCCGGAAAAGTCGAAAAAGTCGGAAAAGTCGAAAAAGCATTTATATTTCATTATGTAAATTAAACACATTGAATTTATTTTAATTACAAATGACATTGTATCACCAAACGAAACTCAAACCGTACATGATTCGGCCATATATAGATTTCAATGAATTGGATTTGGAAGGTTGATTAGGATCAATAAACGCATATGAAGAGTTACAATTAAATCAATGTTAGGTGGTACGAAGTTGATTGGATCATCTAGTATATTTATATAATACATACGGGGCCAGCTGAAACTGTTACGCACGGATCTGTCAAATGACTCAAAGTGCCTATAGGCACTGTTGGCGTCCGACGTGTTAAAGATGTTGAATCTGTTTGAATTTTATTTTATCTACTTATTCAATTTTTTTATTTTATATGCCATTACATAGTTTTTTAAAGATGAACGAACATCAAGCACTTAGGTATTGTAATTACTGTTTTTTTTAAGATCCCACCCATTTCCCGCATTTTTCATTTTATTTTAAGGCCCTTCAAAAACAAAAGAAAAAGGTTTCACTGTAATTTATTTTGATTAATTTATAATCTCCATGAGAAAAAATACCAGAAATTATATCTTTTTAGGTTGTGGACAACATTGCACATTCTGGGATCTCAGGATGGCTCGTCGCGTCAAACGACACAGAGACAAAATGGACCTATTGAAGAACCTGATTTCAACGCTCAAGAATTATTTGGAGTCCTTGACGAAACCTAAATTTAAAAGTTTGTGTTGTAATCGCTATTGCATGGGGGAAGCGCTCGAATAATGGAAAGTGCTTAAAATAATAATAATTTTTCATTTTAGTTCGTTGTCCGCAATTGCCAGAATCAGCGATTTCCCTTCTTATTCACAATTTCAGTTTGATTGCGGAGGAACAGTTGCCAGAGATGCAACGCTGGCGCAAGCTCCAGAGCATGATGTACTATTTAGGATATGACGTAAGTTAATTTGGTGCTTCTAATTTGCACAATACCCAATAGGTAGAAATAGGTATATACCCTATGTATGTACCTACTCAACCTACCCTATTTATATACCCTACATATATACTATGAGCACAGTATACCGGACAGTAGCTTCTATAAAAACAAAATTGAAATCAAGGCAAGCTATGTCACAATTCTTAAGGGTTCGCATATGGCCGCCAGATGTCCAATACTCAGATGAGGTAGGAGGTATCCTGAAGGTTAATTCCAGTCGGAGATATCCTTACAAACTTGTAGTCAGGGGGCGAGGCTGCCCGCTGGATTACCTTTCCCGGTGCCTCTGACAGGCGGGTGGCGTAGATAGACTGTGGATTGTTTTTCGTCCCAAGTCTTCTGCTCTCATCTCACGGAAGACAGAACAATAAATTTCGTTAAAACTTCCTGAGGTGACGGGTTCGCCCGTTGTAGTCGACAGCTATAGTTATACCTCCATACAAAACGCCAAATAAAATTATTTTCGATTAAAAAATCCCAGGTGTATGAAACTTGTAATAAACATGAAAAAAGTACACACTACAGCGCTAATTAAACTGTGCCGACATTACTACAGTATACCAAACAGTAGCGTCTCTTTGTTACATCACAAAATTGAAATCCAAGCAATCTACACCACGAGTGCTAAGGGCTCACATATGGCCACCACATGTCTACAACTCCGCCGACGCAGATGTCCAAACGTTTGAGAAATGCGACAACCTTTGCACGTGCGTAACGCTAACCAAAGGTGTTCGTCGAGACGTACCCTTCTGCTCACTTCCCTCGCACCCTATCCCCGCGATATACTCCGTCTACTGTTCTCTCGGTATACTGTGCCATTACCCTCTTAAAAATCGCGTTATTTTTGTTTGTAACAGATTGTCGTATAATACTAAACCTGCCAATTGTGATAGATCACAATAAAGAGTAGAAACAAACAAACAAAGGGAAGTACACATTATTATAAAAATAGGTACCCATATTGTTGAAAAAATGTTTTATGTTGAACGTTTTAAAACGAAAAAAGATTCATTTTGATGTATATCCCTTAACCCCTGAAGCGGCGGGTGTAAATCATGGCAGTCACTTGTTATTTCTAAAAATATAGCACTTTAGAAAAACGATCATAAGAAAGAAACTACTTGATGGATCATGAAAAGAAGAATTGTATAATGATCGCATTGAAATTTGAAATATAAAACATTTAAACCTCATTTTGTAAATCAATTATGAATAATTATTAAAAAGTTGAAGAACTGAAAAAAAATCACTTATTCAGCGATATCGACGTTTTATCTTAAAATACGAAACCCTATCTAGAAATTGTAAACACGTTTGTGTACATTATTACATGCTTTACCAAATCTATTAGTTCGTTTTATTTATTTTCATACATATATCCGAAGAGAAGCTACATAATATCCGAGCAATGGCAGCACTCGACTAAGTGCCCCCAGAACACAAACAATTAAATTAGGGATTCTAGACTGCGAGAAGCACGACTGAATAATCGTACAATACGGAATTTATCCGTGTTTCTCACACATATCTAACGGGGTGGTTGCACTGTGATTTTGGTGTGAATTCAGTTCGTTGAGAGCGCGGTTTGTCGCGCCGCTCTCGTACCCGTTTTGGGACGTTACTGAGCATTGACTACAATACCTACATCGTACCCGATTCGGGACGTTACTGTCTTGAGGGGTTAATCTGCGCCTTAATAGATTTAATTCTTTTTTCCAGATAAGTCCAAATCAATGCAAGAGCAAAGTGTCATTTTTACTAAAAAAATACTTTGACATTCGAATGACAACACAAAAGGAGCCGAACGCCGAGGTGCCATGGGTACATTACAATGTAAGTATCTTCATATTTGGGTCGGTCCAACTCACGATGGTCCAACTCACGATTCAGCTCTTATTCAGTAGCCTCCTCGTGTGGAGGTCTACCCTGGGAAGGACTCTCACTTTTCAGGACTGACGGCTGGTAGATCAATTTCAACTGGAGGAACGCCTCTCGGCACTACCGGATGGATTGCGCACCGTGCGGCGTCAGTCAATCCGTTGTACACTCAAAATAATTACTGAAGGAGTGTGGAGACTATGGAAATATACTGTCTCCTAAGCAACAGGGTGGATGTTAACCTGCCGTCAACCACTCTTGAAATGACCAATTGGCTACCTGATCCTAAACTCAGAACAGGGCAAAAGATGCCAATGATCCGCGATAGATTCAAACTAGATCACCGCTGAATATATGGCAGGTAGAGGACCCGCAAGCGACTTCAAACCCGAACCCTGGATGTTTGGTTCCAGACGGAGAAATCCTTCAAAAACTGATAGTTAAGGTACCTTTCCCAGTGTCTCACCATAAGGCGTTGGCCTCTGACGGGCATGTTAGCTTAGCTAGACTGTAGATTTGTATTCATCTCTAAGTTATCGTTAAAACTTCTCGAGGTGACGGGTTCGCCCGTTGTAGTTGACACCTTTAAGTCCACAGTCTAGCTCCGCCAATATGCCTGTAAAAAGCCGACGCCTTACCGCAAGGAACTGGAATGTGAACCAAGCGGGCCAACCTCACACCCTTACTACCAGATTTGGCCAGATTTCTCCGTCCCCAGGTCTGGTCACGGGTTCGAGGTCGCTTGCGCGGCCTCTACCTGACGTAAGAGATTATTCAGAATATTTTCCGGACTGCGATGCTCTTTGCCCGCCATGGTCACTCGAGATCGGGTAGCCGAAGGGTCGAAGACGTCAGGCCGACAACTACCCTCTGCTGCTATAGGAAACATACTTCTCTAGACCCCCCCCCCCCCTGGTTAGTCACCGGCTGAGGCTTTCTTCGTTTTTTCCACAAGTGCAGATAGTTCTACAACCGCCCAGTTCCACCCGAGGTATTCCCCCGAATCGGCGATCTTCTGATCCTATTCGCCTTTGACTGCAGGAAAACAGCCAAGGCAGAAGCTCACAGAGTAAGCCCCTCTTCGAGGAGACTACCAGATAAGAGTTGAACCGTGACTTGGGCAGGCAAGATGACAGAAAGAGTTCAGCTAACACCACCTAAACTGCGCGGAACCATTAAAAACCACACTAGTGTGCAGTGTGGAATACACAAGGAATATAGAAGCTGTCCACAGAGTATTAGCATTTACTCCCCAGTGTGTGCTTGTCAACTTGCGAATAAAATCTTCTCTGGTATACGTTTTTAACAATGTTCTGTCCATCATCACTCCTAAGTACTTTGGGTATTTATCTATACTAATATTATAAAGAGGTAAAGTTTGTGAGGTTGTAGGGAGTAATCTCTGGATCTACTGAACCGATTTTGAAAATTCTTTTACCAATAGAAAGCCACGTTATTTGTGAGTGTCATAGGCTATATATTAATCCGAAAAATGAAAAGAATTTTTCGTGGTAGTCGGATTAGCAAAGTAAGTCAGACAAAAAACGGTCGATTGAAAACGTTTCTTACGAACGCTGCCTTAACGATGAGAGATATATGATTGAGTTCTAGAGAAAAGTTGTATAGCTTGATAATGCCTACAACCATGCCGAAAAAGTCAGCGACAGCATTTGTCTAACTTTTATATTTAAGTCACAAAAAGTAGTTTTTTATATTAAAAGATCATTTAAATCGTTAGGTCATGTTTATTGGTCATATTATCAACAATTATGAATTCTTATCAAAATAAGTAAATTTATCGTCTCAAGTGTTTAAAACAAAAGACTTTTCCCTTTTACTGCATATAATTTCCTTTTTACTACATAAATGGTTAAAGAGATAATACGACATAGGTATGCAACCGCGACCATATCTCGGGTTGGAACTCCTGAAAGACAATATATTTTGGTACCAAATAATAACATTACATCTAATATAGTAGTATACAGAGAAGTTTTGAACAATTAAAATAAACAGAATTTATTCAATCATAATCATTTCAGTCACTCATTTGAAACCCGGTAATATAGCCAAATTGGCATGCAAATACATACATACATACATATGCAGTAGAAATATAACCCTCCTTTTGGCAGTCAAGAAATAAATCATAGCACTCAGTACTAATCCAACCACACTCATAATTTCATCACAAGTAAAAATATTTACCGCCCAACGAAGTGTCTCGGAGGCCGAGTTATACTTTGGATCTCTTTAAAAAATTGTTTTTATATCGATTTTCATCGACTTCTTGGTTTCTGGATTTCTTTCATATTGGGCCTTGTGCATGTGTCATGATTATTTCCATATTGGAAGATGGGATGATGGTGTGAGCTGGCATGTAAATATCTATCCGTATATGTAGGCTTCCGATACACCGTATGTCCCAGAGTATTGTCACTTTTCCTCATGACCTTGCATTCCAAAGAAATCATGACATCCATCTTGAAGAATATAGCCATAATAACCATGTTTCAATAGATAGGAAACCTACTTGAAAATTCAACGTTTTTCTCATTATTCATTATGTATAGTATGAAATCTTTAGCTGCAATCAAAGCCTGTAAATTCCACTTCGAATATGTCTTTTCCAGTGCTACATCTGGCCCATACCTCTATACGGATGTGAGGCCTGGACTATTAAGGAAGATCTCAGGAAACGTATAGAAGTATTCGAGATGTGGGCATACAGACGTATGAAGTCGATATCTTGGACTCAGAAAGTCACCAATGAGGAAGTTCTATGGCGTGTCGGCCAATTACGCAACCTTTGGCAGACCATCAAACAACGCAAAGCTGCATACCTGGGTCATGTGATTAGGCACGATAGGTATGAACTCCTGCAACTCATTATGATGGGAAAAGTTGCAGGGAAGATGAGACCTGGCCGTAGATGGAAATCTTGGTGGTTTGCCTGTTTGTTTTGCCTGGCGAAGGGCAAAAAGAAGTATGTAGAGCTGACTGCCAACCTTCACTAGTTGGAGAGGCACCCGAAGAAGAAGCTGCAAGCTAATAAAGAAGAGTGACGCATCAGTTTCTGATTAGATTACGGACATTTGCCTTAAAAGTTTGAGATCCACTGCTGTAGAAACAAGTGTGTAAAAAATATGTAGTCGACACCGATAACTAAACTTCTTTTTTTTCCAGCGGATGGATACCTTATTCCGAAACTCAAAATCACTCTTTCAAGAAATTGGCTATATCGATTTTGACAGAAATAACAGTACTTCCCTTCACGGTCCAGGTAACCAAGAAAGTGATATAATAAAAGTTGAGGATATTGCTAGTGGATCTGGCGGTAAGTGGTTTGTTAATTACACTTCAATCTTTTAAAATTTTAAAACCCTCGGCAAACTGGAATTTTTTGATTATGATACAATAATGTATAGTAGAACTCTAATTATCCAAACTCCGACTATCTGAATCGCTGATCATCCGAAATTAAAAGGGGAAAAAAATTAAGACGGAAACATACTGATTGTTGATAATGCACCAACTCATTCCACCGAAGAATTGTTGAAAAAAAGGGAATGCCCAGTTTAAAACAATATTTTTACCGCCAAACGTCACAAGCTTATTGCAACCAATGGACCAGTCTGTTATCGAAACCATGAAACGCTTTACAGAAGGCAAGGATTACCTTAACCTTACCTTGCTATTATTATTCAAGAAGTAGTTAAAAAATCGTTGTTTTTTTTTCATTAGATTTCTTAATAACAATACTTGTTTACAATATACCAGATTTTTTTTTATTACTTTTTTTTGTATTTAGAATCTAAGGAACAATTTTACATATCACGTACGCTTGTGGGTTTCGTATAGGTAGGGCGATTAATGTTGAAGTTGAAGCAGACACGGAACCATCAGCTGCTCGAAATAAAGACCTAATATATATTTTTCATACAGTTTTTTTTGTCTTAACCCGTTGAGTATGATACGACCAAATCTGGTTCTGAAACAATTATCCGTTGAGTATGATACGACCAGATCTGGTTCCGCGTTTTTTTCACTTCTTTGCCGTTCTCATATTTATTCATAATTATCTAATTGTTTTACAAAATGATATTTCAATATTCTATATTCGAAATTTCAATGCAATCATTGTGCAGTTGTTCTTTTTATGATTGGTGTAGTAGTTTCGTAGTTATAGTACTTTAAGGTCGATGTCGCCGAAAATCCTGCAAAAGAGACAGATGCATCCATGAAAATACCCATTTACTCCAAGGGTTAAATGACCCATGTTGAACAACAACTTCTTCTTGACCTAAAATGGCTTTTGGCCATACATACTTTGTTGTCATAGTTATGTTCTATTATTATTGTTAAACAATCAAATTTAACAAAAAGACACACATAAAAGCTAACTAATTAAGCTATATATTATTATAATAGTTGCTAAAAAAATCTTCATAAATCTGGAGTTCAAAATTTTAGATTTTCTTGCTCGTCATTGTATAACATGATACACCAAAACTGATACACCGAAAACGATAATTGATACACCAAAAAGATAACTTCCAGTCGGGGATGACACTTTATAAAAGTATTTTATTCTTTATTTTACACAACTGCCTAACAAAAAAGGAGTGTAATAAGTACAGGGTTCATCTATATATGTTATCCGTTTCTTTCCTCCACCATAACTTCTAATGCTTGAACCGATTTAGAAATGTGTGGTATTGTTAGAATCGTTATGCCATCCCGAGTGTCATAGGGTATCTTAACTGTCCAAAAATCAAGTAAGTTGTTTAAAAGTCTAAATGTCTATAAATTAACATAAATATATCGAGTTTAGTGTCAAATGAAAGGTCTGATTGAGTACATTCCGAAAATGCACATGTGTCTATACCGATAAATTTGTAAATCACAAATATTTCATGAAATACTAATAAAAATAATTATAAATAAAATAGTTCACTTTTTGTAGCAACAGTCGTGTCTTTTATTCTTTTTAATATATTTACTTGTTCCTATTTATTATAGATACTTCACAGCGAGCGTGGTCTTCTTTTGCGGTTTATGCTCTTTTGGAAAAATACGCTACTCACATGGGTGAGGCCGTACCGGACTCTGCACAATGGCAAACGATTAGTCAACAACTTACGAAAATGGGATATACTGTAAGAAAGTAAATTTTTTGCAAAATATTGGTCCGTATTCCGTTTCTACTCAGTGCCTAAATCGGGCTTGTCGGGGTCTAAAACTGCACTGACATGGAAATGATGATGGCATTGTCTTTTCCATCTGTGGCATGTGCCTACATCGATGGCAATATTCCCATATTTACATCATCAAGCAACTTGAACCCAAGCTTGAACTTCATCAAGCAACTCTTATCATAGATCAGTGAGACCTGTTTCGAATTAAAAACTATGTTTGTAATTTGATAATAATTTTGTTGTTTAAATATTATGTAATCATTTCAGTTTACAGAAGAACAATGCTGCAAGAAAGTAATTTCTTTGTTGACAACATATGCAGAGCTTGGGAAGGGTCAAACTAGTTGGATGTACTATAATGTAAGTTTTTTATGATGATGATAATTATGAAATAGCCCTCCCCCCCCCCCCCCCTGTTTCATAATTATCATTAGGTTGTTCAAATTTTAGGGCAATTGTGGCTTACCCCCACCTATACACAGTGAGTTTTTAATTAGTGACATCCTTACAGTGGGTCAATCAGTATGAGCAAGTAAGCAACTTTTAATATTAAATTGTTAAAACAAATATTATATTAAAATTATTTTAAAATTATATTTTATTCCAAATGATTTAAAACAGTCTGAGAACCCATCAGCTGTTTATTTGACTGCTTATGGCCTCGGTGAATTCGGCGACCTTGAACGACGTTCTGTTGAATACAATAGTCGTGTGGCAAGGCCATAGATGGCGCTGCGCTGTTACTTCTCAACAGATTATTTGGTATACTTGAGACATTTACCACCACTATTGAACCTTTTTTAAAACGGAATAGACATTACAAATAAAACAAGGCCTAGAATATACCTAATAGTTAAAACAGTAATTTAGTTGAAATTAATAAAGGAAAAAATCACATATTGCTATCTAGCGGTTGCAATGATTACTTTCAGTGATCATACCATTGCACTTCACAATAGTGCATGCGTAATTAATAGATGTCAATAGTAAAATTAAATTAAATTCAAACAAAAAACAACGATTATGCTGTATTACCGATGCATAAGCATTGATTCCGCACTGTAAGTATTTGTTTAGTCACAACACAAGAAATTAACGCATAACGTACGCATTATTGCTCGGGCTAAAATACACCATCGCATATTGAGACACAATGCGCCTGGCGGGATTAAGTATCCTTTTTATTACTAATCACTTTTGAACTAATTATTCTTTAATTTCACATTAAACGACAGATCGAGAGACATTATTATGCATAAAAAGCGGCCTGCGATTCAACTGCCCGTTCGTCCCAGCGACAGATAACCTCGGTACTATTGTAAACAAAACGCGTAGGTAGGTCAACATAAACAGCTGAACGTCTTCTCAAACTGTCGCTGTTATAATCAAAATTTAAAAAAAAAGTTTTTGTTTTAATAATTTAATATCAAAAATTGCTTACTTGCTCGTACTGATTCACCCACTACAAGGATGTCAGTAATTAAAAACTCACCATGTATATTGGCCACCTATTACTATAAATACTATAAATCTATATACTATAAATCCTGCAACCAGCTCACCTAGGAGAAAAAAATGCAGAATCCACGATGGACATCAGCTATTTTCTCTCTTTCAGCCAACGCTGGGCACGTATATATTACATGATCAGCAGAGTCTTGTTCCATTCTGCAACCCCTGAAATCAGGGTTGTCCACTATCCCTAGTGTTTGCATATCGTCGGCTTGTAGCGAAATCCCAACAAATGACGAAATACACAAAAATGAGTTAACAAGGTTACATTCAGATTTTCATGCTCTTTCAGCTAATAAAGCCCAAAAATAATGTATGTCAACAAAGTTATCACCAAAATTAATAAACAACAATTTCATGTTGTGCAAATTCTGTGCGGGCAATAACTGACATTATACTCAGAATGACTGGACAACAGTTGGGGACTTTGGCATTCCTCCTCCACTGCACTGGAAGGTAAAGTTGTATGACCGGACGCCAGAAATGCTGAAATTTTATTTAAACGCTTCTCAGCATACACTTCCAAACCCCATAACATTGCTCATTAGAGTTATTCAGAGGATAGTTCATGTTCCCTTTGTAGCAATACCCCTTGCACAGCTAGACATATTCTAGCTGGCTGTATGGCGACCTTAGATCAGGGACGCTACACTAACCCCCATGACAAAACCCTTGCTGTTATTCGCTAGATAATTAGCCTCTCAGTGGCTTATGCCAACAAGGGTTTGACAACCCTCCAAACCCCTAATACAGTTTGTGTGGGATGGCTCTAAAGGCTGAAAACATTCCACTACAAAACCTGTCAATAATCGAGAAAACTTCAGATTGGATCCTGAAGGTCAGTTCGGTCTCTGAGCAGTATCAATTTCCTGAAAGTCTAGAATGTCCAGCCCTAACTTAACCCGTTGAGTATGAGTCAACCAAATCTGGTCGCAAAACAATTATCCGTTGAGTACGAGTCGACCAAATCTGGTCGCGCGTTTTTTTCACTTCTTTGACGTTCTCATATTTATTCATAATTATATAATTGTTTTACAAAATGATATTTCAATATGCTATATTCGAAATTTCAATGCAATCATTGTGCAGTTGTTCTTTTTATGATTGGTGTAGTAGTTTCGTAGTTATAGTACTTTAAGTCGAGCGCCGTCGATGTCGCCGAAAATCCTGCAGATGCATCCATGAAAATACCCATTTACTCCAAGGGTTAAATTTTCTTAATTATGTTTTGATTTTCATCATTTTAACCGAAAATTTATAAAAAAGTGTACTATGTAACAAATATAACACTGGTATCACTCCAGGGGGGCAATTCTTGAAAAATTTAGCATGCCAAATTTGTTTATGGTCCATTTGATTTACATGGGCCATAGACAAATTTAGCATGCTAAATTTTTCAAGAATAGGCCCCCAGAACAGACTGTAGTCTAGTGGAGTTGATAAAATCCATCAAATCTGTACTTTCTTTGCTTCACAAACAATGATTAAGTATTTGCTCTTTTCTACACTGTATTATTTATGTCAACATTATAATTTTTTATTTTGGATTTAAATAATTTTTTTTTTAAAAAAACTTTTTACTCCCTATCTCAGAAGATGGTTCTTATTGTAGAATTAATTGTTTTCTGGGAACATCCCAAAAGACCACGAGTACAAATTAAAAAATAAACCACATCCCACTAATGCCTTCACCCGGAACGTCTTCTTCACCCCGAAGTTGGGGCTCTAAATCTGCTAGCCAAATCTCTGTTTCACCTCTTTAAAGATCTTGGTCTCTCCAGGACAATAATAAACTCCTTCCTAGAAAATTATCTAAAACCGCAATTTCTGCATCTCAAACTCTATAGCTGCAAAGGAGGAGTGAATGGGTGGTAAGGTGGACGCTCACATGTGGCAAGACAGCTGCCCTAAACCTACCACAGTCGGTCGTTAGTCCGGAGTTCACCGCTCACCCCTCAGAAGTGTAATAATAATAATATGATGGGCCCGACTCCAGTTGGTGTATTCTACTGTAGCTCCGTTTGTATTTCATTTATAATTTTAATAAAATATTTTTTTTCAGGAAATGCACAGTATTTTCAGAAAGACAGACATTCGCGACACCATAAGAAAATTGAAACTTCACAATTTGCTGACTTCCCAAGTCGAAAAAGTTGATAATTTTGAAAATATAAATGATAATTCAGCAGATGATCCAATGGAAATTGAAACGCTAGATGATTTCAAAACCGGAGGTAATCATGCAATGTAACACACTTTGTAACAAATTGTCATAGTCTGGACGCCTTGCGCGTGCGAACTGTGCATTTCATGCGCGTGCTTCGAGCATTTTAAATCGTGCATGGAGCGATCCGTTATTTGTCTGAACTGAACCAGGTATGGACACAGCGTGTTCTCAGTAGACTGACAACGTTCACGCACGCGCTGCGTCCACACTGATGAGATGCTCCTTTCACGGTACATTACATGTACGCAGCATTAAGATAATACACTTTCAATCCCATTAAGTCAGTCCTCTCCCTGGTTATATTCATTGCATGCTTCGTCGCTATTCACCTTCAATGAGTCATTTAACCCTTAGAAAGCCAGCCATGAGAATGGAACTCACGACGGCATATTATCAACCCTGAAAAATTTGTTTGTAGGGAGTGTAAGTGCATGCATACTAATACAGGATGAGTTTTTAATTAGTGTAACCTTGTAGTGTGTGAATCAGTACGAAGTAAGCAACTTTAATGTAAAAACTTTGTTTTTTTTTAATCTAAATTGTCACCCTGAATTCATTTTATTTTCTAGAACCATATGTGGCACTTGAGCCACAAGAGCCCAAAGAATGTAAGCAGCACTGTAACAATTGGGAAGATCGAATGAAATTCCGACAAGTAAAACACGAGGATAAAATGCGACTACGCAATGAGTTGCTGGTTGTCTTAAAGGATTTGTCCGCTTGGAAGGTGCTTTATGGTAAGTGGAGCCGACGCCGTTGACCATCTGATATCTGTCCGGACATCGGCAGCGAGCTTCCATGACAGTTTTTGTCTTGATTGTTTCAAGTTTTAAATTTCAGACTAAAGAAAATTACTATTCTTGATTTTATTCACCTTTGCCCACAGCATTGGGGTCCAGATCCTTATCGATTGCCTAAAATTCATTGTTAAATTAAAAATTTAATAATTGTTTGGTTTGATAAATTTTGTTGTTGCAGTTTGTTGGCTAGGTTTGGCTTGGTTAGGCCATTTTCTATTATGCCGTATAAAATATATTTATATCCTACCTACCTCCCAACTCCCAATCAGTGAGAAATTACGCGCCGGCCGAACCAGACGTGCTCCTGTGAGTGTTCTCGTTATCGTGCTGTGAAAGTAATTATCGCGTTCGTGAGCTGGCCAGCCGAAGATTTGGAGACATTTTTGGAGTGAAATTGCAGCAAGGAATCGCACGAAAAATAGAAAGGTGCGTAAACTTTGATTCCTTTTCCTCTCCATAATGATGTCTATAATCCCTTTAAATTAACCAACCTTCCTCACAGTCCACTCTATATATATATAAACTTAAACCCAACATTTTGGTCCTTCGAGCCGGATTTAAAATACTTTGTCCATTTGAGTACGAAAACAGAATAAATACTTCCGCCATTACGGGTTGCCTTTTGGAATATCGTATGTAGGAGATTCATATTCACATAATTATTATTTATAGACATCATTGGTAAAATTAAACATATCTACATAATAAAACATTATATTCGTGTTAAGCTGTTTAAAATTGGTAAAAAATACAGATCTGCCCACATTAATTGGATTCGGGCGGCGGGTGCTTTGTTTTACACGTAGGTACACCCGGCATATTAAATTACTGCAGACTTCACACTTTATGCCGCGAGTATAGTACATATACTTATTGCATTTTGCATGGGTATACTTGCTCAGCTGAGCTGAATGGTTGATAGCCGTAATTTATATATAATAAATTATATTTGTCCTACATAAAATAAAATACCTATTTTGTTTGTTTACATAGATTATTTGATGCTTATTAATTGTTTAATTGTTATAAATTTGTCACCAAATCATATAAAGGCTTGCCGCTCACAATATTATAAATCTTTGTTAAATATTAGTTACTGTCTCATTATTTATAGAGACACTGTACGTTACGTTTGTAGGATTGCAACCGTTTATTGAAAAAACCGGTTTCACTAGCTAGATAAGGAAACAAAATAATATAATAATATCTTGTTTACGAATTTGGTTTAGCGAAACAGTTCGGTAGGGTGAAGTTACCAGTTATGGTACTTTCATTATATAAATTATATTTAAAAAGGGATCGTAATATTTTATAATTATTATTCCTGAAAATAAAAATGTTTAGTTACATAAAAATATCTGAGTAATTAATAGTTTATTATCAAATATATATTTGTTATTGTTTGCAAATTTGTTTGGTTCATAACAACTTGTTAAAGTATATTATTAAATATTAGTTTGTTTACTTGTAATCCATTCATAGCTGTATAGACGATAAATAAATAAACTCTTATAAAATGTCTCGTGATCCCGATAAGGAAGCTAGCATGGATGCAATTAAGTTACAAATAGCACGTGCAAAACGTAATGCTCTATTTGAGAGAATGCAAAAAATATTTGATTTATCAAAGAATGTAGGCACTACCGAAAGAACAAGTGAGCCATTTCTCATTGCATCTATTTCTATGGCAGATATACGGTCAGAGTTTCGTGCCGTTTTAGATGATTATAATATTTTAAAGATTAGAGCTGACCCAACCGCGACGCCGTGTTACGATACATTTACCTCATTTGAGGACATGTATTGTACAAGTAAGCGTGTTCTTGACCGGCTGTCTGTTAAGCAAAAAATATCGACGTCCATTAAGGACACTGAGACTTGTCGTGAGGCGACAAAGCCAAGACTTCCACCTTTGGAAATTATGTCTTTCAACGGGGACGTAAAGAATTGGCCGCTGTTTTATGCCAACTTTAAATCTCTAATCCACGATAACACGTCGCTTACAGATGACGAGAGAGTGTATTATCTGATGAGTAAATTATCGCAAGGAGCTTTAAACGTGATTTCAGGTATCACTCCAGATGGTCAGAATTACTCTTTAATATTAAAAACTTTAATTGATAGATACGAAGACAAACGTCTTTTGGCTTCGGCTCACGTAGAGCAGATTTTGAACTTTAAATTAAATGGAGGAGCGTCACAGAATAATTTTCAGTCTTTTATGGATAGGGTTAGCACCGCTGTTGGTGCACTGAAGAATTTAAAATTGGACGATTTAGCAGATTATTTGTTGCTACATATAACGTTGAAAAAACTCGATACAGATACAATCAAAGGTTTTGAATCGCAGGTTCGTGATGTAGAAATACCTACATTTTCACAATTAGTTGATTTCGTGAGGACTCAGATTCGAGTTTATCAAACCTGTAATGTCCAATCTAGGACCACTATCAATATGAACAGCAAAGCTAGTCGTCTTAGTTCGAGCCAACGAATGCCAAGCCCTCAATCATATGTTTCAAATGAGCAAAATAATTTAAAGTGTTTATGCAATAATATAACACATGAATATCTCTATAAATGCCCTTTGTTCAATAAAATGACACCTGCTGATAGGTTCGCTCATATTAAAGCAAATAACGCCTGTTTAAATTGTCTGGGTATAAAACATAAGACAGGTCTCTGTAAATCAAATCAGAAGTGTACGATGTGTAAACAGAAACACCACACGTTGTTACATTTTAATAATAATGATAAAATTAGTAGTTCCACATCGAACTCGCCTTCTAACACGAAGCCTGAGACAACCTTCGATAACGACGCAGGGCGCAGAGACGCAACGTTGTGTGCTACATGTAATACAAACGCCAAGTTGTCGACTCTTTCGCAAAGGTCCAAGTCAGCTACAACTACCACAGTCGCGCTTGCCACCGTTCAAGTCGTAGTGAATAATCAGATTGTTAGATGTCTTTTAGACTCGGCTTCTCAAAGCAATTTTATAACAAATGACTGTTGTGAAAAACTTGGCCTCAAGCGTTATGAAAAGTCGAAGGTAGTGGTTACGGGCGTAGGTGGTTTAAATAAACCTACTCTAGGTAAAGTTAATCTAACTTTCCTTTCTAGGTTTAACTTAGGTATAAGTTATGACATGAGTGCTCTTATTGTCGATCGTATTACTAGTGAGTTGCCGTCGGTTCCAATAGACGAGGCCGCGCTTCCACATTTGAGGTCACTACCTCTTGCCGATGAAATGTTTGCTACGCCTGGCCCTATCGAGGCTTTAATAGGCGCTTCATTATTTCCACATTTATTGCTACCAGGTAGGATAATTAATACCCAGTGTGATAATATTCCACCAGTTATTGAAACTGTGTTAGGTTTTGTCGTCGTTGGGTTATTGCCCACGCTTCAGTCTACGCATATTCATGACTTGGTCTCATGCTGTTCAGTAGTGTCTCGAGATTCCCTGGACGTCGTTGTAAAACGCTTCTGGGAATTGGAGGAAATATGTATCCCACCAGTCCAAGATCCTAATGATCTGGAGTGTGAGGAGCATTTCTCGGTCACCACGACACGTGACTCTAACGGTAGGTACGTCGTTGCCTTACCTTTTCGACTTGATGCCTATTTATTGGGTGATTCTCAAAGGGTCGCTGAGAAGCGTTTTATTTGCCTTGAACGAAAACTCGAATCATGCGCTCCCTTGCGAGAAGCCTATGATAAGGTAATACGTGATTATATCGAAGATGGGTATTTGTCACCGGTGGCTATTGATAGCAATGTCAGCACCCTCTCATATGTCGTCCCTCACCACGGGGTTTTCAGACCAGATAAGTCTACAAAACTTAGACCGGTTCTTGATGCCAGTTGCACAACTAGCACAGGCTACTCTCTTAACGATCTACTACACTCAGGTCCCAACCTACAGGGTGATTTATTTTGTATACTCTTGAATTTTCGTTTGTTTTCGGTCGCCTTCTGTGCTGATGTGAAACAAATGTTTTTACAAATAGGTATGCGTCCTGAAGATCGTCGATTTCAGCGTATTCTATATCGCTTTAGTCCCCACAGTCCTATGCAAGTCTTTGAGCTGAATAGGGTATGCTTCGGATTTAAGTCAAGTCCTTACCACGCCCTACGAGTAGTAAAACAATTAGCGTCCGACGAAGGAGATAAATATCCTAAGGCTGCTAAAGTTATCTCTAGTTCTCTGTACATGGATGATATTGCATATAGTCTTCCAGAAGAGTCTTCAGCTGTAGAGACAGTAAACGAACTGATTCAGCTTTTCAAATGCGGTCAGTTCGACCTAATGAAGTGGACATCAAATTCCAAGATTGTATTAGAAAACATACCAGAGTCCCACAAAATGACTTCAGAAGTAGAGTTCGATAAGCAAACACAGCATAAGATATTGGGTCTAAGGTGGTCCATGTCTGATGATTGTTTTGTCTTTCAAATCAACGCTCCTGATGATAGGTGCACAAAACGTGTCATCCTGTCAACAGTAGCGCGTTTATGGGACATCTTAGGATTTGTGGCTCCTACTATTCTTTATGCCAAGCTGTTAATAAAGGAGCTTTGGCTTATTAAGTGTGATTGGGACGATTGTCCTCCGCCACATATTGAAAAATCGTGGCACAACTTCTGTTCAAAACTACCCTGTTTAAATGGCTTAAGAATACCTAGACACGTAGGCGTAAGCGCCGGGGTGATTGTTAACGTCTTGGGATTTGCAGACGCAAGTGAGCGCGCGTACGGAGCGGTTGTTTACCTACACCTCACTCGTGCCGATCATATCAGCACTCAGCTTGTGTGTGCTAAGTCTAAACTATCGCCAACAAAGACACTCACGGTTGCAAGATTAGAGCTTTGCGCCGTTGAGCTATTGTCAAGATTGCTCCGTCGTGTGTGCGACACATATAGTCCACGTTACGATATATCCCGTGTGTATGGCTTCACTGATTCAAAGGTTGTCTTATGTTGGTTGAATTCATCGCCACATAGATGGCAAATATTTGTGGCAAATCGGATCGTTAAGGTAACAGAGAACTATTCGCCTAGTATCTTCTTCCATGTGGCCGGCTCTGAGAATCCTGCCGATTGCCTCTCTCGTGGTTTGTCTCCCGAAAAGCTATTGACTCATCAGTTATGGTTCAAGGGACCCTCGTGGGCTTCGTCAAAGCCGTCAGATTGGCCGATTAATACGTTTAGTGATATATCAATTGATGAGACGTTGCCCGAGGAGCGACCAAAATCTTTCCCCGTAGTCACATCTTCGCGGGAAGAGAATGTCGTTTATCAGCTTTGTTTGAGAATTTCTTCCTGGAGTCAACTAATTAAAACGGTTGTGTTCGTGCTAAGATTTGTCAAAAGACTTCCTAGGAGAGAAAACCTGATTGCATCTCCAGAGGACCTTAAACAAGCCGAGCGCTTAATAATACGCATTCTCCAATATAAATATTTTGAAGAGGACATTTATAATATAAGGAATAATAAAAATTGTTCTCGTCTTCTAATCAAACTTAAGCCTTTTCTTGATGACGATGGTCTCATCCGCGTTGGTGGTCGTTTGTCAAATGCATCGGTTGATTACGATCAAAAGTATCCCGTTATATTGCCCCGTCGTGATCACGTAGTTGATCTCATTATAGATCACTATCATAATAAATACTTTCACGCAGGTCCGGTGTTACTTATGTCTCTTTTAAGGCAAAGTTACTGGATCTTAGCGTCAAGAAGTTCGATCCGTCATCGAATCTTTAAATGCAATATTTGCTTTAAAGCGAAACCTCGTCCGACTTTTCCAATTATGGCTGATCTTCCAAGTTATCGAGTCAATCAAGTTGAAAAGGCCTTTACTCACGTAGGTTGTGACTATGCAGGTCCTTTAAAATACACCCCGTATCGTGGCAGAGGCGTTCAGTCTCGCAAGGCATGGTTGTGTATATTCACGTGTATGACCGTAAGAGCGGTACATATTGAAATAGTTACCGATTTGTCTACCGTTAGTTTCCTCTCAGCCTTCAAGCGTTTTCTCTCTCGCCGAGGACCCGTCAAGTGTTTATACTCAGATAATGCTACTAATTTTGTAGGCGCGAACTCTTATCTGAGAGACTTATATAAATTTCTTGAAAATGTTCATCAACCTCTCTTGTCCGAGCTTTCCAAGGAAAGAGTCGATTGGAAGTTTATACCACCAGCTACACCACACTTTGGTGGTTGTTGGGAAAGTATAGTTAAAATAGTGAAAACACACTTGTTTAAAACAATAGGTAGCCAAATATTATCATACGAGGAGATGTTGACTACGCTTGCACAGATAGAAGCGTTGATTAATTCTCGCCCGCTCACAGTTTTGAGTAGCGACCCGTCAGAGCCTTCAGCTCTCACGCCGGCACATTTTTTGTGTTCAGGTCCCTTATCATCAATGCCTGTAATAGAAGCGACAACCCATAACCTGCAGGAAAGGCACTCGTTGCTGAGCACTCTAGTTCAATCATTCTGGCAGCGATGGCGCCTCGAGTATCTACACCAGTTGCAATCTCGCGCTAAATGGAACATTCCTTCCGTCCCCATTGTAAAGGGAACAGTAGTCATTGTCATCCTTGACAACGCTCCGCCGTATACATGGCCGTTAGGGATAATACAGGAAGCGCATACTTCTAAGGATGGCATTACTCGTGTTGCTACTGTTAGGACGTCGAAAGGCAACTTTGTTCGTCCTATCATTAAACTATGTCCATTGCCTACGCAGTGACTAGTATGTCAAAATAGTTATAAGTTAGTACCTAAGTTATACCATATTGCACTTATTTAAATACATTTCTTAAAGGCAACCCTTTAAGCCCGGGGGTAATGGTTAGGCCATTTTCTATTATGCCGTATAAAATATATTTATATCCTACCTACCTCCCAACTCCCAATCAGTGAGAAATTACGCGCCGGCCGAACCAGACGTGCTCCTGTGAGTGTTCTCGTTATCGTGCTGTGAAAGTAATTATCGCGTTCGTGAGCTGGCCAGCCGAAGATTTGGAGACATTTTTGGAGTGAAATTGCAGCAAGGAATCGCACGAAAAATAGAAAGGTGCGTAAACTTTGATTCCTTTTCCTCTCCATAATGATGTCTATAATCCCTTTAAATTAACCAACCTTCCTCACAGTCCACTCTATATATATATAAACTTAAACCCAACAGAGATCCAACGATTTTTTTTCTATTTTCGAGCGGAAATTTACTTCTTGTTTTCTGATTCATGTATATTCATTTATTTTTTTGTCCGCTACACTATGTCCAACAGTGGACATAGTGTAGCGGACAAAACAATGTTAAAGCCTGAGAAAAGAGAATAAGAAGATGCATCCGCCAAATGCACCATCGCTCAGGAAGATTTTCTTGGTGTTGCATGTTATACTTATCTTGTTCAGTTTAAGCAGCGTCTATGCATATTCTGCTACCACTATGTATCTGAGAGATACCCGCTACCATTGATGATATAGGGTATAAGTTTGCTCAATGTTGTAATAAGTTTTGGCAGCTAGGATTTTAGTACGACACTCAATGTATAGATGACACTCATAGTTCCAAACGTTGGTTAATCTTCTCTTATGTTCGGTAACCTAATAGGTAGCGTTTTAAACATGCCGTTACAGAATCCAATCTCAATAAAATAATAATATAATAACAAACGAATTTTCAAATCATAGCTCTTATTATTTAAATAATATTTACATAAAGATGTCAATTTTTTAATTGGTATACCGGTTTTAATACACAATAATTACGAGCTTTAATGTTCAAATAGGCTAATAGGATGGCATTCTAATTTCTCTGAATTATACCCGTTACTATGTAATCAGCCTGTATGAAAATGTGATAGATGGCACTAATAATTGAATGGTATTATTGTTATCATTGGTTAAATAATGTTTTTTTTAATAATTAATCAGTTCTTTTTAAAAGAAAACATTCATTATCAATGTTCATATAAATGGCCAAATAAATTGTTATTAGTTACGCCAGATCATGCTATCAGCACCTCCTGCATATCGCCGACGCAGAAGGGTTGCCTAAACGTACTATGGCATTAACCAATCTAATACCCTACTTAATCAATGCCGCTACTAACTGAGGTTTAAGATAATATATATATTTTGTTATCTCTCTTATTTTAGCCTGCAACTCCACTAAGAAATGGCCGACTAGCTTAATGACTACCGTGATTGAGCAATTTGCTGCCCTCTGCCGAACTACATCTGATGGCGCTGCCATTTACGAAAGTCTTGTTGAGACAATGCTAGAGCACGGTTTCAAAGCAACACCGGACGAAGTGCGATTAAAAATGCAAGCATTGCTCAGCATGCATCAACAGCCGCATCGGAAAGGGTACACGGAATGGACATATGCGAAAGTAAGTATGGGAAAGGTTTAGCGCGTTTATGAATAATTAGTAATAAAAACTCCATTGAGCTAGAATATCCATAATATTCTTTAAAGAGCTAGTGATGTAGTCATTTTTGTAGTTCACTGGAATTTGGCTTTATTTCATCAAAAAATAGAATAATGGAGAAGGTAATCGATCTGGACGACCATCCAAGATAGATAATTAATGTTTTGCAGTATTGATAATAACGGAGAATAATTCTCATTTACAACTAAAGAAATTGCAGAAGAGTTAGTCATAAGTGTAACTGTTGGAGACTATACTATATCTCTTGAATGTATTTTAAAGCAAAGCATTCGGGTCCCACACAAACTGATTGAAAAGAATGTCGGATCGTATATGAATATATTGATCACATCTCATTAGACGCAATGTGGAGTCGTTTTTAGACAAGCTGATTACTGGAGATGAAAAGTGGATTCTTTACGAGAATATTACGAGGAGGAAAGCTTACTGCAAACATGCAACATCATCAGCAACTGTTGCAAAGCCAAATAATCAGAAAGAAAAAGTACTGCTCTGTTTGTGGTGGGACAAAAAAGGTCCAGTGTGTTACTGTAGAATTTACCTCGCACAGGTTTATTTTTAAATGTGGTTTTCCACCCGCAACGGAATGATCTTCTGTGGCTGTATTCAAAGCTGGTTTTTTACTCACTCCATTTATTACTAGGTTTTCCGTCTCACTGTGAAAACGCTTCCTTCTAATTGGCATAGTCAGTTAAGTCACCCTTGCAAGAGTCGAGAGTCTTCTTTCAATTTTATTGGGTTGTTTACTGGCACTGGGATAGACGTAGGAATCGGTTAAACAAACAATCAAAGCTTTTGTATAGCGAAATCGCTTGATTTATTTCTAATATCCTAGGAATCCTAGGAAACCTAGGAATAAACGGAGTAAGTAAAAAACCAGCTTAAAATACAGCCACAGAAGATTATTCCGTTGTGGGCGAAAAACCGCATTAACCTACCTGTGCAAGGTGAATCGTACAACACCGTCTAATTTGTGGCTGAGTTTGTTATAATTTTTTACCGATTGAATAATATCAGCCTCTAGTAATCCTAATGGAGTCCCCTGCACTTTATTGTTATTATTATGTATCATGGACTGGCAGCTTTGCTGATACGTCCCGGACAGATCCTACTACGGCGCCGCTTGAGTGGACGCAATAAACTCCATGGGCCCCATAGCGGAGCTGCTCGAGTGGACGCAATAACCTGTCCGGGCTCCGTAGCAGAGCCGCTCGAGTACAAAGTGTTAATTTTGTACGGTTGAGTTTTCTGCTGTGACCTCGAAGATTTATGTTGGCGTTGAACATATTCTTTAACCCAACTACAATGTAGAAATCATGATAATTTTACGTCTATCAGGTTCCCTCTTTGTCTTCGTTTGAGAGTAGTCAGTCCAAGTAATTCCAAGCGATTTTCATAATTCACATTTTTCAGGCCCAGTGGGCCATTTTGGTTGCTCTTCGCTGCACCTTTTCCAGGACATCTACATCTTTGCATAAGTAGCCATCCCTTTTTATGCAAAGATGTAGATGTCCTGGAAGTAGAGCGGGCTGATAAAAGTACTCAAGAATAGGACTTGTAGTTCTTTATAAACACCTCTGTTGACAGGTGTTGGAAAGGCTTCCTTATCAGATAGAGTTGGCTCTTTTAGCGATTGCAACTATGTGTTTTTCCTATTTGAGATCATCACTAATTGTTATTCAAAGACCTTTTTGTTGCTTCTTAACTGCTTCTAATTGGGCATTTGCCAGAGAATATTGTGTTGGGGTTGGTTTTCCAGTCGAGCTTTTTCTGTGAAATATTGTTTAGCCTTGGTACATTGTAATAATTTGTGAGATATTAAGTACCTGTATGTCTCCATAAGGTTCGCTCTTTGTCTTATTTGTTTGAGAGTAGTCAGTCCAAGTAATTCCAAGCAATCTTCATAATTCCTATACCTCAGGCTTGGTGCACTTTTTTCGTGAACTTGGATCTGAGTAAGCCGCGGCCGGAAAATTAATCACTACTGCTGAGAGCCCCATCTTTTTTTTTCTTATATTGTTCATTGTTCCACATATTTTTTTTCATGAACTTAAAATTTCACATTATTTCAGCTCCTGGATAAGTACGTCGGCGAAATGGAAGGATTTCTTTACAAGGAGGACATTCTCAAATTAAAAAATAAGAAAACCCCAGTGCAGGACGTGATAGGATAGCTGAGAATAATATTGTATAATTTGAAATATAACTTTTTTTATATCATGAATCATGGCCTTTTTATGTCATCACCTGGCTGAGGTATTGGCAGTGTAGCAAAAGAAAGGATCTTAAATATCCAACACTGTGTTTTCTTTCTATGGTGTTATAGGTCACAAATTAAAAACAAGGCAGTTTCAATAAATGTGCACCGAAAGATATCATTGATTATATAGGGTAATAGATTGCTCAACGCCATAGTATGTTTTGGCAACCCTTCTACGCTGGAGACATGCATGTGCCAATAATAGCATTGTCTTGCGAAACTAATAGCAATTTGTTTGGCAATCTATAATAACATAATAGTGATTGCTATTTTATAAAGGACTGTTTGATTATATAAACCCAATAATTTAACCAATGATAACAATAATAACATTGAATTATTAGTGCCATCTATCGCATCTCTTTATAGGCCGATTACATAACAGAAATAATACGGAGAAATAAAATGCCATCTATGTATGGCAGTACAACCATGAGCGATGTGGACTTAAAGAAGTCTCAATGCCAGGATGATTAGACAACGATTGGAGACTTTTGCATTCCTCCTCCAATGCACTGGAAAGTAATGTTGTGTGACTGGACGCCAGAGATGCTGAAATTTTATTTAAATGCCTTTCAGCATACACTTCCAGACCTCAGTAACCTCGCTCGTTGGAGCTATGCCGAGGATAGTTCATGTTCCCTTTGTAGCAATACCCCTTGCACAGCTAAACATATTCTAGCTGGCTGCAAGGTTGCCTTAGATCTTTCTTTGATAGATAGTTCTTTGAGCCTGCGTTTGAAGCAAAACAGACTCGGTGCTATCCTTATAAAAGCGGGTAAAGCATTCCAGAGTACGGAGTGCGAGAAGAAATCACTACCGTGACTAGGGATCGAGAGCAGTAGGTTGTCTTCAGATCTCAAAAGGCGCCCTTGAGAAGATAGAGGTTTGAACCTACTTATAAGATGGTTCGGAGTGGCCCCCTTCAGGATTCTGAAGAGCAAACCTAGGACTCTCGTATCTCTCCTTTCTCGGGTTGTCAGCCAGTGAAATCTCCTTCTGTACTCCGTAATATAGTCAAACTTTCTTACGTCATAAATAAATCGAATGCAGACATTTTGCAGCCTTTCTACCCTGGTGGCTAGATCTTCCTTGATATCGAGAAAGGCAACATCTGAATAATGAAAGGGAGGAGAATAGATTGGCAGATTGTGATTTTTGCTTTCCTAGGGGAGAAAATTCTTGAGTTTCTTTATTGCATGAAAGCGACCAAAGAGTTTACGTCTCATCTCCTCGATATATGGCTGCCACAAAAGATTTTGGTCGAGGTATACACCAAGATTTTTAACCTGGGAACTGATTGGGACCTCATCCGCACCTATTCCAATCCTTGGTAGAGTTCATGTCAATTCTCGAGGTGAAACAGCTGCTTTTTCGATTATGATAGCTTGAGTCGGATGGATATACGAGCAGGCCATGGGATTTCGACCAGTCAGATATCATCATATACTATATTATTACTTTATTTCAAGACCGTATAGGCGTGTTTAGAACGCCATCTATAGTGCACTACCATACCATGAATGCCACCATATTGAACTTTAGAGACGATTAATCAATATTTGTACGTACGAGTTACGTTGTAGCCATCATCAAAATTGTAGCTGCCAAAATGTACTATGGCGTTGAGCAATATAATACCCAATATAATCAATGATAATATATGAATGCATGATTGTAAAAACCCACTTCAGACCAAATGCAAAAGTTTCAGAAAATCAATGAAAACTGTCTGGTGTAAAAAAAATTAAGTCCATGTTTTTCTTTATTTACTATTTACGTTGAAAAATATTTAATATATGATATGTTAAAAAGTGGTAGCATAATATATTCATAGATATTTTTATTTGATTTTTTTAAGTTTTGGGATAAGGTGGATTTTTACAGTCATCGTGTACAAGGTGTGTTTTTACAATCAAAGTCCAATTTGTACCAATGTTAAACAATATTTATTTTCATAAAAAACTAACAGAATTAATCTAATTCTTCATCTTCGACATTTTCAGCTGTTGGCCATTGCAATATTTCGTCCCAGAACTTAATTTTTTCGTCTTCAGGTACAAACTGAACACATTTTTTCAGGTCCTGCATCTTCTTTGCATTAATGCAGAGCTGCCTTGATCCATATGCAGGTTCATTCGGTAGCGATACGGTAATCTGTGGCCTTATTTTCAACAAGAACGTATGCTTTGTCAGTCCATCAATGAATTCCTGCGTTTTTACCGGCACGTCACTACCAATCTTTTTGAAAGTGAGGTGATGGAACTTTGAGATACTGAAGCTTACTTTCTCCGTTCTCGGAATTCGCCGATCCTTTGTTTCGAGGGATAGTGCAGTCTTTTTGAAATGTTGAACCCACCATTTTTTAAATTCTATCACATCCTCTCCGCTGACTAAGTGAACTGTAAAAAAATCACTCTGCCTGCTCGAAGATACGATCAATTCCATAAGTTCCTGTACACTGTACAGCCTTTCTTTACGACGAAGGCTTCTTTTTATAATACCAAATGCTCTATCACACGGCAGAAAAGAATGACCACGCATCGGAAAGATCTGTTGAATTTTTTTGAAACGCCCACTGTCAACTAGGGCCATATTCATTCGTACCGATGTATTGTTTTTATTCTGACCGGCGCAGTTATCAGAAAAGAGCATTAGTTCCACCACTTTTTTGTCAACGTACTCTTTAATGTATGTCATAATAAACGAGCATACTTCGTTTGGTCCCTTTTTTGCTTGCCCTTCATGATATACGAACAGGACATTTTTACCCGTTTTCAAATTATGGATGCAGAAGATAGAGATGCTCAGTTGCCGCAAATAAAATATTTCTTGCACTGGAATCATTGGCAGTGACACATTCTGCATGTAATCGTAGCAAATTCCCAAAAATGTTTCATCTTCTTGAGATCTTTGCCTTGCTTCTTGAAGTTTATTATAGAACTTCTTAGCCCTCTTTTTGTGTACTAGCTTTTCGGCCAAAGCTACCTTTTTAGCTACGTCGTTCAGGGTTTTCGAATTGATTCTCAAGTCTAGACTCTCGCAGAGGCAGCACGTATCTACTGCTGGGCGCCCAAAGCGAAGAGCGAAGTTCTCCTTGAATATTTTATTATAATATTCGTACTTAATCCTAGTTCCTGGGTATTTTTCCTTATAAAGTCGAAACATTTTTTTTACTGATAAGTCAGCAGGAAGATACTTTATTATGCCAGAAGAATAGTGGCTCTCTTTTGCCGGAAAACAGGAAATATGAGAGATCACTGCAGTGATTTCATCACTAGACATCGCATTGACCGTTTTCGATTTCCCTCTCTTGTCTTCCGGTATTTTACCCAAGACCAACAAGTCACGAAGCCTCTTAACACGGTCCTTAGTAATACCAAACAAGCTAAGAAAAGCCGAATGGCATACATCTTTCTTCTCATTACCAATTTGAACGGTGTATGTAAACACTTTCTGTCTCAATGGGTTTTCCTTCAGCACTCGGCGTCGTTTTATGTCCTTACAGGATATTAACCCCTGGAGATAGATATCTTGTTCATTTTTAGTCATCAAGTTATATAATTTGGCAAGGTTTTCTAATTTGTCATTTTCGGATATGATTTCCCAGCATTTTTTAGCACACTTGCATGGAGGTCCTATTGTCTTAGCCTGTACAGTTTTATTTTTCGCCGTCACATAAGTTTGCCCATGAATACGTGCTTGTTTGATCTTATTCCGAGAATAATCAGCAGAGTTGTCACGTCGTTTTTTAGTGCGTGTTTCACCCAAAGAGGACTCACCTGGGTTTTCCTCCATTTCAGCACTCGTTTTCACCAGTACGCAGCAAATTTTAATTTAATTTGTGTAATACAAGTAATCCGTGTCCGTTACAGTCACCTCAGTCGTTCAAAATAACGTTAGAAATGTCAATATTGACAGCTGATATTTTCAGGTGTTGCCACATGTTTGGTTGTAAAAAAACACCTCATCCAGGATAAGGTGGATTTTTACACTCATTGAAATATTCGCGCTTCTATAACTGTGGGATGCTTACATGACTGAGGTGTGTTTTTACACTCAAACAGTTTGTCTTGCCATAGAGAATACAAATCCGCAATAAACGGTATTTCGGAAAAAGTGGTCTGAGGTGGGTTTTTACAATCATGCATTCATATACCAAAATGTGCAGTATCAATATTATTGGCTTGAAGAACCTGATCTCGAGCGAATTTTCTATATTTCATCAAATTTACTTGTAATATATCATCGACAATTGATACGATGTTTGAAGGGATTCAAAATTGTAGTACGTGGAAAACGCCAAAATGACGGGTGTGGTGCTTTGAGAGCACATTGATTGGCAAGAATTGCAGCACTTCGAAGCAGTCAAGTCTACCGTTCAGTACATTACTATCATATATAATCAATTATTTGATTATCGACTATTTTTATTTTTTCCTAAAATGTTGTCTTTTCAACGATTATTATTGAAGTATTTTATGAAATCGATTATCAAACGGTCATTGCTAACATTACCAAGACCACTTTCAAGGTTCCACACTGCTATAATTAATCTAAACATCCTAAATGCCGCATATTTTATAATCAAAAAGAAGAAAAATTTTGGACTTGAAGGATATTGAAGAAATTAATGACAATTACAGTCCCGTTTCTGAATATATTGACAATCCATCCTGTTGCAAAGCCTTCCTGGATCAAATGCAAATTAAGGTATTCTGTATAAATATTAGGAGCATCCGTAAAAATTTAGATCAACTATTATTGCTACTAGAAGATTTACGTGTTTCTTTTGATGTTATATGTTTAACGGAAGCCTGGTTAAGTGACGATTATTCACCTGCACAACTTTATGGCTATAATATGTACCATACAAAACTTAATAAACGACAAAACGATGGTGTGGTATTATACGTTAATAATATATTAAAACATAAAACTGTTGAAATTAAGTTGGAAAGTAGTAACTGCATAAGTGTAATAATCAATGATGATATTAACATAATTTCAATTTACAGAACGCCGTCTGCTACGGATATCACGCCTTTTATAGATTCTCTATCACATACCCTCCACGAACATAACAAATACAAGAATATTTTTATAGTAGGAGATATGAACATTGATATAAGAAAAAGCGACAACCAAAAAGTAAACGATTATCTCACAATGTTGGCAGAATCTAATATAAAAGTGATTAATAGTCAACCAACACGAATCACAATGTCTTGTAGTAGTTGTTTGGACCATCTGCTAGTGAAAAGTAAATTGCAACATATCTCGGCTGTATACAATACGGCAATTAGTGACCACTATGCCATCATTTTTGGAATTAACTACTCTATCCACAAAAGGAAAAAAAAAACAAATTATTAGGAGAAAACAAATTGACTTTGAAAAACTAACACATTTTATTTGCAATGAATCATGGGACCTGGTATTAAAGGAAGACGACGTGGATAAGGCAACCGAAAACTTAATATCAATATTTAAAGGGTATATCGAAAAGTGTACCACAGTGACCCAAAAACTCATCCCACATAAAAAGCAACGTCTCAAGGAATGGATTACCGATGGATTGGTTCGATGTATTCGTAATAGGGATAAAATTCACAAAGCTGTACTAAAAAATGCCGAGGATGATGAATTAAAAGAGTATTATATTAAATATAAAAACCTATGTCAATTGATAATAAAAAATACCAAAACAAACTTTTATAGAAAAAAAATAGAAGATGTCAAACACGATTCAAAAAAAATATGGAACACAGTCAAAGACATTGCTTTTAATAATACAAAATATAAAACAATCTCAGAGTTAAATATAATGGGAAAGATAACCACAGTTGAGCAAGACCCTGAAAAAGTCGTGAATCATATTAATGAATATTTTAATAGCATAGGATATGTCTTAGCAAATAAAAATCTCCAAAAAAATAACATTCGGGAAGAGGAACTAGCGGACAGGATCGATGCCAATGGCAGTATGTCCTCGTCATTCTACTTGAGACCGTCATTCTACTTCAACACAGACGGAAATTATCAAAATAATATCGACACTAAAAAACAACAACTCAAGCGGTCCTGATGATATCAAAGCAGATATTATAAAAACCTATAGAAATAACCTTGCCATTCCACTTGAATACATAATAAACCAAAGCTTTAAGACGGGGATCTTCCCAAATCATTTTAAGCATGCCAATATAGTACCAATATATAAACAAGATGATGACACAGATATTGCAAACTATAGGCCTATCTCACTGCTTAACAATCTGAGCAAAATAATTGAAAAAGTGGTAAAGGAAAGACTAACAAGCCACTTAGATAAAATGGGTCTTCTATCTAAAAATCAATTCGGCTTTCGGAACGGTGTCGGTACGGGCGAGGCTATCCTTGAGGTTACTAAAAGCATAACGAATGCATTGGATTCGAAAAAGAAATGCATTGCAGTATTTTTAGATCTAGCGAAGGCTTTTGATACTATATCCCATAAAATACTTTGTAAAAGATTAAAGGGTTATGGAATCAATGGCATCGCATTGAATTGGTTTTCCGATTATTTAAAAAACAGAACACATACTGTTAACCTCAACGGTGTTCGAAGTGTATCCCTGCCACTAACATTTGGCGTTCCTCAAGGTAGCGTGCTCGGACCAATACTGTTCACTATGTACATAAATCCGCTTTGCGAGCTTGGTTTTGGTAGAACAATAGCGTATGCTGATGACACGGTGTTAGTAATTTCCGGTTCTAATTGTGAAAAGGTATATAATCGTACTAACATCGCGATGGCTTCAATTAAAACTTGGCTAGATCCAAACCTACTTACGTTAAATGTTGGCAAAACAAAATACATTCCATTTAGCATCGATGTAAGAGGCCAGCCGGATGATCGCCATCATCTTATCATTCACGACTGCAAGAGAGATGCCACGTGTCTTTGTCAGCCAATCGGAGCAGTCGGAGAGATAAAATATCTCGGAATAATTATAGATAGACACCTACGGTGGGAATTACATACCGAGTATCTAGTGAAAAGACTAAGGAAACTGATTTATATATTTATTCAATTGCGAGATATTCTCGGCCTGCCCTATTTAAAAATTATATATTACGCTATATGCCAAACAATAATGACAATAATGACTACTGCCCCTCGACTCTCTTCAGGTCCAAACAAAATTTTGGGCTAGCGCTTAAACTGCCCTCTCTGCTCTACGCCAACTCCAGAATAACCAAAAATTCGATTCTGTGCAATTCCAAAGATCCGGCAATATCGAAGCACGTAATAAGTGGCTGTAGTGATTCAAATGAACTACAAGCCCGCGTAGACTTCCACAAAAGGTTCCTTACTGGAATCAGCCAGAATGGCACTGGTCTGGGGTATGGCAGTACAACCACGAGCGACGTGGACTTGAAGAAGTCTCTTTTGCGGGGAGATTACGACAGCAAGAGTATGGCTCATGCTATTGGCCTTCAATGCCAGAATGATTGGACAACAATTGGTGACTTTTGCATTCCGCCTCCAATGCACTGGAAGGTAATGCTCTATGACTGGACGCCAGAGATGCTGAAATTTTATTTGAATGCCTTTCAGCATACACTTCCAGACCCCAGTAACCTCGCTCGTTGGAGCTTTGCCGAGGATAGTTCTTGTCCCCTCTGTAGCAATACCCCTTGCACAGCTAGACACATTCTAGCTGGCTGCAAGGTGGCCTTAGATCAAGGACGGTACACTTACCGCCATGACAAAGTTCTCGCTGTTATTCGCGAGGTAATTAGTCTCTCAGTGGCTCGTGCCAACAAGGGTTTGACAGTATCCTCCAAACCCCCAATACAGTTTGTGCGGGATGGCTCTAAAGGCAAAAAACTTTTAACTACAAAACCTTTCTCAATAATCGAGAAAGCTACAGATTGGATTCTGGAGGTTGATTCGGTCTCTAAGCAGTATAAATTCTCTGAAAGTCTCGGATGCACAGCCCTCCGTCCAGATATAACTCTTTACTCTCTATCTCGGAAGGTGGCTCTTATTGTAGAATTAACTGTTCCATGGGAATCAAATATCCCAAAAGACCACGAGTACAAATTAAATAAATACCATGATCTTGCAAATGCCGTAACCCGGAACGGCTTCACTGTTCACCTTCACGCGGTGGAAGTTGGCGCTCGTGGCCTGCCAGCTAAATCTCTATTTCACCTCTTTAAAGATCTTGGCCTTTCCAGAAAAATAATCAACTCTTTCTTAGAAAAATTATCTAAAACTGCGATTTGCGCATCTCAAATTCTATGGCTTCGAAGGGGGAGTGAATGGGTGGCAAGGTGAACGCTCACATGTGGCAAGACAGCTGTCCTAAACCTACCACAGCCGGTTCGTAAGTCCGGAATCCACTGCTCACCCCCCAGAAGTGTAAAAAATAGTATTATGATGGGCCCGACTCCGGTCGGTGAATTCCATGGCAGCTCCGTTTGTATTTATTTATACGGTATACTTGGATGGGGAGCTTGCAGAAAAACACTCCTCCAGAAAGTGAACGTTGTCCAAAAGGCAATAATTAGAATCATGTTAAGGAAGCCTAGGCGTTACCCTTCTGACGACCTGTGTGTTGAGGCACAATTGCTTGATTTGAGGCAGTTGTATTGCCTCAAAGCAATACTTCATTTTAAAAACAACAATGAAGACGAATATTGTGTTTCTCCGGAAAACAGGGAGAGATCAGGTCGTTATAAGGGAAACTTTGAAGTTCCGAAACGTCTAACGTCTTTTGGACGTCATTACAGCTTTCTTGCTCCAAGAATGGTTAATATCATGAGTAAAGAGAACATATTGGAAATTAGCGGCAAACAACAAAAATATCACATTACATCATGGTTAATAAACCTTGGTAGGAGAGACGGAGAAAACATTCATCACAATTTTAAAATAAATATATTTATTTTCTATTTATTTTATATATGTATTTTTATTAATTCTTATATATTATTAGTTATTATTATAAATGATTATTTATTATTGCTATTATATATTATTATTATTATTATTATTTAGTATTACTTGTCTATAGTTCTAATATTATTTTGGTGTAGTGAGAATTTCATTTTAACTTGATTTGATTCAAATTTTTTATTTTTAGTTTGGAAGTTATGTATTTTTTAAACATTTATATTGGTGTTCTCCTTAGAACAGGCTCTGCCTAGTTAGGAGCAACACAATCTATGTTAAGTGCTAACGGTGTATTTTTTTTTGTGGACCAATAAAAAAAATAAAAAATGACAATACATTGGAAAATTGGTGTTACGATAAAAATAAAAAAAAACATTTTTTTATTACAATTTATTGTCGATTCTCTCATTGTAGAGAAATATAATACACATAACACTGAACAGATTTCGTAAAATTTATATTTAAACGCCATGGCGCAGTTAATACCGTAATAATCAACAAACAATTTTTGTCACAGAAGAATATCAATTTGACACATATTTCTTTCCGAACACAATACAAACATTTTTTTTAATTTTACTAATTTTTGTGCTAATTGAATAGCAGTCACTTAATTCCATTTCAGACTCGACATATTTGAGCTTTGAAGGAGTTTCAACATTTCACTAAGTCTAAACATTAAATTTTTAAACTATTCGAAGAAATAAAATAATTGGCACACATAAATGGCATTCGCGTTTTACATTCAACCTAAATGCAAAAGTATGAGATCTCGAGACGAATATAAATGCAAAAATACTGCTTGAAAAAATACTATCGTATTGCACAAAAGAAGAATACCGTTCTCGTTTCGATAATACAAGTATGATATCATTTATTTACTCTGCTTCACCTTAATAATTAGAACAGTCTAACTTAACAAAGTTATCACAGAACACTTAACAGAGATTCACCCTTTTCGCGCAGATTTCTGTAAATCCCAGCGCCCTCTAATACACTTTTCGATTGCACCATTAAGGTAAAATTAAAGCTAACAACCGTGTCTTATTTTTTTTTTTTTTTTATATGAGATAATCGTTAATTGTAGGGTGGAAAGTGTAGTGACGTTAACAAATCGACGAAAAGATTATGATCGGTCGCTGGCCGCCTTGCAGCTGTAATGATTTTTTGATACTATATTATGTCACATAAAGAGAGAATAGCAAAGAAAGGAACTACCGTTAGTTATGAGATACACTGAAAGTTCAGGAAAATAAAGGACTGCTCTAGAATGGCTGAAATATTTTGCGCAATTCATTTATTTTGAGTTATCTTTTATTAAAAAGATCTGGATGTATCTGTTACCTGTGAATACTGTTTAACCCCCCTACCTATACGTGATACGTCCGCTCTATTATCGCCCATACGCAACAAAACACCCACAAAGCGTATGTGATGCATCAAATTGTTTTTACAATTCTAAATACAAAAAAGGATCATAAATGGGTCTATTATGCAAAAAAGTTTTCTGGTCTGGTCAGTTTCTGGTCAAAAAGAAATCTAATGAAAAAGCCCAACGATTTTTTACCTACTTTTTGAATAATAACCCAAAGGTAGGGCAGTTAAGAGCTAGCCATAAACCATGTAAGCGTTTTATTATTAATATTTATTCTGGTCAGGCAGTTTTGCTGCTGTCGAGCTCAGATCTTGTAAAGCTAGTCATAAACAATACAGTAGGACCTCGCTTATCCGAGGTAATGTGGACCAAGAGACTCTGTTGTAAATTGAGGGGGAAACATATTGTAAAGTTTAAAATGAATGAAAACCTAGTCAATGAAGTAAAATAATATATCTATTACATATTACTGTTTTTAAATATTACTGTCTGTTTTAAAAATGATCGACAGAGCTCGCACTAATCACTTCAAATGGTACTTTATTCCACATGTCGAACACTTGTAGAACAATTGTAGAACATTCTTAAGATGATTAGATTTAAATTTTGCTCGGTTTTTTTGCTGAGACCTCGAAGATTTGTATCGATGTTGAATTGGAAAATATTCTTCAGCCCGGGTTCGTCGTAATAATTTGTTAGAATTTAATACCCTTTTTGACCCCTTTCTCCACTAAGTAACATCATCCAGACCCCTCAAAGATTCAATAACACAGAAATAATTTTGTATGCAAAAAATCACTTTTTCCACTGATCGGCTTGAACTGATGAGCAGTACTAAATCAAACAACTTATAATAAGTGATGGTATTACTACCATCTTTCATTTTAGAGCACATAGTAAGTATTAAGTGCTATAGTTGTCACTTACATCTTTCCACCTTACCGAAAACGCTGACACAACAATGACTAATATTATTTTCTATTTTTGATTTTGTAAATTCACTAAGTTTTCAATTTGTATATTGGCAGCGACGGCCGGCGAGTCGGGTTCGCTCGGAGGGGGCTGTCCCATGAGAATGGCCAGTCTCTCCAACTCGTGGCTCTCGGACAGCGGAACGCCGGAACAAACGGTGCTGGCGGCGGACGCGGAACGCCGTTCCGGCGCACTGCGCTGCGGCGAGGAAGCCCGCTTCTCGCAAAAGCTCAGAAGCGAGCAAAGGAACCAGGTCGCGTAACTCCAGCTAGTCGTCATTATCAACAAGAGAAAGAGGCCGATTCTGGAGTAGGGCAAAACGCGCGACGGCAAAAGCAAAGCTCCGGCCAGACCGGTCGTAATGGCGGCGGCCGCCGTCGGCCCGGCGGCTATCGCGATGGCCGACTTGACGCGGTTACTGCTCGATCCGGGTGCCGTAATAAAACACAGCGTATAATGCAGGCTAAAATCGATCGATAAGCCGACCGACGTCGAAACCGCTATACTCTCGAGCGTATTCAACTGCCAGCCTAACAATACTAGAATCCCCACGGTTACGAGTACGGAGAAAGCGACCGTGAGAAAAGCGCATATGCTCACGACGATATTGAAAGTCGCCGGCATCAATATTAACAATGCTAATACGGTGGATAGGCCGAGCGCCATTAACGTCCCTTTCGCCAATGTCGCTTGCAAATCGTAAAAATACAACTCGGAGACGAACCAACCGTTTCTCATACCGAGCGGCGCTGCTTGCAATTCGGACCGCGTCCAGTTCTCGACTCGATTGTAAAACGTCGCCATTTCCTCGAAGGATAAAGTGAACGGTTGCACGCTTTCGAATTCGACGACGAGTGCCACGATTTTGGGCTCGGTGGATCCTCTTTTGAATTTGGGCCCAGCGACGCCCGGCATGAAGAACTCTCGCGGAGTTTGATACAACGAAGAGACGGCTTTGATGATGCAGATATCGAAGATTTCGCTGGAATATGGAAATTCGGCAGCATCGCAGCATGGTGATCGATCAATTTTATCGATATCATCATAACATCTGAAAAAAATTTAATAATTTTCAAGAATAAACAAAGTAATTAAGTACATAGAGGATATTTAAACCATTACAATAATACTCTGTAAAAGCTATAGTAGATTTTTCTACACACCGTGTCCACGAAATAAAAGCAAAAACTCAACAGTAGATTCGTATACCCGTAAGTAATCAAGAATTAATTAACTAAATTAAGCAAATCTTGTGCTTGCGCAGACATTCATATGACATATAATATATGTATTATATAAACAATCTATAAGATATATATTATATAAACAAAGAGTTACATTAACCCCTCGCGTACCAGACGGCCCGAAACGTCCAGAATTGATATTTACCGTCGAACCCCAGACGGCCCGAAATGGCCAGGCGAGGCCGACCGCTAATTATGTTAGTACAACTTTGACTAATAATTATGAATAATCTTTATTGCTTTACATAACGACGTTACAAATATCTAATAGCAAATTTCAATAGGAACATAAAACAGGTCTTTTTTAGACGATCGGTGTGACAGTTTCGGAGTAATCGTTTTTTTTCTGAAACGCCATCTTTTTTTTGAGACTCGCGAATTTCTTACGGGCCGTAAGGCACACATTAAAATTCAAACCGCGGGCCGCGAGGGGTTAATGTATGTATAATAGTTCAACATCACAAATAAAGAAGTAACAAAATCACAAATAAAGAAGTTTAATTATGAAAAATAGGGAATAGGTATAGTAATCAAAAACATGATAGTTAATAAATAATCATATTAAACAATCATAATCAAATAATAATATATAAATAAATTTAATCAGTTATATAAAATGAAAGCAATTAAAATATTCTTAATCATCATAGTCATCAGAGAGTAATAAACATAAACAAATAATCAGTTGTAAACTAATTCAAAATGACAAATAAATAAGTTTAATCAATTATAAAGTCTAGAGCGGTTACAATAATCATAATCGCCATGTTATAAATTAGTTATAATTAAATAGTTTAATATTTTAAAATAGTTTTGTGTATATAAGAGTCTTCTGTCTATAAGGTATGTATCAAAATGAGTAGTCTCTTAACTATCTTTGCTTTGAAGAACCTGATCTCGAGCGAATTTTCTATATTTCATTGAGTTTATATGCAAAATATCATGACAATTGATAGTGATGTTTGAAGTGATTTAAAATCCTAGTGATGGGGGAGTGTGCATGTGTGGCAGTGTCACTGCCAACTGCTCAAGCAGTCATTTTCAACCGCTCGAGCAGTTGACAATTCAACTGCAGTTACAATACGGATTTTGAAAAAGAAGCACTACTGTTGCTGCTTTTGCTCAGGAGCAGACGACGGCATAGAAAGCTAATAAAATTTTGAGTTCATCCAATTTTGGAATTAACACAACAACATCGACAATTTTATCACTAGTTTATAAAACTTACAAGTGATGATGTTTTTTTTTATTAATTTAGAATGTCTATATCTTTGTTTAATGGATTAAACAATATACTGAAGAACAAAATTAAATGTCAAGACACGATTATAAGGAAAAGCAGCTAGTCTTTCTTCTGGTGGGAACCAGAAGAAAGACTAGCTGTATTTTTTTTTTTTGTTGAGTGGGGTTTTTGTAAGGTCTTTATGAGCCTTGTAATACTGCGACCATTGCTGATCTATTGTGTTCGCCACCTACTATAGTTCTACGCCAAGCCTTGTATCATTTAAGAACCGCAGCAGGCTTTTGGCGTCAGATTGTTTTACCTCCTCAGGTTGGAGGTAATGACCACCCAAGTGGGTGTATCTTTTACGCATCAGCGGGCCACACTCGCACATGAGGTGCTGGGGAGTTTCCTCTGCTCCTTGGCAGAACCTGCACATTTTTGTGTGTCTGAGCTTGAGGTCGAACATGTGTTTGTTCAGGCCACAATGCCCAGTGAGCGCCCTCACCAGTATGCGTAGATTGATCCTATTTAGCGATAAGGCCTCACGGGCCGTCTTACGGTCGTAAGCCTTAATTAGCGCTTTGGAATGATTCAACCCTGACGTGTTGTTCTAGTGGTTGACGGATTGTTCTAAACACATTTGTTTGAGCATTAGGTTTGCAAGGCTTTTTGGTACGCCACAGCAAGGTTCGGGGCCGTATAACGTTCCCTTTGCTCCCGCCTTAGCAAGAAGACTAGCTGTAACACTGAGCAGGCAATGGCAGAGGCAGGGCCGGGCGGAGGGGTGAAGGCCATAGGGAATAACTGCGCTAGAGCAGTCGACCGCTTGAGCAGTCAGTGTATGACTAAGTACAGATAAGATAGGGTGTGACAATTTTGCAAACTCCATTTTATTAAATTTTAATTTAGCATTGTACTTCTCGAAATGGATGTCTTAAAAATCGCATGCCGACTGGAATCGGCTGAGTCTTCGATCTTGCATTTTCTCTACATGACATCTAAATCCATGAGCGATTAAATTTTAAGACTTTCATTCAGGATTTAACCCGGTCGCTCCGTAACATCCCCTGGGGGACCAAATGTCGGCCGCCTAACACTCCGTAACGTTCATTACGGGACCAAACGCTCGCCGCTGCGAAAAATGCAATTTACAATTCGACACGCCGTACTATATACTTTCTGAGGGCGCTACGATATGGCCAAAATATCTTTAATTCAAGATTTCCGTCTGGCAATATCGAAGGACGATTTAAAAAGTGAGCATAGACGTCAAACGCCAGTGTCCGCCGGCAACCCCCACGGCCGCGTACGGTTCTGCGAAATGGGTGATAAAAATGGTGTGTGTGCAGTGTTTGAGTGCCATTTACTGGAGAACAGTGAGTAATTTGCATTTTAAGTAGTTTCTGAATGAGGATTAGTCATTTGAGATAGTCCATTTGCTGTTTTTCACAAATTTTTAAACAAAAGACTTCGGCGACAACACACCCCTCGCGAAAAAATGGCCGTTTTTATTTTGTAATGTTTGTGAAATATCCCGATATATCGCGAAATATGACGTAATGTCGCTTTAATTTACTAACAAAATAGGTATTGCTTCATTTACATCCTAAGTTTTGAACATTATATGTTGTTTTCTAATATGACTCGCGCAAAGAAACTTGTTTTGATAATTATTATGAGAGAATTAAGTGCGATTTTCCATAGTTTTTCGATGAAATGTGACTCTTTGGAGTATAGTAATTAGTTATTAGACATATAATAAGTATATAATGAGACAATATAATTGAAAAAATCTAACGAATTTTATATTATGAGCATTCAAAGTTTAATGTTTATTATTAAGTTTCGGACGGAAACTCTCAAAACTTTAGATTTTTCTGTAATATCAGACAAAGCTCAAAGTTCTGGTGTGATTTCTAAGAAGTGTGATGTAGTAATAAAGTTATTTTGAAAGAATTTCATATAAAAAAATACCATAAGTAGTCACAAATTTAAAATTAAAAAAAAAATATTTCAAGAGAATACATAAAAATTTTCTTGGCTGAATAAATCAATATTTTTGTATGCAAATAAGTCAAAAAAAAATATGGTTTTGGTAAAGCATTTAATAAAGAACATAACTGTATTTACAATTTTTGCATATTTTACGTATTTTGTGACAAAAAAAATCGAAATGATTTTATAGGCGAGTTTTTTCAGTTCGCCAATTTTGTAATATTTATTCATTATTATCTTTATCGTTTTACGAGATAAAGTTATAATGTTTTATATTTCAAATTTCAATGCGGTCATTTTACAGTTATTCTTTTTATGATCGGTGTAGTGGTTTACAAGTTATGGTCGTTTGTATCAAGGTCGTCGACTCGCGTCGATTTTACGCGCGAATATGTCGCGAGCAAAAGTGATAGCTGAATTTTTACTTCTTGAGAGGAGGGGTTAAAATAAGAAAGAAGGTGAAATATAAATTTACATACCTTCGTCCCATCCAAGATCGAAAGTTTTCAATAAAACAGTTGGGCAGCAAGGGCCCCAGAGTGGATTGATAGAACGGCTGCGCCCTCAGGTTGATACAGAAGTTGAAGAGCCACACTTGGGACTCTTTGTTGGATATGTTGAAGTGAGGATCCAACACTAACGAGCCTCTCGACGAAGGGTTCATCTGGTTACCGTTGTCTACGGCGTTCACGCCCCACACCCACCGGAGCGGCATCTTGCTGCCTGGACCCCATTCCTGCAAATGTACGAGAAAGAATCAAATAGAAACCGGCCGCTCTTTGACACATTCATTATGGTAGAGGGGAGTGGGGCACTATCTCGAATGCAGCCCCGCTCAGTTAGTTAATTTCGCCATTGATTATATACTCGTAACATATTAGATTGCTCAACCACTTACGAGGACTTGGAAACCAGTATTTTACTATGAAATGCAACATTTAGATGGCACTCATAGTTCCTAAAATTGATTATTATGTTCAATATGGCAACTTTCGTGGTGAACAGAATGGCGGAGCACTGTAAATAGTGCTCTAAACACGCATATACAGTATAAAATAATAATATTAAACAAATTTTTAAATCATAGCTCTTATTATTTTAATATTATTTACATAAAGATGTCAATTTTTTAACTCGCTTTTATTAGGTCGACCTGTATGTAACTATGTAATGGAATCTAAGGTAACTTATTTAACCATCTTCCAAGGATCGTAGCGTCATGAAAATTGGCAGATGTAGGTAGTTCTGATGACAATACAATAATATGGTACTGTCGAACTGATCTGATGATGGAGTCGGAAGATATGAACTGGAACTTCATGATGGAACATCGTATCATAGCTGTGTTTGGACTTGTTAGAAAAGTCTTGGAAAGAACTTTGACCACGATTAGGTTTTAAGGTCTGATGATGAAGCCGGAAGATAGGCACTGGCATTCCATGATGGAATATCGTATCATAGCCGTGTTTGGACTTGTTAGAAAGGTCTTGTAATGAACTTTGACCACGATTAAGTTTCAAGGTCTGATGATGAAGCCGGAAGACAGGAACTGGCAATCCATGATGGAATATCGTATCATAGTCGTGTTTGCATTTATAAAAGCGTGTTTTTAGTGTTTTTTTTAAACTATTAATTTATTAATTCGGTATACAGATTTCAATATGTAATAATTACGTACTTTAAGTTATATTATTTATTGTAAATGGCATTCTATCTCCATATTAGTTCTGTAATGTAATCAGCCTATATAAAAAAATGTGATAGATGGCATTAATAATTGAATGTTATTATTATCATGGGTTTATTATTGGGTTTTTATTATCGATCGGTCTTTATCAATGTTATTATAGATGGCCAAATAAATTGCTAAATTAGTTTGGCTATCAGCGCCACCTGCATTTCGCCGGCACAGAAGGGTTGCCAAATCGCTCTATAGGTTTGCGCAATCTAATAACATATATAATCAATGATTTTGCGATGTGTGTTCGGTTGCACCATTCACTATACTTGTGTTTCTCATAAATTAAAATTTTCATCTCATTGAAATTCGGTGCAGGTGTATGCAGTCAGCACAGGGAATCAACATTATCAAAGACGCAAGTGAAATTCAAGGATAAAGAATTTCATGGTGGATGAGCAACTGCGCAAAACATGAGCCATCAACGCTGTGTAACAAAACAAACACCACTCAAGAAAAAATGGCTGCAGTTCCCTCAAAACTCTTTACTGAATAAGTATCTTGATAATGGTGGTCTTATCACCCCAAGGCAATCCCTTACAGCCAACCGTAGCGTTAGTGAGAGAGTTGCCAGGTAGTTCAAACACGCTTCGAATGTTTGAGGAGGGAGCTGGTTCCATAATCGAGTTGCGAGGACAGATAATTAGTGAGAATAGAATGAAGTATTATGGGATGCAAATATAGCCATTCTGACTTTATTCAGTGGGAGACCATGACTTTCTAGCAGGGTGGCCTGTTTCCTTCAGATAAGACGGTGAGGTGAGATTGTTGAGATTGCTGAGATTGAGCACTTTGTGCAACATAGATGCACATGTTACATGTGCACATGTGCGCATGCAGACGCACATGCAAGATGTGTAGATTTCTGCGATTTCGAATATGTAGCCGAGATCATATTGCATATTTGCGCAGGTTAAATTGAGGCACCATTTTTTTTCAAATATTCCAATATTTTTTTCAAATTACACTTTTTTTTTTTGGGAATTTTTTCTGTGATAATATGAAAAGATGGGATATTATAATCATACCAACCGTGCTGGTTCTCTCGAACCAATAGTTGTTCCGGTAGACAACATCGTACTGCTCAAACAAATGCCCGTAACTAAACAGCTGGAAGTGAGGTGAATTTGGCAAAGTTAAGCCAGGTTTATAAAAGACGATAATGCCACTGCCGAGCCCAAGTATACCTATAAACAAAAAACAAGCTTAGTCTCCTTTTTTGCATTTGCTAAATTTATGTGATTTATTACAGATTTATAAATTTACATGAAGTGAATGATTTTGCCACTCTTTTAGGGGAGCATGGGGCTCCCGTACAGGGGCGAACGCGACCGCAATGTTAATCTGACATCTTCCTATCTTCTTATCTGGCTTATCCTAAGCTGTCCTGAGGCCTTTACCTTAAGTAGTGAATGGTTTTGTGCAGCTTGCAACTCTGGACTAGCACGCTCCAACTCCATCGCAGAAAGATTAAAGTGCTCGGATATCGCATCAGCTATGGTTGATTTAAACATGGAGTTTCTCAGTACATACGCCAAAGCGTTTTCACTTCTCTCGGGACCGGAGGCTCAACGGCGGGCCGACGAGAAGTGGGGGCAGTTTAAAAAGAAATACAAAAAGCGCACGAAGGATCTGGAGGTAAGCCTCATTGTGGAATTATTCAAACACTTTACAAACGCTGGGTTCACGATTCTTCACATTTTCCGCAAATTCAGTTGGTTACGTAATCTTAGGGGGGGGGGTCGCTGATTAGGTGTGTTGACATCGGGGAGGGGGGGATTGAAAAATCCCAAAAACATAATATGTATACGGCCCCTAAGATCCATTTTGTTCTCGGATTGGCTCAACTCACAATTTAGCTCCTATTCAGAAGCCTCCACACCGCGGAAGGCTACCCCAGGTAAGACTCGCGTCTCAGGCCTCGTGGCCGGTGGACTGGTTTCTCCTGGTGGGATTGCATCCCGGCGCTACTGGACGGTTTGCGCACCGCTCGGCGATGCCAATCGGTTGTGCACTCTGACTGAGTCTGGAGACTATGGAAATATACTGTCTCATAAGCAGCGGTGGTGGATATTGACCTGTTGTCAACCACTCTTGAAATGACCATTAGGCTACCTGATCCTGAATTCAGAGCCGGGCAAACAATGCCTTTGGTCCGCGATAGATTCAAACCGAATCACTGCTGAACATACAGCAGGAAGAGGTCGCACAAGTGATTTCGAACCTGTGACCAGTCGAGAGGACGGAGGTATCCTGAAGGTTATTTCCAGACGGAGATATCCTTCCAAAACTGGTTGTTAGGGGGTGAGGCTGCCCGCTGGATACTTTTCCCGTAAGGCGTTGGCCTCTAACGGGCTTGTTGGCGGAGCTAGACAGTAGATTCCCTTGTCTCTAAATCTTCTGCGTTCATCCTACGGCTGAAAGAATGATCAATATCATTATACCAGCCTGGGGTGACGGATTCGCCCATGTAGTCGACACCGCCCTACTGTCCTGAGGCATAACAGTATAATAGCGCAGATAGGCGATTGCGTGAATTGTATTTGATAATTATAAAAAATGCATATATAGCAAAGTTTTACGACTGGGTGGGTAGTGCTTTTATGCCTTTATACCATGGATACCACTCGAAGCCATCAGGGAAATCGATAATATTAGTTATTGCATCGACCACTATGTTCCAGTTCTTGCATCGACAACATTACCCACTTCAAGGACCAAGGGAACAAGCACAAATAGCAACAACAGTGCCCTTACCGAGAAATACTATCCAAAATACTCGGAGTTTAATAACAGATATTACTATAAACTGTCCCATCATGGTCCATACGTCGGCGATCGCGGAATTGACTGGTTGAAGCTTCACCCTGCAATTTTGAGACTGAAAACAATTTTCATTATTGAAAATGTTAAAGAGGTTGTCTTACATAATATAAAGTATTTTTTTTTCATTGTGCAATGCAATTAATATAATAACTTTCATAATGCAATTAATATAATAACTTACTTTAAATATTTTAAAGTACTTCTCAGATATAACTACGCACGTCGGCAACCAAGTTAAAGCAAAGATATAATTAATCACAACTGCAGTCCCTGCAAAAATACTGAAAGAAAAAAAAAGAGTCTTGAGTGTTTCTGATAATAATTATATAAAACATACGAGCTCTGTCCGAAAATTATCTGACTTTGTAATGTAGCAAGAGAAAGAGTCTATTCTGCATCCTTATTACGTACGCTTGCAAATCAATCACTTCTTTCGGTATTACGAAACTGTCATTTTGGGCTAGCGCTTAAACTGCCCTCTCTGCTCTACGCCAACTCCAGAATAACCAAAAATTCGATTCTGTGCAATTCCAAAGATCCGGCAATATCGAAGCACTTAATAAGTGGCCGTAGTGATTCAAATGATCTACAAGCCCGCGTAGACTTCCACAAAAAGTTCCTTACTGGAATCAGCCAGAATGGCACTGGTCTGGGGTATGGCAGTACAACCACGAGCGACGTGGACTTGAAGAAGTCTCTTTTGCGGGGAGATTACGACAGCAAGAGTATGGCTCATGCTATTGGCCTTCAATGCCAGAATGATTGGACAACAATTGGGGACTTTTGCATTCCGCCTCCAATGCACTGGAAGGTAATGCTCTATGACTGGACGCCAGAGATGCTGAAATTTTATTTGAATGCCTTTCAGCATACACTTCCAGACCCCAGTAACCTCGCTCGTTGGAGCTTTGCCGAGGATAGTTCTTGTCCCCTCTGTAGCAATACCCCTTGCACAGCTAGACACATTCTAGCTGGCTGCAAGGTGGCCTTAGATCAAGGACGGTACACTTACCGCCATGACAAAGTTCTCGCTGTTATTCGCGAGGTAATTAGTCTCTCAGTGGCTCGTGCCAACAAGGGTTTGACAGTATCCTCCAAACCCCCAATACAGTTTGTGCGGGATGGCTCTAAAGGCAAAAAACATTTAACTACAAAACCTTTCTCAATAATCGAGAAAGCTACAGATTGGATTCTGGAGGTTGATTCGGTCTCTAAGCAGTATAAATTCCCTGAAAGTCTCGGATGCACAGCCCTCCGTCCAGATATAACTCTTTACTCTCTATCTCGGAAGGTGGCTCTTATTGTAGAATTAACTGTTCCATGGGAATCAAATATCCCAAAAGACCACGAGTACAAATTAAATAAATACCATGATCTTGCAAATGCCGTAACCCGGAACGGCTTCACTGTTCACCTTCACGCGGTGGAAGTTGGCGCTCGTGGCCTGCCAGCTAAATCTCTATTTCACCTCTTTAAAGATCTTGGCCTTTCCAGAAAAATAATCAACTCTTTCTTAGAAAAATTATCTAAAACTGCGATTTGCGCATCTCAAATTCTATGGCTTCGAAGGGGGAGTGAATGGGTGGCAAGGTGAACGCTCACATGTGGCAAGACAGCTGTCCTAAACCTACCACAGCCGGTTCGTAAGTCCGGAATCCACTGCTCACCCCCCAGAAGTGTAAAAAATAGTATTATGATGGGCCCGACTCCGGTCGGTGAATTCCATGGCAGCTCCGTTTGTATTTATTTATTATTGACCACACCCGTCGCTGCTTATAGTTGATATTGTAAAATTCTAGAAAGGACCGCCATTGCAATTGTCGCAGATTAGAAACGCAGCCTATGAGTAGTCAATTGTAGAAATTTTTATTTTTAAAACAACCAATGCACAAAACCAAATGTTATATTGGTAGGTACCTGTTATTTTTTAAATGTTTTCCATTATTTTGATCCATTTTCCAACAAGGTCTATTGAGATGACTTTTTAAAAAAAAATAGCAGTCTTTGTTGAGGATGCTTGATTATATTTGACTATGTAGATATCCTTTCATTGTATTTTTAATTTTAAAGAATTGACGAAGTCAATTATTTAAACCGCTTATTCATATTTAGTGTTCATTTAGACATATTCGACTACGTAACGACCAAATTTGGTTTCACATCAGAACACCATTGACTACATAGTGACCAATATTGGCGGCTTGCTCCCGGAGCGCACAGTAATATTATTTTCTAATTCGAACGCATCCTAAAAACCAAATATCTCATTATTACCACATAGACGGCCGCTAGAATAATTTCGCGGATATTTCTGGTATAATTCCATTGTCAAACATCATTTTTTTATTTTTGAGAAATCATCAAAATTTTTATTGGTTTTATGAGCTAATATCTAAATATTTTTGTATGTAAATAAGCAAAACGAAATATTACCTTTGATAGAAAATCTAATAAAGATCACGATAGTATTTACAATTTCTAAATAGGTTTTGGTATTTTTTCGTAAGACAAGTACAAGTTAGAAATTCAGAGTTTTTTTCACTTTTTCAACTTTCTCATATTTATTCATTATTATCTAATTATTTTACAAAATGAGATTTTAATATTCTATATACAAAATGCGATGCGATGCGACTGTAACTGTGCAATGCGATCATTGCACAGTTACTCTTTTTATGATTGCTATAGTAGTTCCATAGTTATAGTACTTTTTGTCGAGCGCGGCGATATTGCAAATTCTAATAAATTGCCGCGGTCTGCTATGAAATTATGCCGCTACTCGAAGGGTTAAGTATATTACTATGTTATTGTATTTTTACCATTGTTTGTTTTTTTTTTCGAATTTAGATTTTGTTTTTCAGGAATTAACAAGGTTTCAGGAATTAAAGAGGCCGCTTAATAATATTTAAGGTGTTATGGGATAATATTTAAGGAGCTTTGATTATATCACAGCGAGACAATTAGCAACAAAAAAGAAGCACCGAAAATGTTTTAACCCGCTCACTCCGTAACATCCGATTGGGGACATTTATGTCGCCGCCTAAACACCGAAACGTCCGCTACCGGACAAAGCGCTCGCCGCTGCGAAAAATGCAATTTACGATTCGAAACGTCGTACTATATGCTTTCTGAGCGCGCAACGATATGGCCAAAATATCTTTAATTCAAGATTTCCGTGTTGCAATATCGAACAACGATTTAAAAAGTGAGCATAGACATCAAACGCCTAGTCTCCCGTCGGCAAACGCACGGCCGCGTACAGCTCCGCGAAATTGGTGATAAAAAGTGTGTGTGTGCAGTTTTTGAGTGTTATTTACCGGAGAACAGTGAGTAATTTGCATTTTAAGTAGTTTCGGAATGAGGATTAGTCATTTGAGATAGTCCATTTGCTGTTTTTCACAAATTTTTAAAGAAAACACTTCGGCGACAACAAACGGCTCGCGAAAAAATGGTTGTTATTATTTTGTAATGTTTATGAAATATCCCGATATATTGCGAAATATGACGTAATGTCGCTTTAATTTACTAACAAAATAAGTATTGCTTCATTTACATCCTAAGTTATCACATAATTAGGCGTATTTTGAACATTATATCTTGTTTCGTAATATGAATCGCACAAAGAAACTTGTTTTGATAATTACTATGAGAGAATAAAGTGCGATTTTCCATAGTTTTTCGATGAAATGTGACTCTTTGGAGTATAGTAATTAGTTATTAGACATATAATAAGTCTATGATAAGACAATATAATTGAAAAAATCTAACAAATTTTATATTATGAGCATTCAAAGTTTATTATTAAATTCGGACGCGGAAACTCTCAAAACTTTAGATTTTTCTATAATATCAGACAAAGCTCAAAGTTCTGGTGTGATTTCTAAGAAGTGTGATGTAGTAATAAAGTTATTTTGAAAGAATTTCATATAAAAAAAATACAATAAGTAGTCACAAATTAAAAATTAAAAAAATTTTTTTTTACGAGAATACATAAAATTTTTCTTGGCTGAATAAATAAATATTTTTGTATGCAAATAAGTAAAAAAAAAATATCGTTTTGGTAAAGCATTTAATAAAGAACATAACTGTATTTACAATTTTTGCATATTTTACGTTATTTTGTGACAAAAAAATTGAAATGATTTTATAGGCGAGTTTTTTCAGTTTGCCAATTTTGTGATATTTATTCATTATTATCTTAATTGTTTTACGAGATAAGGTTATAATGTTTTATATGTCAAATTTCAATGCGATCATTTTTCTCTTTATCTTTTTTTAATCCGTTTAGTGGTTTATAAGTTATGATCGTTTTTCTCAAGGCCGTTGACTCGCGTCGATTTTTTGCCCGAATGTCGCGCGCAAAAGTGATAGGTGAGTTTTTACTTCGCGACAGGAGGGGTTAATATGTGCATATTTTGAATATTGGTAAATAAATTTCACAAATATTAATTAAAGAAAATTGTTCCTCTTGAAAACAAGTTAATTATCTTTGCTTCCCTGTAACTCTTAACTATAGCGCTAGAGGAAAGTAGGTACTAATTACTTACGACGGCCCAGTGGGTCTGCGGCCCAGTGGGTTGATCTTACATTGTAGGGTTCCGGGTACGTCATACTATATGAATTATAGTAATGTTTCTGAACAATGACTACGTTTTTGGCAAATCTTAAAGCCGATTCTTCATTTGAAGCATTCCATGTTTACACAACATGGTACCGTCCCCACCAAAATTAAGTTTATAGCACGCTTAGACACAAAGCTTGGGCACAAACTTCGATACTATCTGGACAGAGCTCTTATTATAAGCATCAATCAATAAAACACCAACCTGAAACAATTCACAGCCGTAATGTAGCTAATACAAGAAGCGAAAAATGCAACCGCAGTCGTCAACGTTGTCACAAACATTTTCACAGATGCCTGCCGAATAGTCTCATTCACTATTGAAATCAACGTGGAATCGCTGACGGATTGATGACCAGATGACTCCGCTGTCAAATGGTTTTCCGCGTAAGGTACTTTTGACGATTGCCATATTTTTAAGTAGAGAAACATATCGTCTGCTCCTATCCCTGTGAAATAACTAGAAGTTAGAAATGAACGAAGAGCAGCTGTTTGGAAATTGAAATATAGCTATTCCCTCGGAATCTACCAAACCAAACCAAACTTTATGCCACGGTATATATAGATAGAAAGTATTGCTCTTTCTCGTTCGGTTGAACTATGTTCCTATTAGTTCACGAAGTAACACAATCTGGCCCATTGTTATAACTTCCCGAAGTGGGGGGGTTTGCCCCCTCCCCCCAGGGTTTGCCAGTAGTAGTTAAAAACTCTCAAGTTTGGAAACACCTATTCTCTTTGCGAAATTCATGAAAAATATAACTGTATACATACCTATTATTATAACCATGACGAGTAAATTCATAAACGGAAAGAATTCCAGATTGAAAACCATTACATAAAGAAAATAGGCTATTCCCAATGAAAATACAATGGCGAAGCACGAGGAAATAGTTAGAAATAATGATTCCGTGTAGATCCAAACGCAGATAAGAACAAACACACCGCCGAGACCGACGAGCCATGTATCTTGAATAAGCCACGTATCGAATACGGCATTTTTGACACCTGAAACGCAAAAAACTGATACATTTCTGCGTGATGTCTATTTTCGTTTAGGTAAGAAATATACGAACCAAGCTCCATAGCGACGATCTTGATGTTGCCATCTTGCAATCTACCATCCTTAATTTGATTGTAATAAGGAAGTGTTGTACTGCTGCAGGCCAGAGGAAAGAAAATCATTGTCGATTCCAAATGTGTTAAAGTATAGTTCTAAAAAAAAAAAACTTATTTTATTCACATATCTCGTTTTAATTGTCTTTTCAAAAAGTAAATCGACTCTCAAACCATTGTCATTACAAAAGTGAATGATTTGGGCATTCTCTGTGGGCTTTGGCATTCTCTTTGGCTTTCTTTTTCCGCTTTTTGGGTATATAACAATAAAGCATATAAAATAAAATACAAGCGGAGCTGCCATGGAATTCACCAACCAGAGTCGGGCCCATCATAATACTATATTTTTTTTTACACTTCTGGGGGGTGAGCAGTGGATTCCGGACTAACGACCGGCTGTGGTAGGTTTAGGACAGCTGTCTTGGCACATGTGAGCGTTCACTTTACCACCCATTTACTCCCCCTTCGAAGCCATAGAATTTGAGATGCGCAAATCGCGGTTTTAGATATTTTTTCTAGGAAAGAGTTGCTTATTTTTCTGGAAAGACCAAGATCTTTAGAGAGGTTTAATTTAGCTGGCAGGCCACGAGCGCCAACTTCCACTGCGTAAAGGTGAACAGTGAAGCTGTTCCTGGTGACGGCATTTGCGAGATCATGGTATTTATTTAATTTGTACTCGTGGTCTTTTGGGATATTTGATTCCCATGGAACAGTTAATTCTACAATAAGGGCCACCTTCCGAGATAGAGTAGAGTTATCTTTTGATGTATTATAATTATGTAACCCTTAAAATACTGAGTGGGGTCCTAAAGGGACCCCGGAAAGTATTTTTCCCTAATTATTATTTTTTAATTTTTCATATTTTAGTATTTTTTCTTTTTTCATCATCAAGTATTGTGGATGATTTGCCTATTCTAAAAACATTACCCTTATTTTGTTTCAAGCTATAAACATACTGGGGTCTCCAGGGAGACCCCATACCGTAATTAGTGTGTACACATTTCTCATGCAATAAATCTGCAGATAACGCCAACCGAACCCATTTTTCATGTTTTTACGGTTCTTTGTGAAGAATGTTGAATGTTCATCTGCAAAGATCATAGAGTAGAAATAATAGAGAAGAACACTGTACGTTTCTTGTTTAGAATCTTGATGTATTTTTTTTTGTAAAGAGAATAAAATCTCAGTTAATGTTTTTTACCATAATTATATCAATAAATACATATATTTTTTTTATTTTCAAATCTACATTTTTTTTAACGTGGGGTCTTTTGAGAACCCCACATTGTTATTAGTGTTGCCAAAAAATATACAGCATTTTATGGATTAAATGACAGCACTTCTTAATTCGTTGTGGGTAAAAAGTTATATACGGCAATAATTTTACATGGTAGTCGCGCGGAAGGGATGCTATCGAATCACGCACCGGGTGTTACTTAGGCCATCAGTTGTTTGGCTTTTGTTTTGTGCTGTATCACTTTTTTGCTGTATTCCATTTTTTATTTTGTTTAATAAACAATAAATAGTAATAATAATAATAATAATTAGGAGATAATAAAGACATTTCTCATCAGAGACCTAATAATTTAAATATATAAAACTCAAATTCCAATAAGATATTAGAGGTGAGATTTAGTTTTTAAATATAACTAAAATATGCCTAAATATATATGCCACTCTCAAGCTTATTGGCTGGTGGGCCCAGGGCTTATACAAATAGTAGCATTCTCCTTTCTTTTTAAAAAAGTAAATCTATTCTCAAACAATCACCATTACAAACTTTATTCTAATTGTATCTGTATTGGCAGTTCGGAAGTAATACTTACAGAGGGAGGTAGAAAATTCACATCTAATAAATAGTACAAGAGGTTGTAGACAGCGTTATGTTTGTAGCAATGAGCAGGCGTAGAGCAGTATTCAATATCACAGTCAGTCGCTAGTTTTAAGGAATGGAAATACGAAGCGCAGTCAATGAGGAGCATCATTGTGTTATTCACATCTACTTCCTGGAAATTAGAGAAATGAATGGTTTAATTTATAGATTTATAAATGAAGATCCTTGATATATTATTGGCCAATAGTTACAGCATGTCGTCATTGCAGAAAAGTACTAGTGTGTAAAGGCCGGCCCACGAGAAAAGATAATTTTCAATAACGAAGGCGAGAACATGTGGTGAGAATGATACGCTAAAACCGTGATCTGATGTTTATTTTATTTGTTATTATGTGGATAATTAACTAGAAAAGAGTGCAAGGTCCGGGCTGCCGCATTAAGTAAACTGTTGATTTGCGACCAACATTTCGACTGCGAAATCCTGTCTCAGGATAGCGATTTTCCCGGTAATGGTATGTCCTTTATTTACAAAATTATCACTGCTGGTGGGCAGGATTTTAGGCTTCACTATCTGCATCGTTTAGTTATTTATTATTAGGTATGATTATGTTACTCTAGTTTTTAGCAAATATGATTATGGTCAACAATTTCAACTTTCAATTATACTATGATTGTACACCTAATAAGGATTAATATTAACTATTAGTGTACACATTCTCTTAAATTTATTATGTTCTTCAATTTACTTAGTTTTTATATAGGTTCATACACATATTTATCACAATTTAAATATCCGCCTTAAAACAGGCCAAAGCATAATTAGGTGACATTTAAATAGTATCACTGGCAACAGTTTTTTAACATATCATGTGATCAGATTTTTGCTATTGGATTTTTGTCTATGACATTTTAATTGTATATGTCAATTTTATTGTAGAGCATTGTAAATTACAAACTAAAAAAATAAAATTATTTACCGTTATATCAAAACACGAGCTTCGATTCGATAGAAGGGCGATATAATTAGGCAAGCTCCAAGGTAGACAACATAATCCGTCCTCCTGCAAAGGATGCTGGCACAGACGTTGATAACTCTTCAAACCAACTTCAATCAAATGTTGCTCGATGCGGCACAGGCTTTGAATATTTTCATAGAGCATCATAGAGGAGCCATCGACGGCAGAGAGAACGATGTGCGCATAATCTGCAACTAAAATAATAAATATTAGACTCCGAATCGATCATAAAACCGTTGTTTTAAAATAAAAAACAATGATCTTAATGGGATGATGCAACAATTATTGAATTACCGATAGCAATTCCAATTATTTCAAAAAATAATCACCGATTAGGAATCCAATTCTTAATACTGTCACAGTTCTGATGTGATTCATTCATCTTGCATAAAACTGTGCAAAAAATGACTGTTGCATAGTAGATGTTGCAATACTATTGTATCTGAGGAAGACTGTGTAAGCGTGAGCAAACAGATGTTTAAAAAGAGATTAACCCGTTGAGTATGAGTCAACCAAATCTGGTCGCGAAACAATTATCCGTTGAGTACGAGTCGACCAAATCTGGTGGCGCGTTTTTTTCACTTCTTTGACGTTCTCATATTTATTCATAATTATCTAATTGTTTTACAAAATGATATTTCAATATTCTATATTCGAAATTTCAATGCAATCATTGTGCAGTTGTTCTTTTTATGATTGGTGTAGTAGTTTCGTAGTTATAGTACTTTAAGTCGATGTCGCCGAAAATCCTGCAAAAGAGACATGCATCCATGAAAATACCCATTTACTCCAAGGGTTAAAAAGCTACCTGTTGGATGTTTATAGTGAAATTAGTGGTAATAAGTAAATTTGTTATACGTTTCTATAATTTAAGCTTGTAGTAATACTGGCCTAATTTAAGCCTGTAGTAAGACCAGTAGTAATACTGCTGTGCATTGTTTTTTATATTTTAATAATGTATTTTTGTATCACAAAATTTAAAGTGTAAGACTACAAAAATAAGAGTTTGTATCGCCAACAAACTGTATACCAGTTTGGCAAGATTGTAATATTTTAAAAAATGTATCTTTTTCTATGAATAAATTTATTAAAAAAAAAAAAAAAAAGATATCTTAAGTGTCTTCTTCTTCATTCCTATATTATAATAAATCTAACGAAACGCATGTGTGTTATTATCCCACATATTACCATTTTAATATTCAAGACAAGTTATGTAGTTAAATTAACAACCGGAAGATTTTTATCTAAAAACCATAGCATTTGTAAGTTAGCAAGTGACATCCTATTTCTTAAATCCCTCTGGATAAGTCCACCTCTTAAAAATAGTATCTCAGATGCTACTGACCTTAATTGAAAGGGCATATATTTTCGTGCAATTTTCATGAGATTTAGGTAACGGTTATTATTGCGCCAATATTATCGTGAGTCAGCGCTTCGCAAAAGATTGGCACCCAATCTTTTGCGGATAAGGATGCATCACTATCACCTGCCGGACGGCTCGGGATAAATTACATAAGAAAATGTTGGGCGTGCACCGCGGCTGCTTTCACACTGCAAAGGCACTTATTATTTGTTGTGTGGGGCTTTTCTAAGGTCTTTATGAGCCTTGTAACACTGCGACCATTGCTGATCTATTGTGTTCGCCACCTACTATAGTTCTGCGCTAAGCCTCGTGTCATTTAAGAACCGCAACAGACTTTTAGCGCCAGATTGTTTTACCTCCTCAGGTTGGAGGTAATGACCACCCAAGTGGGTGTATCTTTTACGCATCAGCGGGCCATACTCGCACATGAGGTGCAAGGGAGTTTCCTCTGCCCCTTGGCAGAACCTGCACATTTTTGTGTCTCGGAGCTTGAGGTTGAACATGTGTTTGTTCAGGCCACAATGCCCCGTGAGCGCCCTCACCAGTATGCGTATATTGTTCCTATTTAGCGATAAGGTCTTACGGGTCGTCTTAGGGTCTTAGGGTTAATTAGTGCTTTGGATTGATTCAAACCTGGCGTGTTGTTCCAGTGGTTGACGGCTTGTTCTAAACATATTTGTTTGAGAATTAGGTTTGCAAGGCTTTTTGGCACGCCACAGCAAGGTTCAGGGCCGTATAACGTTCCCTTTGCTCCCCTCTTAGCAAGTTCGTCGGCTTTTTCATTTCCCTCGATTCCTGCATGGCCGGGAACCCATCTTAGAATTACCCTGTTCTTTTCGCCCAGGGAATTCAGTAGTGATACGCAGTTTTGCACTAGCTTTGAATTAATAGTATTCGAGGCTAGTGCCATAAGAGCTGCCTTGCTATCCGAGTGGATATAGATACGGTGGTTGGCGTAGTTCTTATGGAGGTTGATATATGCACATTCAATAATGGCGTATACCTCCGCTTGGAATATGGAGGCGTATTTCCCCAAGAGGCACTTACTAGAGATGCCTGGTGATTATACATACATTTACATCATCTCTTCTTGTATATACAATCCATGTGCTCCGCATCATTTTCACACCATAAGGCCGTCCTATGCGCTGTTCAAAAGGCAGTGCTTATACAGCGATAGGGGTTTCTGTCTTCGCTGTTTACGGCTGCGTCTATTTACAGTAAATGGTAAATGGCGTGACCATTCCTTTTTTAAAAGGCGTTTCTCTTTTATTTATTTTTTAATTACAATGGTTTTATTATTTACTTTAGTATTTATTTATTCGTTGTGCATTTTCAACAGACTTTGGAAATGGAAAAAACATGGACAAATTCTGTTGACAGTATTAAAAATGTACAAGTATCTTTGAAAAGCTGAAATTTAAACATAAACAAAATGCCCCCAACCTCCTTCCACATCCTCCATTAACCACTAGAATGCCAATACCATAGATTGGTGGGTTTCTATTGCGACAATTTGCGGGCGGCCGATCTCCGTATTTATGCAATTATACAGTTATATTTGGTAAAAGTCGCCCTCATTGAATAAGCTAATATTATTAATTAGTATGCGTGCAATAACATCCCCAACAAACACATTTTTAAGGGTTGAAAATATGCCGTCGTGAGTTTCATTCCCATGGCTGGCCTTCTAAGGGTTAATGATATAATTTATTGTCTATTGTTAACGGTGAGACGAGTGATTAAACAATTTAATTCTGTCTAATTGTCCAATTATATCTATGGCAAAAACGCCACTGCCACTGCCTCCACGGTATTCAAAATGATTTTTCTTTACTTGAACTGCTTAATTTATCAGTGGGAGGAGGGTCGGCAGCCTCACAGTAGCACATGACCCTCCCTGTGGAGATTTTTTGCATGTCCTCTAAGCTTTTTCCAAACTTTCTGAGTTTAAATTTTAAAAAAGTCTCACCAGGTACTCCACAAAAAAATCCGCTGCTCACTGCGCTAGCCGTCTGCGAAGGAGGCTCCAAATTCCTCAGCGAGACCCACCGCTGCCTCGTGCGATTGCTCCTCTCGCTCGTCTGGTGCTTCAGAAACGTCTGGTTAGTGCCGAAGCCAAAGTGATCATGATCGTCAAACGTGTCGTTTGACACGTCGTAAGCATTAATTCTAATGGACGGATTCGCATTAGATTTATTCTTCTTTATTTTGATTTTTTGCTTCCGCTTCTTCTTGTAATTCTGTATCAGGAGTTTCATCGTGGCGTTGTATTTGCGGCTGTGCTTCATCTCGTCGATTATGTCTTGGGGATTCGCCGCGAGCGATCTGGACGGACGAGTCTCCTCCAGTAAGTTATCCCATGCTATGAAGCGGTTGGCTAGGGTTGTGCCGCGCGTTTCAAAACCCTAAAAAAAGAAAACTCGGTATAGTGCACCCTATGGGTATATTCACAAAAACTACTGAAATTGGTCTGTTTTAAGGTCATTTATGGAGAAAACGAACAATGATGTTACTAAATTTAGTTATTATAGTGCCTATATAATATTAAATTAATATAGTGCCTATGTAGGTAAATATCCTTTTTTTCACTATTTTACAAACTAATATTTTTTTACGTGTAAGAAATTGTATAAAATAAGTATACTATGTAATAAATAATAAATGAAGTTATACAGGTATTACTCCAGAACAGACTGTGGCTTAGTGGAGTTGATAAAATCCAACAAATCTATACTTTTCTGCTTTGCAAACAATGATCAAATATCTGTTCGATTCTACAGCTCAGTTTAATGCCAACATTGTAAACCCTCATTATGGATTTTTGAAAAAAAAAATATAGTGTTTTAATTCTACTCATTACTCTAATGAAAACATTGTAAACCTTCATTATGGATTTTTCTAAATAAATAAAAAAAAGAAAAATAGTACAAACATAAAGCCCATGTCTCTTCATTATCAGTGATTACATATGGAATATTGCATATATATTTTTCTCATTAAGAAACTTTTATGGAGCCGGATCTTGGTCAGTTAGTTAATTGGTCGCGGAATCATGGCCTTTGAAATCCTGCTACCTGTAGTTGGTTCCAGATATAGTAATATCATCGCAATCGCTACCCCAAGTCCACAATGCCCCGAATCTAGAAATTATTTTCGATAGCAATTTACGCTTTGAATCTCATGTTAACAAGAAGTTTGGATGGTTTTCTTCCGAATACAGTCCCTATACAAACTCCGCGGCTCGGATGTTTGCATTCAACTCACCGAGACACTCATCTTTCTATAACAGACTACGGTGACTGTGTTTACGGCTGATGCCTGTAATAGAATACTGGGGGAAGAGTGGAGAGGGTGCCAAATGCTTGCACAAGGTTTTTATTTCACAATTCCGCAGCGGAGTCATGTCGCTTCTTTTCATTCCAGCGCCTTTATGCTCAACTTGAGACAAAGACGTGAGCACCTTTGTGACATAAATCCTCCATAATCTAAAGAAATCAAATAAGCCTGGTAATCTATACTCGAAGCTTATATAGTGACGAAACACCCATTCGTATAGTACAAGGGACCGGGGCCATTTGCCTTTGGTTCCTGCCACAAAAAAACAAGCTATAAAGGAAACTTTACCTGCAATGCTGTCTTGACCTGGAATAAACTCGATAATAAAACAAAAACTGGCTCAGCTGCGACATTTAAAACCTTGCACAAAGCTCTACTTATTAGTGAAAACAAAAATCTCACAGTAATAAAGGTAATATTACTCTAATAAACAGGACATTCTGAAAATCAGGAATAATGCCTGAGGGTGTGACTTTGAAAAACACAAAATGAATCAAAAAAATATGGTCGATACAGGGGACTTTCCCAAATGTCGTCTTGATGAAGCAATATACAATGCATTGCTGTTCTAGGTATTGATCGCATCTTATTGTGATAATATATTTGCATTCTATTTTCAAACCTTTTGTTTTCTTCTCTTAGAATTAAATTATTTTTTTATCTACTATAATAATTGCTGATTTAAAATTGATTTTCACATTCTTTATTTTGTAAGCATCATGTTGATTTTTATATTATTAAACTGAAAAACCACTACAGTTATTAAGAAACGACTTACAACAAAGTTAAAAGCATTTTTCTCAGGATTCTAAGACACTTTTGTTTTCCATTCTAGCATTAATAATAATGAAGTTATTGAGGGTGGGTTTGACGCTTCTTTGAACGCCTAATAAATACAAACGGAGCTGCCATGGAATTCACCGACCGGAGTCGGGCCCATCATAATACTATTTTTTACACTTCTGGGGGGTGAGCAGTGGATTCCGGACTTACGAACCGGCTGTGGTAGGTTTAGGACAGCTGTCTTGCCACATGTGAGCGTTCACCTTGCCACCCATTCACTCCCCCTTCGAAGCCATAGAATTTGAGATGCGCAAATCGCAGTTTTAGATAATTTTTCTAAGAAAGAGTTGATTATTTTTCTGGAAAGGCCAAGATCTTTAAAGAGGTGAAATAGAGATTTAGCTGGCAGGCCACGAGCGCCAAATTCCACCGCGTGAAGGTGAACAGTGAAGCCGTTCCGGGTTACGGCATTTGCAAGATCATGGTATTTATTTAATTTGTACTCGTGGTCTTTTGGGATATTTGATTCCCATGGAACAGTTAATTCTACAATAAGAGCCACCTTCCGAGATAGAGAGTAAAGAGTTATATCTGGACGGAGGGCTGTGCATCCGAGACTTTCAGGGAATTTATACTGCTTAGAGACCGAATCAACCTCCAGAATCCAATCTGTAGCTTTCTCGATTATTGAGAAAGGTTTTGTAGTTAAATGTTTTTTGCCTTTAGAGCCATCCCGCACAAACTGTATTGGGGGTTTGGAGGATACTGTCAAACCCTTGTTGGCAAGAGCCACTGATAAACTAATTACCTTGCGAATAACAGCGAGAACTTTGTCATGGCGGTAAGTGTACCGTCCTTGATCTAAGGCCACCTTGCAGCCAGCTAGAATGTGTCTAGCTGTGCAAGGGGTATTGCTACAGAGGGGACAAGAACTATCCTCGGCAAAGCTCCAACGAGCGAGGTTACTGGGGTCTGGAAGTGTATGCTGAATGGCATTCAAATAAAATTTCAGCATCTCTGGCGTCCAGTCATAGAGCATTACCTTCCAGTGCATTGGAGGCGGAATGCAAAAGTTCCCAATTGTTGTCCAATCATGCTGGCATTGAAGGCCAATAGCATGAGCCATACTCTTGCTGTCGTAATCTCCCCGCAAAAGAGACTTCTTCAAGTCCACGTCGCTCGTGGTTGTACTGCCATACCCCAGACCAGTGCCATTCTGGCTGATTCCGGAACTTTTTGTGGAAGTCTACGCGGGTTTGTAGATCATTTGGATCACTACGGCCACTTATTACGTGCTTCGATATTGCCGGATCAATGCCGGATCTTGCTTATTTATTAAGGCCGAATAAAGATTCCTGCAGATTCAGAATCAGTATGGTGAATATAGTTGGGTGATGTTAAAACATCAACAATTTAGGATAGGTTCATATTATACATTAATACCGGTGTTTTATATGTGAACTTCAAATGCATCTTGCTTATTGACTGAGGCTGAATAAAAATTATTGCAGTTTCGGAATCAGCTGGTGAGTTGTTGAGTGACGTTACCATATCAAAAATGTACAATTGGTGCCGATAATACATTAATACCGAGATTTTAGTGGGATTTAATCCATTATAACGGACCATCACCGTTGAAACAGGTGCTAACCCCGTGGCAGTATGTGCTGAACTGTAGAAAATTTATAAATAATTAGGTGTAGTTAGGAAAGCCTAAAGTATACTCACCAATGTTGGATTGCTAAAATTGGGCAATTTCCTCGTCAGAAGCGGCACCAGAGTACAAACGATCGATATTACAGATATCACCATCAGCACAACGAACGGATAACGCACTATTATCCTCGCGTAGAGACTCATATTGGCGAAAGATTGCTTTCCAGCCCCTTCGCCCGGTCATAATCAATAAATTCTCCGCTCAAAACTTTAAGACAAAAATTCTTTACATAAACACAGCGAGATCAAGGACGATGCCATTTTTCGGTGTATGTCGCCGATTTACATGGGGAATACTACGTGTCGGCTTTTGTTACTAGTACTTTATTTAAAGGGAAAGGCAGCGAATACGTTTTTGTAAATATACACGTTACTTCACTTCATTCTCGGCGAGAAAACTAAAAATCAAAAATCAGCGCGCCGACAATCCGAAAACCTCGGCGTCCATCGCCGTTTTTTTCCTTTGACAGCAGACAGAAATGTCAAAGGCAAATGTTGCCAAGCAAAAAAAAAATAGAGAAAATGGGTCCCATCAAACTTGCAGAAGGCAGATTTGCAGACGGCAATCTTGCAGACGGCATTCTTGCAGAAGGCTATCTTGCAGAAGGCAGTTTTGCAAATGTCAAACTAACGTTTCGAGGGTCGGCATTTTTGCAGACGGCATTTTTGCAGAAAATGAAGTTAGAAGCAAAACATCGTATTTAAAATTTAGTGTTACCAGAGTAGAAATCGACAAAAGCCGCGTTTTCATATGTCAGGGTAGGGAAACCAGTCCACTTCTTTAAGTGTCCTCTCCATCGCGGATCTCAGCAATCAACTTTCGATTTTAGGGAAAGAAAAACCTAACCTAACCTTCCCTAACAGAAAAACTTAAAACATTTTTTTTAATGTTTAGTTTGATGTAGGTACATAGTATAATCAATGATGCTACTTTAGTTGTCCATATCGTGAAATGGCATAACCTCATTACTGACAAACATATGTCCTCAATTTTAGGTGTACAACGTCTACATGTTTGTTTATTACTGTTCTGACAAGGCATTATTGCAGTCTTGAATATTTCTTAGATTTTTGATATATGGCTTCTGTATGATTATTTATTAGATTACAATTGGATTATTTTTAAATGTATGTTAATTATTTCCTAGACTCGTATTTTTTCTTTTTACTTTTTGATTACCTAGACTCGTAATTTAAAATATAAGTAATAATCAAGAGTGTTCTGTGCTTATAACCTGCGGTTATAACAATGAAATTGAAAATGTACGCCCTGTGGGCAAACTGTATACCTATAACCATTTTATACTAAAACATCTGTAGCAGATATAAGAATATCATTTGAATTAATTATGCATTTGAAAAGTAGCAAAATGATGATCTCATAGGTGTTTGCCAGAATCATTCGCATACCATTTTTAGCGACACATTACTTGACATACGTGACATTTTCATTGTACTCGATCTAGACATTAATCATGGGAACACATTTGTAAACCGTTCACACGCTAAATTTGTATATAAGCCCATACAATTGTCATTAAAAAACACTTCGTCATTACGCCGCCTTACGAGTAGATCATTATATACGGCGTTAGCATAAGAGAAGATCCGTATCGATCCTGTATATCGCGAGAAGAAATAATAAACGAGTCAGAGGAACATATCTTTTACTCAACGATCAATATTGAAGAATAAACAACATTGGGGGAACTAATGACAACCTCAACACCCAATAATTGGTGACCACCGACAAAGAAACCACGCAACCTTCAACAACCTCCAGCTCCAGTAATTGATCATCGTGAATCCACATCAGCCAGCATCGGTACCGAGACAAACAGCACCACCGGAAAACGCAGAGAGCAAGATTGCAGCGATGTCCGTGGCAGCGAGAATCCCTGATTTCTGGCCTGGAGCAAGGGCAAAATTGTGGTTGATCCAGTTCGAAGCCGTAGTGGCGTCTCAAAAACAAGGGGACGAAGCCATGTATCAGATGGTAGTTGCCAAGCTGCGGATGGAAGATTTGGAACAGGTGAGCGACATATTAACTAATCCGCCTGCAGAAAACAAATACCTCGCTCTTAAGAAAAGGCTGTTAGAAGTATACGCTGACTCCGAGCAACGCCAATTTCAACAACTACTTGAAGAGATGGAATTAGGCGATAGCAAGCCCTCTCACTTACTGCGAAAGATGAAAGAGCTCGCAGAAAAAAAATGACCGACCAAGCAATGAAGTTCTTATGGGGTAGTCATTTGCCCAAGTCAGTCAGGACCATTCTGGCTATACATGAGAACAAAGACCTAAATGAACTAGCAGAAATGGCAGACCGTGTAATGGAGAATACCACCACAGGCAGACGTGTCGAGGAGGTAGGTACAGCATCCAACGATATTAATTTGCGAGATATCCACCAGCTGGTTATGGAATTAACTACCAGGGTAAACAGGATGGCAGCTAAAGACTCATCAGATTTTCATCAATCAAGAAGAGACTATTCAGGTCAATCTTCACCGAATAGGCAACGTTCAAGGTCGGCATCGAGGAACAGGCGCTGGTTCACAGAAAAACCAGGAGGACTGTGCTATTACCACTGTTTCTACAAAGAACGCGCCACGAAATGCCGGGAACCCTGCTCATGGCAGTCAAAGAACAACGACGATAAGACTAACCAAAAAAACTAGCAGACGTCGGTTCGGCCGAGACAACGACTACTGACACACGCAATAAACGTCTCACAATTTACGATAGAACAAATAGATTAAGATTTCTCATCGATACAGGAGCTCAAGTGTCAGTCTTACCTAGATATAGGAAAAGTTGCCAGCAAGATACGAATGTTAAACTGTTCGCAGCGAATGGTTCGGAGATTAAAACGTATGGCGAACGGACACTCCGGGTAGGTCTCAATTTGCGACGTCCATACTTATGGAAATTTATCGAAGCGGACGTTGGATCACCCATACTAGGAGCAGACTTCCTGGAGCATCACCATCTCATAGTCGACCTTAAAGGAAAGAGACTAATCGATGGTAAAACAAATCTGGCAGCGAAGACAGCGGTAGACAAATCAGACGTGCCAACAATAAAGATAGTAAATGAGCACACACCGCTTGCAGACATCCTCAACGAATTCCCGAATATCACAAGGGCGACGACACTGGAACAAACCGAGGTCAAGCATAATGTTTGTCATTATATCGAAACAACAGGACCGCCAGTATTTTCAAAAGTAAGGCCATTGCCACCGAACAGATACCAAGAGGTAAAAAAACAGTTAGAACAACTCATGGAACTCGGTGTATGCAGGCAATCCAAGTCAAGTTGGTCCTCAGCTCTTCATGTCGTTCCCAAGAAAAATGGAGAATTACGACTATGTGGAGATTATAGGAGATTAAATGCAATAACAGTTCCCGATCGCTATGGAATTCCCAGGATACAAGATTTCACATACACGTTACATGGAAAGAAATTTTTTTCTAAACTGGATCTTGTACGAGCATACAACCAAATACCAATAAGGGAAGAAGACATAGAAAAGACTGCTGTAGCAACACCCTTCGGTCTGATAGAATGGGTACGATGTTGTTATGGTCTTCGCAATGCGGGTCAGACATTCCAAAGACTCATGGATTCAGCCCTCAGAGGTTTAGACAACACATTCTGCTATATCGATGACATATTGGTAGCGAGCGAATCGGAGGAAGCGCATAGAAAAGACATGAGGACCGTACTACAACGCTTGGATACGTATGGACTCAAAATAAACATTCAAAAATGCGTTTTCAATCAACAGTCATTAGAATACCTCGGATACCAAGTCTCAGCAGAAGGAATAAAACCACTTCCAGAAAGAGTCGAAGTTATCACTAATTATAAACGGCCAGAAACTATTCACCAATTACGTCAGTTTCTAGGTATGATGAATTATTACCGGTCATGCATACCGAACGCCGCCAGAATACAATATCATTTAAATAAATGTCTTATCGGTTCGAAGAAAAACGATAAACGACTAGTTAATTATAGCCCAGAAGCCGCCGATGCGTTTGAACAATGCAAGGACGAGGTAGTCGTAAAAGCTCCCGTAGGTCTTCCACTCCTGAATTCTCCCTTCCCATGGCTTTCCTCCCCCTTTAGCTCGGCCGAACTGGCGGCCGTGCTCCTCCATGTGAAAGACTCGTCACCAGGGGAAGACCTTATTCCTTACTCCTTTCTCCGCCTATCCCCACTCCCTATCTCCTCTTACTTCCTTAATCTTATAAACGGATTCTTTGAGTCAGGGACCTCCCCGATCGCGTGGAAATCACAAATCGTTATTCCGATCCTTAAATCTGGCCGTGATCCCGAAAATCCTAAAAACTTCCGCCCTATTGCCCTTTCCTCATCCTTATGCAAAATCGTTGAGCACCTTATCAAAAATAGGCTTGAATGGTTCCTTGAAGCGAATTTCCACCTATCTAGGTCCCAATTTGGCTTCAGACGAGGCATGGGCACCCTTGACAATATCTCTGTTCTTTCCACTGATATTCGGATGTCCTTCCTTCGCAGCGAGTTCCTTGTTGCCGTTTTTCTGGATGTCCAGGCGGCCTATGATAATGTTCTAATCCCCCTACTAGGAAATAGACTTCTCAACCTAGGAGTCCCGGGTAAATTGTGTCTCTTCATCTGCAACATCCTGAAGGACCGCAAAATTAACATCCCCTCCTCCACGGAGCCTATTTCCAGATCGGTCTTCAAGGGGCTGCCTCAGGGTAGCGTTCTCTCTCCCATCCTCTACAACCTCTATACAAGGGGAGTGGAGGACGTCGTTCTTGGCCATTGCAGGATCCTTCAATATGCAGATGACGTGGTGATTTACGATTCCTCACCTAACCTCTCGGCCACTATCCAGAGGATCTCCGAAGCGCTCGAAGCACTGGAAGAGCACTTAAATAACGCGGGCTTAGCTATCTCTCCCCCCAAGAGCAGTGCCGTAATCTTTTCTCGGAGAAAAATCCCCCCGCTAGTGAGCATAGCCTATAAGCATTCATCCATCCCACTCAGATCTCAAGCCAAATTTCTCGGCGTTACCCTGGACTCAAAACTCCTGTGGAGGAGCTATATCGACCAGGTTGTGGCCAGAGGTGAGAAGTCTCTGAACATCCTTCGGGCCATCAGCGGGGTGTGGTGGGGTTCCCACCCCTTTACGGTTAAACTCCTTTATAACTGCCTAATTCGGTCGCATATTGATTATGCTGCCTTCATTTGCTTCCCGCTAAGCAAGCACCTGCAACACAAACTAAACTGCCTGCAATTTAAGGGACTCAGATGCACCATCGGGGCTATGAGAAGTTCCCCTACTAATGCCCTCCTCGTCGAATCCTGTGAACCCCCGGTCAACCTTCGCTGTCAACTTCTGGCAGATAGGTTCTATCTTAAACGTCTTCAATTAAACAACCACCCCCTAATTCCAAAACTTACCATACTTTCTGAATTATCATTAAACATCCCTAACAGCAAAGCCCCCACTCTTTTCGTCAGCCATAGAAAGCTCTCCCGATACAAGGACTCCATATTCAGAAACTCTCTTCTCCCTGACTTCAGTCTTCCCTTTTTTGAGAGGTTCACCACCCTCAATATTATCCCCCAAACGGTATTGAGGAAACCCCCTGTAGACTGACGGATTTTCTCTGACGCTCTCCCTTCGATGGACTGTTACCGTCAGTCCGCACTCGTTGACTATCGGCTGTCGCGGTGATGCCGTACGCGAAGAATGAAAGTGGCTTGTTGGTATGTACGCGTTTATTGTGTGAGTGCGCTCTGTTTAAGAACCGCCACGTGCGCGTCCCGAAAGGACGACTATTTCAGAGCGACTAAATCACGTCGCTGTGCCCGGCCGCCTTCACCCTGCGCGCGCGCACCGCGCCGCCCTTAAACCAGGGGTGCTAAACGTCCGGACACTCGTTACGCAACTGAATCCACTGATCGCGCCGTGTACATGTTGACTCTTAATTCTAACTTTACATGATAACATCGCAATTACATCTAGAAAAATACAGGTGATGTCTTGATTTTAAATATCTCACATATTTCAGCAGATTTGCCAATCACTTCCGTATTCACACGCTTAATGGCCAACTGGTGCTCAACCCCTAAGCGCGCATTGTTTTGCCACGGTTTTCGTGAGGGTCGCCTTCTCCCTACCATCTGGAACCTCTCAAATTCATCGCCTTACCGTGGATAGTCCATGCATTCCAATGACTTGTGTAATAACTCGCCCTTTCAGACATGGTGAACCGAAATCATGCTACATTTTCCCCCAGTTTCCGCTGCGAAAGTCGCAGAAACTCTGGCCTTCCCCGCTCGCGGCTCCCAGAGTCGACTCGCTTACGTCTTGACATTTGACCCTAAAACATAACTTTACTGTCGAAATAGATCTAAATAATCACGCTTATCGACTAGGTGTTTAATAAACCCCCACTACTTACGAATCGTCATCGCTTATTTCTAGTTTTGCTAATTTACCCACTGACCTCCTGTATATCTTATTGCCTAATCTTATGTCCACAACTCTGACCCGCCCCTCCCTGTCGGGATAGGTCCTTGTAACTCGCGCCTTCGGCCAACAGCTTCGGGCCAGCGCGCCGTCACACACAATAACTACATCGCCCACCTCTAGGTTTTTGACGTCCGTATGCCACTTTTGCCTTTTTGTCAGCGTTGGCAGATACGCCCGAACCCATGAGTTCCAAAACGCATCACTCAGATGTTGCGCGATCCTCCACTGCTTGCGTGCAGTAAGGTCCTTCGCGTCAAACACTCCTGGTGATGGATTGTCACAACGATATCCCGTCAAAAAATGCTGCGGAGTCAGTGGACCCTCGTCTCTCGCATCCATGGAAACGTGGTTCAAAGGACGATTGTTCACGATTAGCTCCGCCTCCAGGAGGAGCGTATGTAATACTTCAGGTCGCGGCGCTCTCTCCTTCAGTACTGTGACCAGCGCCGTTTTCACTGACCGCACAAGCCTCTCCCAGGCTCCGGCTTTCTCTGGAGACAGTGGAGGTACAAATTTCCACTGAATCCCTCTAACAGCTAACGCGTCTGCCCACGCATCTGGCTTCGCCTCCGTCGTGGCTTTCTTCAACTCCGCGGCCATCCCGCGTAGATTTGTCCCGTTGTCCGAATACATTATTCGGGGTGTACCTCGCCTGGACACGAAACGCCGCATTGCCAATATCGCGGAATCCGTGGATAGGTTCTCCGCCAGCTCCAAATGTATCGCTCGGCAACTCAAGCACGTGAACAATACACCGTACCTTAGTTCCCTTCTCCTGCCCACGGATACATTGAATGCTCCGAAGAAATCGACGCCGGTGTTGGTGAAAGGACGCTGATGGTGGTCCAATCTTTCCGCAGGCAAGTCCCCCATGCGCGGATTCTGTGGCCTGACCTTTCCGCTCTTGCATCGCATGCAATCTCTTAGCACTCGTTTGACCGCTTGCCTCCCGTTGGTGATCCAATACCTGTCTCTGGTCTCACTCAGTACTTGCTCCACCCCAGCATGATTGGCCCTGACGTGGTATCGAGCGATAATGAGCGCGGTTAACGGGTCCTTATCATTCAATATCACCGGATACGTTACACTCAAGGGCACCCCTGGTGCCGCTGCAGTGCGTCCTCCTACGCAAACCATGCCATCCCTGTTTAATACCGGTGTCAATGTCAGAATCTTGCTTGTTTTGTGTATTGGCAGATTTCGACCAAGGTTGTCGATCTCTGTCCTGTAGTGTCGTCCTTGCGCGCGCGACACTAATACTTTCTCCGCTTCGGCTATGTCATCAGCCGTTATGTTTTTTGCGTCTGGTCGCTTACGGCAGCGCCTAATAAACTTTATGACGTACGCCGTAGCCCGTACTAGCCTATCGTAGTTAGAGAAACGGTCTATGCACACGAAGGGCGCCGACGCTTGCATTGTCGTCAATGTCATCGTTTTTTTCTCCAACTCGGTTGTGCTGCCAACCTCCGTTCCTATTATTGTTTGAGGCGGCCATTCTCGCTCTGGTTTACTTAAGAAATCAGGTCCTCGGAACCACCTGCCATGGGGCGTCAGGTCAATACCTGGTGCACTTCGGGTGCCTGCGTCGGCCGCATTCTCCCTTCCGGGGACCCAACGCCAATTTTGGGGCTTGGAAAGCTCCAAAATGGCCGTTATGCGATGAGATACGTACGATTGGTACGTATCCTTGCCTGTTGTCAGCCAGTGTATCACGTTGGCACTGTCTGACCACCATACCGTGCGATCAAATTTTACTAAATGCTCCTTTTCTATCTTGTCAGCCAGCTTAACTCCTAACAGAGCGGCGTTGAGCTCTAAACGCGGTATCGTCAGCGTCTTTAATGGGGCCACACGGGTGCGACTCGCGATGAAACTCACCACTATCGCCCCCAGCTCGTCCTCCTGTCTTGCGTACGCCACCGCACAAAGTCCCTCAGCGCTCGCGTCTACAAACACGTGCAACTGCCTCGACGTAATCTGTCCCGTCGGCTCCCCATAATACCTAGGTATCCGCACGTGGTTTGCTTCTTTTAGCAGGTGCAACCATCGCACCCACCGTATATATTGCGGCTCGCAAATCAGCTCGTCCCACCCAATTTGCGTTCTCCAAATTTCCTGCAGAATCATTTTTGCCTTTACAATTAACGGACTGATGAAACCTGATGGGTCAAAAATGCTCATCACCAACCTCAACACCTGTCGCTTGGTGGGCCATTCTTGGGCCGCTGTGGACTCCTCTGGGAGCTGTATTCCTCCGATTTTAAAATAGAAGTTGTCTCCCTTTGGGTCGTATTGCACCCCCAGAACCTTATGTAAAGACAAGTTTTCCGCTTCTAGTCTAACACTCTCACCTGACCTCTCGGACTGTGGCACATCGAGCAGCGCGCCTTCACTGCTTGCAGCCCATTTGGTCAGCTTGAAACCTCCTTCCTCACAAATCTTGACTAGGTCCGCAATTATTTTTCTCGCTTGTTCCTCGTCGTCGGCCACCCCTAACACGTCGTCTACGTAGCAGCTCTGCTGCAGTACTTGCACGGCTGCCGGGCACCGGTCTACATATTGTTGGGCGTGTGCGTTCTTCACGTATTGTGCACATGCGCCAGCGCACCGCGCGCCGAATATCAAGGTGCCAACCCTGTACACCGTGGGTTGACTACGTCGATCCATTCCTCGAAACAAAAACATCTGACTATACGAATCGTCGTCCGTCACGCCCACCCGCATGTACATGTCCTTGATATCCGCCACGAAAGCTATTTTTCCCTCTCTAAACCTAAATATGATCCCTACCAGACTGTTATACAGATCTGGCCCTGTCAATAAGTGCTGATTTAATGACGTACCCTTTGACACAGCCCGACAATCGAAAACGATTCTCACCTTGTCGGGTTTGCGAGGATTAGTTACTGGGAAATGCGGAACAAACCATGCCCTTGGTTTGTCAGCGTATTCCGCTCGATCGACCGCGATTGCGTAGCCCTGGTCTATGTAGTACTGCATTTTACTGCAGTAGGCTTCAGCAAAGTCTGCGGAGGCGTCCATTCTCTGCTCAAGCGACTTAAGTCGCTTGAGCGCCGTGTTTTCGCTCGCGGCGGTGGGCAGTGAAATGTCACCCTGCCGCCACAGCAATCCTGTGCGCCACCGATCCCCCTCAAACACTGTGCTTTGGACCAGTAGCTCCAATGCCCTATCCTCGTCGGGAGTCGGCGAGGACTGGCTCCCCTTCACCTCCAGCCCGTCTAGCTCCAAACCTCGTCGCACCGTCTCGTGTAGCCCTTCATCCGCCGCGTTCCTCAAATGATATGAGGTCGCCAAAGCGTTTCCCTGTGGCGCGGCGATTTTCCCTAGTGGAACGTATCCTAGTCTAGTTCTAGACAGCGCTATATCGCATCCCGTCCTCTTTATAATTCCCCGGGATATAATTAATTGCCAGTTGTCTTGCCCGATGATCATTCGTGGTCTGGCAGTGGTCCCTACTTGCCCCAAGGCCTTCAGGTGATCATACCTGTCGACGTAATCTTGGGGCACCGTCCGCAACTCAGGTAGATTTAGTGCTTTCACTGTGTTTGCAGTCAATTCAAACGCCCGTTTCCCCATCACACCTCTGATTCTACATGTAACCCTTTGAGATCCCTTCTCCGACATTGACATCTCGCCAATGCCCTGCAAATCTAAATTGCTCTGTCTTCCGCATAATCCTATTTCGTCCGCCACCTCCTGCTCTAATAGGGTCAGCGAACTCCCGTCATCCAACAGACAAAAAATATTGATCTCGCCTTTCGGTCCGCGAATGGTAGTTGGCAACACCTTCAGCAACGCCAGATTAGCCGAGTTTGCGTGAGCGACGAACGCGCGACCGGGGTCGTTCCTTTGGTCGCCCCCGTCGTCGGGCTCGGCGCGCGTCCCTATTGCCGCCGCCCCGCTTTTTTGCCAAGCGCTCGGCGTGCTCGCTACCTGCGCCCTTGACCGTGTTAATAGAGGGTGGTATCTACGCGACGGAAACCGTTGACGACTCCGGCAATCGAACTTTGTATGACCCACCAATAAACATAAGTAGCATGCATTGTGCTCTTTTACGACCCTCCACCTAGACTCTATATCCATACCTGTGAACTTCTCACATTGATATAGCCCGTGCTCTCCTTTGCAACAAATGCACCCTCGACTTGTTATGTTGAATACTGGTCTCCTGGTGTTATTTGATGCCCTCGAATCCTTGCTCGCTCGACCTTCGACTCGCTGCCCCCGATTCTCGTCTGCCCTCGTCTCTAACTTCGTCACACCTGCAGCCTTCATACGCTGCAACGATGCACCCAACCATGTGCTAAAGCAATCTAACATCGAGTCGCCGTCCGCCCCTCCCTTGTCGTGTACTGCCCATGCAGCCACCAGTGATCGTGGCAACTTACCTACTAAATTAGTTAGTAACTCCGGGTTTGCCAAATGCCCCCCACGTCCCAGTGATCTTAGTGTGGTTACTAGATTTCTTACTTTGCAAGAATATCGAAGTAGATCCTTACAATTGAGCTCTTCCCCTAGTTTAGTGAATTCTCTTGCCTCTCGCATAGTGCGATAGGCGACCTCGTCGCAATCCCCAAAAAGAGTCTCTAATGTTTGCATTATTTGCGTCACATTGTCTGCCGAATATAACAGCGAAGACACTGCTTCACGTGCGGGACCTCCTAAACTCCTTTGTAACCTCAACAGGTTCATGTCGTCCCCGATTTTCCCTATCTCCGTCGAATGTTTATAAATCCCATAGAACGACACCCACTCCATTGTGTCTCCCGAGAACCGTGGCAAATCCTTGAAATTGGCATTAGCGTGAAACACAGAAAGTGACTGACATACCTGCTGCAACAAACTCTCCGAACTGTATCTCGAACTCTGTGCGTCCGCGCCGTTCGGCTCGAACGGCGCGCCAAGTTTCTGCACCCCTGCCCCGGTCGTGTCGGCTAGTGCGCGCCCGGATGGCAGCGCGCCGCTGTCGATCAGCTGCCTGTAGCGTTGGCCGCCCGCTTCGCCTCGCTGTGCGCCCGTTTCGTGCGGGAAGGGAGCGCCTGCGATCGTCTCGCTCGCGCCGGCGCTTGGCCCCCCCGCTCTCCGCTCCGCTCCTGCGATCGTCGCGCTGGCGTCAGCCGGCTCGCGCGAGGGAGTTGCCCCCGCCCCCCCGCTCATCCGCGGGGTAGCATCTGACGCCACGCGCGCGTCAGACGCCGGCATCGCCCCGTCGCCCTGGCGTTCTTCTTCTTGCTGTCTCTCGTTGGCGCCTACCTCAGGTTCGTGTGATTCGGTGTCCCATGCTCGCACTCGCTCATCAGTTGAGAGTACTTGCGAGCCGCCTCCCGAGATCTGGAAGGCTCGTTGAGCGTGTTCGACTTCTGCGGCTATGAGGTCCTCCTGCTCCTCCATGTCTGCTCGTTCCATCACCATGTCCGCTTGTTGTGCTGCTTGCTGGGCCATTTGAGTTGCCCGTTGAGCCTCCTGCTTTGCAAGAAGCTTCCTCTTCTCGGCAGCAATCCTGGCTTGCTGCCTGGTAACGCGTAACATCGCTTCTGACGCCGCCAGCTGCGCCGCACTGCTTCTGCTGACGTCGCTCATCTCAGAAGCCCTCGATGCTGGTCGCGATGGCGGTGCCGACTCTCCTTCCATTGTGTGTCTCTCTTGGCTTCTTCACAATCGCTTCACACGCGACAATCCGGCTCGAAGGACCAGGTCGTGTAGACTGACGGATTTTCTCTGACGCTCTCCCTTCGATGGACTGTTACCGTCAGTCCGCACTCGTTGACTATCGGCTGTCGCGGTGATGCCGTACGCGAAGAATGAAAGTGGCTTGTTGGTATGTACGCGTTTATTGTGTGAGTGCGCTCTGTTTAAGAACCGCCACGTGCGCGTCCCGAAAGGACGACTATTTCAGAGCGACTAAATCACGTCGCTGTGCCCGGCCGCCTTCACCCTGCGCGCGCGCACCGCGCCGCCCTTAAACCAGGGGTGCTAAACGTCCGGACACTCGTTACGCAACTGAATCCACTGATCGCGCCGTGTACATGTTGACTCTTAATTCTAACTTTACATGATAACATCGCAATTACATCTAGAAAAATACAGGTGATGTCTTGATTTTAAATATCTCACATATTTCAGCAGATTTGCCAATCACTTCCGTATTCACACGCTTAATGGCCAACTGGTGCTCAACCCCTAAGCGCGCATTGTTTTGCCACGGTTTTCGTGAGGGTCGCCTTCTCCCTACCATCTGGAACCTCTCAAATTCATCGCCTTACCGTGGATAGTCCATGCATTCCAATGACTTGTGTAATAACTCGCCCTTTCAGACATGGTGAACCGAAATCATGCTACACCCCCAACGGGAGAACGACCATCCCCCCTGAACAATGAAATATTTTCTAATTTTGTGTATTCCTCTTTCCCAGGGTGGGATCTCATCTTTACAGATGGGTCTAAGGCTGAGGCTGGTACATATGTAGGTGTAGGCGTTTTCCACCTAAATCGCAAGCTCCCCCTTATGTTCAAACTCCACAACCGGGCCTCAATCTACACCGCTGAGAGCGTCGCCCTCTTGAAAGCTTTAGAATATGTTTCGGTCAACCATATATCTCCATGCGTCATCTTCTCGGACTCCCTAAGCCTGGTTGAAAAAATGAACAACCCTGCAATTTCTCATCGACCAACCCATATTGAGAACTCTATCAGGTCTCTGTTTTGTACTATTAGGGAAGGAGGGGGTGAAGTAATCCTCACATGGATCCCTGGCCATGCTGGAATAGCAGGCAATGAAACGGCAGACAGTCTGGCGAATGAAGCCCGCTCTAAGGGAGTTCTCCTCCAGGTTAAGATCCCGGCGTCTGATCTTCTCCCCCTGATTGAAGAGGGGATGAGAAGTCAGTGGGAGAAGGTCTGGCGCTCCTCGCATAAGACTAAGGGTATTCATTACTCCCAAATTAATCCTCTGATCATCAATAAGCCGTGGTTTTACAAAAAGCCGTTTAAACGGAAGGAAATTTCCATTATAAGCAGAATGCGCCTGGGCCACTGCTCGACGCCTGCTCACCTTTATCGTCTAAACATTATTTCTTCTCCCCAGTGCGACTGTGGTTTCTCCTCCTGCACAGTTGATCACCTCTTTTTCAACTGTCCCCTCCTTAATAATTTCCCTTCTTTTATCCCAAACCTTATCCAAATGAAAATTCAACTTCCTACCAAAGTTGACATCCTTTTAGCATCTAACTCTATAAAAATTTATAGAATTATTGCCAAATTCATCTCCCTCAACCATTTGGCCATTTAGAGCCCCCCAAAAAAGTCTCCACGGGGTCGGCTCTCTCCTAGGGCTGACCGGGACTCGGTCGCTTTCAGTGTCGGGCCGGGGGGAATGTGACTCTCGTTGGCGCCTCAGGTCAGTGGAAAAAGCTACTGAATACAGTGGATTTTTGGCTGCAAGCAGGAGCTGATGGTTGGCACATTGTCACAATGGCCGGGTGCAAGGGGGTGGCTTCGGTCTCGGCGGGCGTGGGGGGTGCCGCCCCTAATCCTAATCCTGAATCCCCCTCCCTTCTCTTACTTCCAGCACCTCAGACCACATAGTAAGACTAACTCTCCCTAACCTAAAAGATACTTTCCAAGATCTACTCCCACTATCCTTTCCTGCAATACTTATGTCTCATCGTCTAAATTATTAACTAAATCATTCCCTAACAGGTATCCCTTCTTACGTTTATCCCTGTAATGTCCATATTGTGGTTCCTATGTTACGTACTTAAAACAGTGTTGTCCCTTCTCTTTGTCCGTAGATTGGCTACTAACCATAGTTCCAACCCCGTTGTCAAGAAAAAACAGGAAACGAAGAAGAATTTCCCATATTGGCACAATCGCCAGCAACCAAGCTGCGTGGAATTGCCACAATTAAGAAGAAGAAGAAGAAGAATGCAAGGACGCGATAAAATCATGCGCTACTCTCGCACATCCAGCCTTAGACGCAGAAATATCATTAATGACGGACGCATCCGACTTCGCAATTGGAGCAGTACTTCAGCAGAAAACCAAAAATGGAATTGAACCATTAGGATTTTTCTCACGAGGACTAACAGAAACACAGAAAAAATATAGTTGTTACGATAGAGAATTGCTGGGAATCTACCAAGCTGTGAAACCCTATAAACACATGATAGAAGGAAGAAATGTGATAATTTATACAGATCACAAGCCTCTCACATTCGCTCTGAAAAAGAATGCTAATATAAAAAACGAAACAGCACGCAGAGTAAGACAATTAGATTACATTGCACAGTATTGTACTGAGATAAGGCACATATCCGGTGATAAAAACGCAGTAGCCGATTTTTTATCAAGGATTGAAACGATTAATTGTCCATCACCATTAGATTATGAAGAACTCGCCAAGGACCAAGAAGACAATGAAGAAATTATAGAATTTTCTCATGAAAATAGATACATGAAGAAAGTCACGTTTCCAGGATCAAACGCAGCTATAATTTGCGACACATCAGATAATATGATTCGCCCATTCCTAACAAAACAGTTTAGAGAACAGGCGTTCCACCTGACTCATGACGTCGCTCATCCAGGAATAAGAGGAACTAGGAACCTCATTCGTAAACGATTTTTTTGGCCACGTATGCTAGAAGACATCCAAAAATGGACCAAGAATTGTATAGCATGCCAAAAATCAAAAATTACGAGACATACGCATTCACCGCTGGGAACATTTCAAGACGCCGGAAGATTTGAACACATTCATTTGGATTACGTCGGACCACTCGAGACATCACAAGGATGCAGATATTTAATGACGATGATTGATAGAGCAACATCATGGCCCGAAGCTATCCAGTTCAAGATATGACGGCTGAAACCGCAGCAAGAACATTCTACAATTTTTGGATAACGAGATTTGGTTGTCCCCAAAACATAACAACAGATAGAGGCAGAAATTTCGAATCCGAATTATTTTCTAAGCTATCTAAACTTATGGGTATTAAGAAAACAAGAACGACATCATACAACCCGAAGTGTAATAGAAAAGTAGAGCGACTTCATAGAACATTTAAAGCAGCTATCATGGCGAGAAGTAATACAATTCACTGGGCAGCAGAAGTACCTACAGTTTTGATGGGTCTGAGAGCAGCTTTACGCGAAGATACAGAGACCAGCCCTGCACAATTGACATACGGGAAATCCATAAAATTACCAGGAGAATTCTTCGAAAACACTAAACCGACATCGATGGATACAGATTTCGTAGACCGATTGAAAATGCACATTCAACAGTTTGCGTCAAAAACTAAGAGAGCAAATGGAAATAAACAAGTTTTCATACATCCGGATCTGAAAAATTGCACACATGTTTTCATAAGGATAGATAGAGTCAAAAGACCTTTGACCTCGCCTTACGATGGTCCTTACAAAGTAATTAAACGATACGACAAGTATTATATCATAAATGTGAATCAACATGATGAAAGCGTATCGATAGATAGATTAAAATCAGCGTAGGTACACATATAATGATACGACCGTTTAAACAGAGCATTGCAGATCAAAGCAGAGACAAGACCACCCGAAAGAAAACAAAACGGAAACCACCAGTCACGGAATCTTGAAAAAGTCACGAGCCGGTCGCGTATACAAACAGACGGTTCCCTTCGCAGGATGATAAATTCATTTGAAGATAATTACTGGGCGAACTACGAATTTCGAAAACATCACGCTCCGGCCTTGCACACCAAAATAACGTCCGCTTCTCAGGGTAACTAAATACCTTCGAGATAATAACTCCGAGAATTACAAATTGAAATGCAAAACTGAAGCAAACCAGATCAGCCAATGTATTATGTCACCGAGGGACCTGCATACATAGGAAATAGACGCCAGTCCTGCTTCAACCCAGCGACGGATTAGACCACAGCTAAAAACCAGCACCACAATGGTAGACGGTAAAATAAGTGAGAGAGTCAAGCGGGGGCAGGAGGTGGCCACACGGGAGAGAATCGAGAGGGAAGTCGCGACGATAGACGCGTTAAGGCTGATCGTGACTGATGACCAGCTGATGCAGTACCTTTTGCACAAAGTGGCCGAGACGGAGAGAGGAGCGCCGCCGCAAGATATACGATTCTTCAGGGGCCTCCTGAAGACCTTCCACCAGATGCTGGAACTAAATATGTGAGCAGCGCAGCGGCATCAACGGACACGGCGGCGGAAATAGCAATAAGCAAATTAAAATTTCTCTTAAGGCACGTATAGTCACAAATGTTAAGTAGATATCTTTATTTTTTGTCGATGAGAAGTCTCTCATCTAAGAGGGGAGTATTGTAGCAGATATAAGAATATCATTTGAATTAATTATGCATTTGAAAAGTAGCAAAATGATGATCTCATAGGTGTTTGCCAGAATCATTCGCATACCATTTTTAGCGACACATTACGTGACATACGTGACATTTTCATTGTACTCGATCTAGACATTAATCATGGGAACACATTTGTAAACCGTTCACACGCTAAATTTGTATATAAGCCCATACAATTGTCATTAAAAAACACTTCGTCATTACGCCGCCTTACGAGTAGATTATTATATACGGCGTTAGCATAAGAGAAGATCCGTATCGATCCTGTATATCGCGAGAAGAAATAATAAACGAGTCAGAGGAACATATCTTTTACTCAACGATCAATATTGAAGAATAAACAACATTGGGGGAACTAATGACAACCTCAACACCCAATACATCTTTACCTCTGTACCTTACATACAGTTATGGATTAAAGATCTATTTTATCGTTTTTCGTGAAAAGGCCTTATCGCATTCCCGACCAACATAATTCTTCAATTTCATTGTGTCCACTACTAAAATGTCTAATTAAATGATATTTGTAAGCAAATGCTTTCTCACATTCAGGACAAGAAAAACATTTTCCTTTCTCGGGCCGTCGACTCTACACTACAATTAGGACCATTATTTGGTTCCGCTTTATTGGAGCAAATCCTTCATCGCTAAATTCTATTATATTTCTCATATGTACAGACATATTTTGCTTCGTAAGCATTACAGTTAACATACAATTTCTTTTCCAGATATTTTAATCAGATTTAAAACTGAAAACATGATGAATCAAAAATATTTTCCGCGATTCCAGCGGCGTCAGAGTGAATATATAGTAGAATGATTTATCCTTTATACTTATAGGTATATTCGTGAACAGAAGCGCGATCGCAAACGCACTTTTTTATACTACAACGTTAACGTTGACTTTTATTATAACCTAAAATCGATGAAAGAATTTTTCCAGATTACATTTCTAAAATAATTGGTCGAATTGTTATAGGTAATTCTAATCGCTCAGGAGAGCAAAAGCGCTTCAACTATGCATTGTGAAAACGCCGCTTTATCGTCAATTGCATAGTGGCAACACCAATTCAACGTTTGACGTTTCCATTTTGCGGCAAATCTGCTGGATGCGGCTGTTTGGGATTGTAAAGTGATTGTAAACTGCGGCAAATCTGAACGCGGCGTAGTGGGAAGCGGCAAATTGGGATGCGGCAAATCTGGAAGGTTCATTTTGCGGCAAATCTGGATGCGGCGAAACTGGAAGCGGCAAAATGGGATGCGGCAAATCTGTAGGGACCCTTTTAGGGACCTAATTTTATGTCAGTACAAGGGTATTAAATTATCTTTGAGTACAAGCACAAACTTAATAGGGACTTCAGACGGTCGTGTGCCTTATGACTTTTTTAGCCAGTGAAAATGCTAAAACACCAATAGAGGAATTATTCTGGCCCTCTATAATTTGTGACTATTTTCCTTTTTTTTTTAATAAAGGCGCTGGAAGTGTCACTCGCCTGCCAGATCAAAATGCCCCGACACTATAGTACGATCTTCGAGACTAGAGTTTCAGCTATAGTACAGTTTCTAATACTAGAGCTTCAGCATTCGACTTACTATAAATAAAACATGTTTTTTTAATTATTAAACGATTTATTGTTGCCGTTGCATATTCAAACGTTTGTTGAAGTATATAAATAGTCTCTCCTCTAACTTCTTACATACCAAATCAAATTATTGTTAACAAAATCATGATATTGCATAATATCCGAAAAAAACAGCTACCCTATAAAATAAGATACCACGTTGATTATCAACATATAAATTAAACTAGTGGTATTATAAAGTTTATAAACCTTCCGTGTCCTAACTTACCACAGAACTCCATGTAATTCTGGTACTATGACGAATCGATGACAGATATAGATGTACAATTAACACGTTGAATGCCATGAGGGCCACCATGTGTCCGACAGCATACTTTCTCCCCGGGGCAGCACCAATTAATCTAGAATCGTCCTAAAATCGTTAAGGTACTTTATTACAACAAAAAAACAGTAAATAATTTAAAAATAATGGGTGACTTACGGAAACAGCGATTTACTCATTATTTTCCGAGATGTCAAATGGCAGACACCAGTGTCTGTCTCGGCCTGTGAGAATGTTCTTTCGTATATCCTTTTTTGTGCCAAGTGGTCAGGTTGTACTGTGGGGCCGCGCCGGTCACTTGCCTTAGTAAAGCAGTCGAAACGCTATCCTTTTGGCCGCTACAAGCTTCTGAAGTGATCGAGGGCATGCGGACACATGGTGTCCGACGTGGCCCCCTGGACCCGATATACTGGCAGTCACAAGTTGTCCGCCGCGCCCCACTGGGCTAAACATAGTTTTTAGTTTGGCGTTCAATGTGTTAAGAGTGTAGATAAGTGTAACGATGTAATCTGTAAAAATAAGTATAATTATTAATTCTGAAGGACATAGAAGTTATAAAAGTATTAAGAGGAGTCAGCAGTTAGACTTATTTTCCACTAAGCGGCTAGTGGCAGGTGTATTTATATACGAGTGGCCGCGTCAATGGGTATAGTATATAAGACATATTTGAATAAATAGGAATCGCACTTATTTATTATCTGAATAAAAAGGAGCTTTTATAACATTAGATGGTATACTGGGTTCTTTCAAATGTGTAACATTAAACTTCCGATGATGAAAGTTGTTTAAATACAGATAATTTGGATATAAAAAGTAACTGAGCGACAATCGGACAAATCGTAGACGCCACCTCGTCCACGATATGTTACCGTACGCACTGCTGGCCGTTTATTAAAGCATTTCAAATTATATTTAATAGGTACTCGATTGTTGACTTACCAAAATAGACGATTGCAGAGAATCCCACTGAAATTTTGACTACAGCCTAAAATGAGATGCAGTGAAACGGCAACTTGTTTTCTGAAATAAACCGTTTTTCGACATTTATATGGCACTGATATTTGGAAAGCTGTTCCTAGCTCAAGCGTCGAGTTTGGTCACTATTAAAACGCTGAAAGCGTTTGAAACATCGGTTGCGAAGCATTTATCTATCTATGCGGCGTAACTTGTCTGCTAACACAACCAACAAAAGTTTTATATATTTTAACAAATAAAAACCACGCAAAAGAACTATAACTGTTGAATACGATAGGATAAAAGCTCAAAATAACGGTAAGCTAAAAATAAACAACAGAAATAAAAACGGCAGTGATGCGTCGCACTTTGAAACATTTTGACAGCTGCGAAATTAGAGGCCGACCAAACTTACTTTATTGGAATCAAATTACTTTATCGGAATCAAAACGGAGATATTTCAATTTCTACCGAATTAACTTAATGGGCATTGAAAAAAATATATGTTGACATTTTATTTGCTTTCAGCGCTGCTATGTTATATAAAATACCATAATTGAAGTTACATGTGTTTATGAGATTAAATGATGTTTCCTGTATACATTTTGAAAAATAAGGATTGAAAATTAGGTCAATACCAATCAACTATTGTACTAATAACAGAATATAATCAAATTACCAGGGAAATTTTCAATAATAATTTCAGGGAAGGACCCAAGTGACATTGAAATGCTAAATAAAAATATCGTCATAACCGAATCCTGATCCTAAGCATTCGCTTGACGCTGGCGAAACACTAAAATGACTAATCAATATATTATCCCAAAGTTTTAACTTTAATGTGATAATAAATATGTAAGCACCTAATTTTGTAATTAGACATTATGTCTTGATAATGCATGTGACATTAAAAACAGAAACAAACCAGTGACATTGAAAATAGAAAAAATCACCAATTTTACTGGTATAAAAAATTATCAGTTTTACAACTTATATTTTAAATCTCTAAAATTATAAGCATTGCCGTACTACAAGCGTTATATCGTATATTTCAGAAGTTTGTATCTATGTGCACAAAATGTGCGTAAATGTAACCATAATTAACAAAACAGTAGGTTTACAATTACTAAAGTTAGTCTATTTAAGCATAGTATAATACACATACATAAGTGTTTTTACCGCACGGGCATTTTTTTACAGGATGAATTAGAACAACAAAATAAGCAACTTTTGGCATTTTTTTTGAAAAAAAAAACAAATTTTGTTTTTTTTTTAATATACCTATAGGTATTTATATATTTTTTAATTTAAAAGTTTTAGGAAAAGTTGACTGGTAAATAAAGGCTTGAAAAGTGTTTGAGCGCGTTGCGCTGTCTAGGGGCAGGTAATATAGCGTATATAAACAACATTAGCGACATTTTACCTACCGCTAGATAGCGCTTCGTGATTACAGCTTTTCATACTTTAAAAAAAATGTGTTTCAGTTTTTTTAAACATTTTTAATCAAAAGTTGCTTATTTCGATATACTGAGTCACATACTAAAAAAATGCCCGTGCAGTAAAAACATCCCATATAAGAGGGGAACTTTGTGATCGATAAATTACTGGATATTTTTTATAAAATCAAATACCTAGAAAACGATAGCAAGATAATTGATAAATGTTTTGTTCAGTACATGATTTTTACAAGACGCCCAGTGAGAAGGCATGTACTTAAATACATTTTTAATAAATATACAGTCGAAGTAATAAAACAAACAGTTCACGCACCAATTTCGAACAGAGAAGATAGTAGAACTGTATCGGTCTCACCACTATTCGTGAAATCGAACAGATTCCGGATCCCAACGCATCGCGTCGCAGTGGCGCCTCTTTTTATATAATCTACGACTGATCTATGCGTTTTTCGCCATCTCCCTTGGCCGCAGCTGCTCCAGCTGCCATACATCACTCCTCCCTCACAACATCGTGTTTATATCTCTTCTATCGCTGGGATTATCGTTTATTTTCTCGTAATTGCTGATCTAGGCGTTCGATTAGCTAGCTTCGTTTTCGTTCTATTAAATTGTTTTTAATAAGTACCTAATGATACTAATGCTAACATTATTTACTAACCAAAACATTATAAAAGAATTATGTTCACCTAAATAAAAACTTTTTTAAAATGTCGGTTTTGTACCTTCGATCGGCCTCTATTGGTGAAATGAAGAATGACGAACATAGAGCGTAGACCATGGAGCATAGAGCGACCAATCGGACGCATATTCACCATGACGTCATTTGACGTCATACGGTTGAAATTCATTCCTTTAAGATTAACCCCCGTGAGTACAAGTCAAATTGACATAGGAGGGAGTTGTCCTTCTCCATTAAATTCTCTATCTTGAAGACAAAAAGCAAAATAAATCTTAAATCTGATATAATAAACAGACGGAAGTCATCTACCTGACTATAAATTCATTCTCCAATTGAAGCTCATTCTCGAATGATTACCACAGCTGAATCAAACTCATAGGTTTTCAACAAAATAAATCATTTATTTGCGGATATAATACAAGTATAAAAATCAATCGTATTTATTATGGTTTGCCTTAAATTTCAATGGATTCGATACGCGGAAAATACTGGGTAACATAGAGGCCAGCGCGGAGAATACTTCTTCGGATATGCCTTCGGGAACGAGAAATTGAATGTTTTTTAACTCCGATCCGCCCCACGACGCCATTTCAATCATAAATCCTTTGACGCACTTCAGGACTAATTCGGCCCTTTTAACGCACCATGCTACGGTCATTTCTTCAGACATGTCGTGACGCAGTAACACGGGAAGGGTTAGAGTAGTGACGTCGTTGGAACAGGCGGTTTTTAAGATATTTCTAAGGCCGAGTATAGCCGGATGCCGAGAGTTGATATCTCCTGAAAGAAACGATTCAAAACTATAATTTCATTTAGTACCTTCACACAATACTCCAATAATAATAATATCAGAAGTATATATTTTTTTTATTTATTCAAAAAAATATATAGGAATTATTTTTACACAATAATTTTGCGTCACTCCTAACTAGGCAGTGCCTGTTCCAAGGAAAATGGCAATTTCATATGATATCAATTTAAAACTTAAGTTTATGAAAAATATTTGAAAAAACTGTTTCTGTAAATAAAAAAATAAAAAAATAAACGAAATAATAATTAAATACTAAAAGTAGTAGAAAATAATTATAAAATAAATCCAAATACAAAATATTATGTCATAAAAATAAAAAGCTGAATTGACTCTTGTTTACATATAGGTAATTTATATTGTTAGAGAGGTGAGGGTGTGTAAATGTATTTCTATTTTTGAAATGTCATGAGGATACACTCAGTTACTGTTTTTCATTTACTAATTAATTATTGAATGAGACTTTTTTTAAGAACCGCCTGCGTCAGTCCTGAAATATTCGTTTGTTTGTTTGTTTATACTCTTTATTGTAAAAATGTCACAATGGGAGGGTTTATTGTTATATGACAATCTCTTACAACCAACTTTACTATGACGTTTTATATATATGTGTGCGTGTAACATGTCTGTAAGTGTGTGTCTTGTTATTGCATTCGATCGACATAATTGAAAATGCAATTCCGTTAATTTGATCCCAACGGAAAATGGTGACCCAGCCGGGAATCGAACCCGGGACCTTACAATGTAAGATCAGGCGACCTAACCACTATGCCACCAAGCCGTGTGTGTGTTCAATATTCAAGTGTTTTCCTAAAATATTCATTAATCTCGGAGCAAGGAATCTCCTGGGCACTATATATTGTGGTAACTGACAATCTTGTGTTTTTAGCAGGGAACAATGTCTCTGGTTGTGCGTGATTTTCGAAGAAACATCATTTTCGCAAGTAAAAATTTTTAACACGACGCAGCATCACTCTAATACCAGCGACTGACCAACTACTGACTTCGACGTTTAGATAAGGTCAGTACTGCTGGTGCGGGTGACAATATTGGTCAGTACTGATGCGACAGCGCTGTACTGACTCAAAATCAATTTACACGATGGCAGTATTGGATGAGCACTGTCTTGTATCGAAAGTCAGTAACTGATTCAATGTAAATCAGCCTCAAGTAATATTTTGTCAATAAGTTTATAATAAATATTTATCAATGTAGGTTCCGAGTCATTACCTGATCGCAAAGCGCTGTCGTCGACAACTAAATGGAATATCACATGAATCTCCACTAAATTGGAATGTTTAGTTATGTAAATGTCACCCGTTTGCAAATTCTTTGGGTCTTTCACTTTTTTCAGCAAGCTATCCGCATGGTTACCATCTGATATTTCTTTCTGCCGTTCCGTGTTTCGAGTGAAAACCTGCAATTTCAATTACGTTGTTAGTATTCAGCCTAAGATTGCCGAAACTGATTGAAGAAACCCCTCAGATGCCATTATCATGCTGACGTTTCAAGCGGCTTATGAATGAAAATTTACAGTTTAATTTAATTTGGCGCTATGTTTAGTAGGCCTGCATTTTGTTAATTGTTGCCAGTTAATTTATGTATATGATGATATTTTTTTTAATAAGATATTTTGATATGATAAGATATTTTTATGATAAGATATTTCAAGTGTCAGTATTCAGAGTTCTCCATAAATCCAAGATAAATCTGAACAAAAGATAATCCACCATTTTTTCACAAAGCAAATTGTTACCAGGCTTAAGTTAAAACCTTTATTCTGCCAATGTACCTACTGCAAAAACATTTTTTTAGTAAAGTTCATATTTTGACGCCTGGATTCTTTCCAACATCGTTTTATTTATTTAGTAAAGATGATCAATCTTCAATTGTAGAAAATCTGCACAAATAGTAGTCACCGTATACTTTTTTTTTTGCGTTTTAAAACATTTCTTTTGCGTATAAAATGCGCTAAGGAATACTGTAGTTTAAATATAATACTTTCAAAATAAAATTAAATTGTCGCAGGAATTTAAATACGCATTTTTCATCTGTAAAATTAGTACAGTAAAATCCGCATTAAAAGAAATACCTTATTATACAAAAATTAAATCATAAGACTTTTTTTATTAATTTATTAAGACAACAAAATAAGATCAAAATGCTGCAAAAAGCAGGTGTCAGGTTTTGTTTCCATATTAACCCGTTGAGTATGATACGACCAAATCTGGTTGTGAAACAATTATCCGTTGAGTATGATACGACCAGATCTGGTTCCGCGTTTTTTTCACTTCTTTGACGTTCTCATATTTATTCATAATTATCTAATTGTTTTACAAAATGATATTTCAATATTCTATATTCGAAATTTCAATGCAATCATTGTGCAGTTGTTCTTTTTATGATTGGTGTAGTAGTTTCGTAGTTATAGTACTTTAAGGTCGATGTCGCCGAAAATCCTGCAAAAGAGACAGATGCATCCATGAAAATACCCATTTACTCCAAGGGTTAAACCCATAAGCCACATTTCTCCATTCCTATAAAAACATACCATCTTAAATATGATTTACTATAAGCAACTTCACTTTGCTAAACTCACCCCAAAAATATTTAGAAAGAAAACCCCAACCATTGATTATATAGTGTATTAAATTGCTCAATGCCATACTTTGTTTTTGCAGCTAGGATTTTACTATGAAAGGCAATGTGTAGATGGCACTCATGGTTCCAAACATTGATAAAACTTTTTTTATGTTCAGTAGCCCAATAGACGGCGTTGTCAACATGCCTATATGGTATCCTAACTCGAAAAAAAAACAATCATAACAACAAAAAAAAAATCTAGCTCTAATCATTTTGAAATTCTTTACATAAAGATGACAATTTTAATTTGCTCTGCAGGTCAATTTTAATTTGCAAGTTTCAATTCATAATAATTAGGCGCTTTAATGTTCAAATATTCTAATAAATGACATTCTAATCACTCTATATTATTTCTGTGTTCTAATCAGCCTACATAAAAATGCGATAGATAGAACTACTAATTTTATTTTATTATTGTGATCACTGGTTAATTAAATAATTCGTTTTTATAATCAATCTCTCCTTTATAAAAAAATATTCATTATAAACTTTATTATAGATGGCCAAATGAATTACTATTAGCTTCGCCGGTCAATGCTATCAGCGCCACCTGCGCAGAAGGGTTGCCAAAACGTACTATAAAATTGAGTATTACCTACCCTATATTATCAATCCCCAAAAATACTTGTCCTCTCTCATAAAGTAATCGTGATGTAGCAATCACTTAGCAATCAATCTGGAGAACCAGATTAATGGGCCTTTACTGGACAGAAAAACCTGCCTACTACTGGAAATGTACATTTCTATATTTTATCGCTATTTCTGTATCTACGGTCAATACTTAGTGCATAAATAAACAGATAAGATGCTACATGTATCATAACCAAAATTAAAAAAAACATACTGGTATCTTTGTGTCCTCGGTAATCTTTTGTAGTTGATCATCTATCGATAGGAAATGATATTCGGTGGATTGTTTGCATACTTTAGCTAATTGAGCAGCAAGGCCGATCAATTTCGAAGGTGTATTTTCGGCTAATAATACTAATCCGCACAGATCAGTTGAATATAATCCGAGAGCAGCCTGCAAACGGCGTGATGAATCTGAAACGCTATTAACATAAATTTATTAATTATTTCTTCCTATCTAAATTAATCAATTATTTTATTTTTTAGTAGAGGCAGTATCAAAAAAACGAAGCTTCCGCATATCATTTGAGTAGAAAAGTTTCAATTCCAGGAAAAATTGGATTGTACATCGGTTGATCTATTTAAGGCTGCAACATCTAATGTGAGAGTAGCCATCATGATAAACTTTTGTTAGGAGACAGTACTCCAAGAAAAAGTAAGTAATCAGACGTACCTGCAGGGCTGCGTAACTGCGCAGAATCTATGAATATTTGCCGACATAATCCTCACGTTATGCATTTGTTTGAGTTGAGATCCTAAGTGAATTGTAAAGCTTTCTTCCAGTAGCCTCTCGTGAGCGGAATGTGCTGAGGAGCCGATGTTCATGCTTTCTATCCCCGGAAAAAGCGTCAGCGGAGAATTGCTACAAAAGACGTAATTTAATTTAATTTATAGTTAAATGAACAACAGGTACAATAAAATGTCAGACATATATATAAAAAACAAAATCTAATTAGTTTTCATTTTTTTGGAGACCAAGATCTATATAGAAATGACAAGTTAGTAAACGCCAAATGTGAATGTTAAACCATTCCGTTTGTCTTCAGAAATCTTTCGAGATATAATTTAAAATTATTATTACAGTAGGACCTCACTTATCTGAGGTAATGTGGACCAAGGGTACCTCGGATAACCAAAAACTTGGGTAACACGGACTCTGTTGTAAATCGAGGGGGAAACATCCGGTAGAGTTTAAAATGAATGAAGACGTACCTAATAAAGTAAAAGAATACATCTATTACTTATTTAAAGGTAGTCACTTAAAAATGTAATTCAATACATACATACATAAACTATAAAATACAGTACTGCATAGTACAATTGAAGCAGAGGGGTGACGTTGGGGGGTAAAAACATGGCTGGCCGTGGTTATTTTTACCTCGGCTAACCCGGAACTTGGTTAACTACTGTACTATTATAAAACCTACTGTACTATTATAAAAAGGAATGTAATTTTGTAGGGTAATTGATACAAAATCATGCTGAAGTTGTGTTGAAATAGTTAGTGCAGAATCTGTCCGGTAGTGCGGTGGTTGTCTAAAAATTTTGATTTGACTTCAAGCAATTGTATAAAAACTGAAAGTTCAAACTGCATTAAAATAAAATTAAAGACAACACCATCTATTTTGCGGGCAGTGGTGGTTGCCTCTATTATTAATATTTACCATCCCAAAAAATCACTCCCAAGTGAAATAATTCCTTTTTTATTGTTATTTTATTACATTAGGTATCGGAAATTCTACTAAATTTCAGTGAAAAAAGTTCAAAATTTAGAATTGCAAAAACACCGAAAATCGAAGAGTTTCATCGAACATTCAATCGAACAAGCCGCTGCTGGGAGATTGCACCCTAATTTATCCGGATTAATGAGGTTCTATTATACTTGAGAAAGAATAAAATATGCAAACACAATACCTTGGAGTATTTAGTGTGGAGCTAGTTTGTTGCTCTTCCAAAGTTTTCATAAGCCAAGCACGATATTCAACCTTCTGTGTTTGACATAAAGCATCCAGCTGAGATCCCCATTTACCGGCTATCATACTCTGCTCCTCAAAGTGTTTGCTGGCGAGATCGTTGATATCTGTTTCAGTTGTGAACGTATGAAGCATTCGTACTTTTTCTTCCATTTCATCGGTTTGGCTGTTAGAGAAAAAAAAACTATTATCTAGAGAAATGAGTATTTTTAAGTATAATTCGGCACGAGTTTCAGCTACCGGAGAGGTCGCAGGTGGTGGATAGCTCATGTTCTAAAGATATGTAGATTAGCTGAGAATAAGGGTCCATCCGAATAGTCTCGGACTGAGGCGGCAAAGCTACCAGGATGTGGACTAACAGCGGCGTTTAAGTGTGCAACAAAAAATTGCAGAAATCCAAATGGAAACGCAGAGGAAACCCCTCCATCCATCAAGCACTGCCCTGGAAGAAGGCAACTAGAGCTGTCAACTACAACTGTCGAACCCGTCACCTTAGGAAGTTTTAACGATATTGGATCGTTCTGTCTCCCGTGAGGTGAGCTCAGAAGACTTGGGATGAAAAACAATCCACTGTCTAGTTACGCCACCGGCCCGTCAGAGGTCAACGCCTTACGGCGAGGCACCGGGAAAGGTAACCAGCGGGCAGCCTCGCCCCCTGACTACCGGTTTGGAAGGATATCTCCATCTGGAATTAACCTTCAGGATACTTCCTGCCTTGCGCTTGCGCGGCGCTCTCCCTTACGAAGCGGTGATACGGTGTCTACCGAGTCTATCGCGGACCACGGCATCCTTTGCCTGGCTCTTCACCCGGGATCGAGTGGCCGAATGGTCGTTTCAAGAACAGTTGCCGTAAGGTTGACAACTACCCCAGCTCTAAGGAAACATTACTGTTTCCAGACTCACACAATTAATTGACTGACGCCGCTTGGTGCGCGAACCGTCCAGGAGCGCCTGAAGGTTGACTCCTAGAGGAGACTGGCCCGCAGGCCAGAGTCCTACCCGGGCTCGCACTTCTGCGTGGAGGTCGCCGAATGGGTGTTGACCCGTGCGTTTGACCGACCCTATACAACTGGGTTTTAGTCGCCAAACTGCAACAGGGCCCATTAGCTTCCTGAAAGAAGGCAGCTAATGGTCCAATGTCTGGGTTGGGCGGAGATTGAGAGAGTCAGAAGGGCAGACTACAGATCGAATTCGGTGCGGCGGCAGCCACCTAAACAGCGAATACATAGCAGGATAATGGAATCGTATACAGCCCAGCGACAAACAATCAAGCAGAAAGAACGGTGCAAACGGTAAAGCAGAAGTTAAAGAAAACGTCGAATATACCCCGGCCGAAAAGGTTAACGAGTACTTTATACAGACTGAGGACTACACCCAGTGCATTTACAAGCAAAAATCTAGCAGAGGTGCTCAAAATCAAACGTTTCAAAACAAAATTTGATAAATTCATCCACGAAACAAACCACAGAAGAAAGACAAATTAAAAGTACTGAAGGTCCCTGAATTTGCAGTAGGATAATCAGTTTTTTTCAGAATTTATTCACAGGGACAACCTTGGTTAAAAGGAATAATATTCAAGAGAATATATTGAGGGTCATACTGCTACCCATATCTAGACTTTAAGAAAATATTTATCAAGACAAATCAATCAAATTTTGCAAGGCATAAACAAAGATAAGGACAATGAAGACAGAGGGGAACATGGTGAAATATGACAGCCACGAATCAATGAATAGAGGGGAAGGGAGGAAAATTATTATAAAATGAGAGGGGTGACTCCACCTCTAAAGTAATCGCCTGATATATTCCGGGATGGATCTAAAGGCAAAAACCATTCCACTACAAGACCTTTCTCAATAATCGAGAAAGCTTCAGATTGGATTCTGGAGGTCGATTCGGTCTCTAAGCAGTATAAATTCCCTGAAAGTCTCGGATGCACAGCCCTCGGTCCAGATATAACTCTTTACTCTCTGACTCGGAAGGTGGCCCTTATTGTAGAATTAACTGTTCCATGGGAATCAAATATCCCAAAAGACCACGAGTACAAATTAAATAAATACCATGATCTCGCAAATGCCGTAACCCGGAACGGCTTCACTGTTCACCTTAACGCGGTGAAAGTTGGCGCTCGTGGCCAGCTAAATCTCTATTTCACCTCTCTAAAGATCTTGGTCTTTCCAGAAAAATAAGCAACTCTTTCCTAGAAAAAATATCTAAAACCGCGATTTGCGCATCTCAAATTCTATGGCTTTGAAGGGGGAGTGAATGGGTGGTAAGGTAGACGCTCACATGTGGCAAGACAGCTGTCCTAAACCTACCACAGCCGGTCGTTAGTCCGGAATCCACTGCTCACCCCCCAGAAGTTTAGAAAATAGTATTATGATGGGCCCGACTCCGGTCGATGAATTCCATGGCAGCTCCGTTTGTATTTTATTTTATTGTTAATATTGATGTTAGTTACTGAAAATCAACATCCTCAAATTTCCCACAATTTTTTTCGTAATTTGATATTTTTTGAATAAATTAAAATAATAATACAAATGCGTTTTTTCTTTTTATAATATACAAAGAAAAGTTGTATACAAAGTATTTCATAATGCGGTCCTCCAAACCGCATTTTTTAAAGCGGCCCTTGTGGCACTTGCAGTTGGACCGCCCTAATTTACGGGACTGATTTTAGTAATCTACCACATTCTTATTTCGAGCGGTGGCCAATAAAGCTGTAATAAAACATTTTGTAGTGGACATGACACTAGAAGAAGGATCAATAATTAAGAGTTTGATTTTTCTCCATCTCAAGCTATAGCCTCCTGCTGCTCTGTCCATATCTTCCAAGAAACCAACAGGTAAGATGTTGAAAAACTTACTTATTTGTTAAATTGGAAATATCATCATCCCGCTGCTTTATAATCGACTGGATTGTGGTGGCGTAAGAGTTTTCAACTTGTAACATGGTTTCCAGCGCCGGCGAGTGCACGAGTCGGTGGTAAGCTGCGGCAAAGACTTCCTCGTCGGTCGCACCTTTCTGCTTGGCATACTCCACCGTTTGCTCCGCGTAAGTCTTCTCCCACTTCTTTACGAGCTCATCTATGTCAATTTTGCCATTTTTGGAATCGTGTATGAGCGCTTCGTCGCGGTCATTGTGATAATTTTGAGTCTCCTCCGCCACGAATTTTGCTAGAGCTGCATCCAAATCTGAAATAAAAGATTAGCAATATCGTAAGGGTTAAGTCCACTCTTCTGCAACCGTAGTCTCAAACTCTCAACTAGATGCCGCCTGGTGCGATGTTACATATTTTCAGTACTCCTGTACGAAGTAGAAACGTGGACACTAACCCAGACTTTGTGTAAAAGGTTAGAAGCTTTCGAAATGTGGATTTACAGGAAATTACTGAAAATATCTTGGACGGATAACTTGGGTTGTCGACTACAGCGGGCGAGCCCGTCACCACAGGAAGTTTTAACGATTAGTCGTTCTATCTCCCTGCAGTGAGCGTAGAAGACTTGGGACAAAACAGTCCACCATCTAGCTACGCCACAACCCGTAAGAGACCGACACCTCAACCGCGAGATTGCCAGTAATGTTACCTGGCGGGCCGACACTCGCGCCCTTACTTCCAATTGTGACCAGATTTCTCTGGTCTCTCGATTGGTTCCAAGTTCGAGGTCGCTTGCGCGGTCCTCTCCCTTACGAAGCGGTGAAACGGTGTATACCGAATCTATCGCGGACCACAGCGTCCTTTGCCCGGCTCTTCACCCAGGATCGGATGGCCGATGGTCATTTCAAGAGCAGTCGCCGTAAGGTCCGCAACCACCCCCGCTTTATAGGAAACAGTACAGCTTCCAGACTCCCCCGACTGTTAGTCAGAGTGCACAATCGATTGGCTTGCCCCGCACGGTGAGCAGACCGTCCAGGAGCGCCAGAGGTTTGATTCCCAGGGGAAACTGACCAAGGCCAGAGTCCTACCCAGGTTCGCACTTCATGCGTGGAGGCCGTCGGATGGGTGTTGACCCGTGAGTGTGACCGACCCTGAACAGAATGGGTCTTCGTGGCCAACCCAGCATGGGCCCATTAACTCCCATCTTGGACGGATAGTCACGAATGAGACGGTGCTGCAAAGAATACAAAAAGTATTGGAATTACTAAAGACCATAAAGAGAAGGAAATTACAATACATGGGCCAACATGGGTAAAATAGGTAACAAATACTACCTTCTCGAATTAATCCTGCAAGGAAAGATAAAAGGCCGAAGACCTGGCCAAAGAAGAACCCACTGGCTACAAAACCTTGTCGAATGGTTCAACTTAAGCACCACCGAGTTGTTCCGTGCTGCAACACCACGGACCCAAGTGGCCATAATGACTGCCGACCTCTGATAGGAGGTGGCACTTTAAGAAGAAGGGTTAAGTACCAAAGCCTATAGGTATTTATTTGGTATTGCTACCAGTTCTACTATGTTGATTTTATAACCTCACCTGACTATTTACCACGCTGATTCCGCAACTGCAATAATCTTATGTTGGACCCAAAAAATAAGCGAGATATACGCATTTAAAGAAGTGTCAAACACCTACATTTCGGTAGGTTAGGTTTTTTTCTCATGTAAATTTAATTTTAAATTATTGCGTGTCCAACGCTATTTCCTAACAGATTTAGCATTAAAATGATCGAATCTAGTAGTGTTTTTTTATGATAAATGAAAAAGGTAGCAATACTTAATAAATTCCGAACCCCATTAGTGAGATCCACTTGCCCCCTTTTTATCAGGATGGATACTTCCTGGCAGATCTCTGTCGATCAATTTGCTGAGTTTGACGGAGTTTATACGCTAGATTCAGGGCATCAGACAGACACCATATACCTTGATTTAACTATAGCTTTTGACCATGCGAAAAAAAGAATGCCAAATGCGCAATAGAACGAGATTAGTTACCTTTTTCCAAATAAACCGGAATCTGCAGTTTCGCAATTATCCTCTGCGTGAACTCCTTTGTCGATCCATCGTACGGTATATTCACAGGCACTTCGAGTTTAAATTCTAATTCATCGGAGGTGCAGGAGGGAAACTTGAAAATGAAATCTCTGATTACTCCTTCAGACTCGTTCATGTTTTTTGTTTTAGGGGCGGGAGGAAGCAAGCGGCTATTTCCGCCATGATGACATTTGGGCGAATTCAGAATTGTCAAAAATTGACAGCTAGAGGGTCGCCAGTACTGAGAAAAATTCCGTTGCGGTAAAGCAAATATTATTATAATATTTATTCCAAAATTAAAGCTTTGAAATATATTACGTTGTTTTTTTTATTGCCTTAGTTTTTTTTGGCGTCTTAAAAAGAATGGCGAAGTATCTTAGGTGATGTACGATATTTTATCCTAGTATTGCGTAATGCTTTTGCACGAATACAATAAGGTAGGTACTGACCTAATAAGTCTGTGGTACTGACAGACATGCTCTTAAATGAGCAAGCTTATGAGTATGCCCAAACTTATCATGTTCCTCAACTGTACACATTTGCTTATTTCAAGTATACTTGTTTTAAGCATACTCCTGGATGGCTGTGCTCAAAGTAAACATTTGTACACACGTGCTAAATAAACGCAGGCTTTCGGCCAAAATGGAAGCTAGTTCCGACAGTTCCATACGCACAGAAATCAACATAATAATTCTAATGCTTGCATCGAAATTGTTTAACCCCTCAGGCCCCGATTGGCCGATATCGGCCACAACACGATTCAGCATGACGGCCCCGTTTCAATTTATTATTTTTTTAATTCGTCAATTTTAATTTAATTCGTTTTATTTTATAATGTGTTATTATGTTAATATTTCATTTTAATTATGGGTACAGTGGTTTGGCAGTAATTCAATTTTTTTATCGACAGTGTCGTAATTCAATTTTTTTACTATTTTTTTTTTGGGACAGCAACTTGTCAATCGGCTGAGGGGCCGAGGCCTGAAGGGTTAAGAAACTACTGGGGAAAAATTAATATAAAAAAGATGATTTGGATCCATAATGGATAAAAAGAATAGAAACCCTTGGAGCAAGTAAACGATTATTGGTTTGGATGCTAGAAGAAAGCGTCAGCGGCTATAAAAATCATTTACGCATGCTTCCGCAGAAATTTGATGAGCTACCTACTTTCTAAAATTGAGAGTAGCATACAAAGTTGGGTCTTTCACGTTACTCAAAGTTGGGTCGTTCATGTTAGGTACATCTTCATAATCATTATTTCTTACTATGTTATTTTTATAGAGATGTTACCGGGTATTCCAAAGTCATTCGTGACTCCGATAATGAGTTACGAAAAGCAATGTTTTATCTCTCCCCAATGGGCCCATGTCCTTTTATATTTTTTTGTGAAGGCGCACACACCGCCGCGAGGAGAGAATTGACACTAGCATGCTCATAATTAGCAAACCCTTCTACGCGCGCCTCAGGGAGCATGCTGGAGAATCAAACCTCTGTTGATTTATGAGCATATTCGAAATGAGCATGCTCGTTACTAGCAATGATTCGACACACATGCTACAAAGTGGCAATTGCTCAATAGTAGCATGCCCCTGTGCTATTAATGACCATGTGTGTCACTACTTATACGGCTGTAATATCCAAAGAGCTAACAGAATAGAGAACGGAAGTGCGATGGCGGGCTTTGAGCGAATGCGCTCACCTAATAGAAAGAGATAGTTGCATGTTGTGCCCACTTCTATCGTTGTCTAGTTGCGCATGCGCGTGTATAATCCAAAGCATAGCAGACTTATGGCGTCGAAGCGTCGCCATGGTGATTGATATATAAGCATTGCCATAGTTATATATGTGCGTGTCTCCGTGCATGCGCGACTAGACAAATATGGAGGGGGTACTATATGCTGCTGTCTCTTTCTATTCGGCTGACGCATTCTCAGGCTGGTCACGAGGTCTAGTAGGTATATGCAATGGTAATATCACCACCTCCACGGTAATATATCAAAACTCGAAGTGTCGCCACGGCTAATAGATGGCATTCTATCTCTACGTATTATTCTGTGATGTAATCAGGCTATATAAAAATGCTATAGATAGTACTAATAATATAATGTTAATTTTGTTAGCATTGTAAATAACTGGGTTTCTATAATCAATCAGTCCTTTATAAAAAAACCATTCATTATCAATGTTATTATTAATGGTTAAATACATTGTTATTAGTTTGGTTGGCTTGGTTAATATCACCACGGCTGTAATATCAAAACCCGAAGTGTGGTCTGCACTCGATCGCGTGACGTCATCAAAAGTAGTCATATGCATGGCGTCGTTCGGCGCTCGCGGAGAACCAGTTCTTTTCGAAATTTGAATTAATCCATAAAACCTGCATAAAAAGTATCAAAAATTAAACAATACAGCCATTGTCTCTCTGCATAATATAAACGATTTCCTAAAACATTTCTTATTCTGAAATATTAATTAATTGCACAAGTGTGTTTGAGTTCGTGATTTACATACAGCCTGCAAGCTACCTTTGTGGAAATACATATTTATTACCTGCAATTACATAATTTACTATTACTAACCTATATTTTTAAATTTCAAATTTTATTATATAAATGTCTAACATACTTGTGACCAATATTAGGGGAGCTTCCATAAATAGTCTTCCATAAATAATCTTCCATAAAGAAAACTTTAGTTCATAAAAAAAATCGTTTTTTGCTTTTTTTTTAAAAATGTATTTACTTAATGTGTTTGATATTTAGAACAACTGCTGTCATTTAACCATGCCAACATAAATTTTACTTTCAGAGATATTATTATTCAAATTTCACCTACTTACGTATTTATGATATATTTAAAACTTTATATCTCTGAAATTAAAATTAATTTTGGCATACCTACTAGAAAAACGTTGTTCGAAATACGAAACACATTAAACTAGTCCTTTTTTTATATATTTTTGGTACAAATGTAGTTTTAATCTGATATAGAAGCTCCCCTAAGAATATTAGTCACAAGTTATGTTAGATTTTATACGTAGGCATTTATTTGAAATTAAACGTCTTTCAATTAAATATAAAATAAATACATAATTTCACTAGTTTTACTAAAAGCATTCTCTTTATTTATGCAAGTTAATAATTAATTTCCTAAATCAAAATAAATCATTCAACATCTAAAGAATTGGTTTTTTCCAACGATATGATGAGCTCAACTGGAAAGAATCGTAAAAGAAAATTAAGTTCTAGCCACAAACCATTGTAGGGTGATTGGTGTCTTATATACAAAATCTGATCTCCTAGCTCGAGAACAGTGATTCCCCAAGTGGGTGATATCGCTCATGGTGGGTGAATGAAGCCGCTTGGGGCCGATCAAGAGTTAAAAGTGATTTGGAGGCGATTTTGGGCGATTATCCTACTTTGTACGTTATTTCCTTTTTTATAAAACGTAAATGTTGGGACAGATGGGGCTCCCGCAAAGGTAGGATTCATATCAACCCTGAATAAAGATGTTCCAAATTTTATTGCCATGTAATGTGTTATTAATCGACAGCAGTTGGTAGCAAGGCACTTAGAAACAGAAAAATCTTCATTAAAGTCTACACTTCGTCACATCGATATAATATATCGATGCTTCGTCATTGCCGCGGCCAAGCATAAATAAATTACAAGTCCCCCAACAATAGGATATTCAGCAAACCGTTTGAAGAAAATTTGTTGCTGCACACGGAGCTCTGCTCTTTTGCTGCACACGGAGCACTGCATACAAGTATCCAAAGGCTCTTGCTTAAATAGATTTTACTCAGTCTTTGATTTTGTGTTGGCATTTCTGGCCACGCAAGATCCAGTTAAGAATAAATTTGCTAACTCTGAAACCAAAAAAAACTACCAAATATATTAAAAAAATTCAACGAAGCTCCAAGAAGATAATTTAAATCTGACTAAAACAAAAGCAGTTATTATGGGCAGATCAGCATTTTCGCATTATCGGAAATTATCAGCTAACATAACATAACTATCATCAATAACGACCTCTTTTAATATTGCGAACATTCGGAGGCCAAACCTAATGATATTAGCTTCTCTTTTTAAGTTATCCTCAGACTTGAAATGCTAATTTGGATCTTAGACACCATTTCCTCTATAGACAAAAATTACCATCAGCTTAAAAAAACTTTATCGAAATGTCATTCAATGAAGAGCTGAAAATAAATTTAAAAAAGAGTATCAACTCTTTTGGTATCGCTGGTACCCACGCTGTATCCTGAATTATGGAGGGTGTCTGTAAATTTATCTTTTCTTTTCCACCTTTTTTATTTCAGTGCATTATCAAATGTTTAGATTTAGACTAAACAAGGAATACGCTACAAATCACAAAACGCGGCGATTTGCAGTTGATACTCATATTGATGGAACCAGGCATCAAAAAATGTGTTTCAACCATGTCGTTGATTTTCTATAGTAATTTCACAATATATTGTTTTAATAGTCGTATGTTTATTCTATGCTTTGTTTTTGTTTTTTGTATTCAGGCTCAGACCTAAATTTAGAAGCATATTTCTTTTCTTTTGTGCTCTTGGATTTGAATGCGAATGTAAGTGATAAATAAATGAAATAAGAACCGGGAAGTCTTTGTCGTATGTACTCACAAAATGGTCAGAATTCAGTACGTACGATAATTTTCCACACTATGATACGATATTTTCGAAATCGACAGCTGGCAGAGTTGCACATGGCAACTCCGACGGTGTTTCGTTTTTCGGAGGAGTAGTGAGTGAAGTGAGTGAAGTGTGCAAGATGGCTGACTACGTCGGTGAAAATATGAGTTCTGCGGATAATTCCGGTGAGTAATCAACATTGTTACCTTATCAGCGCCTTTATAGTACTGTCGCCGATTTTTTCATGTGCGTACTCCGTCGTCTCGAGAGCTCGTTACGATTTTATCTCGTGTGGCATATCAGTGCATCATGTTGCCCCGTGCATCAATAACACCTATTTGCGGGTCATTTTATAATGTGAATTGCGATTTTTCGGTAAATACGATCCCTGTTTAGTATATTTGTTGGGTTTCGCGAAGATTGTGGCGATTGCGGCGTGAATTGTAAAAAAATTGGGTGTGTTGTGGAGGTTCTTTGACAGCTCGGCGACGTCGATCTTATTGAAATGACTTTTTGATAAATTGTTATTGTTTGATGTCGTTATAATATTACGCGGTTACACTATACCATTAGTTGATAAACAGCAGCTGTCTGCGTGTTGTTTTTTTAATTTTATAGGTTTATAAAATCATCGAATTTTCTTGACCATCCGAACTTTTAATTCAGTTAACGCAATTTGGCGAACATCTGTCAGCTGTTTCAGCCTCTGCTCTCATTATTTCGAGTGAATTAAGGCAAAAAACGCGTGACATTCAATTTGCAAAGATGAGTGAATATTAGTCAGGGAGATCGCGACAGTGAAGTAAGGCAGCATTTTTCAGACGTTCTAAAATGTGCGCCGCAATGTATCGATTGTAGGAGATAGTAACGTTGACGCGGAAAATTGGCTGCATCATTGTTGTGTCGGAATTTACTTGAGCTGGTAGATATCTGTGCATTTGCCTTCAATGCATTTGTTTTAAACGATGGATTGATTGTGGACCCTTTTTTAATATGTTATCTCTAATATTTTTAATTTTTGCACAATATTGTGTAAAGAAAAGTGCCTGAGTGGTCTTGTAGGGCTCAATATGAATTTGCTGTTCAAACCGGATTCAAATTCATTCAGAAATCTATCAATTCAAAGGCATTATTTTAATATAGGTACCTCGTGTATTTAAAAGAAACACTACTAAATTCGATCATTTGCTAAATCTGATAGAAAATAGCATCGGACACGCAATATTTTAAAATTAAATTTACTTACTAAAAAAACCTAACCTATCGAAATGTACGAGTTTTACGCTTCATTAAATGCCTATATATCGCTTATTTGATGAGTCCGACTAAAGATTATTGCAGTTTCGGAATCAGCGTGGTCAATATAGTCGGGTGACGAAACATTAACAATATAGTAAAGATACCTATAAGAATAATACCAATTCAAATTCAGATAGAATAACTAGAAATTGGGTAAAAGCCTCATTTTATAGGCAGTTCAAAGTATGATAGTAAGCTTAAATTAAGGTAACATTGACCGGCCTTTTACTTTACCCCGAAATAACATTGTTTTGTGATATTTTAATTATACAGGTAAGATTATGCCACACTACTTTAAATCTAGACTCCCAAAGGGTCATATTCAGTAACTTTCCAACCATTCGATAATATCTTCATACAAAAAGGTACGTACTTCATATAAAAGACATACATAACGCGAGACTCTTATAAAGATAAGGATAAATGCTTAAAATTAGTAGATGTACATAAGAGAAATTGTTCAAAATTTTATTCCGCTAAAGACGATTTTAAACTTTGTTAGGCAAGGCACTACGTATTTCAATCTATTTCCAAATTACATGAGGATTATTTAAAATTATGACATTCAATATATGTATCACTAATAAAATTGTTTCTTGTTATATTAATAATGCTATTTACACGTTTGAGGAATTTATATTTTTTTCGGAAGAAAATCCTTGATAACCAATGCATTACATTACATTACACGACTGCCTAGCAAAAAAGGTGTGTAATGTTTTCAGTGTTTATGTATATATGTTTTCCGTTTTTTATTCTACCATCTTCTAAACGCTGGAACTGATATAGAAGTAAGTGGTATTGTTAGAATCGCTATGTCATTCCGAGTGTCAAATGGTACCTTAACTGTCCAAATATCAAGTAAATAGATGTCTAAATGTCCAAATCTCCAAATGTCAATAAATAAACATAAATATATCGTGTTTAGTGTCAAATGAAAGGTCTGATTGAGTACAATCCGGAAATATACATGTATCTATATGGATAAATACATAAATTACAAATGTTTCATGAAAAAAAAACGTAATAAAAATAATTATAAATACAATAGGTCACTTTCTGTAACGGCAGTCGTGTTTTTTATTCTTTCTAATATATTTACTTGTTTTATTATTATGATCGTCCTACTCTTTCTATTCGATTTCATACACATTTTACGTGGTAAAAATTATGTGATCTTTGATTGTTGATCATGAATTTTATGCTGCACTGGTTATGTTGACTTTTATTTATGACTATTGGTTTTTTACTGATCTGAATAATTTTATTTTGTTCTTTTTTTTCGTTTACTACTAACTGATCATTTCTGTATCGTGTTTTTTTATTCTGATATTTTAAACGATGCTTCTGATAATTTCTGTTTTTTTATGGATAAGGTTTTAAAAAGTTGTTTTCTTCGTTTTTACAGATATAATTTGTAATTCGTGTTTTTGGTCTATTTCAAGGATTCTTTCGATTATTACATAATATTTTTTTTATTTTTGTTTCTGGATTGAAACACACTTTGATTTCGCACAAATTGAAAACTTACATTTGATTTTTATCGCCGTAATGATTTTTATTTTCTTTTTTTTTGTGTGTAACAAATATAAATCTTAGATTTTATTGCGGCCAGGTCCTTCCTTAGACGGGTGTTACACGTTTAATCTGGCATCAGTTCAGTCCGTGACCTTGATCATTAACTGACTGATGGTATACTGATAGTGTGTGAAAATATCAAAATGTTTAAAAATCTATCAGTTCAGTCCATCAATCAATGCAATAAACGATCAGTTTCCCGTCAGTCTGACCGACGCCACGGACTGAACTCATGCCAGATTGAACGTGTAACACCCGTCTTACCTATGAAATTGCCGTTCTATATAAAAAACAAAGACTTTTTTGTTGGAAATAATATGTAATCAATCGAAGTAGGTGTGTAACCAATCGAGTAGTTTACGATGCACTTCCGCCATGTTATATGAAGTTCGAGAGCGAGAATCAATGAATTATTTGAAGGTGGTTTTCGACTGCCTCATCGGAATATTTTTTTTCCCTAACAAGAAGTCTAAATTCCGAAAAAAGTGGAAATCAATCAGAGCAAGGTTCGGAGAGTACGGTGGGTGACGGCGAGTTTCCAGTCGCAGCTATTCTAATTTACGATGGTCTGTCGTGCTGTGTGTGTGTGGTCGAGCGTCCACTATCGTTTTAAATTCTTCATTATCGAATTGCCTTTCCAGCCGTCCACGGGGTTCGTTCTGTAAATCAAAATGTCCAGAACGGAAACGTTTGAACTAAAAACGCACTGTGCGTTGGTTCGTTTTATAGTGGTGGCTGGCCCGAATACATCATTGATTTTTCGGGGAGTATCTGCAGCGCTGGTGCCACGGCAAAACTCATATTCGAAAATACCGCGATTTTTTAACGTTTCCATAGTCGTGAACTGAACGATGTCAGAAAAAAATCAAATGACGCGAAAACAATTGCATAACTGATTTCGAAACAGAACTTTACTAGATTTAATTTGAAATAAATTTGAATTTCTAATTATAAAATAAACGCTAGATAATTGAATTCAAAGTAGCCAGTATCGAGAATCGCAAATTTCATAGGTAAGGACCTAATATTAAATTGAAATTAATGTTGTATATCTGGGCAATTTATGATATTATGTGAATATGTAAAAATGTATATTGTACATTATTAATGTGATGAACTACCATAAAAAAAATAAATATATTAAAATTAATAAAAATACTACTGCCGGGACAAAAAGTGTAGTACTGTATTTATAATTATTTTTATTACGGTTTTTATGAAATATTTGTGGTTTTTATCTAAATAGATACAATTCGGGGTGAGATTTTTTTAATCGCCATCCTTCAAGGGGGTGAATCAGTACGAGCAACTGAACAACTTTTAATATATTTTTAATTTACAAATTTGAAGAACTTGACTTAAATAAAAGTTTGACAAGCGTTTGAGCGCGTTGCGCAATCTATCGGTAGGTAAATATTGCTCAGAAACGATATTAGCGAACATTGTGCTCAGCGCTTTTTATACTATTTTTCAGAAAAGAAAATTTCCTAATTTAAAAAAAAATATTTTTTTCTTACAAGTTTTTATCAAAAGTTGCTTATCTGCTCGTACTGATTCACCCCCTTCAAGGATGCCGGTAAATTAAAAATCAGGCCTTTCATTTGACACTAAATACGATATATTTATGTTAATTTATTGACATTTGGAGATTTGGACATTAGACAACTATTTACTTGATATTTGGACAGTTAAGTTATCCTATGACATTTGGGATAACATAACGATTGTAACAATTATTACATACTTCTAAATCGGGTTGAGCGTTTAGAAGTTATGATGGAATAAAGAAACGGAAGACATACTATACATAGATGAACCCTCAACACATTACACATTGTTGGGCAAAAACTACTGCTACTGCTACTACTATGTTGACATGACTTTTTTTTTGTTAGCTCTGCATAGATAGAGAATGCCTTTTCACTGCTGAAAGTAAGTGCCATAAAAAGGCTACGGTTCGTCGTGAACCGGATGCCGCGGAGTTATTTAAGGTGCAGAGCGCGTTAAATCCGTGCTAAAATTAAACTAAATGTGATGAGAGCACCTTAGAGGGCTCGGAGGAGACAGAGAGAAGCTTGGGAAGCTGACGTCTGCGCAGGCTTCTTCCTCTTCTTCAAGCGCCAGACTACAAAGCACTTCAGCCGATCAGCGACTTGTCTGTAAAGAGATATGGTGCTCAGATCCATGTTATTAAAGCCAGGATGTTCCCCTGCGATTAGGCGTACAAAAATCTTCGTTTCACAATGCGTTGAGTTTCCACATTACGAACTCTCGCTTTTCACAGCATCGGTTTCTCTTGCACGCTATAGCAATAGGTGAGTTCGGACCCGTAACCAGTCGGGAGGACGGAGGTATCCTGAAGGTTAATTCCAGACGGGGATATCCTACCAAAACTGGTAGTTAGGGGGCGAGGCTGGCCACTGGTTACCTTTCCCGGTGTTTCGCCGTAAGGCGTCGGTCTCTAACGGCCTGCTGGCGAGCTAGACATAGATTTGTCTTGTCTCAAGTCTTCTACGCTCATTCCACGGCTGAAAGAATATTATATATCGTTATACCAGCCTGGGGTGACGGGTTCGCCCGTTGTAGTCAACACCGACCTACTATAGCAAATAGTGAAATGGAAAAAAATCGTTTGTGTCACTCGATTTTTTTCAGGCAAGTAGCCAAGGACTGAATTGACTGAGAAACGCTATCGGCCTAACATTCCCCTAAGTTTACAAATGTGTGGCTTGCTTAAAAATAATCACGAACAAAGAAACAATTAAGTAAAGATAAAATTCGTTATTTGGCGCAGAATGTCTTTATAGTTATTGCTAAGAATAAACGTCATAATACTGTTAAAATTAAGGTTCGCAAACAAAATGGACATGGAAATATAATAGAGTGGTAAAACAGAACGGTAAAAATAAACAGATTTATATACAGATTAAAGAATGTCCAAATTAGAATTACGAAATATGTAAAAAGGTCGAAGAGTACGAACAAATAAAATAATCAATTTCCTAAAATAAAACAGCAAACAAATTAAAAAGTGGTCGTAAATAAAATAAATTCATATTAAACAAATTTTAATATATTAAAAAGATTCATCACTAACATATTAAAAACAACCAATTATTTAAAATAATCAAGGTTGAAGTGTCATGAATACTCACTCAAATCAAAACTCTTGATTTTTTAATAATGGCTATAGTTACTTTATTAGATGCTGAAAACCCCTAATTACTAGCTATCATGGCTTTTTAAAAATAAATAAACGAGATTTGACGTCAAATTAATTGTATATTTTTAGCGTTTTACATGTTGTTTCCGCATGAATTTCAGTGGTTTCGTATGATTATATCAGTTTTTCATATGAAAATTAACATCCATTATCGTCAGTAAACCAGTGTTTTTCAACCAGTGGGTCGGGACCACCTGGGGGGTTGCGAAGAGACTCCCGGGGGGTCGCGAAGAGACTCCCGGGTGTCGCAGGCTATCTATAAATAAAAATCGAAAATATTACAAAATCTTTATTATATAATATGCAAACATTTACAGTTTCGGAAGAGAAACATATTTGTTGTGTTTTTTGCCTTTTTTTTACAAAACTATGTTGATCTAAGATGGAAACAGGTAAGTACAGCTTCGAAAGTGAAAAACATTTAAAATTAATGTGGTTTTCGCTATTGTTTTTACAACAAAAAAAAATTATTGAATGCTTTCAGTAACATCTGTGGATGAGACTAAGGGGGATCGAAAGAACTAAGTTACAGTATAAGGGGGTCGCGTAAGGGTTTTATATATTTTTTTTACCAAAAAGGGGTCGCGATCTAAGAAAGGTTGAAAAACACTGTAGTAAGCATTATTATAAAACGTGCAGGAGAAATAAATTAAACCCTGACTTATTTTTTTTCATAAACATTTAAATGTCGTAAAATAGAACTTCGTAATTGAATTAACACTAAAGCTTCGTATTAGTGTAGGAACAAATGTTTCAGTCATTCTATCGTAAAAATGTCATCCCGCGTGTCCCGCTGAAGTTCTTGGGAACTTGTTCCGCAACATGTTCGAGGCAATGCCCCCAAATGAATACGCCGATTTATAATGTAGCTACAATAAAATATGTAGTGTAGCTAGGTATACTGTCATTACATCCTATATAATATAATGAATGTAAGTAGGAGCAGCGGTCTTTTGTTCGATTTCGTACCCGGGCCCTTTTTTTAGTTACGCTACTGCTAATCGCATACCTAACTGAGCAAAAACGCTCGTGTATAGGGATGCTGTGTATAAACCTCGTATATCATACTGAGGTTATTGGTTTTCCGCGAGCTAACTGGTATTACGTTCGGTTACATAAAATCGATATGTTATCGATTAGAATAGCGAAAGTACGCAGCTCCACTCCCTCATGTGATTCCATACTTTTAATGTGGGCGGCCTTCGAGTAGGTTGTGTAGGCCGAAAATAAAAGGAAATGACTCATCGCGCGGTGAATCAAGTTCCTCGAACGTTTTAATATTCAAAGCGACAGTTTAGCCAACTAAGAAAGATAATCGGCACGCAATGAAAGGGGTCGGTTGGATAGTTTATGGAGATATTGTTATTGTGAAGTCACAAATTTGGCCAGTTATCTGCGTGGTTATGAAAAAGGTACAAGGTACAAGGTACTTCGGTGTTCGAACGGTTCCATGCAGCTTGGGCCGACAAAGCATGTGTTATAAAATGATTTGTTTATGGTTCGTCCGCAACAATTGACAAACTAGAACTGCTAAAAACTTGGTATAACTCGGGCGGAGTGATTCCCCCTTTTTAATTTTTTAAATTTGTTTGAGGCTTTTCTAAGGTCTTTATGAGCCTTGTAAAACTGCGACCATTGCTGTTCTATTGTGTTCGCCGCCTGCTATAGTTTTGCGCTAAGCCTCGGTGTCATTTAAGAACCGCATCAGGCTTTTGGCGCCAGATTGTTTTACCTCCTCAGGTTGGAGGAAATGACCACCCAAGTGGGGGTATCCTTTAGGAATTAGCGGGCGATGCCCCCTTAGAAGTTTAAGTTCCACAACAACTCATATTGATGATGGGGAGTTTGTCTTGTTGGTTCAGCTGCCATCCGGTAGCCTCCTGGAAGAGACGAATTACCCCGAGAGGCCTACACTTGTACACTGCATGTGTAAGCAGCTGTATTGTGTGGAGTGCGCTGGGGAATTCTCTTGACCGGGCCCTGGGCCGACATCGCTGCCAGGACTTTCAACGTTGTCGTTGAATCCGGCGATCGTCTGTAAACTTACGTTTCCTAAGAAAGCGTGGTAGATGTTGACCTGATGGCCAACCAATCACGGTGATTACCGCTGCCAATAGGGGCCACAGGTCCACGACGAAATTACAGTTAACATCAGGTAGAGGTTCTCGTGAGCGATTTCAAACTGATCATTCTATTGACGGTATAATCCATCCGAAAATGGTAGACAGGGGGCGAGGAAGTAGATTGTCTTTGTCTCTAAAGTCTTCGCGACAACTCAGGGGGACAACACGACAAGATCGTTATAACATGATGGATTTATGGATCGCCCGCAGCCATGGCAAACTAGAACTGTTAACAACTTGGTATAACCTAAGTGATGCCGCCTTAGTGAATCACTCGTAAGTCTTACAAACACTCATGTTGAAAAATGTTTCCGCATTTAAAATTCAAGAGGTACCACAGGGTTCCATCTCAGCAACATTTCTCTTCGCTCTTCCTGATATCATGAACAAGCGATATACAAATCTACATGCAACTTATTGTGTTGCAATGAACTCATCACGCGACTGTAAAAGCCACTCTTGTGATCTATTTGCATAATTACGTAATGCAAAGAGTACATTTGTAACGCGCGGTTTGTTTGATGACGGCGCATCTTTTTTTGCCTCGTTATTAGATTTTTTTCCTCCATTTTTCATTCAGCATCGACTCTGAATTGAATCAGTCACGGTGCATAGTAACAGTGAAAGTAGTTGGAAAATGTACTCACTGTGGAGTATTTATATGGTTGGAGTCGTTATGCCTCCAAACATATAAATGGAGGAATGGGGATGTTCTTATGAATAACATTGCATATTATATTACATTAGACGCACCTACGCTGAGAGAAGGTTGGATCTTGGACGTGTCAACTACAACGGGTGAACCCGTCACCTCAGGAAGTTTTAACGATATTTAATCGTTCTGTCTCCCGTGAGGTTATTGTAGAAGACTTAGGGACGAAACAATTAACTGTCTAGTTACGCTACTCGCCCGTAAAAGACCAACGCCTTACCGCGAGAAGCCGGGTATGCAACCAACGGGCCGAAATTCGCGCCCTTACTTCCAATTACGGCCAGATTTCTCCGGCCTCCCGACTGGTTACGGGTTCGAGGTCGCTTACGCGGTCCTCTCCCTTATGCAGCGGTAATACGGTGTTTACCGAATCTATCGCGGACCACGGCGCCCTTTGCCCGGCCCTTCACCCGGTATCGGATAGCCGATTGGTCGGTTATCAGTCGGAATGCGCAGTCGATTGGCTGACGCCGCACGGTGCGCAAACCGTCCAGGTGCATCCGAAGGGCGATACCCATGGGAACTATCTCGCAGGCACTGAGTCCTCCCCGGGCTCGCACTTCTGCGTGGAGGCTACACACATGGGTCATGGTTCCCCAACTGCACTAAGCCTATTAGCTCCCAGAAAATTGGACCTGACTGACCTGAGCGCATAACAATAGTTCTTGTTGGTTCCGCGCAGCTTGGGTGGTGTTAGCCTATTTTTCTGCTACCTTGGTCGGCCAATATCCAGATTCAACGCCCATTCGGTAGCCTCCTCGAAGAGGGACCTAACCTGTCAGAGCCAGTGATCTCTGCCTGCGGTTGTAACCTGCAGTCGGACGCGGTTGGGATTGGAAACGCGGTTTCTTGGTGGATTCGGGGCGGAACCGGGCGGTCTGCGTAACAGCCACACTTACAGAATCAGGCGAATAACTGGGGGGGAAGGGGGGTGGGACCTGGAGACGTATGGATTATAAAGAGCGGGGGTAGCTGTTGACCTGTCCTTGAAAACGATCTGAGAGCCACCCGATCCCGGGTGACCCTGATCCGCTCGACCACGAATCCGCGATAAATTCAATATGAATTAGCGCTAACGCTAGGTAGAGGCCGCGCAAATGGCCTCGAGTCCGTGTCCAGGCTGGAGGACGGAGAAATCCGGCCAAATCTGTTAGTTAGGGGGTTAGGTCGACCTAGAACTAAAGTTAGGCGATTTTGAGTATACGTTGATATTATCTATCCAGTCCAGGATTACCTACGTGCAGGTGTTGAAGCCATTTTGGTGTCGCTGAGGAAATTTTTAATGCCATGTTACCTACAGACATTGATTATGTAGCGTATTAAATTAAACAATGTGGTACTACGATTCGGCAACCATGATTTTACTGCGAAACGCAACGTGTAGACAGCATTCTTAGTTGGAACAAAATATTAATCTTTTATTAACATGTTCAATAAGTCGACCTTATACGCCTATCCTGTACAAAATAATTATGTAATAAACGAAATTTTAAATAATACCTCTTATTATTTTAATATTATTTACATAAAGATGTCAATATTTAATTTGGTATACAGGTTTTAATACTTAATAATAACCCACTTTAACGTTCACAAGACTAATAAATGGCGTTCTATCTCTCAGTATTATTTGATTGTTATTATTATCATTGGTTAAATTATTGGGTTTTTATAAGCAATCAGTCCGTTATATTAAAAAACATCCATTATCAATGTTATTATAGATTGCTAAATAAATTGCTATTAGTTTGGCCTGCAATGCTATTTAGCCGTTTCAGAAGGTTTGCCAAATGGTACTATGGAGTTAAGCAATCGAATACCATCAATAAACAATACTGCAGATAAACTGTAACGGGTTTTCGGTGCAAGGAGAGCTTTCAGAAGCGGCTGAGTCGATCATCTCCCATCGTTGATCACGACGAAGAGTAGACGCTGCTCTTGGATATTCATATCGTCGCTGGTAGGGAGAGACAAATTACCAAATCTTTACTGATACTAGCGCTGAAATATTAGCTTTGCTTAACAAGTTCTATGTAACAAAGACTTTTTTATAAATCTTAATGTAAGATATCGGTTTTAATTGCCCTACCTATGGGTTATTGTTCAAAAAGTAAGCAATACATCGTTGGGATTTTTTCATTAGATTTCTTAATAACAATACTTGTTTACAATATACCAGACTTTTTTTTCACAACAAACCCATTTATTACCATTTTTAGTATTTAGAATCGTAGGAACAAGTTAACGTATCTCGTACACTTTGTGTACGAGATACGTCAGTTGTTGCAGTCGGTTGTTGCTGCGGTCGGGCAATAATATAACGGCCGTATCACGTACGCTCGTTTAGGTAGGATGGTTAATCTACTTGACTTGAAATAGCTAACAGACTCTTTTGTATCTATGTATCATGAAATATTTCCGAAAATACGTACTCATTAAGAAATGAGTGCCCTATATTTTCGGCACTCATTTTAATGAGTGCCAAAATAAGGCACTCATTAAGAAATAGTGTGAATAAGAATACACACTAATAATAATAATAAACATTTTATTTGCAATTAAAAATTACAATACAAAAAGGCGAGCTCATTGCTACATGGCAATATCTTACCACTAACTTTATAACAGTGCAGTGGTACATGCGCGTTTTGTGGAAATGTATTTTATTTTATTTTATAGCAAACTGACAGATAGTAAATATATGATACTAGAATTTTAAAAACATATTCAAACGAAACAAATTTACTATCCTATGAATAGTTTACAATGCTTGCATTACAAATTAATTAAAGAAATAGAGTTATAAGGAAAAATAAATTTGTCGGCATAATTAATACAAACTACTATGTTTGAAATTAAGAATGCCCGAGGACAGGAAATTGGGAGAGGTAGGAGAGAGAAAGGGAAGAACTGGTTACTTATTAGAAAAGTATTACTTTTTGAGGTGAGTCTGGAATGATTCCAAAGAAGGTGACTTAAGTATATTTGCTGGGAGATCGTTCTAGAGTCTTGCACCAAGAGTACAGAAAGAGTAGGAGTAGTAACCAGTATTATGGCGAGGAATTTAGAGTTAACTGTCAGAGGCTGGCTGAAGTTCGAGACCGTGGGAACTTATAGCTCGATAAGCTGGTGGAGATAGGATGGTGTTGATTGAGAGAGTACACAGTGTACCATTGAATGTAGCTTAAAATCGCTGTTCTATTGGACACGAAGTATTTCGCCCCAGTTAACACCGCTGTCTGTTATGTCGTACGTTTAATGTCATTTCACGCGCATCGTGTGTTAATTACGTGGGTAGGTACATTTAGATGATGTCATTTTCCTAGTTCACTTGACCCTGTAAATGGTAATTTTGCTATTGTTCGAATCATCTAACACACAGTGGTCTAGTATACCTGTCGCCCGATGCTGCGGCAGCAGATTTGTAAACAAGCGAAAACGAGAAATCAACAGTAATCATTATTTTAACATTAAGACTCAATCATATTATACTTATGTAATAACAATACGTTCGCACGCAGGTTTTACACGAAGAATGAATGGATTGACACAGATTTTTCATTTTGATTGTTTGTTGAACTATATGACGTTGAAATATACGATGAACTATATGTATACTAAATGTTGAAGAAACGTTTGTTGGCAGTCATGTCGTGAACACTTCCGAAAACTAGGGATATTGACACTATATGCAATTTTTGCTCACGAAGCTCTTTGCGAATTCTGTTGAAATAAGAGCTCGACAATATCCTACGAGGAAGTACATCAGTATGACACCAGTAATTAAAACCATTGCCTCCAACCGATCATAATGTAGGATTAAGTCCCAGGCGACTAGTCTACGTATGACCTAAACTTTTTAATAATTTGTCTGATAAATTTAAGGGCGATTAAAAACATTGATATTTTCAAGAGATCCACATCTGCGCATATATAACGGCATTAAAAAATACTTTGAAGACAATATCGTACTTGCAAATGTAATTTAATGAAAATTTTTATTCCCAATTGTTATATTATAGTCTTTTTTTGGTAATTGGAATAATTTTGGATGGCCATTCCTACATAATTTTCATGGTTGAAATGGAAAGAAATACTCTTTATTCTCTATACCTAAAAGGGTAAGCAAAGATATCTTTTTGGGGTTTCCTATTAAGAGATGGTTCAGATCAATCAGTTTTATGGAGAGTTACACGCTGAATATATTCCTGGAATGCATACGCCATCGAATATATAAAAAATGCGAAGAGAGAATCTATAACACCCAATTCGGCTTTAATCAATATATAGAATCGATCTCTATATACTAGTAAAATAAATACAAGTTATCGAGAATAACTGTTTTTTTATTTAATTTTAAGGACATTTTTATCACATAACATTTCGTCGACTATACACGTCGAATATACAGTTGATTATTAAAAAACTTGAGTTTAAAATTTTTTTTTTTCCAAATAAAGTTATAGTATTGTACGGCCCCTGTCTATATAGGAAGACTGAGCGGAGACTTCAGAGACTGCAAAATGCCTGCGCAAGATTTTGCTTTAGGATTCCTCCACGTCATCATGTGTCACCATTCCTTGCGAAAGCTTCCATGTTGAATATGAGTAAAAGAAGGCAGCTCCATCTTGCGACCCTTGTACTCAAGGTAGTACGCAATAAACAGCATATCTTTACTCGATTATGACGTGGTCCCGTAACCGGCATGTCCAATCAACACGGGCACGTGAACAACTTGCTATAATACCCAAGCACAAAACTACACATTTCCAGTGCAGCTTTTCGTATTATTCTGCGGTTGTATGGAATCGGTTGGGAATGGCTTTGCGATCGAAATCAATTGCAGTATTTAAGGACCACTTTAAAAGTTTATTATTAAAGGAAGATATTTAGATGTCATAATTTGATTTTATTTTAAAATAACTATTGCTAATTGGATTATTACTATTGGCTTCGTTTATTTATTAATTTGTAACCTGATTATTTAATGTTAAATATTTTGATTTTGATTATTTTTGATTTATTATATGTAGATTATTAAATTTATGTAATTACGTTATTTTCTTTTAATATCATTTGATGTTAAATATCTTGATTTTGATTATTTCGATTTGTGTATTTATTTGATTATGATTATTTGGATTTTTCGTTTTAAGATTTATTTGATTTGGTTATTTTATTTTAAAAATCATATACCTATGTATCAATAATTAATAGGGGTGTCCTGAAAACCAGGATAAGAGATATCCTGAGGATACCCCTAATTTGCAGCGTTTGTAGCTTTATTTCATAGTCTTTGTCTATTTATAGTTTTAATTTTTAATCTGTAGGTTCTTGTTTTTTTTTTTTGTATATGTTGTTTATAACAGCTGCAAATAAATAAATAAATAAATAAATAAATAGTTCTGTCGAACGTTAAAAAAATCGGTTGTCACAAAATCAACAGTAAATGGCATATGAATGTTGTAACATGCGTTATCTTAGTAAACAACATTGAAATTTATAACCACGAATGACATTTCATATTTTAAACATTCGTGAAAAGGCTTCGAAAGCACACGTTGGAGTCTAAGCAAAGACACTAACCGCAGCCGCGGTTTATAGGTAGCGCGCAGGGACAGAGGTACGCGGTAATATATGGCACTGGCCGCTCACAACTTTTACAACGAAGAAAATACAATTATAACAAATAAAAAATAAGGTGGCCCGATTTCAACCACAATTTTTTCAACTCCTACCATGACCAAATATTTCAGCTCAATCGGATGAAGCGTTTAGGCGCTATCATAGAGGAATACACACAGGCACACAGGCTCACAGTAGTAGAGTTGTCAACTGCAACGGGCGAACCCGTCATCTCAGGAAGTTTTAACGAAATAATCTCCCGTGAAGTGAGCCCAGAAGACTTAGAACAAAACAACCCACCGTCAAGCTCCGCCACCTGCCCGTCAGAGGCCAATGCTTTACGGCGAGGCACCGGGAAAGTTACAAGCGGGCAGCCTCGCCCCCTGACTACCAGTCTTGGCAGGATATCTCCGCCTGGAATTAACCTTCAGGATACCTCCGTCCTCACGGCTGGTTACGGGTCCGAAGTCGCTTACGCGACCTCTACCTGTTGTATTACAGCGGTATTTCAGTTATAATTTATCGCGGACCTGGGCGTTCTTTGCCCGCAGTGCCACACGGGATCGAGTGGCCCAAGGTCATTTCAAGAATGGCATGACAACAGGTGAACATCCACCCCCGCTGCTTAGGAAACAGTGTATTTCCATAGTCTCCAGACCCCTTCAGCAATTAGTCAGAATGCACAACCGATTGGCATCGCCAACCGGTGCGCAAACCGTCCTGTGGCGCCGGGATGCAATCCCGCCGGGAGAAACCGGTCCACCAGCTCTGAGGCCTGAGACACAGGAGTCTTACCCGGGGTAACCTTCCACTCGAGGAGGCTTCCGAATAGGAGCTGAATCGTGAGTTGAGCCGATCCGAGAACAAAATGGATCTGTGGCCCAAGCTGCACGAAACCGTACACCACCGTTGTCTCACAGACTTCAGTCTGGAAATGGTCCTAATCAATAGGATAAAACGAATTTACCGCGTGAAGTTTGTAGCACCCGACGTTGCAGCCGCCGTCGTCCAGAGTAGACTCAATCCGTTCTGTCTACCCTCAGTCGTTGTCCAGTCGACCCTGGACAACAGCGGCTGCAACATCGCCGAAACGTCGGTAGTTACAAACTTCACGCGGTAAATTCGTTTTATCCTATTTATAATGTCAAACAACCGCGATAGTCTTCGATTTCGTATAGTCCTAATGGTATTTCCGTCTTCGATCTTTTAGCGCGTCTGCGGCGGTTTCTCGCATCGTGGTCCTGCATCACTATGCCTGCTGATTGGGATAGTTCTGTCGCTCGGCGTTCTAAGAGCGCATCGTCTCCATATCCTTGATCGTGGCGGCCGGATGCAACTGACGTGTTAGTGTCATTATAATGAAATGTATTGTGAAGCAGTTGAAGTCGCGACGGCGCCAGACGTCTCTCCTCGCGGCACATGATGCTTTCTATCTAATTTTGATAATTGGCGGCCCGCTTCGTGGAAGATACTTGTTCGGATGCGTTCATCCGATCGAGAGGATCGCGGCGGGCGTTAGAGCGGCTCGCTACGCCGTCAAGAAAAAGTACAAGATATGCTCATGCATTTATAGAATGTAGACATGGATTTGCAAAACGCACACATTGATATTGTAGTCGGGAAAGCGAATAAGAACGTTTGGTCATGAGATTCACTAAACAGTCTTGAAAACCATAAATCACAATCGTGCTTTATAAAACCCCTCAAGACAGTAACGTCCCGAATCGGGTACGATGTATTGTAGTCAATGCTCAGTAACGTCCCAAAACGGGTACGAGCGCGGCGCGATAAACCGCGCTCTCAACGAACTGAATTTACACCAAAATCACAGTGCAACCACCTCCTGTTAGATATGTGTGAGAAAAACGGATACATTTTGTATTGTACAATTATTCAGTCGTGCTTCTCGCAGTCTAGAATCCCTAATAATTTTTTTTTGTGTTCTGGAGGCACTGCTCGAGTGCTGCATCATTGCTCGGATCTGTGCGTCTCTTCGGATATTATGTAGCTTCTCTTCGGATATATGTATGAAAATAAATAAAACGAACTAATAGATTTGGTAAAGCATGTAATAACGTACACAAATGTGTTTACAATTTCTAGATAAGGTTTCGTATTTTGAGATAAAACGTCGATATCGCTGAATAAGTGAGTTTTTTTCAGTTCTCCAACTTTCTAATAATTATTCATAATTATCTAATTGTTTTACAAAATGAGGTTTTAATGTTTTATATTTCAAATTGCAATTCTTCTTTTCATGATCCATCAAGTAGTTTCGTTTTTCTAATGTTTTATATTTCAAATTTCAATGCGGTCATTCTGCAATTCTTCTTTTCATGATCCATCAAGTAGTTTCTTTCTTATGATCGTTTTTCTAAAGTGCTATATTTTTGACCTTCAACTCTCAGAAATGACAGGTAACTGCCAAGATTCAACCAAAATAAATTTGGATCCTCGATTAATAGAAACCACATTTTAAATTTTATCCCTATAGAGTTGAATCTATTTAAGGAATGCTTCTGGGAATGTTTTCATTCAAATGCGGCCTTAAGCATCAGATAACAAAGACTGGCTGTTTTTAAATTTGTAACACTGGTAAGTGTTTTACCTGAAACTCTTAGCACCTGAACTTTTGGCACCTGGAACTTGATTTTTACGTACGAGGGCTGTGTGAAAGTAAGTTTTCCTATTGTTTTTCAAATCAAGAGAAATTTATGATCAGAACAAACATTGAGGGTTATTAATTTGGTTGTATTGGTAACACTGTATTTGTTTCCCCACCCTGTCTAGACCTGCTCAGTGTTACTACTGTTCTAGCAATGAAGACACCTTTTGCTAATTACTCCTCCGTCGAGCTTCGCTCTGTCATTAGATTTCTTCTCTTCAAGGGCAAAACCCCTCAGAAATCCACAACGAACTTGTCGTTGTGTACTCGTATGGGCAAACTGCCATGAGTGGGCAAATCGTACGGAAATGTTGTGTGGCCTTTACAGAAGGGCGTGAAAGTGTTGCAGACGAACCGCGTTCTGCACGACCTTCAACTGCAACAGAGGGGGAGCTCTACCCCACACAGCGTACTCTCTCGATCTTGCCCCAAATGGCTAGTATCTTTTCCCGAAGTAAATGTTTCCACCAACGACGACGATCTTAAGGTCAAAGTGTCGAAATTCCTCAAGGAGGTGGAGGGGAGGGACTACGACAGGAGCTTAAAAATCTTTTACCTCGATTTTAAAAGTGTACAGAATGGATGGGGAATTCATTGAGATGTAATTTTGAACTATTATACTTAACACAAAAATAAATTTTGTTTTATAAAATTCCTTGTAGTTTAAAAAAAGAGAAGTGAACATACTTTTTACACAGCCCTCGTTCATGAATCGAGACAAAAGTTATACCAGAAGTTATACACTGACCTGTATCCGGTCAGTGTGGTGAGCCTTGCATGATACCTAAATTCAGCAGGGGAGAGACAGACGGGTTGTTGCGTTCGGGGGATAATATAGCGGCCGTATCACGTAAGTTCTTATAGGTAGGACGGTTAATATGTGATGGGTTGCGGAGAAGGACAATCAATGTTGATGTGATTTTATAAAATGTGATGGTTTTTTCTGAGATATTTGGTTTACAGACTAAAATATATTTTTTTCTCACAATCAAACCCTGCCTAAAAGGTCATATTTAGAGTTAGTAAAATTAGTACATTAGTTTAGTAATTAGTATTCAAATAGTAATTTGTTAGTATTCTTGTTAAATGGGATTACCAAAATTTTTAACATTGATTTGATATTGATCGTTCTTTTTTGTTATCCTTCATATCTCTGTAAGTATGTTTTTAGAAAAGTTAATAATTTTCAGACAACGGTCTCGAACGGAGATATTGAAATTCGTAATTTTCTCGAAGGGAAATCAGGATTTTTGTATCGAAGGGCCAGTCTTTGCTCTTTTTCATAGGCAGAGGCAGTAGGCGCGGGCATCGGCATCGCATCGCAACACCATTCTCGGCAGCAACTGGCAAATATAACTTGTTTTGCATAACGGAACGGCAAGCCGTTGACGCCGGCCGGTACCTCCCAAACTTTTGGTAACACTATTTAAAAAATCGTTTGTCACCCCTAGACCTTCCCGACAAGTAGCCAAGGCTGATTTTATCTGAATATAAATTTCATAAATAAAATCGATGACCTCTCTGCGATGGAATCCGGTTGGGTTCCATTGCAACACCTTAGGCGGCACGGCGTTAATATTGTATTAACATGTATGGCGAAATTTTAATATAATTAGTGCAGCTTGTATATGAGATATTTCAACCAAAATTTCATAGTGTGATTTTGGCCCCAATAAGGCATTTCTGTGCCAAAGTCCCTAAGTCCAATATTTCGAGGATAATACATGACTAGTGCGCCTCCTGGTGGACCAATTTCAACCACAATCTCTTAACTCTTGCCATGACCAAATGATGCCTGCATACTAAATTTCAGCTGAATCGGATTAAGCGTTTGGGCGCTATCGTGGAGGAATACACACAGACAGACACACAGGCAGATTTGAGACTAGAAATGATCTTAATCGTCTCGTCGATAATAATCTCGATTTTTTAAAGGATTTTTTTCCAAACGTGGAAGAGCTGCTGCTGGGAATAAAATTAGAGAAGGCGCTTTCCTGTCTCAATCTATGGACTATGGACCATTCACTGGGCTCAGCCCCTATGTTACATCCTCACAGAAGGGTGTAAAACTGCACAACGTTTTTTTAAGATCTATTAGTATAGAATAGAATAGAATAACTTTATTGTGCTATAAAAACATAACCTCATGAATATTACACTGGTTTTATAAAATAAGACTGTATCCACTAATGGCGGACTTATCGCTATAGCGATATCTTACAGTCAACCATTTTACAAGTCTACGTTGTTACAAGCTTTTGTTAGCTTTACCTGTTAGTTAGGTTAGGTTGTATGGCGTGACCTACGGTCTCCATAAATGGATTGTTCCCCATACAAAATATCTAAATATCTAAATGAAAAATGAAATCGGATGATTTATTAATTTATTTTTTTATTTGGGTAATATTACAATGACACTCATAAATTTTTGAAGGAATGAATTAACTCACCCACAAACAATTTTATTTTATAATTTATAACATATGACACTACATATTTTGTCATGTTATAAAATAGAAGCCTAAATCAAAAATGTTGTAGATGACTTCCAACTCCGTTTTTCATGTAGTATAACTACTGTACAAGAATATCTCTTAGTATCCAAAAACGATTTTTCAGGAAAGTCAATTTAACAAAAACTATTTTACGGTTTAGCTTGATGTACAGAATCCCCTTGCAGTGCGACACTTTTTTACCCAGTTACTCTGTAGGTATACTTATTATTTTCTTTACTAATAAGTGTATGGGTCATTTTATAGATTTTTTTTTGTTTATAACCCATCGGAATCGTTACTCTGTGAACTAAGTAGTTAGGGGTTTTAATATAAAACGGCATAAATACAGAATATAATGAATAAAATAAATGAACAAATACATTTTTTAAAACATGAAAGTATTAAGCATTGCAAATAATAAAACTGTAAACTATATACTAGCTATAAATTCGCCAACTCTTTATAATCCTAATTATATAAGAAAGTAAGAGTTAGTGTACATTTTATTTTCTCTAGAATCTGTAAACATTTTTCTGATGTAAATTGAATTTGAAACATACGTTTATGCTGGCGTACAAGTTCCACGCAGATTGAATTGAATTAGATTGGTCTTACATACGTTCAAAACCCAGGCCATTGACAGTAATCATTTTGGGCTCGATTGCGTTTCTTCGTGAAAAATCGAATATTAGTTCATGTGAACGAGACAGGTCAATACGGCGGAATGTGAAATGAACGGTTGTCACTTGTCCGCATTTATCTACCCACCGAAAATAAAGCAGTTGATGTGGGGCATACAAGGAGATGTGGGCATAAAGACGCATGATGTCGATACCTTATACTCAGAAAGTCACCAATGAGGAAGTTTTACGGCGTGTCAGCCAAAAAGACTAGCTATGGCAGACCATCAAATAGCGCAAAACTGCATACCTGGGTCATGAGCTTAGGCACGACAGGTATGAACTCCTGCAACTCATTATGATGGGAAAAGTTGCAGGGAAGAGGAAACCTGGCCGTAGACGGAAATCTTGGTTGCGGACCATTCGAGAATGGATCGGGATTACGAGTGTCGCCGAATTGTTTTGCCTGGCGAAGGGCAAAAAGAAGTATGCAGAGCTGACTGACAACCTTTACTAGTTGGAGACGCACTTGAAGAAGAAGAAGAATTGGTTTTAAGAAGTGAAACCGCGCGGGACGCGCCCACGGCACCTAAGCCCCGTGCCCTGCACCCAGATGGGGCTTTTTGTGAAATTTGACCCCTTTGCTTCTGCTAATGTATTGATCATACATATAAATTACGAGAACATTTTTGTATGAAATTTCATGTTGTTTATTTTCGTAGAAGTAATCATAACGTTAATCCTGTAATGGCCCTTAAGTACCATTACATACGATCAACAAAAACGATTTCCAGTGAAATACACTGACACAATTCAGCTTTTATTTTTTACTCGTAAGCGATGAATCAGCACGATGAAACAATACTTTTACTAGGAATATTTCGGATTGCATCATTTCCCGGCCTATATAAACCGGCGAAAAAGCAACCAAAGTATCATTCTCCGAGTGATCACCTTCCCCCAAGGTTGCGACGGCATACCTGGCACTCTCTAGAGTTAGGCCAACGGGTCCGGCTCCTTGGTTTCCTTTCCTTACCTTTCCCAGCCCTCGTGACTGGGAAAGAATCCTTCATCTACTATTCCCGTACAACCTCCGTCGCGCAACCCTTGCGTCTCGATAAACCTACTCGGCAAGCGTTATAACTGGCAATATCAAACTTTCAATCAATAAATACCTTCTACTTCATTCAAAACCGCCTTTCAATACGGAGATAACTCGTTAGTTGATACCACCACTTCACACCGAACAATTTGGAGTCTAGTGAGGGGTGGTCCCTCACAATCCTAAAGATTGTAGAAATGGTTCTCTGCCAACCCTGGAAGACTTTCCGTATGTTCCATCAAGACACCATGAGTAATAGCTGTACCGATTTTTAAAACCACGTGAATTAACGAGGCTGATTTGTCCAAATTTATCGGGCTATATTTATATTATTGTTAAGTAATTACCATTTACATATCAAAGGAGATGGACCACACAATCGACTTAAGATAAATACTAGCCAAATTCGAAAAACATCGTTTCCAATGTGCTATTAAATCGGCGCAGCTGTCCGTCCGGGAAAAGTCTTGTCTTCGCGTACCAGGTAATTATAACCACGCTAGAACCTCGCAAATTACGCTATTCGTACAGCCGCAGGCCCACACGAATGTTCCAACAATATTACCGATCCGTGCCGCCGAGATTTCAATTTTGTTTTGCCCGTGTATTGGGTTAAAAATCGATTGCGAACACGATCAGGTGCTATTATGTATTGATGCTAAATCAGATATGATTAGGCTTACTTGCCCGTATTCCATTTATCTATGGTGCCTATTATCATCGATATATGATCCCCTAGATGGGCCTTTCGCGCTCGAAAATGACCCCTTCAAAACCACTACTGAATGCCGGCCAGTAGTGGATGCCGGACGCACTCCGCTGGCAGACAGCCGACCGTTTCCGGTGTAAGAGCTGCCACGAAGAATATCGGCGCGCTATTCTCTCGCATAATGTTCAATTTATTGCTCTCTCTCTGTCACATGATTAACGAGCAAAGGGTAGTGGAGCCAACTTATTTGTTTGTGAGGGCATATGTATCTAGCTAATATATCGATGCCTATTATAAGATCTAAAAATGCACCCTGAGACATAATATTCAATTGACCTTTCAGTATTCCCTTTCATGAATCCTAAGTGGAACATCTTCAACGGGTCCCAAAATGAGCACGTTAAGCATAGCAGGTCCCAGGTTAAGCACAGCTTAGGCACGTTTTCGGGTTCCGTTTCTGCACTGTTAGGTCGGATGGGGCTAAAATAAAGCATGTTTGGGTATAATCGTTTCAACTGACGGTCTTGTAATCCGAAAGATTTAATGCAATTATTTCGTGAAATCTTTCGTAATTCCAAGATATTCATGTGCTGTTAAAGATACTTGGATAAATAGGATTAACGAAGCCGTGTAGCAAAGTGTTCAAATAGTCACGGACTTCATCTAAACACGTCTAAATCTCATTTTATCCATTGCTTGGCCTTCTTTCAACCACCTGATATTAGATGAAATTGCCATACCTCAGGACATTTCAGCTCGCATCCTCGGTTTATACTTTGATCAGCATCAAACCAATTCGAAGATCACGATAGTAGAAAGGTCGGGTTATGCTTTGCTAGGCTCTAGCTGCTCTACCGCGTGTTTCCGAATATAGATATAGCAAGAAGAGGTTAGGATTGTTCTAATGACTGCACGGACCACTGTTTCGCGACATGGCTTCGACGATTACAGAGATCGCCGTGAAACTACTATTATTGTTCACATACTGAGGAAAATGCTCGAACACGCTAGAAACCTTTCATACAAAACCAAAAATAGCAATAGTCTCGAAGGTAAGCCGATCTCAAAAGGATTAACCCACATGATAAATTACTGCGATCATATCATTATATTCCCATTTACAGCCGCCTGGAGAAATTTAGCAGGCAAGCAGTAAATATAAAAATCGATGCACATGAAAATATAATAGTATCTTAATCATAGCATAGGATGCTTTGACAACGAAAGAGAAATGAAAAGAATTGGCACACTACGAAGTCAAAACGTGGGAAGCATTGCAGGAAGTACTTATATAAAATAGATGATTCGAATACTGAAACTAGCTAACAGAAATGGACAAGAGGATCAACGATACTAGGACACATCAATCCAAAAAGATCTGTAAAAATTAAAATCGATATACATGAAAATGTAATAGTATCTTAATCATAGCATAGGATGCTTTAACAAGGAAAGAGAAATGAAAAGAATTGGCACACGACAAAGTCAAAACGTGGGAAGCATTGCAGGAAGTACTTATATAAAAAAAATGATTCGAATACTGAAATAAGCTAAGAGAAATGGACAAGAGGATCAACGATACTAGGACACATCAATCCAAAAGATCCAGAATATACTTAATATTATGGACAAAATAATAAAGAATGACTAAAAGGCATTAAATACATATTTTGCTATCCAAATCCTAAATTCCTACACTGAGAAAAATATTGGATTTTGTTATTACGGTTCATTTTGTTAATACGATTTTGTGCAGAATAATGATGTTCCAATCGTAATATTGTTGAATTACAAGGGATTTTGTACAAACTCCATTACTCGATTATATGTTCCTTACGGTTATTGAGAAAATAACAGTATACTGTAGCTTCAACATGATTCACGTTCCGACCTACGACCTTACGTATGAAATGACAAGCTGTCATGTTAAAAGCAAGAAGTCGAGGTCGCGACGTAATGAAATAACATTACGTTTTGTTGGGCCACCGTTTCGAAAAGAGACGGGAATATCAAAATGTTAAATCACCATTCTAGGTAGTTGCGAGCTACGTAAGTATTGATACATCTACAAATAATGCTGCTGATTCATCCAGATATTAGTATGTAAGTACATTCAAATATGTATGCTACTTCATTACGGGAGTATACTTTCCCATTCTGTACGTATAATTGCTACAATACAGCGAAGGGCAGATCACTACTGGAATGGTTTTTCAACATGCCCGAGACATGGTAAATACCGTCACGACAATACCGTTACGCGTTATGTTAATTCATACGTATGAACCACAATCCATGTTATATACGCAAATACCGTGGAAAATGTGTATTTCTGTGTATATATGCGTTGTATTTTTCTCAGTTTATATCAGCTCTAAGTTGCTAGTTTACCAGTCGATTGATTTACCTTTCCCTCCTTGCTTTAAAGGAAGATGCTTTTCAACCCTTAATATGTCTCTTCTTCTTCTTCATCATCAGCGCGCATTCGCCCACCGTTGGGCATACGCCTCTCCAATCACTCTCCATCCGGATCGGTTAGTTTGGTTTGGCAGCCTGATCGTACCCAGAGATTCTTAGCACCCCCTGCCCCGCCGTTGCCGTAACCGCTGCCGTGGCTCGGGCTAGTGGGGCTGCTATGGACTGGGGGCCGTGGTGAGGTTGTACTGTTCATCATGATTGGAGATATTTAGCCCGATACCCGCCACGTCGGCCACACGTCTTGGCGAGCTCCACACTTTCAGGAAAATATTTCCATTTCCTAGGCTTGTGGCAACCTGGTCGTGTTACTTAAACGCCGAATTGCACTATATTCACTAAATTTATTATTGAATTATTATTTATTGTTGAGAACATTTTCAAAATATATGTTGACGCTTAGAATTTAAATTACGAATTGTACCTCAATATGTACCCCTGTTGTATTCCGTTTACCTTCTCAGGAGTACGCCTGGCTGTTTCGACACCATTCATTAATTCCAACGGGATCTTCCGGAATAATTCCAACGCCTCCGCTTCGCATAACTAAGCTCTGTTGCACCTGTTCTATTAACTCGCAGTGAATTGAATCTATCCGATTTGTGTTTAAAGTGCTACAGCTGAATCTAACGCAAACAAACCAATAATTCCGCTCTGGCGATTCAAGTTTATTATCATTATAAATTCAATTTACAACACTCAGAATTGATTAGCAGATTAGAGGTGGAGGTGGGATGAAAGAGGTGAAAAAACGAAGCCGTGAAAGTTATGCATACAACGTGTTAATGTGCTAATGGCGAGTAGTTAAGAGTTTGCAATTATAACATTTGTACTGTCATGGTGAAGAAATAGCGAAGTGTGAGTTTTGAATGAGTTCACCGTTTAATTATTTTCATCTTCATTTCTTTATTGACGTGAAAGTAAAGCTGTGTTTATATACAAATGTAGTGAGATTAACTATTATAACGGACTCTTTATGGAAAAAGGTTTAATCTTTCATATTTACTGTGGCGCGATACGTTGTCTCCCGTGAGGTGAACGTAGAAGACTTTGGACGATACAGTCTACTGTCTAGCTTCGCCAACTCGCCCGTAAGAAGCCAACGCCTTACCGCGAGACACCGGGAATGTACACCCAGCGGGATAACCTCGCGCACTTACTGCCAGTTTCGTCCTGATTTTTCCGGCCTCCCGACTGGTTACGGGATCGAGGTCGCTTGCACGGTCCTCTCCCTTATGTTAGCGGTGATTCGGTATTAAACAAATCTATCGCGGACCACGGAGTCCATTGCCCGGTTAAAACCCGGGATCGGGTGGCCGATTGGTCGTTAACCAACCGCGCTCTATAGGAAACAAAGCCGTTTCAATACTTTCCCGGTTATCTGTCGGAATGCACAATCGATTGGCTAACGCCGCACGGTGCACAAACCGCCGCCCAGGAGCGCCCGAAGTAAGATTTCCAAGGAAAACCGGCTCGCAGGCATAGAGTGCTACCCAGGCTCGCACTTCTTCTGGGAGGCTACCGGATGGGTGCTGACCCGTGAGTTGGGCCAACTCTTAACACATGGGTCATAATGGCACAACTGCACAGGGCCTATTAGCTCCATGTGTCGCGATACTGTGGCGTCCACGGTTATGCCGCAACTTTCGATTTTAAGCTACGGTCCAGAGATCTCGCCGTGCGACTGCACTGCAAGGCGTCAACAGCCACGCTAGTTTCTTAGCCTGGCCATAAACGGACTGCTTGAAGCAGTCAAGATCCGACTGCTTCAAGCTGCGACTGCATAGTGAACTACAATCTTCTATTGATCGGCATACACGGACTGCTCGAGCAGTGGCGACCGGTTTGAGCGGTCGGCAGCTTGAAGCAGTCGGTCCTGACTGCTTCAAGCAGTCCATGTATGGCCGGCCTTAGATTCTGTATGGCGTGTATGGCCGGCCTTAGGCCTGATTCGTTGAGCTTTCAGCAGCTAAATGCGGTATGCGCGAGGCTGGTGGGAGGTGTGCACGCGTCGCTTTGACCAATGCCGCTGCGTTGTTGCGGTCTGATCACGTCAACGTGTACATTCGGACAAATCCATAGTTTTTTTGAATACTCAAAATTTCAGAAATTTTACAAGTAGCATTAAATACGAAAATCGTATTGTATTGATTATGAAATTAGCACTCGAAATCAGATATAACTTTCGCCAATATTAATGCCAGTTTTGCGGCAAAAATATAAACCTTCAGTAAATTGGAATTTATCCGAAGGTACACGACTTGACCTGTATTGCATCCACTGTCTACTGATGAATTTTCGGCTTTGATTAATTGAAATTACACCTTTCCTAGTACGCCAGCGCCAGGTGTCCCGGAGTCTGGCCTGCTGATTCTCCCCCAGCATTCTATGGCCAAAATACTGTCTGATCTGAAAGTATCAGCTTTTACAAAACTCACACTTTTTTGTCGCTAACTCTTGGACTATTGCCAGACTTCTTCCCCTTATGCCTACTAGACTGGAGAGCTATTTGGTCAGACCATAAACCTAACCGGTATATGTACATAAAATGAGACATTAACTTATACATTTAAAGCGCACAGTTTAGTCGCAGGTCGATAACAATGCGACCAGTCGCGATAACGGTCCACCAAATAATGCCCTCGGCGGTGACCATTCTCATTTCACGATTTGAATCGGTATCTATTGTAAAATGCTAATAAGGTAGACCGTTTAGGAATACTTGCTCGTTGGCCGAACTTGCCAGTTGCCTTCGATGGCGATCAGTAGAAGCTCACTATTCTTCCTCTAACTCTGTATGCTGTGTCTTTTGTGAACTGTCAGTGTCATGCTGGGAACATGAACGAGGAACACTGAATGATCTTTCAGAGCTATATAGCCTTAAATTGTATCATGATATATTGACGATCGAGAAATTTTCGCAAAGTACAATAAACGTGAAGGTGATTAGAATGCTGATGTAAACAAGTAATTATATTAAAAAGAATAAAAAGACACGACTGCCGTTACAGAAAGTGAACTATTGTATTTATAATTATTTGTATTATGGTTTTGTTATTAAATATTTATGTTCTATCTATTTATCCATATGATACATATTTTTTTCGGAATTTACTCAATCAGACCTTTCATTTCACACTAACCACGATATATTTATGTTAATTTATTAAAATTTAGACATTTAGATAACTATTTAGTTGATATTTGGACAGCTATACTTTTTCAATGACTCTCGGGATGACATGATTCTAACGATACCACACCCTTTTAAATCGGTTGAAGCGTTTAGAAGTTATGATGGAATAAAGAAACAGAAAACATACATAGATGGACCCTGAGCACATTACACTCATTTCTTGTTGGACAGTCGTGAAAAATAAATTATTAATATAATATATTTACTTGTTATAAGATTTATCAATGTTTTCTTCGCTTTTTTCTTCCGTTTAAATAATCAGTAATCGTTTAATAAACTTTAAAAATCGCTAAAATAATAACTAAATATTGGGCTCGATTGCGTTTCTTCGTAAACTAAAATCGGAAATTAGTCCGTGCGAACGAGACAGGGCAATACGCTAGAGCGGGGTGTGAGATGACGGATGTCACTTTTTTGCATTAAAACTGCCCCCCATCTTACATCTTACACCGCACGAAATATGCTCGAATTTATTCGGACGAGTAAAAGTTCGGCAGGTAGTATTTATCGACGATCATTCGTTTCATATTCCGCTCTAACGTATTGCTCTGTCTCGTTCGCTTGGATTAATTTTAGTTTTAGTTCACAAAGAAACGCAATCGGGCCCATTGTAACCGTAATCCGTTGCATTTCTAAGGTTTAGTAAACTTTCAATATACTAGATTATATAATAAATAAGGTAAATGTTTTGGTCACCCCAATAAATTTATTATTATAAAAAAGTCTTTACCGTTGAATATATTAGGGATTTTTAGTGCATATAGGCAAGATATCTAATTATTACGTCACAAATCTGCACTGCGGTATTGGTGGTAAAGCGTAAAACTATCTACAAAAGTACGGATCATAGCGGGCGCCAGCGACCGGCGCACATAGGTATATTTGGTCGATCTGGAGGTTCCCTTTTTTTAATCGATAGAGAAAATATCATATTTGATATGACGTCATATCTCTTTCACTCACATTCCATCTTATAATATCAAATGATACGCTATTGAGAATGACGTTATTTCGTATACATAGGACATTTTCACCCTGGGGGGTGATCATTCTCTATCGCCTTTCATTTGAGATTCGAACGTGGAATGCGAAAGTGATATAGATCTGACGTTGTGTCGTATACGACTGAAAAATCTCTATCGATTGAAATATCGAATTTTAATGAACAAGATACACTTATCTGGTTCATTAAAATTTGATTTTTCTATCGATGTCTTCCGTTCATATATTTTTGTTACAATGTCTATCATTTTGACAGGAAAGAGTGTTTTGGTTAGCAGTCATTTTAATTTAATAATCAGTTGCCACCCCAAAAATTTCCCGGCAAGTAGCCAAGGGCTTATGGAAAGATTTTAAGCGTGATGTCCTATCGAGAAGGAGGTTGACCTGATTAAAAAAGGTAGACTGCGAGCGCTGATAGTGAGAATGCAACGCATTAAAAACGTTCGATTTAATCGTTTACGCAAATATACTAACCGGCGAAAAGTCAATGTGATTTCGGCCAAACAAGGCATCTGTGTACCAAATTTTAAGTCTTTAAGTCGAAATTTCTAGATTGAAATATGACTAGTGCGCCCCCTGGTGGACCAATTTCAACTAACTTCAACTCTTGCATGACCAAATGATGCCTGCATGCCAAATTTTAGCTCAATGGGATAAATCGTTTGGGCAATATTGTGAACACGGGTTAAGGGGGGTAGAATGAATATTTCCGTCATCTCGTTTTTTTTGCGCGTGCACAATACTTTCCCTACTACTAGTAAAATCTAACTTTGATGATACATCCGAGAGTATTTCCCGGCATTTATTTTATGTTTATTAGTATTAGTATGTTTATTAGTATTTGTCCAAATAAAACCCAAGTTTTATTATTTAGGATATATTACGAATTCGACGCGGATATCCGCGGTTTATTAAACATAAAGCTAAAACTAAAGTTACTAACCGCTCGAAAGCCAGCCTTCGCGCGCATAAAACTGCGCCGCAATTTGTTGGTCGATTTTGTAAATAAATACTGACAATATCGTTTTTTCATGAATTCCTTCTTGTTACCTAGAAATTAATCTTGTTAGTCGTGTATATCGTATATTTTTATTTAATATAAATGGGGACCGGCCGAAACGGTTACGCGCGGATCTGTCAAACGACGCAAAGTGCTTACATAGGCACTGTTGACATCCAACATGTTAAATAAGGATTTTTCAACCTAAAAAAACGCGTGTTTTTCTGTTGTTCATAGTTGCGGTTTGTTTTTGTTTTTGGGCCATTAAATATCATAGTTATGACTCGAATATAATTGTATTAACATTGAACTAACTACCAAAAATTATTTGATTTTGTTATATATTATTTTGACAATGAATTGTACTTTTTTTGACTAGGTATTTTTATATTAAATTCTATATATTAAATAATAATGACTGTTTCTTTCTCTTCTCACATATAACTTTATTTATATTATTTAATCGTATTTTATATTATATTTATTGCCGATTATGTAAAGGAATTGCATTTTATTTATTATATTATCTTTTAATATTTATTATTATTATTATTATTATTATTTTAGGGCAATTTAGTGTTATTAGCTTTTTACTAAAACTTGTAGATAATTGATTGTAATATGAGAGTCCTGTCCACCCTAGAACGGGCTAGTCCCAGTTGGGTGACAGAATCAAATAAGCAAAAAGTTAAGGTTTTGCCATTCGGTTCCTAATATTTTTGTAAACAAATCAATGTTTTTAAGTAATTATTTCTTAAATAAAAAAATAAATTTTAATGCAACAATATAATGTGTATAACATTAAAAAAACGTTTTCTGAAAGACTACATTTGAGAGCAATAAAATCGCATACCACCTACCTTATAACATTTTTACTTTGAGCTTAATTATTTTTTTTATTTTGAGGCTTACTGCAAATGAATATCAAATGAAATTAATGTGTCATGAAAATGTCAATTAATATCATAAAATTAAAGTGTACAATGAATGTGCAATAACACATGACATTATAGTGTATAATAATGTCAAGTCTATGAAAAATCAAATGAAGGCAACACTTCTTATAAAAAAAAGTTTTTTTGAGGATTTTTATATTTTAATTCGATTTTTATAACAAATTCTGAAGCTGCCAAATTCACAAAAACGCGCACTTTGGATTTTGACACTCCGAAAAACACTTTTTTGGCACGATTCAAGAATAAAAAGGTAGGTACTATTGAATAGGCGTTAAAATAGACTTTGAAATTGCATAAAAAAAAATTGAGATATTTATTTTTTTGTTGAAAATGTATTCATTTGCGATTTTTTTTCTCTCAGGAACTACTAAACATTGATGATTTCTCATAAAATTTCGCAAACGAGAAAGTATATTTCTTCGCAACATCCTTTTTATCTATTATCAAATAATACGGTTATATAGACAGTTTTTATACTGTTTAAAAAGGAGAAATAATTTCGGCCGCCCAGATCGCAAAATCGCACCTAGGTACGACGCCGAAAGCGCTCAGGGGCCGTGCGGCCCCTATAACGGCGAACGGTGACCTTCGGTCGGGTGCCGCGACGACTGCAAGGACGCGAGGGCCACGACCCCAGACCCAAGGGACGGGACTCCCGGGACGTTGCGACTTTGCGAGGCGGCTTTAGCTTTTACAGACGAATCTGTGTATGTGCGTATTTACCCCCCAATTTTGCTCTTAACCCTTTAAGGACAGTGGGACATATGCGTCCCATAACTTCAAAAATCATTTTATAGGTTATGGAATACAAATAATTTCTAAATTTTATTTTTCGTACGTTACTGAGGCAACAGAATCTTAATACGCATTGGCAAAACAATTCAATTATTGTTTAAAAATATATAGTAACTAGCTGCGCCCCGCGGTTTCACCCGCGTGGTGATGGAAAATTGTGATAATGATGATAGAAAACTATATATGTTTATAAATTATAGCCTATGTGTTATTCTGGTGTGTAAGCTATATGAGATTCGAAATTTAAATTCTAAGTGTCAACATATTTTAAAATTTTCTCACCTCTAAATTATAATTAAATAATAAATTTATAAGAATATAGTGCAATTCTACAGTCTGGATTCACTCGCGGTAAACACGGGACGCGTTCCGAAGGATCTTATCGGTCTGAGCTGTTCACTTTAAATATTTGACCAGCGTGTCTATGGACAAAGTCGACCATCGAAAACAAGCGAGCTGTCGTTACTGGCTTGGGGCAGATCGACTTTGCTGATGATACATCGGACTACTTACTGAAGGTGGTGGTGGATTTGATTGACCAGCCGACCTGACGAAGACTATATGCAAAGACTCTCAGAAAGAGGTTACCGCAAGGTAAAACGGACGATCAATTGTGCGCTGGAAGCTTAGAAGGAGGACGAGACTCTTGCGGAGGCGATAGTGGTGGACCTCTGCAAGTGACGATAGCTGACAACCAATGCCTCTTCAACATAATCGCCGTTACCAGTATTGGAAAGAGCCCTTGTGGAAGTGCCAAGGGACCTGGCATATACACTGTCGTGAAGAGTTATGTGAAATAAATGGCGTTTTAGGAGAATGTCTACCGCCGGAAAATTGTCCAAAAACGGGGATTTGCCAAAAGGGAAACTATCACAATTTTATATAATGTCGGAACAAGAGACTGTATGCTGTATTCAATACAGCCCCATGAGCAACAACACGAGATCATCAGAAAACCAGGATAAATCCAATAATGCATCTTCTACATCACCAATAAGTCACCGGTCATCTCTATAATAGCTCCAAAAACCTCAAACATCGCCACAAGCCATAACTACTAATTTCATAAATGACAGTGTGGAAAAACGAACTAAATCCGAAAAAAAATAGCTCTGCAATATTGAGTACAAATTTAACAATGACAGCCATTGCTGTGTTGGCGATTAATTAATTTATTTTATTTTATCTGCATCCAAACTTTTCTCTGGTCGTAACGGTCTCCGTTCCATCAGGTTCAGAAGAGGGAGGAAGAGAGAGTGCACCCGTGGTCGCGCGCCCACCTGTGCACTATAATATAGCCTGCGCACTTGACTGCTTCCGAACAATGGACTCTGAGAAGACTAAAGAAGTCACTAGAATCTACAATGCAGTCGCTATGGCCGAACACGCGGCTAGAAGGATATAAGCTATATTATTGTAAAGTTTCATCAAAATCCATTTAGTAGTTTTTGCGTGAAAGAGTAACAAACATCCATACATTCTTACAAACTTTCGCGTTTATAAATAGTAGTAGGATTTGTTTTAGAAAACATCTCAAATGACGAACGTTCGTAAGAATTCGTAAGAAGGATCGGTGATTTCAAATAAAGAAATAAAATATAATTTATCCCTCTTTTTCATTTTTTTTCTTCTTAGTACGTACTGATTCTTATTAATTTAATAAAATCATATTTAATAATATACACAATTTATTTGCATCTCTTATGGGCCACAGGGACATATGAGACATCTGTCGTCATCCACTCTTGAAATGACCATTTGGCTACCTGATACTGAATTCAGAGCCGGAAAAAAGATGCCATTGGTCCGCGATAGATTCAAACTGAATCTTACAGCAGGTAGAGGCCGCGTTAGCGACTTTGGTCCCGTAACCAGTCGGGAGTAAGGAGGTATCCTGAAGGCTAATTCCAGAGGGAGATATCCTGCCAAAACTGGTAGCCAGGGGGCGAGGTGGCCCCACTCGGTTACCTTCTTAGTGCCTCGCCGTAAGGCTTTAGACTCTGGCGGGTTCGTGGCTTTGCTTGGACCGTAGTCCTAAAGTCTTCCACGCTCAAATCACTGGAGACAGAATAATCACATATCGTTAAAACTTCCTGAGGTGACGGGTTCGCCTATTGTAGTTGACAAGTTGTACCTGCATATTTAATGCTTATTTAAGACTTGTTAAATATGTAGTCTAGTCATAACATTTTTAATGTTTCTTCTCATTCATGTTTATGTTTTATATTATACCTCAACGGTTTGGTCATAACTGTTATATTTGATGTGCAAGCGATTTTCGGCGGATGAACAACTAGAGCTGTCAACTACAACGGCCGAACCAGTCACCTCAGGAAGTTTTAACGATATTGGCTCGTTTTGTCTCCCGTGAGGTGAACGCGGAAGACTTGGGACGAAAAACAACCCACTGTCTAGCTACGCCATCTGCCCGTCAGAGGCCAACTGCTTACGGTGAGGCACCGGGAAAAGTACCCAGCGGGCAGCCTCGCCCCCTAAATACCAGTTTTGGAAGGATATCTCCCTCTGGATGAACAGGTTCACACCGCCTTTTCGGAGTACTTTGTAGAGGTTCGAGGAATTGTTGAGAATTCTTAGCACAAACATGTGAAAGATCCTCCCATCTCTTTCATTTTTACGGGCCTTCTGCTTTTGCGTTCGGTTGCGATGCGACCGACCTGCATCGAGGGTCATACCGCACATCTGTGTGGGTACTTGACCGGTCAGCTCTGGCTAGTCGACCCCCCAACAACAGCGCGGACGATACAGGAATTCCGGAATGTCCCGAAGGCGGTTAACGGGTCCCCGGTATGGAATCCGCGGAGCGCGGTCCGCCCTTTGGGCCCGCGCGGTCGCACGCTGTGCGCTGTTTTTGCTCGTCGTGCGCTTTTTTTTGCACACTTGTCCACACCTTACTTCCTAGCGCGGTAACCTGTCCGGCGCCTACTGTGGGCGGGGGCGACAGCGTTGCCAGGCGAAATTTCGCCTTTTAGGCTACTTCTGACACCACATCGGTGGCATAAAATAGAAATTTAAACCTGGATTTATTTAAACCGCATTTAGCGAAAAACAATACCGGATTTAATAACATAATTCCTCGTATTTTTATGTATTTATTTAATATTTCACACATTTATAAAATAGAAAGGTTTAAAATCTACCTTGCTAAAATGATGACCGTACTAAGGTAGACTTCTATGCTTTGTTTTTAATTTCTTTACACACTGTTTTTATTTGCTTCACAATGTTTCTAATCGTTTTTTTAAGTTGGTAAGTACCTATAAGTACATAATGAAATTATTTTATACAATAACTATATATTTATATTAAATATCGTATACTTTACATTTTTAAAATAATAATTTAGAAGTACATATCATAAATAAAAATTGTTTTATATAATTAATATATGTATATATACACATACTTATACAGGTTTATACGTATATATTGTCTGTACTTATAATATTCCCCCTCCCCCCCCCCCCCCACACCCCTGCTCACCCTTCGCTCTTGTGGACTTTCAGTATGTTCATCGGGACATCGTGAGAAATAGATGTACCGATTTTCAATACTATGCGAATTATTTAGGCTGGTTTGTCTAATTTTATCGGTCTAATAAGAATTAAAGTTAGTAGATAAAAGCGTAAACAGTATGGTGCTATTTCAAATTTTATTATTTTATCTGTACAAGGTCTGATCTTAAAAACTACCCTCTAAATCGGGACACCTCAGGTTAATAACATGTAATTATTCCAGGCGACTATACTCTACATAGGACTTTTTGATATATTTCCTGATAAAGTAAAGACTATATTTTTAAGAAATTCATCTGGGTGTATCTGCTTAAAATCAAATAGGTACTTTGAAAACTGAAATTGTTAATTTTTATATTATAGTCTTATTTGTTATTTACATTTATTTTGGGGTAATTTACTGTATATCATTCTTTGTTAAATCGAGTAACTAATTTAAGATTAATTTAATATACCTGGTCATTCCTACAAAATTGTGAAGTTGTAATGGAAATAAATACTCTGTATTCTCTTTGTTGTAATGTTTACTTGCCATGCCCTAAAAATGAGGTAAAACCTCATTTTTAACATTTTATAAAATCGAGGAGATTCACTATTCAACATACGTTATTTTTTAAATGTAGAGATAATTAGGTACATATTATTGTTTCATTCGAAATGTAGAAAGACATATTTTTTAGATCTCTTTTTACACAACTATAATACCTACCGACCTATTCACTTTGTTCCGTTGCAAAAGCAAAAATAAATTCCGCTATTTTTGTGGCCGACGTAAGGTGCAAAGCGGCTGCTTTAAAAATGGCGACTTTCATAAACAGATACTTGGCAACACTGGGGGCGGGGCGGCAAGCAGCTGGTTTGCATGGCTTTGTTTACGTTTTCGCGGGCTTTGACACATGCGATCACTATGCCACCGTGCTGTAGTATGCGGCTTGGCTGACATCTGATTTCTGCTTTGGGAGCTAATGGGCCTTGTTGAGTTGGCCACGAAGACCCATTTGTTCTGGATCGGCCACACTCACGGGTCAACACCCATCCAGCAGTTACAGAGTGTACAAAGGTTTACCGGATATTCTGTATATACATAATCGAACAAGATCGGCCAGTATAACAAGACACCAGCGGAATAATTTGATCGCGACGGCCGCGGAAGGGAAGAACCCGGTTTTATCTTTGTAGTATGTAGTGGCATTGCATCGTGTCCTCAACGACGGACATCGCCCATGAAAGGAATGAATGCAACGCGCTTAGACATGAATAGTCGTGCGTCGAGTGTAGCGAGGCGAACGGAGGGGAGGTCGAGTTCTATTCTTGTGAGACCGCGACTGCGCCTAATGTAGTCTCGGAACGACAAATGCGAGACACCGGCGACGCCGCACGTTCCAATTTCTCAAACGGGTGACCCCCGCCGAGCGAACGCCTCTTTCGGCCACCTCTCTCTCTAGCGTCACACGTGCGATGCACTACATCAGCGGTTCCCAATGCAAATCTGTCGCTGAACCCTTTTCATATTTTATTTGACTATACTTTCCCGGACGAACAACCAACGAGTAGGGAGAGTATTTTGAACGCGCTAAAAAAAATCCAGATGACCAACTATTTGCTTTGAGCCCCCCGAGACTATTAAAACCATTGCCATATTGAATGAAGTCTGCGTGTGTGTGTGTGTCCGTCTGTGTGTGTGTGTGTCTGTCTGTCTGTCTATCCCCTGTCTGGCTGTCTGTCTGTGTGTGTCAGTGTGTGTGTCTCTCTCTCTCTCTCTCTCTCTCTGTGTGTGTGTGTGTGTGTGTGTGCGCGCGCGCGTGTGTGTGTGTCTGTTTGTCTGTCTGTCTGTCTGTCTGCCTGTCTGTCTCTTTCTGTGTCTGTCTGTCTCTGTCTGTCTGTCTATACAGACATACGTTTGTCTGTCTTTTTGTCTTTCTGTGTGTGTGTGTCTGTCTATCTGCCTGTCTGTCTGTCTGTCTGTGTCTGTATGTGTGTCTGTCTGGCTGTCTGTCTGTCTGGATGTCTGTCTGTCTGTTTGTCCGCCTATCTGTCTGTCTGCCTGCCTGTTTTTCTGTCTGTCTGTATGTCTGTCTGTCTGTCTGTGTGTGTCTGTGAGTTGTGTTTGTGTGTGTGTGAAATAAAATCACATTGTGAAGTTTTGGTTGGAATATATCATATACGAGTACAACCTACACTAATAATATTTAAATTGCACCATTATTTTTTTATTAAATAATAACGCCATCCATTGGCGCTTGGACCAAACGAACCGCGCCGCATGAGGCGTCGCAATCAAACCTAACTGGTTCGTCCGCCGACCGAGAGAGGGCGCTCAACGATTTTATTTATGAAATTAATGGTCAGATGAAATCAATCACTTGGCTTCTTGAGTAGTCGGGAACGTCTTGGTGACACAACTGTTTTTTTATATTTTTGTCTTTATGTCATTTTTATTCTTTTTATATTTAAATCGGAAACTTGGCCATTTAAACCGGATTAGACCAGCAGGGCAGGATCTGCATTGACGATCCAGGCCTAGCCAGTCAAGAGCTACAAAAGCAGAAACCCATGCACTATTCTTATTATTATTAATAAACAACCAAGCAGCGTTGTTTTGTTCGGCTTCTTCATACTTCTTTTCGTTAAGCTTCTTTACCTTGGTGAAATTGTTCAATCTTTATTTTTTATAATAATGTTTTAACACATACAACTTTGTTTTGATGTTGTTTCAATCATCCATGTTTCCATGGATTCATGGAGCAAAATGTCCGCGATAGCTTCAAATGATTTTGAATCTAGATGCGAGTACTTGCTTAGAGTAACATTTGTCAAACAACAGCACATCTGTAGCACTCCGTAGGTCTTTTGCAGGTCTCGATCAAGTCCCCGCACTTTCTGCGTTCCTCCAATGTTATGAGTACAAAAGGTTCTTGGCCTCTTCTCGTGACTCGACTGTTGTAGTGTCCGCTGTAGCGTTGTGAAGCAGCGTCTCTGCCCTATCTTAAGGCGACTACCTCTCTCAAACAGTGAAAAACTGACATTTTGCAATCAAATTTACGTGACTCCCGCGAACATTTAAATAATAATAAAAATATGAGTCTTGTAGGAAATTTTTCAATATTTTGTTCTGCGATGTCGAATTTCAATGTTTTGATTTTTTTCTTAATAAAAATAAATAAAATCTGAAGTCATCGCTTTTTTGTAAATAGTATTTTTCTTGGAATCTATAAGGGTTAGCAACTTGAAACCATGTTGGTAATGAGTACGAAGTAAATGTTCAAAATTTAACATTGCTTTATTTTTAATTATTTTACTTTTTCCATTACAATCTTCCAAAAAACCAAAAAAATATTTTTTTGTCAAACGCACTTTTAGTAAAATGGTATGCTGCACAAGCAAAAATAGTCCTTCCGTGTAAAGCGCCCCGCTCGACATTCCCTTGGCAAGTCCAGTCCGTGCGGGGCCGCATACTCTGCCGGTATTGCTTTTGGCTCCGCGTCGCTCTTTTTTTACAATTTAACGCGATCTATTTCAAGATATTATTTTGCAAAAAGGTGCTAACTTGGAATCGATCACAAAACATGGGGAAGAAATATTCATTAGCATCCAATAATGCATTCAAAATATGTATTTGGGCTGATAGAATCAAAACGATGAGTTTCAATGTAGCAAATTTTAATAATTTCAATCCATCGACGCGGCGCATCTAGTCGGGCGACAGCTGTGGTGATAGGCGGCAGGGATTCTCAAGTAGCAACCCAGCATGAAAATTCCAGCGATGTTTTTTAATTTAGTGGTATAAAACCCGTTTTTTATATTTTTAGCACAAAGAGGGCTCGAATGGTTGACCGTACATAAATTAACTGCAGCGATATACATTAAAATGCCACGGTAATTAAATTTCTTTAGGATTTCTATTACATATACCTACGTGTTTATTCTATATTCTGTATAGCAAATGCATAAAATGTAGGGCCTTGAACTACACATTAATGCAGTATAGGTGCTTACATTTTTGAGCAAGCCGAGGCCTTTCTGAAACACTCCCATGTATGTTTAGCGTTTTTGATGGTATCGGCGTAATGATTTTCAATATTTTTTCGATTTTTCCCAAACTGACGATATTGTTTTGCAGTTACGTGACTAACTGTGACAGATATTGTTTTTCTTTTATTCTACAGTCATATGACAAAAGTGGTATGTTTCACTGATGATACGGTCTTGTTATTCATTGACAAAATGTGGTCATACTATTTTGAAAAGGCTAGTAAGAAAAAGACTAGTAGGACTAGTAGGAAAGGTAAGGTAAAGATTAGTAGGAAAGTAGTAGTAGTAGTAGTAAGTATAAACTAGTAGTAGTAGTAAGAGAAGAAAGTAAGTCAAGACTAGTAGGAAAAGCGTAATTGGAATAGTAAGTGTCCTAAGTAACTCCTTGTTGTAAAAATAATATTAGGTGAACGTTTACCGGCCTTTTTATCTGAAATTGGAACACATTGCTGTAATAATAATAGTAATATGCGTATGATTATCGAACTTTCTACCAGAATTATAATATAAAATTGCATGTTGACCAATATAAAATAATGTTGACCAATAGTCAACTTATCTATAAAACTATTTCGTGATGATTGTGTGTGCCAAAAAAAAGTTGTTTGATGTTGTTCTGCAGCATCCACTACAATATAGCATAACGATTGATCTGCAAATGATTTTTATGTGTGTAAAAATAAGTAATTAGCGTACCTCCTTTTTTTTTGTTGGTTATGCTCACGATGTTTTTGCTAAGCACTGTTTCTTATGCTCCTCTGGCATAATGATGTGAATCGTCACTTAACCTTCTTTAAGTTATTCTACAGTTATATGACTTATGCCCTATTACCTCTTAGTATGATGATATCAAATGTAGCTTAGTCTTTTTTGTCATTTTTGAGGCTGTTATTTATCCGAAGCGCTGCTCAAATCAAAAATTAGAATGTGATTGGGATATTGTAGCCCATTTTTTTACTTGAAGACATCTTAATTCCGTCATTTCTATTTTACAAAATGTTATAAAACTCTCGACATCAAAATCCACACCGTTTTTTTAAAATGAATAATTAGGTAATGGGTATACACCTATTCCACTTCTTTTTTTCACATACATACTGTGCGAGCGATCACTGTATTTGAAGCTCACGAAGTTTTAATATTACTTTGTCGAAAAAATCATTTTCATTCTGCTCGACTTAACGTGTTGTACCAAAATGTTTAGCCTCAATCACGTTCAGTGTAGTACCTATACCTGAGATCTTAATTTTTTTCCAATAACACTTAATAGAAATTGTCGAAGTCTCCTCGCTTCGATGATTTAACCACATTAAAAATGTTACGCCATGTTTACAGCCACCTTTGCTGGCGGCACAATCTTCGCAGGCTAAATTCAAAATTTCTTCGTCCTTTTCATCGCATGCTAAACTGCAATGATATGGTTTTGCACGTACGCGATGTTCTGGTGCGATTCTACATTTAACTTTACAAATATCACCTGCTCGTTTAATTTGCACGTAACCAATAGCATCATCTCTCTTGCCGATAGGTAACAAACAAAAAAGACGATTCACGATATTAAAAAGGCGATTCACGTATTTTATTCATGGCATAAAAAAAACGTTTTGTACATCTGTTCGATTCACTGTATTCGCAATAAGTTAAATTATTTAGTTAAATTTGATTAAAAAGAATAATTAGGTATGTGGCTATTAACATTTCACTATTTATATATTACACAAAACTTAAAAGATTTGGTACTTGCGCCGCGTTTGCGAAATTGGTTATTATATGGTATCGTTAAATTAGATTTTCAAAATAGCTATGTCAGGCGGCCGACGGGTATAATTACTTACTTTTGCATTATTACTCCTTGCATTTCGGCGGCAAAAAAACACTATTATTCGAAAAATAATGGACTACTATAAATCCATCTATTTTAGGTAGATTATCCGATTGCCCTTTTTCAAATCCTTCGTCCATTGCACTGCACTTTATTAATTGAATACACTCTATGAAGTGCACGGACGAAACAAAACAAAATGAAATCCACTGACGAATAGAGTTCGTTAATTCAGAGCAAAATACATACTTCAACCGCTGACAGCCGGCAGTACTCTAGTAACAAGAGCGCGCGAGCGATCGGAGTGTTGGAAAATGACGTCACACAGTAACCGGCCGCCCGAGCGCCGGGTTCGATATTTACGGGAGTTTTAATGCGTGCAAAACAAAAACTACTTGGTATTTTTGAATGAAACAAAAACTAATGTATTTGTGTAAATAAAAGCTTTAATATGACGAAGTTGCAAGCGAATTTGCAGACCCAGTAACATTCTCCATTATATGAAATTTAATTATATAAAATTAAAAATATTTTTTTTTGTTGGTTATCCTCACGATGTTTTTGCTAAGCACTATTTCTTATGCTCCATTACCTTCTGGCATAATGATGTGAATCGCACTTGTCCTTCTTTACCCATTTAAGTTATTCTACAGTCATGTGACATACCCTATTGCCTCTTGGTATGAGGATATCAAATGTAGCTTAGTTTTCTATACTCTTCGTTTTTTTCTGTGTAAATGTAACTTATGCCTTATTACCTCATACGGAAAATGAGATCAATTGATCTAAGCGACATAGAGCCACATAAAACAACGTGTAAATAAATAAGTAAGTGTGCCAATTAATGCTTTTATTTTTCCTGATTCTAGACCTGTTTCCATTTTCACGATATGACAATAAATAAAAAAGTTAAGTCCATTTTTATGCAATTTCAAACTTTAAACTGCTCTCGTGGGCACTTCGGTTTATGTCGCTTATACCCGATTACTTTACTACTTATACTAAATTACAGAACTTGCCTAAATATTCTTATTCTGAAGGGGATATTGCCTATTATTCTATTGTTCAGTAGATCCAGAGATTACTTCCTACAACGTCACAAACTTTACCTCTTTATAATATTAGTATAGATAGACGACACGGTCGCGGTTACATACCTATGTCGAATTATCTCTTTAACTACTTATGCAGTAAAAGGAAAAAGTGTTTTGTTTTAAACACTTAAGACGATAAATTTACCTATTTTGATAATAATTCATAATTGTTGATAATATGACCAATAAACATGACCTAACGATTTAAATTATTTTTTTAATTTGAAAAACTACTTTTTGTGACTAAAATATAAAAGTTACACATATGCTGTCGCTGACTTTTTTGTAGGCATTATCAAGCTCTACAACTTTTTTCTAGAACTTAATCATATATCTCTCATCGTTAAGGCAGCGTTAGTTAGAAACGTTTTCGTTCGACCGTTTTTTTCGACTTACTTTGGAAATCCTACTACTACGAAAAAAGTCTTTACATTTTTTGGAATAATATATAGCCTATGACACTCACAAATAACGTGGCTTTCTATTGGTAAAAGAATTTTCAAAATCGGGTCAGTAAATCCAGAGATTACTTCCTACAACGTCACAAACTTTACCTCTTTATAATATTAGTATAGATTACTGCTGCCACAGCGCGGCCGACCGCGATCTTTAGTTGGGAGCGCATGTCCCAATAGCGACGTCACATGTCGCATACGCGCCGTGCGCGACGACAGCGCTAATTTTACGCGGTGGTCGCGCGCAATCAAGTAGTTATAACCGTGTACTCATAGAGGGCGCTAAAAAATACCCCTACCGTAATCGTACCCCGCTTCATTCCCGCTTACCTCACCCCTTGCCTGTCTCTAGCGAAAGTTGAATTTGATTTAGCCAATAGCGTCACCTTAAGCAGATTGATGTCCTTCTCAATATAGAGACCCAAACCTGATAGCCAAATTTCAGTAGCGGCCGGACATAGGGTACTAAATACGTGAATACGTGAAGCGCCTCGCGCGCGTCATGTACCAAAGGGCCGACACCTCGGCGCAAGAGCACACCCGTCAGCTCGCTCCGCTGCTCACCTGTATGCTAGAAGTCCGGAAGCCGTACCCGCGCAATCTGCTAGATTAGCAGACCGCCAGCGCGGGTATCGCAGCATAGCAGTCATCGCCACAGAAGATGCCGTGTACCTACTTCCGTCTCATACTTTCACCATCAGGCGCCTTGAAAAGGTACCTGCCGCAGGGCGCGCAGCTCTGCGACGCCACAGAAAGCCGGGTCAATGTGTCCGGCTCATGAGATTCCCCGCTCAAAGCTACCATAGCTAGCGGAAGACGTCACGGGCCTTTATCAGGGCCTGTCGACTGAAATACTGACCGGACATAGGACTTACACTAGTCCGGCATACCTACAGACCGCGCGCAAGCTCCGAGGAATCGGGGACTGGGAAAGCGGGCGGATGAGGTCGCCTCCGACCGTCGCTTCATACCCCGCAGAGCTCTCCCAGAGCTAGTACTCTCATAGCACTATTACTGGGAAAGTTAAAGGTATGGAGCGACGGTCGGGGGCGGAGTCATCCGCCCGTTTGCCCGTCCCCGATTTCTCGGAGCTGGCGCGCGGACAGTAGGCATAGACTATCGTGAAACCGCCATCACACCTGCACCGTATTGGCGTAGAAGCTAATGGCACGGTGTTCGGTTTGGCGATGGTCGTCAGCGTTCGGTTTCGTCATTTATCCTACTTAATATTTTTGTATCACCTTTTCGCGGAACCCTTGATTTCATCTCGCGAAACCTTAGGTTTTCAAGAAAAACCGTTTGAGGAACACTGCACTACCCAAAATATATGTTATGCTTCCACGCGGCTATACAAATATCTTCTTCAAATGCCGTATCCGATATCGGACGTAGACGGTCAGCGCCTTTCTTACTCCCTACCTACTTTGAGGAATGAATGTATGAATTGCGCCACCCTAGCCAAGGGTGCTGGTGAGACGGCATATCGAATCGGTACACCAAGGGACTCATTTTTAAGGTCGAGGAGCAACTATGTACCTATAAGGATGGTAGGAAGAGGTAAATCCATCGACGATTATACTAGTATCTTAGTTGATAAAGCATAGTAAAAGGGCGAAATAGCAATTTAGTATATTCTGGATCTCTGTCTTGACTTTTGTTCGATGTTTCCTTGCATCATGATCATCCAAATGTCTACAGTCTGTTCCATGGGGGCTAAGGGGCCCTTGCTGAGTTGGCCACGAAGACCCATTCTGTTCAGGGTTGGTCACACTCACGGGTCAACACCCATCCGACGGCCTCCGCGCATGAAGTGCGAGCCTGGGTAAGACTCTGGCCTTAGGGTTAGTTTCCCCTATGAATCAACCTTCTGGCGCTCCTGGACGGTCTGCGCACCATGCGGCATAAGCCAATCGATTGCACACTCTAACAGTCGGGGGAGCCTGGAAGCAGTACTGTTTCCTATAGAGCGGGGGTGGTTGGGTTGCGGACCTTACGGCGACTGCTCTTGAAACGACCATCGGCTACCCGATCCTGGGTGAACAGTCGGGCAAAGGATGCCGTGGTCCGCTATAGATTCGGTATATACCGTTTCACCGCTTCGTAAGGGAGAGGACCGCGCAAGCGACCTCGAACTCGTAACCAATCGAGAGACTGAAGTAATCTGGTCGCAATTGGAAGTAAGGGCGTGAGTGTAAGCTCGCTGGGTAACACTCCTGGCTATCTCGCCGTTAAGGCGTTGGCCTCTTACGGGTTTGTGGCGGAGCTTGACAGTGGACTGTTTTGTCCAAGTCTTCTGCGCTCACTCCAGGGCGACAGAACGACTAATCGTTAAAACTTCCTGACGTGACGGGCTCGCCCGCTGTAGTCGACAACTCTAGTAGTCTGTTCCATTTTACACAGTCGATTCTATCCGAACACGATGTAACTCTGTCAGCATAAACTACGTCAAACTATAGTCGAGCGAGCTAGGACATAAGCTTTACTCGTTTCTGTCCTTTCACTCATCTTCCTACAGTCGATAGGGAAAAAATAACGATATGATGAATCACAAACACGCAAGCGCCCACTGGCGATGGCGGTTGTATAACACGAGGACTGAATAAGCTAATCGGTTATAAGAACGAACAGATGACATCAGACGATCCGCTAAGAGTTCACCGTTGGCTATCACCACTATCTAAACGTCTAATCTATTTGAAATGGCTATTTCCAGCTCTGCCCAAAACAATAATTATAATCAAACTAAAATAAATCAAATAGCGTCCGCTGTTAGTAGCGTCATAAAATTAATTAACATCTCTGCTACGGAACGAAAGGGCCGAAAGGATAAATGTGGAATTGGACAGAGAGACGAGGGCTTAATGAACTGTACGGGAGCGGTGACATTATTATTAGGTATGTTTGTTAGACGGGTATTGGTGGACGACAAATTTGTCGTGGTTCATAAATAGAACCATAATAAATTAATAAGTGCTTTGGTTCGTTGTAGCGGACTTGGAAATACAGAATCAGAAAGCGCCTCATATCGTAGATTTTCACGACCCCAAACGGTGAGAAATGGTACTATTTTTGTCTCTATACTCGGACTTTTCAGACCTGGCTTGATTTTCCATTTTTGGGTATCTTTAAAACAACAAAAAAATAACCTTTTTACAAGCTTTTATTCATGAATACCTTGCAATGTTTGTTAGTTAGTTTGTTTAGGTCAAATCTTGACAGTGGAATTAGAACCACTTCCTCTTATCATATGAACTTGAAATTTTACATGTTGGTTCACTTCTGATGACAATGCATTTTTATGGTGAGCTTGACCTGATTCTATATTTAGGATCGGCTCCCTACGAGGATACACTTCCACGGTCAACAGCACAGACACACAAATTTTGTATATCCATTCAATTATGATAGCCCGTTCTAAATTTCACCATGATATGGCTGCTGCACCCAGGGTTGACTTCCAACGAGGGGACTCCTTAACGGTCAACAGCACAGAAACGAAATTTTGTATACGCATTCAAAATTTTGTACACGCGTTTATGGCAATTTCCAGGAGAAAGATAATAAAGATTACTAACATCAATAACACCCACAAAATGCTTCTTCATAATTACTTTAGGGGTCGATAAAAGGGTAGATATTCATGCAAAACGACAATGTAAATTACTCTCGAATAAAAAAATTGTTTGTTTGTTTGTTTATACTCTGTGAAATTTCACAATGGGCGGGTTTATTGCCACACTATGAAGTGTTTATAGTGTGTGTGTGTGTGTCTTGTTATTGTATTCGATCGACAGAATTAAAATGTAATTCCGTTAATTTTATCCCTACGGAAAATGGTAACCCAGTCGGGACCGGGATTAAATTAAATCCGGGACCTCACAAGACCACGATATTGACGGTTGATAATTGAATAGATTTTTGATTAAATGTGTAAAATAAAAATTATCACACCGTTAAGATTTAAAGAATAATCGATAATTTTTGTAAAAATAAATTAGGCGTATTTTTTTTTAATCAATTTTATCAGCCTATTCGTATAGTTCTGTGATCTACTACTCGTAACGCTGTGCTAAGCTTCATGGCTGTATTTTTGCATATTTTTGCATTCTAGAGTAATTTGCATATGAATTTTATGTAATCCCCTTTAGAGGCTTATATAAAACGGACTCTCAAATGGAATGCGGGGGGGGGGGGGGGGGGTCAGAGGGGAATTTTGTTGCCAGGGCTAAATTCTGTCGCCACTTTTATTTAACCTTTATCCTTCCAAACTGGTAGTCACGGGGCGAGGATGCCCGCTGGTACCTTTCCCGGTGCCACACCGTTAAGGCGTTGGCCTCTGACGGGCAGGTGGCGAACTACTTAGTGGATTGTTTTGTCCCAAGTTTTCTGCGCTCACCTCACGGGAGATCGATCAACGATATTAGATCACGATATAATATCGTTAAAACTTCCTGGGCTGACGGGGTCGCCCGTTGTAGTTGACAGCTCTAGTAACCTCTATTCTGAGGCCGGTTTTAAAGAAGCGTTTGCAAGCCGGAATGAGGGTATTAACATAAATGGAGTTCTCGCCAATAAACCTTCATTACTTCTTGCTGGTTAACTCCTCTGTGAGGTCGAGAAATACGACATCCCCATAGTTCACAAGAGAAGAACAGACTGACAGATTGTAATTTAACCCTACAAATTGGACATTACAAATTAGACATTAAAAACGCTAATAAAACATTTCATTGGTATTGTTATTTATTTGATTGTCGTCCCTCGAGGACGTTTGGTTGTCTGGGTCGTTAGCACATGCCCGATTGGGCAATTAGTTGCAACCTGCCCAAATACGGCGGCGTCGTGAAAGTGTATAACTAACGCCCCCGCGCTATTGTGAGCGTCCCACGAACTTCTAGGTCTTTTTCACACGACGGCACATTCAAAACTTGCCTGCGGCACTACCAGCTGTGGATACCTTCATGAGTGACTAGGACATGAGATAACAAAAATACTCGAATGCAATACAGTAAAATCAGACTTTTTAGCAGTACAATAAGGATTTTTTCAGAGCAGCGTTATCGGCTGCATCCTGTGTTTGATTTATATCAATGATCAACAACATAAAACAGTTCTTTTCGCCGATGGCACGTCGTTAACAGTCCTAACAAATAAATATATTTAAAAAAATAAAAAACACGACTGCCTTTACAAAGAGTGAACTACTGTATTTATATTTATTTTTATTACGGGTTTTTAATGAAATATTTGTGGGGTATATATTTATCTATATAGATATGTAGTGACTCATGATGATGAACCATGTAACATTAAAATCAACAAACATTTTCAATTCCAAGAGACGTTTGATGTAATTGAACAGGTAAAAATGTCGACTTGCCTGATGACAAATAGTTTTCAAAGAAATAATAATTTAATTTCTTTCATACGTTGCAATGTATCATTGTATAGAAACTGTGTCTATCAAAATTACAAAATATATTTTCTCACAAAAATACCCCACTTAACGGCGGAACTACTGATATATACGTACAATTAGCATAAGTATTTACTCTCTTTCACTGACAACGTTATCACTGGTAAGCCATCTCTCCTTAACTTCTGTTCGATAATTAAATGGTCTAAATATTAAACACTGTGTTTATTACCGCATGTGCTCTCCGAGGAAACATCACGACACAAAGTTGGAGCTCTGATCATAGAAGTCACGATATCAGAGAAGATCGCACAGATAAATAAATATATTTTTGAAATCTTCTAAATAAGACCTTTTATTTGATACTAAACACGATATGTTTATGTTAATTTATTGACATGTGGAGATTTAGACATTTAGACAACTATTTACTTGATATTTGGACAGTTAAAGTACTCTATGACACTCGGGATCACCTAAAGATTCTAACAATACTACATACTTCTAAATCGGTTCGAGCGTTTAGAATTTATGGTGGAATAAAGAAACGAAAAACATACATAGTGGAACCCTGAACACATTACACTCCTTTTTTGTTGAGCAGTCCGTAAAAAGACGCTATTCGTGCAATATAAAAAAAATAATAAATGAAATAAAAACGCTTTATTCGTACGGAAAGGCGAGCTTATTTATTTATTATTTATTTATTGAGATACTTATGATCAGGTATACAGTTCATTGATCATGTAACGTTTGCTTCTTATAATAATTATTATAGGGAGGTTTAACACATCTTACATGACCTTTCCTGCCAATAGCACATCTACATAACTAGGCGATAATTTGGCCCGTCTCTAGATGTGCATATTTTTATGCAATTTTAGGAGATGAAATGTTTTTTTTAACAATAAATTATGTGGACCCACCACTTGTATATACACATAAATATACCACTTTTATAAAATATATAGCTATGTAATAAATAAATACATTTAGGTTCAAATTTAATTAAGAATAATAGATAAGTGATACTAAATAAATTGTCGTGCGTTGCGAAGAAGTTCATCAGATTTTTACATATCCCTTGTTAAGTAGCCATCTATTAAGGTTTGCTTTAAATATTTTTTATGTTATTTTATGCCTGCAGGCAATATTTTAGAGATAACCTATATCATTTACATCGGACAATAGTCTAAATCTGAGCTTGCTTTTTAAAATATCAAAGAGGCAAAGATATTTCATTTTCCTAAACTAGAAGGAGTAAATAGGCGATTTAAAGACCAAGATCGCTATTTACTCCTATGCTTTGAGGATGAATGTACGACGGATGAAGAAACTTTAAAGCGTCTGTATTACGTATACGCTTATTCGTAGCTAAGTATACCATTATTACATGGGGCGATAACACGGATTTCGATCAGGCTTATATGATCCCAGAAAAGTGCATAAGAATAATCGCGGGGCATAAAAAGTCGAGACAGTCTTAGGAGATTTTCCCACAAAGAATGCGTTTTAAACCCGGATGTTACTGAAACTATTTATCATTGCCAATATTGATAATTGTTTGCATGTTTTGCTTTTATGTGTAAAATAACAGGGGAAAAATAATTTAAAAAATCTAAGTATTTCAGAAAGCCTGAAAAGTAGTGGCCTTTATAACGCCCGGTAGTAAAATCCACGTCTATTACAAGGTCCTAATTACTATTCAGTAAAATCCATGTTCTCTTTTTTTAATGAATAAGTATATTTATGGATACATTGTTTTTTATCAATGTTTTAAATAACATTACGAAATACATAAAAAAAACATAAATGAAATAATGTGTGTGATACGACATAAAATATATTTTTGGATGTAAGCAAACTTCACATTTTAGGCAAGAAAAATTTGCTTCTGTATTACACACCGTATACCGTAGTTGATCTGGTTGGTAAACAATGAGTTGATCCAATCTATCATATCTTGATGTTTCACGGTGGCTGGCAGGTTTCTGGCAAGGGCCCCTTTTCCATATTTTCTGTTGGTCTCTAATATTGCTCTAGTTATGGACCGCCGAAATGAAAGATGGTCACATTCTCCTCCATCAGCTTTGTATATCAGCCAGGCATTGTGTAGTCATATCCAAGCAATGGGAGAAAAGAGAAAAATACCACTTCTTGCCACGTATAGAAGTGCGATTCAGACCGATGTTTTGATGTCATCGGTCAACTCCTCCCATGTGCTCATTGTATTTCTTTATAATTGCTGGCTGGTCAATCTGCACGTACCTCTTCAACTGCTGAGAAAATCTTACTTCGACTCGACTTATTCGTTAGTTCAATTATGTCTACATTTGATATAACAGTTACTACACTGTTATCGTTTTATTTACAAGTTAAAATTCCTTCTGGTCGACTGGATTTATGTACGAAGGAACCTCTTTCAGTCTTTATAAACTCTTTGTTAGGTGGTAAAGGACATTTCGATGACCTATTTTCTAGTATAGTAGCTGTGGCTTTCAGGCCCCTGTTACCAAGCTCATGGTTTAGTAGGATCGAAGAGAAAAAGTTGTAAAAAAATAAGTGAAGTGGCACACCTGGATATCTGGATTGAAGGGCATCAGCGTATTGCAAAACTTCACTACCACCTACACCAAATTCATTATAAGCAGGTGGAATACTAGCAGACTTTCCTTGGCATGGTTCAAACTAATCTATATAGCCATATTTAGAAGCACGAACCCAGAATTTGTATCCTCAACGAATGGGTTTGCGTCTTATAAACTGTTTACAGGAATAACCACCGTAATAGGGTATCATTGCTTCATCAAAGCTACGTGTTTCTTCCATTGGTGAATATTTCATGAAGTTATGGCTCAACAGATCAAATATCCTGTTTAGTCTGAAAGTTAACATCAAAGCAGTGGATTTTACTACTGGCCTTTATAAAGGTCACTGATTTCTCAGATCGAATACAGACACATAAATAAAAGTAAAGTATAAAACTGTATTTGTGTGTGTTAGAGCAACAATTGATTCTAAGAAATAACTGAACAGAACCATAAATAACATGCAATAAGTTTTTAAAAACGTACGTCTTTGAAGTCATTGTTGACGAAAATTTTATCCATAAATTTTAAAGTGGAATACAAGTCCATAAACAATGATATTTTAAAACACAAGGAGCACACACCCGTTCTGTAATCATTCATTTGAAGACTGAACCCAAAATAATAAATGTAGTCGCGCAAAGAGTACTTTAAAAATGTAGGTAGGTAGACTTAATTTAATTGGGTGTTATAAAGGCCGGTAGTAATATTCGGGTTAAGGGGGGAGCCTGGTTAAAAAGGCAAAAAAACATGTTTTTCATGTTTTTTTTAAACTAAAGTTGAAATCTGATAATGAATCTTTTATATCAGTTTAATCATTTGAAAAATAAAAATATTTTTTCCGGTATTTTTTTTAATACTTGTTAAAAAAATATAGTTTAAAGGTATTGAATTGCAAATGTTTCTATCGCTGCAGAAATAACGGTATCTGTTTGCGCCGGTAATAGCGAGCGTAATTTGGCTTGAAACAAAAAAAAATTAACTAAGATACTAATTTTTCCATGTGTATTTTATAGATAGAATTAAAAAAATAACAAAAACCTATTGTTATAATTTTTCAAGAATTTAAAGAAATGAAATCGATTTTCGCCCCAAAATTTTGTGTTTAACTAGTAAAAAGAAATATATAAAAACATCTTCTTTAGATTTTTTTACTTCATATAGAAAAAAAATACTTAAATTTTTTTTTTGAACAACTTGATCCGTCAAATAGTTTTTTTTATTACCGGCGCAGAGCAGAAAAATATGGTTATGAGAAAAACACGTTTAAAGTTTTTTTTTAAGAACAGTAGTAACTTTGTTACACTTACAGCAACCTGCAACTATCAGCGATTCCAAAGGTAAACGATTCATGAATAGATTTCAACTTTAAGTTTGAAAAAAAATATGTTTATTTTGGCCGTCTAAATCAGGCTCCCCCTTTAACGACTGATGGTTTTCCATCTTTTCCTCGCGCCTTAACCACATCAGCATTCTGATATTAAGGAATCTCACAATATCTGCATCAAATATAGAGTATAAATTATATAAATTATAACTTTCTCTGATTATTCGCTTCCCCAGAAGATATCCTATTGAATGGTACCGATGATACTGCGGAGTATTTTGCGATTTATAACAACGTGATTGTGAATCGAGAATTTTGGCGGCACCACCACCGTGTGAAAGCGGCCTAAACCTGCAGAATGCCTGATTGTGCGTATTTCATTTCTTGGTACCTCTTACGAAATACCTAACGGAAATGACTTATCGACGATTGCACGTCTTGTTTTAGGGATGTCGATTCGAAGTGCTGAGGTCTGCGAGTTTATAGTGATTTTATATCTTAGGCTCTGATACATAGGCCAGTTCTTTCGATTTCGTGAGACAGTGGTTTACGTGCGGCAAGCGATTTAGGGATTATGTCCCATACGCGTGGCTGATACCATTGGCATAAGGGTTGGCAAAAACCCGGGTTTTATCAATAAATATCTGCCCACTGGGTTATTTCGGGTTTTTTCGGGGATTTTTGGGCTTTTTCGGGGAATTTCGGGTTTTTTCGGAGTTAATGAGAATTTTAAATTAATATATTTTAATTTTACATTTTATTTTATTTTATTACCGTTTTATTGCATTTTTTCTCCCAATCCAAATCTATTTACTACTAAATAAAGTTGTAACACTACCATGAAGGTCATTCCCCTGAAAATCATTATTGTCAGTTGTCAGGGAGATCCCCTTTATTATCACAACAGTTGTTTATCCTGAATTATCACAAATATGTTGAAATTCGCATGGATATCGAAGCTAATCCTGACCCGCAAATACAGTTCGATGTAGGGGCAGCTCGTGTGCTTGACAAGCCATCCATCTTCAGAAGCAATTGAAGGAAGTTTCCGTGGCGCTGGACAAACTACAGGCTGACGATACGACTATATCTGATGCAGTTGAAGTATGGCTTGATCTGATGGAAAGTCATGAACTTGAGCCCTACAGGACGGCCATAAGTGCGAGGTTCAATGATGCGATGCAACCTATTCACTTCTTGGCGAAAATGATGGATCCGCGATACTACGGCCGGCGCCTGAAACCAGATCAAGAAAAAATGGCCGAAGAAGGCTTTTCTTAACATTTGGAATGGTCTGGAGTAAATTACGGAACAGACTGGGTGTGGAAAAAGGCCAGAAACTAGTCTCAGTATACCGATATCTCCGTCACAAGAAGATGTGTGAGTGGAATTAGTGAATTGAAGTAACACTATTAATTAAGTAACATTATTAATTAAAGTGTATTAAACTGTTTAACTTAACTTCGCTTGTATTATATATATATATATATATATATATGTCACAAATACATACTTTTTTTTCTTTTTGGTAAAATATAATATAAATGCTATATCCATTCATTGATATAATTATTATAATCAAGTATTTTGTCAAAAACCCACATTCGTCGAAAACCCTCGGGTTTTTTCAGGTGGTTTTTACCCAATTTAACCCAGTGGGTTTTTTCGGGTTGGGGATAATCAACCCAACCCTGATTGGCATCCACATCATTTACACTCTTTTTAACATACAGTGCTACTTTTAGGATATATATCTATGGGACTGTTAAAATTTATAAGTTGGGCTTGGCGGAAGTATCTTGAGGTACTTCAACAATTGTACGGATTGAGAGAGCGCGATTCCGATAAGCAGCGCAACACCAGAGTTCCACGCCATACGTTAACAGCGCGTGCACTATTGGATATGAATAGAGGAAGTGACCCAAACATGGAATACTAAATGAGGAAATACAAACAAATAAAAAAAAATGTTTTTATAGAACTTTAAATTGAAATAATAAACCCGACCATTGTGAAATTTCACAATAAAGAGCAGAAACAAAAGTTACCAAAACACCAACAGTTTAGGAAAAAGTACTTTTAAAGTTGTGAACATAATATCGAATACTTTTCAGACGCACGAAAACAAAGCTTTTAATCAATAATCGGCAACTCGCTAATAACGTCGCTGATAAGCATATTTGAATTTCAAGCATTATTTCAAGCAAGTCATTATAATCATTCTTCGTTTTTGTGGTAACTGAAGTTTTCCTTTGACCCATTCATATGTCGGCTTCAATCGCCTTGAAGCACATACCAATTAGTTTTAAGATAGAAAGTTTATTTTTTTTACTTTCAAGTGCCATTTTTCAATTTAGCTTATATCTTTAATGCTCCTTAAAAATTATACGATTGCATGATTTTAATAATACTTTCTTGGCATTTTATTGCTATTTCATCACAGCGATTGTCCATATTAGGAACAACTTAACATAGGGTAACAAAAATATTAATAATCTTAATAAAGTGCGCTTAACACTACTATTCCTAAAAAAAACCAAGGCCCTACTTGACATGATCAAGAAGAACCTTAGAACCACTATCGGTCTCTTGCCCGGACACACGACCCTTAGAGCACATCTATTCAACCTTTGCTTGACCGAGAGCAAGGACTGCCGAATATGCGGCGAAGAACCCGAAGACAGCATACACATCGTTGGTCGCTGTCCAGGCCTCGCCGCAAAAAGAGACAGTTTACTGGGACGAGCCTTTCTCGAACCCAGCGATCTGCCCAACTTAAAGGTCAGTGATCTGTATGCTGGTAAGCAGTAACGGGCTACTAGTAGACCACTGACCCAACCACAAATTGGATAGGTACAAAATATCTTATAGATCCAGGTGACATCAAGGGTTGGATACAACCCGCCCCCCCCGCTCCGTTTACTACCACAACTACTACTAACACTACTGAACAACAACAAAATTGCACTTTTTATACAGGGTATATATAAAAACAACGCACCATGTGTCAAATATGGAGTTTTTTTTAAAGAAAGTATCCAAATGCGAAAACGCAGCTGTTGACATGTAAAACGCACTTCAGAAGCCTATATTGCTCGAACATGTAATATCATACAATTGGCCTTCCAAAAGAGAACGTTTACGTCATAAGTACGATGACAGTATTTATACCTACGTGTATCTCTGTTCTTCGTTAGTTGAACCATACCATTGATTATATCCCTCAAATGAAAAACAACAACATTCATTTGCTCCTCCCTTGTTTTACTGTTTTAATTAAAATTAACCAGTAAATAACTTGAAAAATACTGTAAACCAGTGCTAAAATACAAATTAACAACTAAATAAAGTGAAATATAACGAAAACGAGTGCTAAAATGTCTGATGTAGTAAAATGCATAAAATGCTCCAGTGCAATAAAAAAGACGAAAAAAATTCTAAAATAAAGTGCAACAGCTGTTCTCGAGAGATCTGTGTCAAGTGCAGTGAGTTATCTGCCACTGAAATGAGAGTGTTGGGCCTGCAATCGTCCAAAATCAAGTACTACTGTGCCGATTGTGAGGGGGGTCTGCTATCAGTGCCAGTGCTCAGAAACAGAATCAGTGCACTCGAAAATGAGCTGGCTAACATCAAAACACAGTGCACCATGGGACTAAATATGGATGCAGTGCTGCAAGAAATGGATGAGAGGCAACATCGCAGTAAGAATGTCATAATATTTGGGATTAATGAGTCTGCATCGAACAGCACTGAGGATCGCAAGAAACATGATAAATTGCAAGTTCAAAAAGCGCTCGAGAAAATTCCAGATGTCAACATGGAGAGATCCATTGTTGTGCGCCTCGGGAAGCCAGTTGACAACAGTCCGCCCGCGCCCGGTCAAGGTTATCTTGCAAAATAAGCACCAGGCGTTAAATGTTCTGAAGAATATTTTTTTTTGCCTCAGAACATCTCAGCCTCCTCCGACAAGACCCCATACCAGCGCGACCAGTTGAGGAAGCTGCGAGAAGAGCTCGCCGAACGAACAGACAGCGGCGAAAAGGACCTCACTATAAAGTATATAAAAAGTGTTCCCCGCATAGTTAAAGCTGAAAAAAACTAGCGACCGACGCCATCACGGAACTAACTTTTATGTACACGAACCTGGCTTCCTTAACGGCTAAATTTGATTTGCTTATGATTGAGGTTAATAAATTGAAACCATTATGTATATTAATTTCTGAAACTCATTTAAAACCTGGAATTGCTGATAGCATTATAAACATCCCACATTATTCGTTGTTCAGAAAAGACCGACCCGGCAGAAACGGAGGAGGTATAGCCGTCTACGTCGCACACTCCCACAAAGGATCACCACTACTAGCACAAGTAAACTTCACCTATACTATTGATAATATTGAAGCTCTATGGTTGGATATCCAAATATACAATTTGAAATTCTTACTTGCCTGCGTTTACCGCCCGACCACATATACCTTTGAGGAGACGGATGAGATACTATTCGATACAATACAGCAGGCCTCGGAAAAGCACACCACGTTAATAATGGGTGACTTTAACCTGCCCGGCATCACTTGGCCATTACAACGATTGGACGGGTGCAACATTTTACACGAAAAATTCGTCGACATGTACTCGAACAGTAACCTAAATCAACTTGTAACTGGAATAACTAGAAAACGCAACAATCAGGAATCACTACTTGATCTAGTCCTCTGCAATGATGAGTGCTTCGTCACAGAGGTAGAGATACTTCCCAATATCGGTAAGAGTGACCACTTTGTGTTGTTGGCCAAAACCCAGCTCAGCGTAGAGTCTCATGGGAGGAAGCCGCAGGCAAGGAAACGAGACTACTTCAGAGCAGACTACACCGCCGTTGAACACGCACTCAACCAGTACGTGAGTGCAAACCAACATAATAATGTTGAAGATTTGTGGCAAGATTTTAAATATAGAATAGACTATGCTGTGAAACTACACATACCTTTCAAGCAACACAGACCTGGCTTTAAAAATAAACCCTGGATAAACAAGGATATTCTGGCTTTAATTAATGAAAAGAAAAAAGTGTGGAAAATTTATCAATTAAACAAAAATAAAAATAACTACGCAATATATAGAAATGTTAACAATAACATTGTAAATATGACAAGACAGGCAAGATGTAACTACGAGTCGGGTATTATAGACTCTGGGCCCAAATCTTTCTACAGCTACATACGCAAACAAATATCTACAAAGGTTGGAGTCCCACTAGCACTAAAGCATAATGGCAATCTTGTAACAGGCAGCAAAGCTGTGGCTGATGTCTTTGTCGACCAATTTGAGAATACCTATGTCCGAGAACCAGATGGACCTCTCCCAACTGTAAGTGTACCTAGAGTTGAGAACTCCCTGACAGATATAGTATTCACGCCAGCATCTGTAGCGGAAGCTTTAAATACGTTTAAAGATGAAACTGCAATGGGGTTTGATGAAATTCCAGCTGTTCTTTTGAAGAAATGCTCCCCGTCTATCAGCAGTCTCTTAGCACGAATAATGAACAAATCTTTCGAAGACGGACAGCTGCCGAGCGACTGGAAACAAGCCATAGTTACACCAGTGTACAAAAAGGGCAGCAAGTTCTCAGCTATTAACTACCGACCGATAAGCCTAACCAGCATTGTTTGCAAGACTATGGAGAAAATTATTGCTAACTCTCTAAAGAACTTCCTCAAAAACGAGCAAATAATTTTGGATGAACAACACGGTTTTGTGCCTGGGAGGTCCGCCGTTACTAATCTACTCACCTGTGTTAATCATTGGACCACAGAATGGGATCAACGACAGCCTACCGATGTTGTCTACCTAGACTACGAAAAAGCCTTCGACCGGGTGCCCATAAGAAGACTCTTGCTGAAGTTGGGACATTTTGGAATAAGAGGAAAACTCCACACCTGGCTCTCTGACTTCCTTATCAATAGAAAACTTAGAGTGAGAGTAGGTGATGACCTTTCCGAAAATAGACCTGTCCACAGCGGAGTCCCCCAAGGGTCGGTCATCGGCCCGATTGTCTTCGGTATCTACCTAACGGACTTTCGAACAATCCTACAGATGATGTACTCCCTGTTTGCCGACGACGCTAAAATTATTGGGAACCCACTCACGCAGCACCCTGACCTACAGGATGATCTTGACCGCATTACCGCATGGACGCAAGACTGGTTAATGTCACTCAACGTGGATAAGTGCACCGTCCTTCATATAGGAAAAGAAAACCCAAGGAAAACATACACTATTCAGGGAAATGCTTTAATCAGTGTAAAGACACACAGGGATTTGGGTGTCATAATCGCAGAAGATTTAAAATGGGAGGCACACATCATAACTATGGTGAAGAGAGCGAACTCATTGCTGTATACAATAAATAAAGCTTTCTCACATATAACCCCTGAGCTTTTCCTAAAGATTTATAAAACATATGTCCGACCTATGCTGGAGTATGCATACCAGATCTGGAATCCCTACTTCAAGAAGGATATTGACCTGCTGGAACGAGTACAACGTATAGCTACAAAAATGCCAAATGCGCTGAGAAATAAAAGCTACGAAACCCGGCTGGATGAGCTTGGCCTGAGCACTCTACAAGAGCGAAGGGAACGGGGAGATCTCATTGAGACTTTTAAGATTCTGAACGCCTTCTACAGCGTTCCCAGGCTGCAAGATATGTTCTCCCTTGCTAATACTACAAACCTGAGAGGACACTCTAAAAAGCTGTACCACAATAAGTTCAAGCAGAACCCTCGCCGGCACTTTCTCACCAATAGAGTGGTAGAATCTTGGAACAATCTACCCAGTGAAGTTGTAAATGCTGTCTCCATAAATGCTTTCAAGAACAAACTGGACGATCATATAAAACATAAAACAAAAACAATAACAAAAACTGTTACTAAAAAATAAGTGTTGTGATATAGGCGCATCAGCTAAAGCTGCTAGCCTATTATTATTATTAATAATAATAATAATAATATATATGGTATCAGATTTGCTCAACGCTATAGTACGTTTTGGCAACCCTTCTGCGAAGGCGACATGCAGTTGGCGCTGATAACATTGTACGGCGAAACTAATAGCAATTTATTTGACCATTTATAATACCATTGATATAGTTTTTTAACGGTAAGATATCGCTATAGCGATAAGTCCGCCATTTGTGCTTAAATTGTCTTTTTTTATAAAACCAGTGTAATATTCATTAAGTAATGTTTTTATAGCACAATTGTTAGTTTATATAGACTAGTTGATTATAAAACCCCAATAATTTTGCTAATGATAACAATAATAACATTTAATTAGTAGTGCCATCTATCGCATGTATACAGGTGAGTTTTAATTAACCGCTATCCTTTAAGGGGGTGAATCAGTACGAGCAAGTAAGCAACTTTTGACATTTTAGGAAAAGCAAAAAAAAAAAAAAAAAAAATATATATTTTGTTTTTTTTTTTAAATTTAAAAATTTGAAAAACTTGACTACAAGTTTGACAAGCGTTTGAGCTTGCTGCGCCATCTAGCTGTAGGTAAAATATCGCTTATTACTAGTATTAGCGATATTTTACCTACCGCTAGATAGCGTATTGTGCTCGGCGCTTTTAATACTATTTTTAAAAAAATTGAAGTTTTCATATTTTAAAAACAGTTGCTTACTTGCCCGTACTGATTCACACCCTTCAAGGATGTCGGTTAATTAAAACTCACCATGTAATAGCCTGATTACCTCTCAGAAAAAATACGGAGAGATAGAATGCTATCTATTATTATATTCATCGATTAACCTGGTTATCTCGCGGTAAGGCGTTGGTCTCGGTGAGTGGCGTAACTAGACAGTGGATTGTTTTTCGTCCCAAGTCTTCTACGCTTACCTCACGGGAGACAGAACGATCTAATATCGTCAAAACTTCCTGAGGTGACAGGTTCGCTCAGCTGTCAGCTCAGGTTTGTAGTTGACAACTCTAGTTGCTAAATCGTAGTACGGAGTTGAGCAATGTAATACGCTATATAAATGTCCGGGTCACTTATTCTACTGTTCTGTTGATATTCACGCACCCGATGAATGAACGCATTTCGCGCCTCGCCGGTGCTTTATGCATTCCTCAACTATTATTGTACGTTCTGGACTTTCACTTCATTTCTGGGAGTGAGTCTGACTGAATAAATCGTCGGCATGCGGCTGAAAATAGCCAAGGATACTTATGCACGTCTTTTATTTGCTTTTATCATCGTCACGGCTCGGAATGCATGCAGATATACGACGACTGTATCAAATATTAGAGGTACCCATATGTATTTAATTATTTTGAAATATAAAACAAACTTTGTAGTAATATGATTTTTTATGTCTACATCTATAATATCTTATCATTTATTTCTTAATATATAATCTCAATCAGAAACCAGGACCGTTTCCCACTTTCCTGCAAATTTTCCCCTTATAGGTTCGCAAAGCAAAATTTGACTTTAGGTGCCTCCTTACATCTTCTACAGAAATCAATGATTTATTTTTTAAATAATGCTCCAGAGATCTGATTAAATGATAGTTAGATAGAGCGATATCTATTTGAGTACGGCGGGTGCGATAAAACTTTTCATTGCAATTCTTTGAATTTTTCCTCTGAGGTTCACTGTACTCGTATTGATGCGGTACACATATTGACACGGACTCATATTCCTTTCCCATGTTATTTACCTTTCCAATCTCGTGTAGGTGCCTTTGCATAGTTGTCCATATGCACCCAAGGCTCTCGATAATTATTGTATACTTAATCTCGGATCAAATTCCACTAGAGATTTTAAGGTGTTGTTATCAAATTTAACTGGTGGTCCACTTCGAGGCCTCAGAGAGGTCATAATTTTTTTTATTTTTATTTTATTTATTTAGGTACATAGGATTAGGTATACAGTTCATTCATAGGTCATGTAATCTTATAATAATTATATAAATTATTTAATAATTAATATAGGGAGGTTTAACACATCTTACATGACCTTTACTGCCAATAGCACATCTAACTCTAGGCGATAATTTGGCCCGTCTCTAGATGTGCATATTTTATGCAATTTTAAGAAATGAAGTGTTTTTTTAAAATAAATTATTTGGACCCACCACCTGTATATACACATAAATATACCAATTTTATAAAAAATATAGCTATGTAATAAATATATACATTTATACATAGTTGTAATTTAATAAAATTTAATTAAGGAAAATAGATAAGTGATACTAAATAAATTGTCGTGCGTTGCAAAGAAGTTGATCAGATTTTACATATCCCTTGTTAAGTAGCCATCTATTAAGGTTTGCTTTAAATATTTTTATGTTAGGATAATTTTTCATGTCTTCACTAAGGGAATTATATAATTTTGGGGCTATGTAGAATATATGTCTCTGGGCAAATGTTGTCCTGACTGACGGAATTATATAATTGATACTAGCGGACATTCTTGTGTTCAGATTGTTTTGAGTTCGGGCGTGGTCATCTCTAGATTTGTAGAATGCAAGAAGCGCTTGCTTAATGAATAACTGTTTAGCTGATAGCACATGGGATTGGGAAAATAACAAGGCAGATGGTAATTACCAGTAGCAAACCTCTTGAACCAACGTTGACGCTTGTGACAATATCGCAAATCTTCTTTGTTATTACCGTTTTATTAAATCTTGCATGAAAATGAAAAAGAATGCAATGACGATTATGATCTCGGGAGGTATGAACGCCATTTCATTACAGGCCTGTAAAAATACCCTTTTTTTTAGAACACAGGCTGGTTTACTGAATAGGCAAAACACTACTTTCCAAATTATTGATCGCTTATGGGTACCCATAATACTTGACGGCAGTGACACGCTTTTAATCAGGTGGCAAAGTTTACGTTTCATTACTGTTAAACACTTGATGATTGTAACAGTAACTACAATGTATCGGAAGTGAGTCATCTGTTGTTTTATCTATCTAACACTAAATTCGTCGATAATATACTTTGATGTGATGCACAGTATTCTGTTTCATTCATGGGGATTACTTTCCTACTCTCCCATTCAAAACATTTATCGACAAACGCAACCTAAATGTTATCTCAAAGACAATAAATCGAAGCACGTTTTAAATGACAAAAAAACCTTTCACAGTGTCCACATTTTTCATTATTTCATTCCTATATTTTCCGGTTTGCTGAATTTTGCTGAAAAACCATAGAAATCAGAAAGGTTTTTAACTCTTTAGAGAACTCAACTGGCTGACTTAGAATTTGGCACAGGGATATGTTAATTTAAAAATCGTGAGCTAACAATCATAAAGCCGTTGTGGCTCGTTTTTTCGACTTTCTCCGCCCGTTAGTCGTAAGATATATAAAATTACTAAATAAAACTTTAATCACACAAAACTTGAGACTTGTATCTAACTATTCGGTTAACATTTATATTTCAAGCTTGTAAATTTACCTTTCCTTTTAATTGTGACATGTCTTGTGTTGGAGATTTCTAAAAATGTAATTTTGTGATTTTCATTCCTGTTTTTCATTTTAAACGTGAATCATTCGTCCCTATGACTTTTTAGAATTTTCGCTGTGGCCTAAATCAACAAAAGATTGGTCAGAGACTTCAATTAGCACGTAATGATGAAGCCCTGTCTCTTTAAAACATGTCCCTGGTATTGGGTAATGCGATACTCTGGAAACAATAACAATAATCGTAATATAATTTAAAAGAGAATATCAGTCATCTTTATTCCTTCCGTAAATATTCCTCCTAACTCCGTTTTTATATAGACGACAACCCCGTCGTTTTGGAGTCTAAAGCATTTGGTATTGTAACTATTGAACCCATTTATTGTTTCTGGCAAATACAAATTACTGATACCTTTATGTCCGATATTCGGTAACGTACGAAACACTAACCGAATATAACATGGATGCTTTACGACTACTACTTGACGCAGTAAAACAAAATACATGACGACAAATTCGTACCACTTGAGGTATATTGGCATAAGCCAAGTGCAGTAAATGTTGCATGTGCCTATATCTGAAGGTTCGTGGGCGTTGCACGAGAGATGGATACCGCATGAGTTAACAAACACATTACACTCCTTTTTGGTTGGGCAGTCGTGTAAAAAGCGGTATTTGCGCGTCACCTTCAAATCGTCGTATGGATACTTGCGTAGTTTGGTGCATTTCCTATCAGTACGTTTTTAGAAATCAATTGGGAAAGACGTTGGCACGACTGTATGGCTGCTTTTACGAGGCTTCATTTTCGTGTGCTGATTTATTATAACTTTAAACGCCAGCTTACTCCCAAGCGATGCTTAAAGGAAATCAGATCTGCTTAGAGAAGAAGCACCGAGCCGTAGCAAAGTCTACAGATGGTAAAGCCAATTTAGACAAGGTGTTTTTAACTTGCAGGATGATCCAAGAACGGTTTTGAACATTAACGGAGATAGATGGTCAAACCTTAGTGTCTCCGACGACTTGGTGCTGCTCTTCGATAACATTGAAGACAAGATGTTCATTATAGAAGAACTATAGAAGCAATCCTTGTCATTTAATTTTTGTGACATGTATGGAGTAATGCTGACGCCACGCATTATATTGTTAAGCAGTCAGACCATTTGTTTCGTGTTATTTATTACACTCACTGTCTACTGATGAATTTTCAGCTTTTCCAAAACGCTTTGGAGTACTAATTAAAATTACACCTTTCCTAGTACGCTAGCGATAGGTGTCCCGGAATCTGGCCTACTGACTATACCCCGCAATTCTATGGTCAAAATACTGTCTGAACTGAAAGTATCAGCTTTTACAAAACTCTTACACTTTTTTGTCGCTGGCTCCCCAACTATAACCTCTATGGTTGCATTTTTTACTTTCAAAACACCAATTTGCTAATGGCATACAACCACGAAGCGTGAAAACGCAAACGGAAGCGGGTTCCGGCGCATGGTCTGATTTTTATTATCATTTGTGGACAAGCGTCGAGCGATTTCGACTGCCGCTCAGTTGGCATAATTAGCAACGCATATTGTTTCTACAAATGAATGGGTGGCAATTTTAAATGCGAAACGGACGAGATTTGACAGCGGTCAAAAAACGATACTGTTCAGTAAAATAGTAACCCACTACCACGGTTCCCGATCTCACTACACTTTCATTTCGCTTTTAGAAAGTTCTTCGCAGGAGTTTACGCTCGTTAGTGGAAGATAAACTATAATCTTTAGTTTACAGTGCACTTACATTGTTAGCTAGGAAGATTTGTCCTTTTATATGAGGTTTATTGAGATTTGACCTTTTATTATAAGTAATATTTTTTCATGAGAATGCAACAATGTCGATGTATTATAACGACCGCAGTAATCTTATCGATTCGCAATGTTTACAAAGGTTTATCTATTGGCAGTAAAAGTTCTATCGATCATATCTAACTAATTGGGGAAAGGCAACAAAGCAATAATATCGAACCGAACAGCTCGTTATCGGAGAAAACATGAAATATTCAACCACTCTATCGCGACTGATTAGAGATTATAATCCAACCATTGCAAGATAAACTTGATAGGTATTCGCTTATATTAGCTTTGGCTTTTCTTATTTGCATTTAAATTTTCTGTTCAAGCAATGATTCTGTCCATTTTCACGGAGTGACAGTGACGACGATCCGCCAAAACATTTTTTCCACTTTTTAGCATTTCTTCACTGAATTCCCTCGTAGGGCGACCCGAGCAAGGCTCATCGTTAGTTGGAGTTCTTCCACGCCTAAACTCATCACACCAACATGCAACCTTAGAATATAGGGGAGCATCAACCCCTAATGTCTCGCAAGTCTTGAAATACTCGCTCCGCACAAAAATGTTCAAGCAAAGGTATTTAATAACCGCGCAAAATTCCGTTTTTTTCCATTTTTATTAAACGTTTTGGTAGGATGCAAACAAATGACTCTTATTTTTTGAAAACAAAAGAAAAGCAGTTTTTGTTTTTTAGGACACTTGGAGGTGTCAACTACAATGGGCGAACCCGAGATCTCAGGAAGTTTTATCGATATTTGATCGTTTTGTTTCCCGTGAGGTGAGCGTAGAAGACTTGGGACGAAACAGTCCACTGTCTAGTTACGCCACTCGCCCGTAAGAGATCAAAGTCTAACCGCAAGAAGCCGGGCGGACCGACACTTGCGTCCTTACTTCCAGTTACGGCCAGATTTCTCCGTCCTTCCGACTGGTTACGGGTTCGAGGTCGCTTACGCGGTCCTCAACGTTACGTAGCGGTGATTCGGTCTCTAATTAATCTATCGCAGACCACGTCATCCTTTGTCCGGCGGTCCACCCGGTATCGGGTAGCCGATTGGTCGTTTCAAGAGCTGTTGCCGTAAGGTTAACAACCACCCCCGCTTTATAGGAATCAAAGCCGTTTCCAGACCCCCCGGTAATCAGTCGGAATGCACAGTGGATTGGCTGACGCCACACGGGCGTAAACCGTCCAGGAGCGCCCGAAGGGCGATTTCCAGGGGAACTGGCCTGCAGGCAGAGTCCTACCCGGGCTCGCACTTCTGCGTGGAGGCTACCGAATGGGTGTTGACCTGTGAGTTGGGCCGACCCTAACACATGGATCATAGTGACCCAACTGCACTGGGCCGATTAGCTCCCTTTTTTCTAGGTCAATAATAAATGTATTAGACATGCCTGCCTGTATTAATTTTTATATGGTTCCAAAGAGTTTGTAACTCATATATATTTGAATTTACTTAATCAGGCCTTTCATTTGACATTAAACACGATATATTTATAATAATTTATTGACATTTGGACATTTAGACAACTACCCTCATAATATTTGGGCAGTTAATGTACCCTAGTAACAAACACTTCTAAATCGGTTCAAGTGCTTAGAAGTTATGGTGGATTTAAGAAATGGAAAACATACATAGATGAACCCTGAACGCATGACATTTCTTTTTTGTTGGGCAGTCGTGTAAAAAGAAATACGATTTAATTTTTTTAAACTGTTGAATAGTGTAAATCTGTGCTGTAATGCACCGTGTGCCTAATAATATATATGGTCAGGTACTGTACGTAATTATTATGTCACTTTATCTTGACCTCTGGTGCATCGTCTCGAGGATGCACGCTAATAGTTATACTTTCTGTATAATAAAACATTACATTACGCCGCAATGGGCGTTGCTAAATATCGATTACAGTAAGTCATTTTTACCGTTCACCGTGACAAGGATATCGGATCTTCAAGTGCTTTGACGGTTGAATTTTCAGCCAAAATACTTAAACTTGAAATATAAATAAATATGTCCTAGAATTCTGAGAACATGAACCGTCACTTTTCGACATCATCTGGTTTTGAATTAAATATGTTATAATCTGAAAATCGAATCAAAATCAAAATCAAAATGTTCTTTATTCATATAGACACAATTAAATATTATTTTTAATTTATGTTCTTATGATGCGTCCAAGCCTTACTCCCAAGCCGTTTTGTTATTTACATAATCAGATATTGTATAGTATGCTTTTTTATACAATTTTGCTTTGATGGTAGCTTTAAACTTATTTACAGATAGTTCTCTAATAGTATGAGGAAGTTTGTTATAGAAGCGTATACATTGTCCCAAAAAAGAATTGCTTATTTTGTGAAGACGAGTAGCACAACAAGGTTATGTTTATGTCTAGTATTAACATTATGAGTGTCGCTTTTTTTTAAACTTGTCAATATTCTTGTGGACATACAACAGATTTTCGTATATGTATTGTGATGCAACAGTAAGAATATTTATATATTTGAATTTTTCTCTAAGGTAAACCCGAGGACCAAGTTTTTATATAGCTCTTACAGCACTGTTCTGTAGTATAAATATGTTATTGATGTCCGCACAGCTTCCCCAGAGAAGAATCCCATAGGACATGAAAGTAACTAAAGTATACTATTCTTGCTGTATCTACATCAGTCAGCCGCCTTATTGTTTTAACTGCGTATGCCTGCATTTAGCCAATAACTAGAAAAGCGAAGCATTTTATATCGCTTCGTCATGACGACATTTGGAAAACTATGTGATACCGTTTATCAACAATTTTTTTTCTCTGGTCTTACAAGTTTTTAGATCATCATTCCCAAAATACTGCCCGAAACGAACATTATATGTAAATATGTCTTAATCGGATAAGTTCGTCATGTGGCGATGATTGTCTTGAAAGACCGCTAGATCTTCGAAACAGTAGCAAACGATACCAAACCAAACCGGTCGAACGACGTCTGATATTGGCATTGTCTTTCGTCGAATGGATTGACATTGTTACATTAATTATTCACATTCCCTACTTTTCTAAGTCGAATTCACGATAACATTATTTATATATTGATGCTGTTTATCCTTCGTGAATAGCCGGACTTAATTTTTATAGTAAAAATATACAACCATAGAGATGCTTTTGGTTAAGCTATCAAATTACGTTCATTGGTGATATTTGAATTTAATAATGCATTATTTTGTGACCATGACTGATATTTATTTTTCTTTTTTTTTGCAGGTAAGTGTATAATATAATCTACAAGTCCTCAAATAATTTGAAAATATACAATATGTAAGTATAGATGTAACTTAGATTTAATCATTTATTCATGGCTAGGGGCATCAAGCATGCTTGCCAAGCATCGCGTCGCGGGCTGAGAGGGGATCGTAAACAGCAGGAATTATGCAAATATTTTTTTTAAATATTTACCAAAAATGCGTAATTTTGTAGTTTATACCAGGGAGTCACGTTAATTAGACGTAATTGATTGATAATTGACTTGACTCCCTGGTATATAACACAAAATTAGGCATTATTGATAAATATTTGAAAAAATATTTGCATATTTCCTGCGGTTTAACGATCTCCTCCCAGCCCGCGACGCGATGCGCATGCTTGATCGTCTAGAGAGCCCTTAACAAAGTTTATTTTACTTTAATTTTATTTCCTATCGTAAGTAGGCTGCCGACTGTTCTAAGGGAGACAACTATATATTATTTCAATATTACTGTAGTTGGTGTTTAGAAATAATAATAGCCTAAGCAAATTAGCCTAAAAATCGCCGATCAGACCAAATAATTCGTGTAGTTTTGAAAGTTGGTACAGTTATTCCTTGAGATGTCCTGATAAACATACTAAAAGTCCCCGAGGGTGGGGGGTGAGCTCGCGGGAGGGGGGGTGGGGGGAGGTCCCTTTTTTTCAGTTTTTTGCTTGTATCTCGAAAACTATTAACAATATCTTTACAATTACTTCTACATTAATTAACTACATTAAATTTCCTGCAAATGATGTAATATGCATTTTTACTGTAGGATTACTAATTTAGGAGCTACAAGGTTTCAAAATTGATAAAAAAAATTAGTTACGTCTTTTATTTAAAAAAAAAAGAACAAAATAAAACGTTACATAGGTATGCCGACTTAAACAAAGTTGTCAATCAAATTGTCTTCCACCACCAACATCGACGGGGGTTCCATTGCTACATGCTCCTAAGCAGCCGTTACAGAGAAGACTGCAGTTAATGCCCACTTTTCGGCAACTGCATTTTCCAGAGCAACCACTCTTGCATCGGCAGAAAATAGAACTCAACAAGGTATCAGGAGCAGGAGGGTCCAAGGTCGTGATTAGCTCTAGGTTTCCATCGACACCTCGCTTCCAACTCCACATTTCAGGTGCCAGTTGGTTCCCAAGCCACTCCTGTACTTGATGGTATACTCTAAACGAGTGATATTTCGTTGACCCTTTTGTAGGAGGGAGGTAAGAAGAGCAGGTTTGGGCTTGCTACAAGATGTCAAAAAAACTTTGTATCGGTGGCTGTTCAGATCAGTCTGGGTAGAGAGCGCACGGTATACTGGCAGAAACATTTTTTCTCCCGATTCTGCGATGGCGTCCTGAGTTTATGTTGGGTCATAAAAAACAGTTGCGATATCTTTTATTAATGTATTTTGTTCAAAAAGCTTGATAAGTGATGCTTTGACCTTCATGAAAATGGCTGGGGTTGTATCACAACCACTGAAAATATGGAGAAAAAGAATGGAACAGCAAAATGAATGTTTTTGAAGTTCTTGGGAACAATATATACTGGTTTCCACTTTCCCCTTCCCGACTTGATAAAAAATATTTCCTTTGCTGGAAGAGTCAAAACCATTAGAAGGATTACAAGATCCACATCTTCTTCAACAACAGCAACTACAACATTGTCTGCAGCTTTGTCAATTGCAGTGCGTATAATTGTACAGTCAGCATCACTTGCAGCTATTGGTGTCTCAATTTTCTCAGCCTGCATTTTTTCTGAGAGACGTTGAATAAGTTGGCACTTGTTTTTTTCATTTGACAGAAAATGCTCTTGTTGAACAGTAACCTTCATAGTCAGATTAAAATTCATACCAACAAACGATTTCGCCATTCTTCTTCTTCTTTGTTCCGATTTTTTCGTACTGTTACTTACATCATCGTAGCCATCAAACACGACGGTAGAATGTGGTCCGTAATGACATTTTACATAGTTAATATACTGATCACATATCTCTGAATAAGTGGAGCCCAGTTGCCACTTGGTACGGTGCAGAAGAGACCCGCCCTCTATAACCGTGACACTAGTTTTTAAATTTACATTTGTGGCGGTTTTGTATAAGATGTAGAGATTTAACCGTGTCCACAGTTGGCTTTTCCCACGCAATTTGCTCCATCAACTCGTCTATAGACATCTGAGAATCCTTATTCTGTTCCATATAATACTGTATTTGTTCCATGGCATTAGATACATATTCTTCTTTCCGACGACCGCTACTTTTCGCTGTAGTAGATTCATGTGCCAATAAAAAAACGCTTATAACAGCGTTGTATACACCTTCAGCAGCATCAATATCACCGGCATTTGTTACTCTCCGAAAAACATTATTGCCCCACTCATTCCGCTTTTTAGCAGGGTCTAAAACTGTAGCAGAAAACTAAACTGCGAACAGGGTATATTTTTTCTTTTCTTTGGCATAGTATTCGTCATGTATTGCTTCAGTGCAGAAGAGGCATTGTGAATGAAATTCGAATAACTGCTGTGATGAGCGCAAGCTAGATCTTGAAGCAGAAGACGTTCCTGGCCCTGCTTCCCTGAGATCGGCGATTATTCAACTGCTTCGTGTATATCGTTTTTTACAAGCGCCATGAACAATAAGACTTTCAATATCAGCCAGCAGGATGTGTTTCCCGTCTTTTCTAATTTTACTAGCTCTTAACAAGCCTTGAATTCCTTTTTGTAATACTTCACAGCGGTCACTAGTCACGTCGTTATCACAAATTGTACAATTATCAGTCATGATGGAAATCTGCGAAACACGAACTAAATAGCACGAACAGAAGCAGCGTGAACACAACACACCGTATAAGCGTTGTGAGCGTACTGGCACTGATCATAAGTATGGCGGGCGAGACGACACCGGACGACGCGACGCGGGCGTTGATAGGCGGATTTCTCTTGCGTTTGACCCATTGTAGCTCCTAAAGTATTCATCCCACAGTAAAATGCGTGACATATAATTCGTAGAAAATTTAATGTAGTTAATTATTGTAAAATTAATTTTTAAGATATTATTAATGGTTTTTGAGGTACGAGCAAAAAACTAAAAAAAGGGACCTTTCCCCCCCTCCCCCCCCCCGCGAGCTCACCCCCACCATCGGGGACTTTTAGTATGTTTATCAGGATATCTCAAGGAATAAATGTACCAATTTTCAAAACTACACGAATTTTTTGGTCTGATTTAATTAATTTGCTCAGGCTAACAGAAGTATCGTAGAAAATTTGTCAAGAATAAAATAGAAATATGTTTTTTTCAGTAAGCGGATGTAAAATAATCTATTTTATGACTTTTAGTAAAAATATTCTTGAATTATATTACGAATAGATATTTAAATAGAAAGAAGAGGTTGTCATATAATAATAATAATAGTGACAGTTGTCGTACAAAATAATAGGCACGCAGCGCACGCGGCAGTCGCACTCGTATTGTCCCCGTGACCGCGACAATTGAAACTTTGGTGAAACGTCGGAAAAAATCTTTTCTTTCTGAAAGTTTTAGAATCTCTAGATATTTTTGATATATTTTGGTGTAACCCTTTATTGGAATAAGTTATTCTCAATATTTCTCAAATCCCCAAGAGTTGTTTTCTGTTTCTTCGCCAGTGCGAAAAACGGTAATTACAATAGGTACCTAATATCTGATACCTAATATATTGATCTGTTCCCCATACTCTGTATCCCATGCTCTATACCCCATACCCCAATATATTCCTCTGTGCTCACCCCCATGTCACGATGACCACGAGGTCACATTATTGACTTTTCTACCATTGACCCCGAACGCTTTTGAGGCGGGACGCTTTCCACCGCACTGGCAACGCGTCCCGAGGCCCAGACGCTCGTTACACGCTGGAAATCTATCTCGGGACCGGTCCGAGGATGAGGAGTTGGTCATTATTGATATCATCTGAAAATACTGCTAAAACTTTACTCTAGAAAATGGACATGGGTCTCAAAATTAACAGAAGTTAAACTCGTAATGCTTGTTAACAATCATGTCGAAAGTTTTGCAAAACCGACTAAGATATTATTATAGTAAAATAACAACAGTAGGACATCTCAAGCACATTTTCGAAAAATGTACCTACGCTTCGCCGAACCACCAAGATTGCCACAACAAATACACAATTAACAAGTTGTGGTCACATCAAATCAGAAATGCAATTCCTTGTAATAATAATGAACGTTTATGTATTTTTGGTTTATAGATCAAAAGACGGTTCCCATAATTTTACTGTAACAGAATATATGAGTTAGTGCTGACTTTGTGTGACAGCATTCATTCTTTGTTGCATGTTTTCGAAATGCCTTCATTTTAGTAAGTTAAAGTAGGTACTTAACAAATACGCATCTACCTACCTACGTACGCACCTACATACCTATGCACCTACTTACCTAGACACATACTTGCCTAGACAAATGAACAATAAACGTTACCTCATGAACGTAAAAACTCGTCAGTGTAATTTCTGATAGGTTACATTAAAGCCTGTGCAGAAAACATTCCACTTTTATATACTTAGCTGTCGCGAGGCAGCCCTGACTGGCTGGCACCGAGGCGCCTGAGAATCTATGTAGTGGTAGCGTACGGACAACGGGTGCTTGTATGAGTGCAAAATCGGTGCGTACTATGGATATGCTATACTGTTCTTGTTTTACTATGATATTATGCTGCTGTAGATTACCATTCATTATTATTGCAGACATATAGGTACCGTGCACGTATAAGTAGTCAGTTCAAGATGTAACCAGCTCGTTACAGTGGTGGCCGGTCTGCGAACTTTCCTGTGTGACTATACTATCAGATTTGATTCGCTATTACCTACGAGTCCAATAATACGTGAGTAATGGTTGAGCACACGAAGGAATTATTAATAGCTATCAATTCATTGTGGTACTAAATTCCTCGAACCGCATCTTATAAAAAAAATAAAATCGCTCGAGTGGACTGTCCCCGTTTCAGACTCTTTCATGAATTGGGAATTAGCTTTTCGCCTCTTCAATATTAAAGCCTGACCCGTTTGTGTTGCGTCGCGCACACTGCTTTAAAAATTATTAAAGCGTTTTTTTTTTCTTTTATCTACATTCAAACGTTTGTTAGGTCGATTTTCATACCCATTTTTTAAAAATACACAGACTTTTTTTTAACATATTGTTTCGCAGTTCACGCAGCAAGGTTATAGAACCAGCTCCCAGTTACCATAAGAAAGGAATCCATAGCTTTTAACTGTCTAAAATTGATTAATGGGTATCGAAATATCGAAAGCTATATTTTGAGAGCAAAATCAGCATGGTAGCTACTCTGAGCGTCGAGATATATTGATTTATATATTCTTGCTGACGCGAAAATAGTCGCTGTGAGTAGAGCCTCCCTGCGCCGGCCCCAGCCTATCGCTGCAGCTGCTCAATGTTTAAGGAAACGGAATTATGCTCAGATTAGAATGATGCTAAAACCATCCCTGTCAGACTTCTTGTTTCTGAGTTATTCGACGGTTTTGTATCGTCGTGAAAACGCTAGTCATCTTGTCCACACACGTTTTTTTTTCCGTTGAAATCTACAGTCAATTCGCCGTGTCTATGCACGGATCTACAGTGTTTGTTGTATGGATCACTATGGAAGCTTGTCGACGGACACCGCGGAAAACGTGTCTTGGACAAGTTTTCATAGTTATGCATACAACAACCGTGTCTAGCTAGCTAGACACTGCGAATTAATCGTAGATTTTCACGGGAAAAAACGTGTGTGGACAAAGTGGCCTTACATCAGATTTTTGAAGTGTCTTCTAATATCTGGCGTAAACTTTTACACGTATCCACATCAAAAAAAATCTTATGAAACCGAAGACTATCGCAGTAGTTTGACATAAAGAGGTTTAAAAACGAATTTACTGCTTGAATTTTATAGCACCTGATGTTTCGGCGATGTTTCAACCGCCGTTTTCTAGGGTAGAAAACGTCGGGTGCTACAAAATTCACTCGGTAAATTCGTTAGCAAACCTTTTTAGTAAAAAAAACTTGTTTAGTTATACTATTGACTATACAGGTATTAGATTGCTCAATGCCATAGTACGTCTTGACAACCCTATTACGTCGGCGAAATGCAGGTGGGGCTGATAGCAGTGTAAGGCGAAACTAGTAACAACTTAATTGGCCATATATAATATTGATAATGAATGTTTTTTTTTATAAAGGACTGATAATTAAAACCCAATATTTTTACCATGATAACAATAATAACATTCAGTAATTAGTGTCATCTTTCGCATTTCTTTATATTCTGATATCACAGAAATAATATGGTGAGAAAGAATTCCACCTAGTAGTCTATTTGTGCTTTTACATGATTTCTAAGAAAATGATTACTCGGCAACTTCAAAAATCTCCCGAGCAAGTTTGATTGATGCAGACGCGGAAGAATGTCACGCTAAACGCAGTGCGGTAATTAACAATTTGTCAACATACGATAAAAGTGTTCCGCTCCCGCTTCGAGTGACGACAATCGTATATCATGTCGTCGCTTAAGAATCCTATCCCAGGGGGGCTACTCTTGAAAAAATTTGCGTGCTAAATTGGTCTACGGCCCATGTAAATCAAATGGACGATAGACGAATTTGGCATGATAATCTTTTCAAGGATCACTTCCCAGGTTAACTTGCAACTGTTAGCGCTGTCGCCGGAGTTGAATATTTTCAGTCGAGTGCAGTCGCGAACACGCCGTACGATTTTCGGGCGCCCACTGTGCGCCGTAGGGCGGTTCGCGTGTGACGCGTCGGCGTTCGCACCCCTTTCAGCGCATGCGCGCAACGCCCTTACACGTATATACGTGCAAACGTTGTGTTGTACGTACTGACCCGTCATAACCTCATTCACCGCCGTCCGCCCCGAGGGCGAGTCGCAGCTCTCGTCGACTGGCTGACGCCGCACGGTGCCTAAACCGTCCAGGATTTCCAGGATAACTGGCCCGCAGGCATAGTCCTACCCGGACTCGCACTTCTGCGGGGAGGCTACCGGATAGGTGTTGACCTGTGAGTTGGGTCGACCGTAATACATGGGTCATAGTGGCCCATATTAGCTGCCTCCACCTTTCTGCAGTCATAATTACAAAATAAAAGTAGCGTAAACATAGAAACGCTTGTGTTCACTTGTCGTTTCAACTGTCACTAACCCTTGCTGCGGCTGTTCACACGAGTCAGCAAGCGACAAGTGCTTGATAATTTATGAGGGGGGTGGTGACTTGTCGCTTAGTAAATATTCGCGGCTTTTATTCACTGGCACTGACAGTTTTACTAATACTAAGCGCTAACACGCTGAATCAGCATGTTTACACACAAGGTATTAGTGCAAATGACAAGTACTCTAAGGGTTCGATTGCGATTCTTTGTGAACTAAAATCGGAAATTAGTCCTCGTGAACAAGACAGGGCAATACGCTAGAGCGGAGTGTGAGATGACCGGTTGTCACTTTTTCGCATTAAAACTGCCCGCGAAGGTCAAATCTTACACCGCACGAAATATGCTCGAATTTATTCGGACGAGTATAAGTTCAACAAGTAGTTCGGCAGGTAGTATTTTTCGATAGATCGTTCGTTTCATATTCTGCTCTAACGTATTGCTCTGTCTCGTTCGCTTGGACTAATTTTAGTTTTAGTTAACAAAGAAACGCAATCGGACCCTAAGCCCGTGTAAACCTTGTATATTTCGGGACATTAAATAATCCGAAATCCTGTCGCAAGTCCTGTCCAAATCCTGAAACAAATAACAACGGCCTCGCGCTGGTTTTAATGAATATGTTCTCTTATTAGGAAAAATGGTGTGCCTTCTGTTCACAGTTCTCACGAGCAAAGTGACATTTTTAGCTCAATTGTAATGAGAACCATTGGCTGCGGTGCCGCGGTGGCCGACTTCGTTTTCGCAGAATAATAATACCTATCCTTTTTTGGGCGGTCGTTGGAAATAACGCGTTTTTGATGCTTCAGCTTTTTGCGGTCGAGGCGTGGCAATGTTTACTACTGTGTAAACATCTGTTACCGGCAGTAGCTCAGCGCTTAGACGAATTTTCATCTCTTAAAAGAGGCTATGATTTTTACTTTCCCGGCCCACCAACCGACGAGGAGAGAAAGTATTGTAAAGTATTGAGGGTTTCCTGAGACGATTAAGACCATTTCCAGATTGAAGTCTGCCTGCGTATGTGTATCGCTAAATGCTAAAAATGTATAGCTGGGAGAATAGAGACTATTATGAATATTATGACACGGAAGTTATCTACTGTGCAACAGTCATATTTTGCACAGTTTACGTATTCATAATCAAATCAGTACTGCGACAATAATCGGAATTCGAATCCTAATCGGCGATTAGATTTCGAAATAATCGTAATCGTAATAGCAGAATCAGTAATCGAAGCGTTACTAAATTTATCTTACAACATTCGGGAATATCATCGATAGGTCGTATACCATATTGCCGTCTACTATTTTTTACGATATTAATATAAACTTTCAAAACGGTCTGCATAAACGTTTAAAAGGGTCTACATCCTTATGCAGACATTTTAAAACTATTCTATAAATATAATCAATTAATATAGCAAATTGAATCTTTTTATTTATATATTTGTTTGTTCCGATGTCTACTTAAAGTGTCTTGCCAGATTATTAGACCCACGTTACATTTCAGTACAAATTTCCACTTTTTAATTGCCTATTATCTGAACGGTGTTTAATGTCAGGTATCTGTGTGTTTATTTTAATGCGTATGTCGAAAAATGCTATTTTCACTGATATTCAATTCAAAAATCAATTTCAGTTTTAGAATTAGAATAGCATGGGTGGCGTCAGTACTCAAATAATATTATATTCAAAAAACATGTTTTCATTTAAGAGGCCGTGCCGGTCGTGGCGGCCGAAAGCTGGTAGGAAACATAATTTTGTGGCATGGTTGTGAGAACACGAAAAAGAATTTTCATACAATTATGCCGGATTTTAAAAACCCGGTCCTTAATCTATCATTTCGCCAAAACGAAATTGGTAAATTATTTCCATATGAATTGTAAATTATCTTTATTCTGTTACTATTTTCAAAATAAAAATAAAAACGTGCGAGATTTTTCTTCAGTTTTTGAAAAACCTAGAGATGATTCTCAATATTAAAAAATACTATTTACACCAGCGTATGGTCTATTTGCATAGTACCAAGACAGTTTTTGGAACTGCCATACAAAAAATATAAGAAAAAAATGTTTGAAATTACTTAATTTCCAGAAATGTTACGGCCAAACATTATTTTTTTCTAGTTACTAAAGATACTTTTGAGTGATATAAAAAATAACACAGTCATCTTAAGTTATTTTATTATTGTAATCTAATTTTTACTTCATAAAAAACTATTCATTTGATAATTTATTATATTATAATTGAAAAGCCAAATCGACTATATTAGACGACGCGCGAAGCCGAAATCGTCATTCGTAATTGGCCACTGCCAACGTTTTGAATAAGGGAATCACCAACATAGCATATTAACGTAACCATGGAAACGAGAGAAACCATGGAAACGAGAGGCAATAAAAATAACAACAAAAACAAAAGTAACATATTTTGTTTTAAAATTTTCATTCTGTCACGCATATACAATGTAACAAATAGAAATAATTGAATTTATAATTTATTTGAGCCACATTGAAAGTGGAATTATAAAGTGACAAGAAAACAGTATTTTATTCAACCTTCAAGCGGTAGAGACAAAAATATTAGATTCAGTGTTCAGAAAACTTTCGATAATTGAGTGCACAAGAGAGAACTTCGCGAGACCAGACTTCGACAGGACCGAGTTTATAACCCGACCCCGACGATATCTACGCTTCGCAGGACAGTACTGCTCTTCAAACGGTAAGCGACAATAACAGCTTATACCTTGATGCCTCAATTATGCGAGCGGCTAGATTTACAAACTAGTGGAGACTAGATCGATCTAATAGGAAAAGAGATCGCTGCGGAATCTGCAAAAGGAGACCGTACGTTACAAGAGCTTAAGGTCACCTTGTATCGCAACTCGCCGAGGAGAGACACGCCTCTACGAGTACCTGGTGTGCCATCGGCAGTAAAACGCCGGTTCACATCACCCCTGGGTGCCACCAAAATTGCACCTTGTCGTTCTATGGCTACCCTAAAATAAGGTGGCAGATTTTCGATCGGTTTAACCGCTGACCGCTGGATTTGCCACTACAGCCGCTAAATCCAGGGGAATTTTAGTTTACAACGTTAAGGTTTAAAATAACTACGCAAAAAGATACTAATATATTTATAATTATAAATATAAATAATACTTTCGCTATTTCTGCAAAAATATTTCTGTGAAATTCAGATTAGATGATTTAATTAGACATAAAAGTTTGTTTGTTTGTTTGAAAAGCTTTATTGCACACGCAAAAGAGTACAATGTGGTGGGCCTATTGGCAAGTGGCAATATCTCCTGGCCATACCGCCAGGGTAATTGTGACAAAAGGTTTATGGGGGCAAATTGATGTATAAAAGGAGTCATAAATGAATACATTTAAGTAATAGTCATCATACAGAATATAAAACAGTAATTAGTAACGTATCTCAACTAGATATCGAAGGGAGGATCGGAATATATGGACAAGCAAAGGAGGCGGGAGGGGAGGGGGTATTCACGAGTTGAGTAAATGTCTCTTTAGAGATTTTTAAAACCCGCTCAGGTTTTCAAGTTGTCTTATGGGCAAAGGCACGGAATTGCAGAGTCGGGCCGCCTGCACTGCGAAAGACCTGGACATGAAAGTTGATGAATGCTGAAAAGTGTATAAATATTCAAAATAATATGAGCTACATAACCTTTATGGTTATTTGATATAATAATTGTAATGACAAACGATCATAAACCTACTATCGTCCTCGTAAAAACGACAAATCTGATTCTAACGAGAAGATCTTATTTTTTTCATGTGGTAAGATATGGTTTAATACTTTATTCATTTATTTTTGTACATTTAGCCCCATTGTTATCAATGTTATAAGTAACTCGGAAAAAATGAACACCGAAATGCAGCTAATGCTCAGTCCCCACCTAACTAGGACTGAACTGTCCCGTATCTAGGCGGGTCGGAGTAAATATTTAAAATAAGTAATACAAGTTATGTAACAATTATCCTAATTAACGTAATAAACTTTTTATTTTTATATTCAATGAATGTACCTAATTAAAATTGAATAATATATAATAATAAATAAATAACACTATAATACATATCAAAATACTAAATTTGTAAGAATAATACAATGTAGGTAATACAATATGGCAAATACATATACGTAAATACGATTTCAATAAATAATAAATGCTATATGGTATAAACATATTTACAATTTAATAAAATATATAAATACAATTATAAAAGCAGTGCTAAAAAATATGAAATAATATAAATAAAAATATGATATGATATACTAATAATATATGCATAATAATTTATATAAATATAAAATATTATTTTTAAATTAACCGCTATACATACGCTTTACAAACCAAGTTTTCAGATTTAGACCTCCCTAATTCAAATAACCATTTATTAATATTGTCTTTAAACTCTTGATTGTTCTTTAGGTGTTTCCATTTTTCCCCTATGTCATTATATAATTTGGGACCAATGAAAAAAGCTTGTCGTTGTGCAAATGTTGTTTGCACTCGAGGAATAAGAGATCCTTTGCTTATTGTCTAAATGTTGTTATTATTTACAAACATAACAAGATAATTCAATAAATAACCATAAACACTTAAAAGAAAACATCATTTTAATGTTTACGTATTAACACATTTTAATGTTTATGGAAAAGGGTTTATCAGTACTAAAATGCACTGTATGTCTAATGATATGGCAAGGGACTGTAATCAGATTTTAAAAATAGTTTTGTGTGTCCTGAAAAGCAGCAAAAAGCGGATGCGATAGTTGAGCATCGAAAGGACAATAAAATCTTTCTACATATCGTCGATCTATATGTGAGACCTACCTCGCACGCGCCAAAAATTTGAATTTGCATTTTTATTGTTATTGATGCAAAATCACGCTCCGGATCGTTTCTGTCCATGTCTCGAGGGCTCAAATTGCTTAGTTTTCTTGTAATTCTTACTGCAGTGTCACCTCGTAGGCATGAGTTGATGATTTTATTCATGAAGTTATTTCCATGCCCTGAAATGTTTGCTCGTTGGCGTGTATGAGGTTTCACATACAGAGATGTGTTTTTATTAGGGACACCTGGAAGTGGGTGAGCCAGTACGTGCAATTAAACAACTTTTGATTTAAAAAAATATATATTTTTTTAATCTGAAAATTGTAATGTTTTGAGAAATAGTATCAAAAGAGTTGAGTGCGTTGCGCCATCTGGCGGTAGGTAAAATGCTGTTTATTCGCGATATTTTACATATTGGTAAATGGCACAGCGCGTTCAACTCTTGTCAAACTTTTATTTATCAGTCGAATGTTTAAAGTTTTCCAACAAAAAAAAACTTTCCTTTTTTCAAGAAAACGTTTTTTAAAATTGTTTTTCCAAAAAAAAAAACCAAAATTTGCTTATTTGCTCGTACTGATTCACCCACGTCAAGAATGTCACTAATTAAAAACTCAGCCTGTATAGAGATATGGGAGTTTAGATTTTTCCATCTTCTATGGCTTCCTTTTCCAATTATCGAGGATATTTGTTGTCACTGTATCTACCAAAAGTACGCTCGGTATCTAATTTAGATTGATGATTAATTAGTTAAGTCGATTTTCGCATTTATTGTTTCACGGTCGCCGTTATAAACGTGCTCTCTCACTCTCTTTCTCTCTCTGTCTCTCTCTATTTGGCGGCTGTCTCCGTTCCCTGATTCAGTGTTTATGCACTGAATAGCAAGAGTATTGTACTCTGCATGGTCAGTGACTTTGTCGCCGGCAATCTTTTCGAAGCTTCCATTGCCGTTGTTTCGTCTGCCGACTGCGTCATCCGACCTCTCTCGGTCGGTAGCCGAACCAACTGGTTTGCGTCTTGGCTAAATTTATAATATTGTACCGTTTGATAAAAAAACTGAGATAGCTTTCTACTTTTCTTACATATTTACCAATATATAACAAGATAATACGAATATGTTTTTTTTAAATAATGTTTTTCATATAGTAGTTTATGAAATGTACTTAAATGTACAATTTTAGTCGTTTGGCATTCTATAGGCTACACTTTTTACACAACTGTTCAACAAAAAAAGAGTATCTTCATATAATATGTATGTTTTCCGTTTCTTTATTCCACCATAACTTCTAAACGCTTGAACTAATTTAGAAGTAGGTATGTGGTGTAGCTAGAATCTTTATGTCATCCCGAGTGTCATAGGATATTTTATATATACTACACTATCCAAATATCAAATAAACAGTTGTCTGAATGTCCGAATCTCCAAATATCTCCAATAATCTCCAATAATCTCAATAAATTAAAATAAATATATCGTGTTTAGTGTCAAATGAAAGGCCTGATTGAGTGCATTCCAAAAATATATAAGAATCTATATGCATAAATACATAACCCACAAATATTTCATATAAAAATGTAATAAAAATAATTATAAATACAGTAGTTTACTTTTTGTAACGGCAGTCGTGTTTTTTATTTCTTATAATATATTTCTTGTTACAAGTACACTTATTATAATTCATTTCGTGACGCAGCAGACATTTTGATCTAAAAATACTGGTGCTAACATATTTATGTATAAACGTAATTATATCCTACAAATTAGATATTATTTAAATATAGTAATTTTTAAAATGTACCTAATTCTACAATTTTTGTCGTTCGGCACACCATTGGCTACACTTCTTAACCTCTGGGATGCCATGACCACCATTTGGTGGTTTTTTTTTTGTGACAATTCGCGGTGGTTCCCCGTATTTATGCAATTATCGCGTCTATTTCTCCGTCCACTGCGGTAAGTCACCGGCCCCGTTATCTATTAGTATGCGTGCACTAACACCCCTTACAAATCAGTTTTTCGAGGGTCGTGTGAGTTGAAAATATTTGGCTTTTCAAGGTGTTTTTGTAAGTATTATTTTGTTACAACACTCACAACAATTTTGTTTAGTAATGTGCCATATTTAACAAGGTTTTTGTGTAAATACATAATAAATATAAAATAACAGCCTCATAAGTCAAAAACAATTTTTCATTCATATTTACGAGAAAACGGTCGATTGTTTGGTAAAATTAGCTATTCTGGGTGATTGACAAACAAGATTACTTACTAGGTAACAAGAGAGAATTAATAAAAAAACCATATTGTTAGTATTTTTAATATAATATCGTAAAAAAATACAAAGGGGTGGCATCGTTTCTCCGCACGAATTTTGCGTCAAAATGGCTTGATTTCGAAGGGCTAAAGGCTGACTTACAAAGACTGACTTGGTTAATTCATCTCGTGACACAGCCGACATTATAATATAAGAAAAATACGGGTGCTAACATTAAAACTATTTTATTTATTTATTTATCTAAAATGTATACAGCATATATTTAAAAAAAACTGTAAAATAACTAGTATAGCCATTTATATATTTCATTGTGCCATATAATATACACATATATCATGTAGCACCTAAATTACAAGAAAATAATTTAAAACAGAAAAAATTAAAACAAGCACATTCAAATTTATCAGTATAAGTACCATAAGGAAGGAAGGCAAGGGGAGAAAATGTGGGAATGATATAATTAAAAGTAGTATTTATTATTTATATCCATAGACAGATTATAGTTATAATACTAATGTGTAATATAATATGTAATTATATATACAATCCTATTATAATTTAATTATATCCTAAAATTTATTATTTAAAAAATATTTACACAAAAATAATCTACGCTTCTTTCGATTCCAATGCAATATTGCCCCTCACCGCTTTGAGTAGCATCTTGTTTTTTTATTTTATTTTAGTTACAGTTTTTCTTTAAATTATAGGTATTTAATTAATGGAATTTTGGATTAATGGAATTTTGAATGCTAACAAGATTTATGAATGCTAAAAATATAAATGATAAGAATTATGAATGCTAACAATTACACGTTGCTCAGCGCTATCTAGTCGAGTCGGTCGGAATCGGCTGTGATTTGTACAGCGGTTTGCGTCTTGGCTAACGGTGCTACGAGTTGACTGTCGCGCGCGTGTTCGCTTTCGGCATTTTGTAAAAGAGGGCTCTCTATAAACGCAATTATCTGTAAGCCTTTTTTACTCTTGTATTGAATATTAAAGAGATGACACAAAAAATAGTTATCTTTCGCAGTTTTTCGCGAAGCTGTTTTAGTAGGATTTTTTTTTTAGAAAAGTCTAGCCTGGAAAGAGCTAGACTTGTCATATTTTTTTTAAGACCAAGAATCAAATAGGTAAGAGCAAATTTTAGGTTTTATATAAAATTCGATCACTTGATTTTTGATGATTCTACATGATGGGTTATTAATGATTTATTGGATAACAATTTGATATGATTTTGTAAAAATTACTTTTTAGTCGGTTTAGACCAGTATCATCATAATACTTACGATCACCATAATACCTTACGCTAGGTGCAAATAAAATCAAACCACCTTGCAATTTTCTTTTCCGACAACGTTTTTTCATACAGCTTTATTAAGATTATAATAAATTGTACATCATTAAAAAGGCAATCGAAAAATGATTTGAAAGAAAACTTTCTTTTAAAAAAAAATAAATATTGTTTAATAATTTTTTAAAGCAAGTAGTGCGAAATAAAATAGTAATTTAATTGTAAGTCATTAATTATCGTTATTTTACAAGTTTACTATTAATATTAACCCTTAGAACGCTAGCCGTGGGAATAAAACGCACGACGGCATGTTTTCAACCCTCTAAAATGTCTTTATAGGGGGTGTTAGTGCACACATACTAATGTAAAATGGTGGCTTATTCAATGAAGGCGATTATTTTGCATATAATTACGGAGATCGTTCGCTCGCGTTTGTCGCAATGGAAAAACCACTGATCGGTGGTATTAGCATTCCAGCGGTTAATACTTTGTATTGCTCCTCCTTGTCAGAAACTACTTCTATACTCTTCATTGACATGATGGTTGCTACGATCCATGTTTGTGGAATGTCAGCCTATTCCTGTTTTAAATCAGCCTTTAGCTACAGAATGGTAATTATACGTTTCAGTTGTTTCCATAAAAGTTATCGGGTTTAGGTCTGGGCTTTGTGCAGGCCAGTGTATCGCCTTTTTACAAGCTTTTATTTACCTTGCAATGTTTGTAAGTATGTTTGTTTAAGACGAATCTTGCAATCAGAATTAGAACCACTTCCTCTTATCCTCTGAAGTTGAAATTTTACATGCTGGTGTAGTTCCGATGACAATGCATTTTTATGGTAAGCATGACCGGATTCTGCACCTAGGATTGGCTCCCGACGAGGGGACTCCTCAACGGTCCACAGCACAGACACGAAATTATATATACGGATTCAATTATAATAGCCCGTTATGAGTGACAACATGACATGGCTGCTGCGCCCAGGGCTGGCTTCCGACGAGGGGACTCCTCAACGGTCATCAGCACAGCTTTAAATAAAAGCTTGTTTAAAATGTGTTTTTACTATTGATTATTTGCTGTGTGTCCTATTTCACTGACATTAAACGTGACAAATAAGGCACGAGGTTAAACGAATATTACTTACAGCCTTGAAAATGTTTAGGTATAGCGTGGTTCTTTTGCAATAATTGTTTAAACTAAATAAAGAAATGTTATAATTAAACTCCGCATGTTACCTTACGGTAGGCTGCCAAAATACTAAACGAACTTTACATATCCGTGCTTTTTTAAATAAATCTGTAGAGCAAAAATTTCAACATTGTTATCAAATAGTACATAGGATGATATAAAATAATCATGAGTCACAAGCAACAGCTTCATGGCGGTCAATCATTGAACCCCTGAATGGAGCATCACTGAATGGAGGGCTTCACTTGGCGAGGGCGTAAAGGAAGAGATAACAGCGGGATCACATCTCACCTATACCACCTGGCGTAGTCTCAACAGACCGAGGATGGGTGTGACAAGATGCCGAGCCAATCTCGTCAACTAGAGTTGTCGACTACAGCGTGCGAGCCCGTCACCTCAGGAAGTTTTAACGATTGGTCGTTCTATCTCCCTGGAGTGAGCGCAGAAGACTTCGACAAAACAGTCCACCGTCAAGCTCCGCCACAAACCCGTAAGAGGCCAACGCCTTAACCGCGAGATAGCCAGGAGTGTTACCCAGCGGCCTTACACTCACGCCCTTACTTCCAATTGCGACCAGATTACTCCAGTTTCTCGATTGGTTACGAGTTCGAGGTCGCTTGCGCTCCCTTACGAAGCGGTGAAACGGTGTATACCGAATCTAACGCGGATCACGGCATCCTTTGCCCGGCTGTTCACCCAGGATCGGGTAGCCGATGGTCCTGCACGGTGCGCAGACCGTCCAGGAGCGCCAGAAGGTTGATTCCTAGGGAAAACTAACCCTAAGGCCAGAGTCCTGCCCAGGCTCGCACTTCATGCGTGGAGGCCGTCGAATGGGTCTTCGTGGCCAACTCAGTAAGGGCCCATTAACTCCTAGCCAATCTCGTCAGCTGGGGCTACACAAAGAACCCAATATGCAACTGTGGAACGCTGCATTTAATATTTACGCGGCGACAGGCGAGGGTTGAAAACCCCGCCCACCACCCGGGCAGTTCTAACGACGTGGGTCGTTTTATCTGCCCAGGATGTCATGCAACGACAACCTCACGCGTGCCGGAAGGGTAGCACGTGAGGGGTGAGCGAACGGAGACCTTAGGAAGGATTCTCCGGGCTTCAGCCCCCGCCGGCACCCCGTAAACCGTTTATTTATACTTCAAAATGTTTACAATTATTACTTAATTACTAAACTAAACTAGGCGACTAAGCGGTAACATATTTTATTATTTATTTAGTATAATATATTATTTTTTTATTTCAATGATGAGGCGGTGGAAGGTATGCTCCATGCGGCGTGTCGAAAAAAAATAAAATAAATAAAAACGGGCAGCAAACGGCAGGGGCGCCGTCGGAGACGTCGACGACCGGGATCCTGTGAAAGGGCACGCACCCACAGGGGCGATTAGGGACGATACAGTACGGGCGACTTCGGATGATGAAGCAGCCCACGGCTCGCACCGCTAAGAGGGGGGGCCTTCCCCCGGAGGAGGATAGCCCCTCTGCCTCAGATCCTCCCAGAGGGACACCCAGTGATCCACAAACTCGCGAAACGCAGCAAAGCAAACCCTACAACTTACCAAGTCCGCATACCAAACCGGCAGACTGCCGACGCACGAACCAACCACAAACAACATTTCCGCCCGTGCGGCGTCGAGCTTGGGGCATGTCCAAACGATGTGTTCGGCCGTCTGGCGACCAGTGCCACACGAGCACCAGGGATCGTCGTTGAGTCCAAGGTCAAATAACTTGGCTTTGAACTCACCGTGACCCCCAATGAGCTGAGTGACATGGTGGTCAAGCCGCAGAAAATCCTCGTTTTTCATCCGCTCGGACACCGACGGAAAGAAACTATGGGTAAGGCGGCCCGTGCCGCCGCCGTCCCACCGCTCCTGCCAGACGCGCAGACTCTCCGCCCGAACACGACGGGACCAGCCCACCAACGTGGAGGACGCCGGGTCCACCGACAGACTAAAGTAGTCTACCGGCACCCCTCGTCGAATCCATGACACGGCTGCCCGCTCCAGAACCTCCAGATCGATCGGCAAAACTCCAGCGAGGACGGGAAGAGCGAGAGTAGAGGTCGTCCGGTACGCTCCAGTAATCGCCACAAGCGGGAGACGCTGGCCACGCAGCAGGACAACGCGCATGGCCTCCGATATGGATGGCCACGCCCAAGCACGCGCGGCATAAACCACCTGCGGGACAAAAACACCCTTGTAGAGCAGTCTGATGGCCGGGGAGCGGATGCCCCACTCGGCCCAGCTGGAGCGGCCAGTGTGGAACGCTGCAGGATAAAAACCACCTTCGATCCTGTCCGCTACTGTTAACCCCCATCCGCCAGGAGCTACAAGAGGCAATCGATGAGGCCATCCAGGCCGCATATTTTTGATAGACATGTCGTAACCTGGCACGGACACGTTAACAAACGAACGAATACATAGGATTGGAAGATCTAGGATTATTTGTGTATTATTTCAAATTATAGTTACGAAATACCCTTTACCACATTTTTAAATGATTTTGGAGACATATTCAGTTGATTATTGACGTCACCTACTCAAATTCCAGAACTGATAATATTCATTAATTTAAATAATATAGACCACAAGATAAAATTCTTGTTACGTTTGAAAATGTTAAATAATTCATATCGCTTAGAACTGAAAATGCACAGTGCCTCTTATAACATGGCAGCCCATTGGAGCTTGTTTGATAATAACATTCTGAATGCTTTTCATTTCGACCGCTTCGCTACTCGTGTGAGTCACCATAATGATATTTTTCCTCAAGGAGCGTCTACCATGGTAAAAGTAATCGTATTTGATGCTACATTTTCTCCGTTTGCGGTGAGAGAACACCACGACATAAAAATAAATGGGTTTTCTAATTGGCGCGAGTAATAATGATGATTAACAGCGATAACGCTTCAATTGCCGAAGCACGCACTTTTACTATAGATACTCGTATATTTAGCTATACCTCCGTAGCAAAAGAGGCGGTATATTTTGAAATAAAGTTTTGCGGGTAGGCGGTAAACTGCCGCTGTTACTATGCAGATTATAACAGTGAGAAGGCGGCAGAATCGGCGCGCGCGAATATTGATATTTTATACCTAGTCTCGCGCTTTTGCACTCGGCATTGGCAATGAGAACATTTTAAGAACTGGATTCCACGTGTAGAGAGTTTCAAAATCGTCATTTCTATTGAAGTTCAGGGTTCTCTTATTTAAATAACTCCCGGAGCATGCGGGTAAAGTAAAAATGTTCTTTGGGTAGCACAATGGGATTTTGAAACTTCATCCAGCGGTTCGTAGAACAGTTTTAACAGCTTTGATGTGTTTGATGTGATCAATCAGTCGCTTTGTTTGTTTAACTAAGAAAACCTACAGCTGCACTCGATTTTACACCTACCCTGGGTTTGCATTGGTATTACATGCTTTACAGGCCTCGGGTCGGTTTTTATATCGAATTTATTCAGATATTCGCCACGTCCTTGAAATGAGGTAAGAATGCTCGTTATATGCTCGGTTTCTAGGTTTCTTCCATGTTGAATTGTGTGTGTGTAGAAGGAAGTCCTCTAACGCTGAACGGCACCTAGCGTCGGACACTAATAGTATCTCGACAAGTCGCGGCGCGATCGATACAAAGACGGGTGAAAAGGGTGCGGGGAAGCGTACGCTTTTCATTTTCCTACGTATTTATATCGATCGCGCCGCGACTTGTCGAGATACTATTAGTGTCCGACTCTAGGTGCTGTCCGGCGTTAGGCGACTTCCCCCACCTTCCCCCTATATCTTCCGTATCCATTTTACCTAATGGCTATCATTTACTTGTTCCAACTCCTACGAAAAATGCTCAACGCCTTATATGTTGGTCGCGGGCTCGGTTTACGAGCGACGTTTGCACTGAGCCTAATGGAAGGTAGGTATAATGGGGTGTGCTGGCACGCAAATCTCTCCTTATTTGTGAGCTTCTGATAAACTGTATGTCCGAGAGGACGATTGTCACACCTTGTGAGTTTAACATCCAAAAAGAGATCAGTCGTTTTTTACGTCATAGGTGAATTGTATCTATTATTGAGTGTATGTATGTAGATGACCCGAGTTGTCGGGTGCTACTTTCACGCGGTAAATCCTTTTTTGTCTTGTTAATGATGTCATACGACTGCGGTGGTTTAAATTGAAGAAGTGATTCATATCGAGTGGAAATAGACGATAGTTATTCTCGAAGTTTCGGCTAATATACATTGCCGTCTCCACGGGGACAACAAGAATGCGACTGTCGCGGATGCTGCGTGCCGACACTCGTTCATTAGGTGTTGGGACGGGTAGTTCAATTATTTACCGCCGCGACGCCAACTGGCGCAAATCGTAAAGATGAATATTTTGGCGAGAATTTTGAAAATTGTCGGTGTACACATACTCGCTGTATTCTGCTGAACGTTCTTGTGAGAGGTCGGCGATTAGATTTTTTAAATTGAACTTGTTTCTTTGTATTGAACTTGTTTTTGAACTTCCGAGTTTGAAATAGATTTAGGCCGATTTAATTTTAGTGAATGTTCTCGCAGGTTAACATTAGTTTTCCTAGTATGCATAGTTTTTAAGTTGAGAACGTCATAGCAGTCTCGGAATTTTATATATGGATGAGGTCTGACGCTGTCTACGCCAGTGTAGGAAGCCTCAATTCCCGTAGTCTCTGTCCTGTTATCCCAGTAGGTACGGCCGGATGCTATCGAGGTCTCCATATTCGCCTTGATTGTACTCAGGTAGGTACATAGTTGTTTTTCTTTGTAGTCTGACAAATATATTGGCAACCCAGTACAGCAGTGGTAGTTAGTAAAAATCAAACAGAGCTGTTAGAAACGTTCAAAACTCTCTCACTCTGACAACCACTGATGCCCGTATTGAAATAAAGCAGCGCCGCTGGCCTAGACGCACCCGTACGTAAAAGCACAAGAAGTTGCATTGGTCGCTGATGACGCGTAATTCGCTCACTCTCTCGTGTAATCTCCTCCTGGGAGTGTAGTAAAAATACTGCATGAGTAGCAGCTAGTAATTCACTTTATTGGCCGCGTACTTAATCAATTAAGCACTATTCTCACGCGCTCTTGACACTCGCAGCATCAGCAGCCGCTCGGCTTGGCTGAGCCACGGCCGGCTATTGCACCAAGCCTTGCTGGACAACGGCTACAATGTCGCAAATCGCATTTCATACAGAAACAACTTCGTTGAGGAGAATTCTTCGGCTTTATACGGTCGTCGGTGATCTTGAACTCTAATTATAATGAAGGTACAACAAAAAAGACTGCCCATATGCAGTGCGGCCACCTTAGTTTGACAAAAATGCACTGCCAGCGACCAAAAAAAGCGGTAGATGGGCAAAATATTAGTTTTTCCATCATTTTGTTTTTTTTATGAAATATCTGTATTTTTTACTAAGTACATAGTAATATGTAATTAATCGTTTATATATCCTTCGCTAGATGAGCAAAATGCTAGATTGTTGGAAATGCTAGAATGCTAGATTTGCACCGTTTAATGCAAAATTTTAAAAGTAGCTAACAAAAGAGCTCAAGTTGTTTTTTTATATTTCATCACTTTTAAGAAATTAAACCTAAACGTGTTAAAAGACGTGAACTAATTTATTGAGAATAAACATTATACAGTTAGAAACCCTACCTTATCTAAAAAGATTTTGATAAGTGAGGACATTCCCAAAAAAGTAGGTATGTACCTAAGTAGGTATGTACCTAAGTAGGTAAAAGTAGGTATGTTACTAGATGTAATTTCTATGTAGAAATTACATCTAGTATCTACTAATTATTCTACATCATACTACATACTTATACATACCTTAGTAAGTAGTAATATAGGGAACAGATGAACTTTCCTATTTCTCAATTTGCCACAAGTAATGCTTTAATTGGTATCAAAACTTTCGTAAAATAGACGCAAAAAGACACTAAATTTAGAGCGATAAGGCCAACAGTAATAAATATTCTCATTAAATCTTGCGCCGAAATCGCTAACGTTTAGCCCAGTTTGCCGACCCCTATGTCAGGGGTCGGCAAACACGCCTCAGAGCCCATGCGGCTCTTTTCTTGTATATTATTTTATAACGTATAATATGATTAATATTTCATTAACCCATATATGCCTGGAACTATTTTGGGATTTTGGTTATTTTCAGATATGTTTATGTTGATAGGTCCCTATAACAGTATTGACTAGTTTTAGTATATATTTTTTTGTTAACTGGGTATTTTAGAGGTATTCGAAAACAAAACAATGGACAAATATCCTACATTCGTTATAGGTAATTCGAACAAAGATGTTCTAATGAGTTTATTTAATATAATATATATATTAATAATTTCACATGTAATCTACTAATTCTATATACAATCAAGTAATTTTTAAAACACCAATAAGTCCATAATTTACCCAAAATTACTACAAAACTGTGATGCTTTTACAAAGCTTTACTCAACTAAATAATTACTTACTTTTTTTCGGGAGACAACATGATTTTTGCTTGATGCGAACACGACACAACTGGCACTGCTTGCTGTTTCAATCAAAAGTCTCAATTCTGCTAAAACTTCGTTGCTAATAGGAGATAGTTCCATACTCTTGCGATACATGGTAGTTTTTTCTTATTTTACTGAGCTCACAAAGGATTTCCGATGCTTTTACAAAAGTACTACTTCTTGTTTCGTTTTCGAATCACTGGGCATATATGGCTTAAAAGTAGGTACAGTACCACTGCGACACTTCACGGCTTGTATCTACAGTAGTAGTGGACTCTAACTGCATCGCTTGTGTGTGATAACGTTCCGCTGTCGTCGGCGCATTGCATTACTTTCTGGGCCACGAGGCATAACAGCACGAACCGTTGATATTCATTGGCATGCATTAGATTTAAATCTGAACGGGTGTGGTTAAATATTCGCGGAGAAATGGACAAGAGCACAAGCAACTATTTCTAGCTGGAAATTGTGCTATTTTATTTTCTGTCATAAAACAAAATAACGAACTACTGAACGTGAACTTTCGGTATAAAGGCTGATTGGCATTAAGAAAGTTACTGACTCAATTCAAAACAAAAGTGCTGATCCGGCACTGCCAAAATTAAGGAATTACCTAATAGATGAGTCCTTGAACTCTACCAGGAAAAGTTTGTATATCATGTATATAATATATATTTGAAAAAGTTCATCATCCTGTTTTCTATCCGCCAATACACTTTATTTAACACTCGAAGACTCGCTAATGGGTCCAACGGACCCAGTCCTTCGTATTTTGCTTAATAACTTTTTAAATTAGACATATATTATGTTGCCTAATAACAAGGAAATATATAAAATATAATAAAAAAACCCGACTGCCGTTACAGAAATTGAACTATTGTATTTATATTTTTTTATTACGGTTTTTTTAATGAAGCATTTGTGGTTTATGTATTTATCTATCGAGATCGATATCTACCGTTATCGTATTTACATATCCTTCCAAAACTGGTAGCCAGGGGGCGAGGTGGCCCGCTGGGTTACCTTCCTAGTGCCTCGCGGTAAGGCGTTGGAATCTGACAGATTCGTGGTTTTGCTGGACGGTAGGTTTGTACCGTCTTTAAGTCTTCGACGCGCTCACCTCACGGGAGACAGAACGATCACATATCGTTAATACTTTCTGAGGTGTTGGGTTCGCCCGCTGTAGTTGACAATTCAAGTCGTCTTTATAACGCGGATCGCTGAGTGCCTACCAAAAAGAACAAAGCGAATCAAAAATCTTCACATAATAAAATTATCAATGACTAATTATCGCTCGATCCGTTACTTTTTTATCGACGTCCAAAAGCCATTCAGAAAGCTACCAATACAAGTACATATATCTTGATAATAGCCGGTAGCGGTCAAACTTCGGCCTGGCGCCCGTTAATAATACGACGAGCATCTTCGCCGATAACCCATTATTTAATTATTGAAGCGGCTTTAATTGGTGAAGCGCTCGCGGTGAGAGTTATCATTTAGGAGCATCGTATGTCATGAATTGAATACGACGAGGAATTCATTGCTTCATTCAACGTTAGAGTAGGCGATACTTCGACCTTTTAACCAAAGGTTGTACATGGCGATTTTGTGCTGTCCCAAGATTTTGATACTTTTTTCATATTTTATTTAAATTTTTAAGAAAGGAATAATTTTGTTAAATCAAATAAGATTAATAGTAAAAAACATTTTTAAAAACAAGCTTTTAATAAAATTCCCTGAAAGAAGAAATAACGGGCTACCATAACTGAATGCGTATACAAAATTTTCGGTGCTGTTGACCGTTGAGCAGTCTCCTCGTCGGGAGACAACCTTGGGTCCAGTAGTCATGTCATGGTGTAACCATGGCATGCTGACCATATTCTATGTTTTTAATCTAATTCGTGGTAAAACTGATAACCCTAGCTTTCTATCCAAGGTACCTAATAATTATCATCGTGATCGATCACCAGCTTAAATGAAATTCACCCGATGGCACCAGCTTTTGATGTTTTTACCGCCAACCCTCATTCGTTTAAATTGCAGGCTATTTATTATTTATTCTTGTATGATAGCCAGTATTAGAAGTGACATTCTATTTGTACTTTATAATTACGGTGATATATTTATTAATATAGTGATATAGTGATAATTACGGTGATATATTTAATAAATAGAATCGAGCGCATGCAAATGAAGTTCGTGAACTAGCTCTGCTTCCGTCTGAAAATCCCATACAGCTCATCTAACTATTTCAATTTATGCATGAGATTTCATATCCACGCCTTGAATAAGCGGCGTGAAACCGCGGACTTGACCTTTTTGCTAAAAATCACCTCCAATAATATTAACTGCCCCGACTTACTAAATAAAATTAATCTCCGTGTTCCTTCTAAACTCAACAAATTTAACCCTGCTCTTCATGTTCCTTATGCTGGTACCAACTATAGGCAAAATGCATTTCTGTGGCGAACAAGTGACAATTTCAATGATTTGATTAAACGCTTTGACTTTGATCTGTTCTGTACGAGTATTATTAACTCAGCTAGGCAGCGGCTGGACAGTGAATACTTTAGCATTAATTGTTGAATAATTTTTCATGTATTTTTAATCGATTAAAAGGTCTTTAGGAGCTTTAATTAAAAGGTCACATATGTTTTTACAACGTTACCTTTAATTGGTTCTGTCATCCTACTCCGTCTTTTTGTTAAATTATAATTAGCTGTTGGTTTTCCTAAAAATAAATAAATAATTTTACTTTTCAACACATGGTTTTACTGTAATAGTGATTAGTAATGAGCAAATAAACAAATAAATATAAGAATAATGTAGAACGGGTTATCATAATTGAATGCTTTATAAAATTTCGTGTCTGTTCTGTTGACCGTTGAAGAGTCCCCTCGTTGGAAGCCAACTGGGTGCAGCAGCCATGTCATGGTAAAATTTAGAACGAGCTATTGAATGCGTATACAACATTTCGTATCTGTGCTGTTGACTGCGGAAGAGCAGCCTCATCGGGAGCCAATCCTGGGTGTAGAATCAAGTCATGCTTACCATAAAAATGCATTGTCATGGGAACGTGTAAAATTTCAACTTCATAGGATAAGAGGAAGTGGTTCTATTTCAGCTTGTGAAGGTGGGTATCCATTAGGTTCGCGCATGAACTCTGCTCCGTGCATCTGCAACTGCTCAAATGAAGACGGTTCGCGCATCAACTCAAGAACAACGAGTGCTCCGCAGTTTTCATTCGAACATTGAGCGATCATGTCGTCGCCAGAATTTATTTTTAAACTTTTCACCCTTCGGTTCCCACAACACTGTATAATTTCGGTACCCCCCGATTAAAGCTAGACATTTATCTTCGGCCCACTTCATAGCGATGGATTCGCGTTTACTTAACGTCGAACGTGATGCGCGAGATGTCTCACTTTGCTCGCGTCCACGAACGCACTGCGCATCACTTTGTGTTCGCGCATTTACCGCCACCGCGTGGAGCGCTCGCCGCGGAGCGTGCAACCTCGCACGCTCCAGGAGCGCCAACGTATCCACTACTGGAGCAGTTGCAGGTGCGCGGAGCAGAGTTAGTGCGCGAACCTAATGGATACCCACCTTAAGATTTGACATAAACAAACTGACGAATATTGCAAGATACGTAAAGGGCTCTCTAGACGATCAAGCTAGCTTGTCAAGCATCACGTCCCGGGCTAGGAGTGGATCGTAAACCGCAGGAAATATGCAAATATATATTTTTTTATATTTACGAAAAATGCCTAAATTATGTAGTTTTATTTATACCAAGGAGTCAATCGTTCATCAATCAATTACGTCCAATTAACGTGACTCCTTGTTATAAACTACAAAATTAGGCATTTTTGGTAAATATAAAAAAAAAATTTGCTTATTTCCTGCGGTTTACGATCCCCTCCCTACCCGCGACGCGAAGCTCGTCAAGCATGCTTGATCGTCTATAGAGCCCCTTAAAGCTCGTAGAAATATTTTTAATAATGCGATATAAATATAATACATATTTTAAATTCCGAAATTCTTGGGGAGTAACTTTTCAACATGTCTCAAGCTGATGTGAAATTCAACAACAAATACGACTTACAACAATTTTGGAGTACAATTGCAAAATTTGCTAAGTAATACACAGACAATGAATTCAATTAATGGAAAACATATACTATAATGCACGATTTGCGACGAATATTTCAAAAAAACATTCCATTGTACTATACTAATGTCTTTTGTTAAAACTGTTTAATATACGTTAGTGAATCAAATAGACATTACATTACATAATGTTATCGCGTAATGGCCCCGAAAGTTAGCGATCTAATGTATATTTAATAATTAATCCAAAAGAAATATTAAATAGCGTCTAAATAACATCAGCCGGTAGACGTCCACTGTTGGAAATAGGCCTCTCTCATTAAATGACGAACGGACTTTAGCCGCCTCAATCTACCTACTTCCTGCGACCGCGGCAATGTCATCGGTCCATCTTGTGGGTCCGTCTTACACCTCGTCTGCCGGTTCGTGGTCGACATTCGAGAACCTTTCTTACTCGACGGATGTCGGTTCTGCGAGCGATATGTCCTGTACAATGCCATTTCAAGTTGCTGATTATAAGAGCTGTCAGTGACGTTGATTCTTCAGCGGATTTCCTCGTCTCAGATCCTATCACGCAGTGAAACTCGAAGCATAGCTCTTTCCATAGCTCGTCGCGCGCCTTTGAGTTTGTGTATGAGGCCAATAGCTAGCGACCACGTTTTAGCGCTGTGTCATCACTGGCATCACGCTCCGCTTATTTACATATACCTTCGTTTTAAGGTGTCCCGGAGTCTGGCCTGCTGACTGTACCCCGGCATTCTATGGTCAAAATACTGTCTGATATGAAAGTATCAGCTTTTACAAAAGCTCTTGCACTTTCATGTCCCTGGCCCCCCAACTATATATAACCCATTATTTAATTATTGAATTGCACTCTTGCACTTTTTTATCGCTGTCTCTTGCGCTATAAGATCAATCAATATTTGGAACTATGAGTGCCATCTATACGTTGCGTTTCGTAGTAAAATCCTAGCTGCCAAAAATATCTGTGGCATTGAGCAATCTAATACCGTCCTATATAAGCGGAACCTATATTACTATAGGTATTACTATAGGATTACTATATTACTATAGGATTATACCTATATACTATATGTATAATCAATGATTATACCTGTAGTTAAAAAAACTATTCTATATGGTGTTTGAGTCATGCCGATATTGCATATAATATCCGGTTCACTCCCATCGATAAAACTTGCGATTTCGACTCGGGGTCTGCGCAGTGGTTCATTAATTCCAGTAACGGAAAGATAATTAATTGGTTGGCGAGCAAAACGGGCGCAGTCTCAGGAGTGAAAGCGAGGCGTCACGCTGGACGAGGCGCCAGACCCGCCTGTGTTCACGCCGTCATGCGTGTGTAGTGCTCTTCACTCATCGATTTCATACAGATCATCAAAATAACAGTGTCCGGTTGTATGGTACGCCTTGATAATGGTCGATTCAAGAAGACCGGGTTGGCAGACCGACCCGTCCTGGCCTGACGCCCTTGCATAATATATGATAATCCGGGACGTAGGTATCTTTCACGTACATTTGCTACGAGTAGGTATTACACACTACGAATGGAGCAACGTTAGACCACAGTTTTTCGACTTCTAACATTTTTCGAATTTCTACAGTTTCTATTTTATTCTATTTAAAACATACAGCATATCATAATAATAAAATATACACAATATAGAATGACAGCAAACCCGATGATGTTTTAAGTTATCTATATATATAAAAATGAATGTTTGTCTGTATGTTCGCTATGGACTACTAAACCGCTCGACCGATTTTGATGAAATTTTGAGGGAAACTTTAGATTAGGTTGGAGATGGTTCCTGGAAGTTTGGTGCCGATTGGACCAAAGGAAAATTTTTAGTGTCCTCGATAAAACCAAAATTCTTCTTTTTTTAAAAGCGGCGAATTTGAATTTCGAATGCGACCGCGAAGACAGGAGTGAATTCTTCTTTTTTTTATAGTCGAATGAATTTTAAAGCGGCGAATTTGAATTTCGAACGCGACCGCGAAGACAGGAGTGAGTTCTTTTTTTTTATAGTCGAATGAATTTTAAAGCGGCGAATTTGAATTTCGAATGCGATCGATTTGGCGTAGCAATGCGCGCAGGATACAACAAGTATACAATATAATAAAAATGATTATAAAATATGCTACTTAGTAGAAACAGAAAAAAAAATTAAGTAAATACGCTATATGTTTGTATGTAGGTGTTGTTTTTTGATTGTGGGATAGTGAGCGTGTGTGTATGTGTGTGTGTGTGGTGGGGGGGGGTGTAAATGTATGTAAGTATGTGTGTATCTGTAAGATGTATCTATGCGCATTACAGTGGATCGCTCTTGTATGGAGGAAAAATGTTTTTTTATTGAAACCTCCCTATAAAAAAAAGATGGTCTCAGAATATAGAGGTTATATAAAAAAAACGATTTTAAAATTGAACACTTGCCGCAAGACGGTTGATTTTTCGGAAAAAATAAAAAATATTTTTTTTTATTAGATGATTTTAGACTCAAAATAATTGTTTTTCTGCATACTAGAAATGTTGATTACTGAAAAGAAATGCTGCTTCTAAATACTATAAATGATGATTACTGAAAAGTGAGTAGCGAATAATACAACAACGTACGTACATATTGCAGCACCATCCCCCCCCCCCCCCCCTCACCCCGCCCTGACGAATCAGTCCGCTAATCCTATAAAGCAATAATACTACTGCCGCCAAATATAGAGGCAATTCCAGTTTTTCCGTGTCCTGTTTTATCCTGCCACCCCTTCAAAAGACGTCTGAAGCAGTACGTCTGAAATCTTCCGCACGTGATACGATTTGACCACGTGGAAAAACCCTATCACCCGGCGGCAATACTACGTACTATTAAGGGGTTCGCTGCCACACTAAACTACAGAACGAATGCTCAAAATAGTCATGGAAACATATGCTGGTGTTTAGGGGCTAAGGGGCCCTTGCTGAGTTGGCCACGAAGACCCATTCTGTTCAGGGTTGGTTACACTCACGGGTCAACACCCATCCGACGGCCTCCACGCATGAAGTGCGAGCCCGAGTAGGACTCTGGCCTTAGGGTTAGTTTCCCCTAGGAATCAACCTCCTGGCGCTCCTGGACGGTCTGCGCACCGTGCGGCATTAGCCAATCGATTGCGCACTCTGACTAACAGTCGGGGGAGTCTGGAAGCAGTACTGTTTCCTATAGAGCGGGGGTGGTTGCGGACCTTACGGCGACTGCTCTTGAAACGACCATCGGCTACCCGATCCTGGGTGAACATCCGGGCAAAGGATGCCGTGGTCCGCGATAGATTCGGTATACACCGTTTCACCGCTTCGAAAGGGAGAGGACCGCGCAAGCGACCTCGAACTCGTAACCAATCGAGAGACTGGAGTAATCTGGTCGCTATTGGAAGTAAGGGCGTGAGTGTAAGCCCGCTGGGTAACACTCCTGGCTATCTCGCGGTTAAGGCGTTGGCCTCTTACGGGTTTTTGGCAGAGCTTGACGGTGGACTGTTTTGTCCAAGTCTTCTGCGCTCACTCTAGGGAGATAGAACGACTTAATCGTTAAAACTTCCTTAGGTGACGGGCTCGCCCGTTGTAGTTCTAGTAGTTGTCTAGAGCATATATAGGTTTCCAACACCAAACGTCAACTGTAATTTCGACGGCTTTTTAGGTTTTTCTTGATTTAATTCTAAAAATAGGCCGTTAAATAAATCTGAAGTGTTTTATTATAACCAAATGGTTACAAGTATGTGTCTTCTGCCTCTTTGCCTGTAATACAAATCATTTTGACTTTTTACCATAAAAAGGCTCGAACACTTTCATCCAAGTTAATCGCCCTTGCGGCGTAACTTACCAAAAATATTTGTTTAATTTATTTTTTCTTTTTATCTATATATAAAATAGAACATCTTTTCCGTATAGGGAGGTTTTGAAATTCTGGAGAAAAAAAAACGATCCACCCTAATATGACTTTATGTAGCACTTATTCTTAGAGTGCGATCTCCTATCGAATCTCCGGTCGGCGATCATTATAGCCACTTCAGCCCGTGATGTTGCGGCGCGAAACAACTCTGCGGTGCTTGAGTTGAACCATTCAACGAGATTTTGTAGCCAGTGGGTTCTTTTTCGGTCAGGTCTTTGGCGACCTTTTATCTTTTCTTGCAGTATTAATTCGAGAAGGTGGTATTTGTTACCACGCATTGTGTGGCCCAAGTATTGTAATTTCCTTCTCTTTATTTCAGTAATTCCAATCTTTTGTGCTTTCTTTGCAGCACCGTCTCACCTGTGACTATCCGTCCAAGATATTTTCAGTAGTCTCCTGTAAATACGCGTTTTGAAAACAACATAACTAACCCTTTTACGCAAAGTCTGGGTTAGTGTCCACGTTTCTACTCCGTACAGGAGGACTGAAAATATGTAACACCGCACCAGGCGGCATCTAGTGGAGAGTTTGAGACTACAGTTGCAGAAGAGTTGGCTCATTTTGATAAACGCATCTCTAGCTTGTTCGATCTGACTCCACATTATGCTTTTCTTGATCATTCACAATACAGCCACGGTATTTATATTGACGGACCCTTTCAAGAGGTGGATTCTTGGTGTGGATCTTGATGTGGTGGCAGCTGACGATGTACGTCCAATGATGTATGTAGCAATGCGGGGTGCTAACTCAATTCAATCTGATTTGATCTCCAGCTTTTTACGGACCTCCTTAACAAACGACCTACTGCTGTCTTGGTTAAATAAGTCAATTTCGTTAAAACCTACATTGTTTGCGTTGTACAATTGTTTCACCGCCGCTACTGTCTCGCCGCACTCCCCATTCGTCTGTTTTAGGTAGTGTTAGGTACGGGACGAGACTAGTCTCGAGTCTCGTCTCAACACTCATGATACTAGAGGGACTCGAGACGAGAATATCAGTCGTATGATTATGAATCAGGGGTTAAATGCGTGTTTTCAAATATTGCTAGCATCCATAATTATTTTAATGCTGTTATATACACACACCTGAAACTAGTCACCTGTGATTATTTAATTGTATATCTACCTAAATCTTTTAGTGACCCAAAACGTGATTGTATCCAATCCTCTTACCGGTACTTGAATATACTGAATTGTCTCATCGTAAACAGTTACAGTTAATCCGCCTTGGTACGTATTGCGTCTGCACGTGTGTTGAGAAATGCTGTCGTCCGCACAACAAAGCGTATTGCGAATGACAATTATTATTTAACAGTATTGTATCTTGTAACCAAGACTGTGACCCATGTATACGTCTGGAAATAAATTTGGTTGATTATTTTTTTCACAAAAAAATGAGTCCTTCGTATGCTCTTAAGAGCCCACTAAAGGGGTTCTTTTCATACGAAATGCCTCGTCATAATTACTGTCTAAAACAATCTTACTGTCAGGAAAAAAATAGCGTGACATAAGGATGCCATCTGTGAAATCACTAAACTAGGATGGATGACAAAAACCTCGGGCTTTTTCAAATTTCCCCTGGACATATTTTATGCTGGTTGTCTCTTACATATATATGTAGAAAGTTTTAGTAAATATGGCAATTTTCGTTCGACCTCACGAATAAAAAGAAAATTAAAATTGAAGTCTTGGTAGAAGAAGTATTCTTTAGGTAGGTACTTTACTAACAACTGCTATTACAATAGGAAATATTAAATGAAGACTTCTTATTATGGTAGACGAAATATATCTTGTACAAAATAACAGCAAATTTGCCAGTTGTATACTATATCACTATAGTAAAATATCGACATCATCTCAGGAACTACCAGTCGGATTTGTTTTTTTTTGCATCTTATAGCCCAATTCTTGAGACAGGTTATAGGCTGTTCAACATCACGTTACGATCCTGACGAGCCTAAACAAAAGAACGCTAAGCGAAAACGAAGTAAACCCGCGTGAGAACGGGGCGGGGGGGGGGGGGGGGGGGGGAGGGATGGGGGAAGACGCCCGACAAGAACCGAACATTACCGAGAAGAGCCGAACTGTGCATGCCTTATCTAGATCGTTGCGGCGAAAACCAGTGTATACTTATACCACACGAAAATATGACAAAAAATATTGTATGCCGAAGTAATCTAAATTATTTATTTAAAATAATCATACGAGGTACAACTGGTCTACAATAAAGCGTCTGGGGGATAAATTTTATGAAGTGGGGAATGTGGCCTAAATATTGCTAATCGTACAGAGCGTATCACTATAGTAAAATATCGACATCATCTCAGGAACTACCAGTCGGATTTGTTTTTTTTTTTTGCATCTTATAGCCCAATTCTTGAGACAGGTTATAGGCTGTTCAACATCACGTTACGATCCTGACGAGCCAAAACAAGGGAACGCTAAGCGAAAACGAAGTAAACCCGCGTGAGAACGGGGGGGGGGGGGGGGGGGATGGGGGAAGACGCCCGACAAGAACCGAACATTACCGAGAAGAACCGAACATTACCGAGAAGAGCCGAACTGTGCATGCCTTATCTAGATCGTTGCGGCGAAAACCAGTGTATACTTATACCACACGAAAATATGACAAAAAATATTGTATGCCGAAGTACTCTAAAATATTTATTTAAAATAATCATATTTATTTCAAATTAAACGGCGCGGGTGAAACCGCGAGGTACAACTGGTCTACAATAAAGCGTCTGGGGGATAAATTTAATGAAGTGGGGAATGTGGCCTAAATATTGCTAATCGTACAGAGCGCTGTCGCCAAGGGAGGGGGGGGGGCATTTTCAACATTTATTGTATCTTTTTGATGTTTTTCTATGTGTTTCTAGTCAAAATAAATTTGTTTCGATTTGGTTTTAAAGTTTTGACCACCTGGGTTGCGCGGCTTTTGCCCCAGCCTGTACATGGGACCCTTCCTTGTGGAAAAACCAACTCTCCTATTATAACTTTTGTTCTGATCCTTATACGTAACAATTAAATATATTAAAAAGAATAAACAATACTGCTGCCGTTACAGAAAGTGAACTATTATATTTATAATTATTTTTATTACGTTTTTCTTTGTTAATATTTGTGGTTTACGTATTTATCCATAAATATATATTAATGTTTCAGGAATGAGCTCAATCAGACCTTTCATTTGACACTAAAAGCGATATATTTATGTTAATTTATTGAAATGTGGACATTTAGACAAGTATTTTTTGACATTTGGACGGTTTAGGTACCCTATGACACTCGGGATAACATATCGATTTTAACAATATCACACACTTCTAAATCGGTCCAAGCGTTTAGAAGTTAAGGTGGAATAAAGAAACGAAAAACATACATAAATTAATCCTGAACACATTACACTTGTTTTTTGTTGGGCAGTCGTGTAAAAACCGAGTTTCACGCGCCGAAAGAAAACACGACCCTATTTATTATAGGAGGCTTAAGCAAGAAGTATCCGTATGTGCAAACGTTGTATATTTCCGACGTGAGCTTAATGATTTTGTTCGCGGTGAAATTCGTCAGCCTGTTGTACGAACGCGCGATCCGCTATCTCGATCAATGCGAATTGCTTTGCTGCACTTTATAATTGGCGGCAACGTGCGGCCGTACTCTAATCATGACGAATGCCGCGCTTTCATATCGTATACCTTGCTCACCTATATTTATTAGACTCTTGGAAAATCAATGCCATAGACGAGCTTAAGGCATAATTTTATAGTGAAATCGGTCCACCAGAGGGCGCTCTATTCATCCTTCAATCTCGAAGTGCCCCCCAGAAGTACCCGAGTTTCTCGTTTGTTTCACATGCCCAGATGCAATACAAGCCACTTCAGCAACTCTACTTTGATACGGTTACTCAGCTCTTTTAATAACAGGTTTAATGACCTTGACATTTTTTCTCTGGACAGGAAGCCTTTTCTTCACGTAGTCGAAGAAAGGAAGCCTTTTCTTCACGTAGTCGAAGAAAATCTTAGGAACAATAATTAATTTAAATATTTATAAAATACGCACTACTTATTACTTTATTATATACAAAGTATTTATGTGTGTATGTATGTTTATATGTATATATGTCAATAGTATACGTATGTATGGACATTTATGAACGTATATTATATATAGTGTTATAACAATCCCTCCCTTCCATTTCCATTCCCCTATTGTACTTATACATTTAAATTTAGCAATGCTTCTTTTTCCTTTTTTCTTAAAAAAAATGCTTATAAAATTATTATCTTTTAAATAGGTGCTTTATATTATTTGCTAATTTGAGATGTATTAATGGCTCTATTAATGTTAATTTATAAAATGTTCTTTTATAAAATTAATATGCTATATACATTTAGCTAATAAAAAAATAAAAAAAAATAATATTGCAGGTTGGTACACAGATGTACTTGAAACTCGGTACACAGATGCGAAAATTTTGTTTGGAATATCTTGTATACAAGCTATTTGTTTGGAATATCTTGTATACCAAAATTATATATAAAGTCCGCCATATTTAATAAAATACTATATAATTTATGGAGAAATACCATTTTAACTCCCCTACCTATACGAATGTACGTTATACGTCCGCTATATTGTCATATTGAAAAATAAAAAATAAAAGTATATGTACACATTTATATAAAACCGATATATAAAAACCGCCTGTATAAACCGCTATATATTTTGTCTGGTATATAATAAACAAGTATTGTTATTGATAAATCTAATGGAAAAAACCCAACGATTTATTTACTTTTTGAAAAATAACGCAAATATAGTGGTGCGGCGCGGGTATTTGTAATAAAGCGGAAAAGAAATTAAGCAGAATATAATTATAATATTATGAATTTTGAAAGTGGACTGTTTTCATAGGATATATCTACAACTGGTCTGAAGGGAAGGAAAACCAAGGAAACACGCACTTACTTGGATACTGTGCCGGCGTGTCAGCGACTATTCTTCAGTCCTGATTGCAGATCTTGAGGTTGTTCTATTGTCCGAATCACACACTTAAAAACATTAATTGTTCACATTAATTTTTAACGCGGATATACGATTTTCTGGCTCGATTTTACCGCGCGTCCATCGGTCATGATATTTGCCAGCGCCATCCAAAACGTAATTGACGGTATGCCATTCTTTGCGAAATTAAATGCGTGCTAGGATCGGACCGGATAGGTAAAATGTTGCCAATGTTGCAGTATAATTAATTAATATAAAAAAAATAAAAATAAAAAAAAGAAATTATTAAACTGGCGTTAACAGATAGGGCGGTTAATACCACGAAAAATACTAGTAATATACTAAAAATTGGCGCGCGGAGGGATGTTGATTTGGCGCAGGTGGGGGGGGGGGGGGTCTTGTGTACTTTCCGGAAAAGTCTTGGGGTGACAACCGATTTACAGAACCTGCAAAATACAGAACCTACGAAAGAACGTTTACAGTGCAGGAGATAGTACAGGTGTAAAAGTTACACACACGCTACACATTTGTCAAACTGACGAATATGCAGTAGGTATCTCAAATACTAAATTATTTACCGGCTAACTGCGACCACCACACGACGCAGTCTAGCAGTCACTACGTTGGCGCGAAACCGCGATTGTGTAGGTAAATCAATTAGAAAGAGAGAGTGAGATATTTATTAGATGCTCGTCGTTTTGACGGTTAGCTTTATAGGGTTGACATAACCTAACCAAACCTAAAATTGATTGTTTCACTAACAACAACAAAAACTAATAAATCTAAAGTTGACCGATCATGTTCGCAGTGTTCGTGGATAGGAAGAAAGCGACGTTACGGTATTATCAGATGAGAGTGTTGGCGCTCTACCGAGAAAAACATAAAGAGTGTGTCACAGTCATTCTATTTAATAATGGTGACTCTTCGGCAGTGGGTAGCGGTAAATTCGCCAGTCACCCGGCTAACGAAATCGTACGTATTATGTATTCTGCATTGAGGAGTACAGTGGAAGCCATTGAACTTGTCAGTCAAATTGGGCCCGACAAAGCGACCGACCGCCTAGCCGGCACGGAAAGACGCAAATATCCAGGTCAATAATACACAATTTGTAATACACGCGGGACACCATAAACGCCTAAACGCTTGTCTAACAGTCTTAACCCGTGGAGCCGAACGGGGCTTTGCCAGTTTGTGGTGTCGGCACTACCCATGGCTCAACTCCTATCCAGTGGCCTCCTTGAGGAGGAAAGTAGCTGTATGCAGTACTCTGCCTGTAGCTGTATGCAGCTGTCAGATGTGATCTGTAGTGCGCCGGGAAAACGGGCGAAAAAAAATGGGCGGTTCTGCAGTCTGTGCAACCGGCGAATCACTAGAGGATTCTGAAAACGTATGTTTCATAAGACAATGAGGGGTGTCAATTACTACGGGCGAGTCGCCACCCCAGGGAGCTGTTACGATATCGTGACATTCTGTTTCCATGGATTGAACGCAAATACTTGATGGAGAATACAATCTACAGTCGAACTACTTCAACATCGCGTTAGAGTCCAACGCCTTTCCGCGAGGCACTAGGAATTGCAATCCAGCGGGCTATCGTCACGCCCGTACTACCAGATTCTGAAGGATTTCTCCATCCTCTATTCTGGTCAAAAATTCGAGGCCGCTTACGCGGCCTCTACCTGACGTTAGCGATAATTCAAGTTCGAATTTATGACGGGCCCGTCAAGCCTACACGGGATCGGGTGGCTAACGGATCGTTTTTAAGGATAGATGACGCCATATCAACAACTATCCCCGCTACGTAGTCTCCCCTGTTTATACGACGGATCGCACAATAATTGGCTAACAGCACATTTCACGATGCGATTTACGCCCGGAGCGGGCATCGTTGCTCGCGGCGGCCGCAGCGTCTGCGGGCTACTAGTACAACCCCGCGGGACGCGGTCACCCGCAAGCTAAGCGGGCGTCGGCCGCGCACTTTGCGGTCGGTTCACGGGCGACGCGGGTGTGGCTATTGGCAATCTCGATATCGATCCTATATCCGCGCAACTTGCGATTTTCTTCCGCCAACTTTGCGGGCCGTTCCGCAACCGCGGCGGCTACGTGACCGCGCAAACCAGCGGTGTCGTAAGTTTTGAAACAAAACAGTGGTCCCACAACCGCGGCGGGCGCGAGTGAAAACCGTTCCGTGTGTTCTAAGCCTCACTGCGATAACTCAAAAACGTTTAGATAAAAACAGATAGTTAGGTAAACATTATAAAATCAGTAGATACTTTCCTATGCGGCTTTCCGATACCAAGATGCTGAATAAAACGTATTATAGATGCCACAACCGCAATACTAAAAATATCCTTTTCCTTATTCCATTTCTCCAAATTCCTATTTTACGAGAAGCACTTAAATTTTAATTGTTTTATTCTCACATCGCACAATCTAAAATAATTTGTTTTCGTTCTTTATTCATGTCTAGATTAGGCTGCAATTAGGTTAATATTGTACAACATTCGAAAGTCGACTTGATATTAGCACAGAGTAATAATCATTGCAGTTGATCGTCTCCTTCGTGGCCCTCGACACAGTTTAATTGCATTTTTTTCATTTCCCGGCCCAAGAAAATGTATCGTGAACTCGCTAAAATAAAGTTCGAGATGAAGACGGAAATATCCATTTTGACCCCTCCTCCCCCTCCCCTTCTGAGACAATTAAGCTATTTCAAGAGTGTGAGTGTGTGTGTGTGTGTGTGTGTTCCTCCACGATAGCGCCCAAACGCTTTATCCGATCGAGCTAAAATTTGGTATGCAGGCATCAATTGGTCATGGCAAGAGTTGAAAAGATTGTGGTTAAAATCGGTCCACCAGAGGGCGCGCTAGTCATACTTCAATCTCGAAATATTGTACGTAGAGACTTGAAATTCGGTACACAGATGCGAAAATTTTGTTTGGACTAAGTATCTCGTATACAAGCGACAAAAATAATTTATAAAGTCCTCCATATTTAATAAAATACTACATATTTTTTGGAGAAATACCATTTTAATACTACTAATATACTAAGAGGTTGGTTTGGCGCAGGTGGGGGGGGTCTTGTCTACTTTCCGGGAAAAGTCTTGGGTTGACACAACCGATTTTTTACTTATTTTCCACGAAACTTACAGACTAATAAAATACGTTGTTCGAAAACTAAAATAATCGCTTGTGTCACCCCAAGACTTTCCCGGCAAGAAGACAACCCCCTCCGCCAACTCTTCCCTCCCCCCTCCTCCCACCCTGACCACCACCTCTCCAACCGATAGTAATTGTGTCAAGGGACTATGATAGCAAACATAGTATTGTTTAGTATTTCTGTGGTATTAAAATAGTATTTTTCCAAAAATGATGTAGTATCGATCGATACCTTAACAGGTGCGTATTTGCCCGTGCTGATACACCCACTTCAAGGATGCCGGTTAATTAAAACTCAGCTTGTATAAAGGTGGGTATCCATTAGGTTCGCGCATCAACTCTGCTCCGCGCATCTGCAACTGCTCAAATGGAGACGGTGCGCGCATCAAAAGAACAACGAGTGCTCCGCAGTTTTCATTCGAACTTTGAGCGAACATGTCGTCGCCAGAATTTATTTTGAAATTTCTCATTCTTCGGATTCCACGCCACTGTATAATTTCGTTACTCCTTGATTAGAGCTAGACATTAGCCCACTCCATAGCGATGGATTCGCGTTTACTGAACGCGAACGCGATGCGCGAGACGTACCCACCAACGTCTTACTTCGCTCGCGTCCATGAACGCACTGCGCACTACTTTGTGTTCGCGCATTTACCACCACCGCTTGGAGCGCTCGCCGTGGAGCGTGCAACGTTGCACGCTCCAGGAGCGCGAACGTATCCACCACTGGAGCAGTTGCTGGTGCGCGGAGCAGAGTGGGTGCGCGAACCTAATGTTTACCCACCTTCACAGTATAGTTTTACTAAATACCTAAACATATGGAATGTTTTGTAGTGTTAATTTAATTTTCCTTACATATTAACGCTACTGTTGTTAGACATTCTGTATTTGCACCGTTTGAATTAACATACACGTCTAACGATTGATACATCAAGCTATAACGAAAATGGACCACTCGCTACTTGCTCCATAGTGAACGAACCAGTTTTTCTTCTTCTCGAATCTAAAAGATTGACTGGCGAGATAAAACGGAAGATGCACGGAGGAGCAAAATGGAAAGTCTGCTAAACCGACCGCTTCTGGTATTTACCGAGGCGTTTTTAATGGCTACTACGCGTGCGTCGTACGAATTTTGAATGCCTGCACCGCCACTAAGAAATTCATAAGACAGCGAAAACAACCAACAGGATTTTCTAGTCTATATGCGCTTGTCGCTGCAATGCAACGAACGTGAAATTGAACGTGTTATTCAGCGGTCGTGATACTATGTAGTTCCTAGTTATTTAAACCCTTTTTACACGACTGCCCAAAAGGAGTGTTATATGTTTAGAATTCTATGTATGTTTTCCGTTTCTTTATTCCACAATAAATTCTAAACGCTTGAACTGATTTATTGTCTGTCGTATTGTTAGAATCGCTTTGTCCTCCGAGTGTCATAGGGTACGTGTTGCGACCCCTTGCTCTCATATAAGGAGAAAGCAGCGTATTTAATATAAATCGCCGTGTTACGCGGTGCGTGTTGACATTCATAATTTGACAGTTTAGTTTTTTTTTCGTTGCTCCTCTTCGCGGCCGTCCGGTAGGCCTAGTAACGGAGAGAAATATTTAGAATATTAATTTAGCAAAATAAATTATACAATGTTTAATTATTACACTCCACACAATATTACCGATTTTTTCAATAACCGTTTTTGGTTCTTACGAATTTATTCCAGAAAAACATTTTGGAAAATTATAAAACTATGCAATTGTACTCAGAAAATATGTAATAATGATAAAACCCAGATTTTTTTATTCCACCATAAACTTCCAAACGCATGAACCGATTTAAAAATGTGGGATATTGTTAGAATCGTTATATCATTGCGGGTGTATGGTAAAAAATAATATAAATATTAAATGAAAGGTCTGATTGAGGACATTCCGGAAATATTTCATTAAAAAAACCGTAATAAAAATAATTATAAATGCAATAAAAGCTTGTTTTTTGGTTTTCCTAAAAAAATAACAAAAGCTGCTTAGTTTGTCGTACTGATTCACCACTAAGTCCAAGGACGTCACTAACTAAAAACTCAACCTGTATATAAAAATATAATACTAGAGTAAAAAACCAGTGTCTTTAGAATCCCGATGATAATGCATCTAACTTCTTTGTAAGTCATTTTCTAATATCTTTAGTGGTTTACAAGTGAAATAATTTAAATTATAAAACTATGGATAGAAAATGAAGAGTTTGACAATCTAACATGAGAATCGCGATTATTTTAGCCGATTAAAAATCTCTTGCTTTTCTTTTTAAAGTTATTGTTATTAACATTTTTCATTCAAAATTATTTTATTGGTGGTAACATTTAAAGGTCGTGTGTGTGTGTTTTTAAAATAAACGAATTGAATTGTCATTTTTGTCGATACTAAATTGTATTTATTTTTGTTACAGGTGAGTACCACGTGTTAATTTTTAAGGCCTGACGTGCGTCATCGTTCAAATAGTAAGTAAATGCAATGATTCTGTAATAGAATTAACTCGGCGTGAGTGAGGTCGGATATGTCATACCCGAGAAATTTTTAAACGCAGATTATTTATTGTTTTTGTTGACATGCGAATCATGCCGTCACAATAGCTGCAGGTAAGAGAGCGGTGGTCGAAGTGCAGTGTTGAGTTTAGTTTCGCATCGGCGTCAGCGGAAGATACACGTGCGCAAAGGTAGCTCGGGTACATCACACCAGACCTCGCAGTCGGTTTTATACTTTTGAGTTGACGATTTGTTTACGATTTATAGTATTGTTTGGTTTATTTATATATTTCTCAAGATGTCTTATGCATGGCCAATATGCATGGAGCATGCGATGTTTATGTGCAGAGATTGTGCAGATTTGTAAGTGTAATTTTGGTGCTGTGCTGCTTGGTCTCGTAAGACTTTTTAGTTCTTTTTTATATTTTTATAATAAGAATATACTACGGTTATGTTGATTTAAGACAGTAAAAAAATCGGCATCAAAGTTTAGGGTATTTCATACCCACCTCACAGTTGGTGTAACATTTTCTCACCTCACTCATGCAGGGTTAAAATTAAACATTAATTAATAACATTAAATAATATTCATATACACATAATAGATATCCATTTAAACATTCACGGATTGCAAATAATGTAAAAAATACAATAATAGATACTAAGTCTATTGTCTTGTCTTACGGATTGCGTCGAAAATTCAACTAAAACAATCTTCCGCCATGTTCTTAAAAATGTGGTGAATCGTTGAAAGCTAAATACACTTATTGACATAAACGCGCAGAATAATAAAATAAGACTACCGACTCCTACAGCCAATAATCGACCTGTACTTGTTGAATGGCCCAATCTATTTAATCTGGTCGCGAATTCGAAGTCGCTTGCGGGGCCTCTTATAATAATTAATTCAAGTCGAATTTATCGCGGACCTTGGCGCCCTTCGACCGTCAAAGTCACACAACATCGGGGGTGACCGACGGGTCGTTTCAAGGGTAACTGACATCAGGTCAACAACCACCCCCGCTTCTTAGGAAACGTATCAGACCGTTTCCGAACCCCCCGCGGTTGTCTGTCGGAGTGCATAGTCGATTGGAAATCGCCGCACGATTCGCAAACCGCCCAATATCGCCCGAGGTCTTCCCCATATTGAATCCTGTCCACGACACAACCGAGACAGGGTTCACAGAGTCCTTTCCAGGTTCGTCGCTCTTCGAGGAGGCTATCAAATGGGAGTCGAACCGTGACGTGAGTTGAGCCGACCCAAAATGACAAACAGGTCGTCAGGCAGTGGCGTGCCCGGGGTTGGTGAATGGGGCAAGCCCGACATACCTTTTTGTGTTTTTTTATAGTAACAAAAAGTAGTACCTCTTTCCTCTTCAATCTTCAATTTGAAATTTACTGCTTGTGTCGTAGATTCAATAAAGCACACTGAAGGCATACTACTGCTAGACAGAATTTAACATACACTTATCAGCAGTCGAATACCTCCGGTGGCTTTAAGAAAAACCGTTTTATTTGCTTGAGCGAGTGACATCGAGTTAAGAAGTTGACCCTTGCTTGTATGAGCTGTAAGACTTTTTTATAAAAAAAGGGAACAAAAAGTAATTAGGTGCTAGGTACATAGCTTTAACTAGCTTATTTATATTCTAAATCGAAGCGTCTATCTTTTTTCAAAAATGAGTTTATTACGTCTGAGTAAAATGATGGCGAACGCTTTAATTCTATTAACAACTGTTTTTCAATAGCAACCATTGATAACTCAGATAGACGTTCCTGACCCTGTGTATTTCTTAGGTAAGTATGAATACGTTTAAGAGATGAGAATGCACGTTCCGCGGAAGCACTTGTAGCAGGAATAGTTACGACAAGATACGCTAACTTCAACAATTGGGGAAAGGCGTCTTCGAGGCTATTCTGACTAATGAAAACAATTAGTTCAAAAACATTGCAATCTTTCAATTCAGGAGAGGAGTACAAACAAATCAATTGGTTCTTTAAAACTTGTTTGTCAAAATGGTTTGCATAAATATCAAATAATGAATCTAATGCCTCTGTAGGAAAATCTAAACGGTATTTCTCGTATAGTTTGTTGTTGAAGAGTTGGAAAAATTTCAATTTGAAAATTTCCGAATATCGATCCTCAATCTCGCAGAATATGTTGTCAATTACCTGGACAAAAAGTCGCTTATATTCAGTATAAGCACAGCGTACGTTACGTCTCAAACGAGGAGCTGAGTTATTTTGCAGAATGTTTTCATAAAGGAGATCAAATTCTGATTGAAATTCAACACGTAACCAAGTCTGAAATTCCTTTATTTTATTGCTACAATAACCTACATCGACTTGTGATTTTTGAAGGATATTGTACAAGCTATCAGTTTTTTCAAAAATTCGGTGGAAAACAAGGAGAAAAAAATTTAAATGGAATGATCGCAACGAGTTTTCAAAATTCTCCGCTGCTAAAACCGTATCCCCGTCCCAGTCCTGAGGGTTGTCACATATGTCAGAAAACAATGTAATAAGATTATTTTTTTGCACAAAAACTGTGTTTACAGTTCGCGAGATATACGCCCAACGCGTAGCGGGGGCAAGAGGTAATTTTTTGCTACAATGAGTATCGTAAAAGGCAGATCGTTTTGTACTGTGGCTAAAAAAATTACACAAAGACTGTAGTGTTGAAAAAAACGAACTGATTTCTCCAATTCTGTTGCATGATTTAGACAACACCAGGGCTAAAATGTGTGCATTGCACCAAATGTAAATTGCTTGTGGACAAACATCTTTTATTTTTGATTGCACTCCGTTTCTAACACCCGACATAACACTAGCGCCATCATAGCTCTGTGCTACTAATTTTGCGGTACACTCCTGTTTATTTAGCAATTCTAAAATAATATTACACAGTGTGTCTGCTATACGACTTTCAGATACATTAACGAACCCCAAAAAACGGTCATGAATGTCGTTTCCAAAATAATATCGAAGAATCAGGCATAATTGTTCTTTGTGACTGATATCGGGAGTTTCGTCAATAATAATTGAAACAAATTTTGTTGTTTTGATTTCAAATTCAATGCGAGTTTTCATAACAACCGCTACGGAATGAATAATATCATTTTGAATTTTATTAGACAAATAACTCGGTCCTCGCTTATCAGACTGTTGAAGCTGCATGTGTTTTTCTAAAACGATATCGTATTTCGAAAGAAGTGATACGAGTTCTAAAAAATTTCCCTTATTCAACGAAGGTTTGGACTCATCGTGACCTCTGAATGGAAGTTCTTGTTGAGCTAAATGACAAACAATATCCACTAATCTCTGAAAAACACTACGATTTTGATCAACGCGAATATTGTGCTTCAAAATTTCATCATTTAACTGCCGAGATAAAGATGTCTCAATTCGTTGTTTACCAAAATTACTAAACGAAATAACCGCATTCATGTGTTTTTGCGAATTCATGTGTCTTTTTATCGCGCCGGCTAAATTATTTAGATCATCATAACCGGACGAATTCCAAACATTTAAGTCGTTTGAAAAAAAAATACAACAGTAACAAAACAATTTATTGACATGTGAGCATCCAACTACCCAGTGAGTTTTGTACACTGATCTATTAAATTGTCTTTTATGCGATTTACTTGTCTGAGAAATACACAAATCGGGTGTAGGTTTAGGTCCAGAAATTAGTAACTTCTTTTGCTCAAAACTCAAAGATTTTACTTTGTCTTCGCCGATTAAAAGTCGTACACATAACTCACCACAAGGGACAATTTCCTCCATTGTTTATCAGGCACTAAAAACCACAAATGAATTGAAATTCCACAATAAAAAATACCGTGATGTCAGTCGCACAAACCTACACTAACTACAGTCAAGTGAAGTTCGCGCTCATCGTCTCACATTGCGACATTTGACACGTTCGCTGTCACCTTCATGGGCAAGCACGGCTTTGGTTTCCATAGTAAAATCCTCTATATACTTATAATTGTTTTGCGTAATTTGCCACTGGTTAGAGCGAGAGGTACACTGATTTTGAAAGCCACATTGAAAGCCCACATGTGCGAGCGAGCGAGAGGACACGTCGGTACACAGCTGCAATCGCACGCTGCTTTATCGACGCGCGGCCATAACGAATTTTGTCGCGTGGAGCGAGCTCCGTCCGCTAGATAGCACTCGTTAGATAGCAAATTAATTTATTTAATTGTTTTTTTTTACGAATTGTGTTATTAATTTATTTAATTGTTAATTACGAAGAATAGGCAAGCCCGGCTTTTCGGCTTATATGAAGAGACCGCCACTGTCGTCAGGCCCAAGCTGCACGGAATTCAACGCATATCGATCACCGTAATCCACCCTTCTGACACGCATAACATCCTTTTTTTTTTAATTTTGCCCACATTCGCGGTAATTATCATCATTACCTCCGCTAAGCACCGATATTAATTTTGTCGTGCCCGCACAGAATGTTAACGAAGCGAGCGCCTTCCCTGTTCGCGATACCGCATTTTTTATCGCACGTTTTCACGCGTCCGAGTTGTTTAAAATTAATTGCACGGCGTTCCTGCAACAAACCGTGCCGCGAACGTGATTCTGAAACGCAACACTCTATTATTACTCCGAAATACTCAATAGTCGGTTGCACGCCGCTTGTTCTGCTTTCGGCTACGACTGCGACAACATTTCGGGGAAATCTTGCATGAATTTCGTGATCTGGCGCCGCGCGGCTCGGCGCGCGGCTTCCAAATGTTCTCACTTACACATTTTGAAGGCGCAGGCTTAAACCTCGCTGATTTCACCCGCGCCCGCCGCGATTGCGGGACAACTGTCTTGTCGCAAAACACGACACCGCAGGTTTGCGCAGTCACGTAGCCACCGCGGTTGCGGAAAGACCCGCAAACTCGACGGGAGAAAATCGCAAGTTCCGCGGTTATAACATCGATATAGAGATTATCAATAGCCAAACCCGCGCGCCTGCACCGCGTCGCCAGAAAATTGACTGCAGAACGTGCGGGCAACGGCTGCCAAGCTTGGGGGTGACCGCGTCCCGCGCGTTTCTACTAGCAGTAGACTGCGGCCGCCGCGAGCTACCTTAATAATCTACCTATTTGTTGCAGATACCTAGTCTTTTGAAAAATAAAAATGATTAGGCATGAATTGAAAATCGCGCCAGCAGGCAAGGCAAGAGAGAAAACTAATACAGCCAATATTTGTGTTTTTGTCGGCAAATTCTTAATATGTTTTAAATACACCTCGTATTCACTGCAACATCGTATATTAAACGCGCATCGGACATTTATGCAATTTATTAAATCTACTATATTCAAGATTAAAAACGAACAAACAGTGAACGTCTCCTCGATTGTGTTTCTTGATTTAATTGCTCTACATGTAGTTTATGCGATGCGCGATGGGTTAAATTCCGGCGAAAGGAACGGTGCACACCGTCGCGTCGCACCGGCGACTATGTCGTTTTTGCGCCACTTGTATTGTTTGTGTCATTGAGGTAAACGGATTAGACAACCTTTGCAAGTCACGACTACGCGACCGTTGCTAAGATGCGCTTGCGTTACACAATACCGTTGCTTGCATTAGTTCTTTAACGCCTTATGCTTATAATTTACTCTGCACTGCACCGCCAGGGTTTAGGTCTAATATTACATATTCAGTCTGAAGAGTGTACAGAAACGTTTTTTGAGATTCCTATGCGTTAACCCTTTCAGGACCATGGGACATTATTGTCCCATTTGTGTTTATATCTGTAAAGCGATTATTATGATCCCTGCAAGAAAAGCATTTTTGAACACTTTTACCGAATTTCGTTCATGGTTTTCTGGCGACGTAGAACATATTATTGCGGTTACCTTAAGTCTTTGGCCACCTATCATCGTCATCGTACCTTAAGACTCAAGTCATCGTACCTTAAGTCTTTGGCCACCTATCCATATACAGTTTATAGCAGAATTATATGTAAGTATGATATAATATCAACCCCCTCACGGGTAGTGTTATTTGTCTGTCACTGGACCTTATAGAAAGCACCAACATTAGCTTAATCAGCCATTTATTTATCTATTTACCAAGACATAACTAACCTTACAGACAATTCCAAACCGTTAATTATTATTCTAGGCTACATACAGTACCGTGCGAATTAATTGGAACAAAAAGTATTTTTCTTCGAAATGTGCTTTATTGAACTTGACTTAAACATACAAAAAACAGTACTTGATAGTAATAGATTGTTAGTTTTAATATACCTAGAATGTGTCCTCCTTTTGCGTTGATAACACTTTCACTCTTGTAGGCATAGAATTTACCAGGTTTTGACAGCTTCCTTTCAGTCCATCATCGTGAAACCATTTGAATTACTGCACTGATCATATTGGTTTTCGTTGTACAATCCATCTTGGAGAACTGTTTTCTGGCAAATGGCCCAGATGTTTTCGATCGGGTGGAGATCGGGGGAGTTTCCGGGCCATTCAAGTAGTCATTTGGTTCTGTGTGAAAAACTGTTTCACTTTTTTCGAAGAATGGCATGGGGCGAGATCCTGTTAAAAAAAATCCCTCGTTGGAAGGATAGACCTTGTGGAGCTCTCGTATCATATGGTTTGATAAAATGTCAATATATTGGTCCGAATTCATCATGATGACCAATATATTGACATCTTATCAAACCATATTATACGAGAGCTCCACAAGGTCTACCCTTCCAGGATCTCGCCCCAGTTGCAATAAATATTTTATTTATTTATTTAAATACACAGTTCGTTGAAAATTCCAATTCGTTGGTCATTTACGATATTTTAAAAAAAATACGGTATATTGTTAAACAATAATTTATTTTATTTTGCTAATATTAAGATTCTGATGTTTCAATAACATGGAAAAAATATAATTTATAAATTATTCGTATTCGATAATTTTAAAAAATATTATTTAAGTTATGGGACACATATTATTATGTCCCATGGTCCTTTAAGGGTTAAGAGTCTAGGAATATTCAAATGTGCCAATTAGTACTGAAATTGCATGGTGGTCCTAATGTAAGTGTAAGTGTGTGGAGATAGCCTTCTTTGCCTTATATGTCTATTTTACTTTTGAGGTGAGTTGTTTTAACACCTCCGCACGAACCCCCTCGTTCATGAGCGGAGGCTTCCTGGATCTGTAAATATGATCGTCGCCGGCTCCCCGCGAGCCAATGTACGAGTAGACATACCGACATCCCACGCGTTTCTCGTCTACCGCGCGCTTCAGCGGCTTCAACGGCGGCCGCTGAGTCAGTAGTCAGTAACGACGCGATCTCCGCGCCGGCTGCACCGACCGCCGCTGCCGCCACGGCCTTCGCTTATCAATTGACAGCCGCCACGCGAACCTTATCACTCTGTTTATTTACTGCCCGAACAGCCTTATCGACGCGCTTCGCAAAGTATGCCATGGTACCCACCTGGCAACAGTGAAACATGTGTGATTTGTGAGTCGTGTGTGTCGGTGTCCCTATCATGCTGACCGCGCGACGCGGACCCGTGGGTCCCCAAGAGGGAATCGATCACCTGTTCCTCCTGCCCGGTCGAGTTCTGGACATGGACAGCTCGCAGCTCAGGCAGGACCTGGCCGGGCTGGATTTCAGCGTGCAGCTGCTGCAATCCGGGCCAAAAGGAAACGTTTGGCTATGTAAGTCGTCAATATCTAATCCAAAACTATTAATGCAAACAAGTAAATATATTAAAAGGAATTTTAAAAAACATGACTGCCGTCACAGAAAGTGAACTATTGTATTTATAAATTATTTTTATTACGGTTTTTTATGAAATATTTGTGGTATATATATAATTATACATCTAGATACATGTATATTTTCGGAATGTACTCAATCAGAACTTCCATTTGACACTAAACACGATTATTTATGTTAATTTTGACATTTGGACATTTAGACAACTACTTACATGCTATTTGGCCAGTTGGCAGTACCCTATGACACTCATAATGTCACAACGATTCTAACAATACCACACAGTTCTAAATCGGCTCAAGCTTTTAGAAATTATGGCGGAATAAAGAAATGGAAACCATACATGTATGAACCCTGAACACATTACACTCCTTTTTTGTTAGGCAGTCGTGTAAAAATATATGTCGAAGAAGGCTATTTCTGAACACTTACAGTGGGTAGCCTCACATTAGGACCACTATGCAATTTCAGTACTAATTAGCATATTTCAATATTCCTATACTTTTAAACTGTAATATTTTCTGTTATCCACAATTTTTATTTTTATCAATAAATATAAATAAAAGATCTTTCACTAATAATATTCAATATAATGTCCAATTTATAGCTTGAGTCATGTTATTATTCAAGTGAATATTTTTAATGTGATTATTTTATATATTTATATTAGGAGAACCTCCCTTTGAGAACCGAACATAAAACTGTTAAATGGCGATGTAAATAACATGTATGTCAAGTTTTGTGAAAATTGGTTCAATGGATTTTTTATAAATTTCTGGGACATATGTACGTGTCCCTGTGGTCTATAAAGATGCAGTTACAACTTTTTCCAAAATTTCTTTATTTTATTATTTAAATCAGCAATCATACCTACTTAAAGAAAAAAATCAAATTGAAAAAGTCGCTATAAATATTTTATTTATTTATTTAAAATCACTTGATTTCGTTAGTCTTCTGATGTCCCGATAACATGGAAAGAATATAAATTATAAATTAGGTATTCGTATTCGATAATTTATAACATGATTTTGAAGTTATGGGACACATATGCCCCACGGTCCTTAAAAGGTTAATGCAAATAATACGCTGCTATAATAGGCAACCGACCTTCGCCTGTTACAGAAAGCAAGTAAATTTAAGTATCTAGTTGTCCCAATAAACCCAAAATTGAGCTAAGATTCGACATGATTCCATTCCTGAAAGTATTTTCATTAATTTCACCACTGTCGTACTGGAATCGCACTAACACTGGAAATATGCGGAAATTAGGCGATAGACGACACTTTTGGAGATCAATGGTCGTCACTCATGGTTGTGAACTATATTTGGCCCAAAATCTCTCGTTCTGAATCACGAAAATTTACGTAAGGTGAAATCGCATGTTTTAAAAATGGCGCCGGTTTCAGGGTTCCACTTCGCAACTGGGTGGGGACCTAGTTGCGAACTTAAAAACAATTTGGTCAGATCTTTAGTCCTGCATCATCTCCAAAATTATTCTTTTTTCATTTTGTAGAAAACCAACGACTAGAAATCCAGCTATTAAAATGAATAATTTAAAATCGACACAAGATTGAAGTATGAGATAAGGAATATATATAATAGGTAAATATATAAATAACAAATATATAAATGGCAATAAATATTATGAAATAAATAACAATGTTATGTTATTTTACCTTCCCGGCCCACCAACCGACAAGGCGGAAAGTATTATAGAATAGAATAGAATAGAATAGTAACGTATTGTGGACGCACTAAAAAATAATAATGATGAAGACGGAAATATCTATATTTAGCACCCCTGTTACGTTTAAGACCATTTCCAGATTAATGTATGTCTGTGTGTGTGTGTGTGTGTGTGTGTGTGTGTGTGTGTGTGTGTGTGTGTGTGTGTGTGTGTGTGTGTTTGCGTGCGTGTGCATTCCTCCACGAGAGCGCCCAAACGCTTAATCCGATCTTCATCTCGATTTTTTTGCGCGTTCGCAATACTTTCCTTTCTGGTTGGTGGACTGGGAATGTAAATTTTGGTACTGGAGTTTGCAGCCTTTTATTCTTATTGTGGTCTACTTTAGTCTGCAGTTGAAATTTTTCGTGTTGCTAATTCAAAGTCTAAAAGACATATTCGCAGACGCAGACTCGTCTAAAATACAGTTATGTAGCTAATTTCAAAAGAGAAAGAAGCCACCTGACTTTAGTTTGCAGTTGAAATTTTTCGTGTCGCTAATTCAAAGTCTAAAAGACATATTTGCAGACGCAGACTCGTCTAAAATATAGTTATGTAGCTAACTTTAAAAGAGAAAGAAGCCACCTTAAGGAGAAGTCTTTCCAGATATTCTTTAAAGATTCAAAAATCTTTATTTCATCTTTCTTTTGCGACTTGAAGTAGTAACAAGATCAATAATTTGACAAATTGAAAAACACGACTGCCGGTACAAAAAGTGAACTATTGTATTTATAATTATTAGAAACAATTTGTTCGAGCAGAAAAGCAAGTTTTTTAGAAAATAAAGTTCTTTCTTGAAACAATATTCGTTGAAGCCAAATTCCATTTACGGAAGTTGCGGCACGGCCCCGCCCCATTGACGTGTGTTATCTCTATAAAGATCCGGTGCTTAAAGACGATTGCGCATTCTGTGAGTCAGTCGATGGGCCTTATTCAAGGCTTAGATATCTGGACAGTTTAGGTACCCTATGGCCAGGCCCGTATCCAGACTTCAATTCCGGGGGGGGGGGGGGGGGGGGCATTCATAGAAACAACGCGCGCGGCACCCACCAAACTTGAATTTGCCCATACAATGAAACGAATATACACCAGATATCAGGGGGTTAAATTCCAAGTACCCCCCCCCCCCCCCGGATACTTGCCTGACTAGCACATAAGTCGCGGACTCTCCCTGATTCTCATTTTTCTCGACTTTATATTTTACTTTTAGAAAATAGTGGGGCTCCCCTATGCCTCCCCCCCTCCCCCCGGATACGACCTTGCCTATGACACTCAAGGTGACATAGCGATTCTAACAATATTTCGCAATTCTAAATTGGTTCAAGGGTTTAGAATTTATGGTGGAATAAAGAAACGGAAAACATACGTACATGTCATTGCACTCCTTTTTATTGGGCAGTCGTATAAAAAATCTTAGAATGGATTGTCTATTTGTCACATCAAAACAATCTGAAACGGGAAAATATTTAACTTGCTTGTTGACATTTTCACCGTTCGGCCACTTTGACAAATGGCGATCTTATCGCGCCATTGCGCCGTTTAACACTAGATACAACATCGACTTTTTTATCACAAGTTGCTTCATACACCGCGGCTCTTTCACTCGGTGAATTTTGTTTTTGGGTTATTCGGTTACGAAACGCAGCAGCGCTATTAAACGATATGCCGTGTTTATAAAATATGACATTATGATAACGCTTGACACGGGTTTATTATAATTAATTCTATGGGTCTCGTATCGTATCGAGGTCACTATTCCATTTAGAAAACTACTTGACCGATCGCGGTTTTCATATCCTTGTGAATTACGAACGTATGCATTTCGGGGACATAGAAACGTAGCAAGGTTTCTGGATGGCAAGTCTATGGCACTGCATAGTATATATCTTCTCCGTCGCTCCCTCATTACTGAGGATCGTGGCCACTTGACCACACTTTGCCTACAAAGCTCCTCCACTTAGACCTGTCTTCTGCATGGCGGATCGCAGATTGTATTGACCCTCTTGTAACTTCTTTTATGAGGTCGTTCCATCTGGTCGGTGATCTGCCTCTGCTGCTTCTTCCTTCCACTTGACCCCTGGAAAGCATTTTCTCTAGATTCTCCGAGTTTCTCCTGGCGACATGACCAAAGTACTCCAGTACCCTTCTCATGCACACGGTGGAGAGCCTCAGTTGGATGCTGAGTTCTTCTATTATGGATTTGTTGGTGCGGCTGGAATTCCTAGCATTTTATGCCAACAGCACATCTCCAGTGCATCGATTTTGGTGCATATCCACGTCTTCGAGGCATAGAAAAAGATTGAGAAAACCAGAGCTCGAACCACCCTGACCTTAGTCCGCTTTCTAATACCCTGATTCTTCCACAGCCTTTCTGGCTTTTGTCGCATATCATGGAGCCCAGATAGACAGTATTTCACAGCTTGAAGGCCACTCAGCTCGTCGGTCCGTTGCATGGTTCCAGCCCGGTCCACAAACATGAGTTTGGTCTTACTGCGGTTCATGTGCAGGCAGCTTCATGTTCGGTTTGGTCTGCTGCCCATACTCCGCGCTTTTCCTTTCCACTCTGCGTAATAGGGTCGCTAACTAATTTCATAGGCACCTATGATGGTCGTTTATATAGGTAGTATCTATGTATTCTTACCGCGCACTTATAGCATCACATCAATATAATAGTTTTGGGATTCTAAATCTCTGTGTTCACCGACCTTCAGGTTAAACAGTTTAAGGTTCAAAATGTTGAAAATTTGCCCTGCCGGCACGGGCTAATTCTTAAAATTTGAAGCATATGCTTCTGAGGGGTCAATTAAGCAACGTGATTCATAAAAAGTAAAAAAAACAATAGATTTTCGGTTTAAAAAGGTACAAACGAGAAAAGAATACCACCATTACATTGGTACTCGTATATGACCTGTGGGCACTGGCTAAGTCACGAGGTATAAACACTTTGGAACCATATAAAAATAAATATTGGCAGGCATAATACAATACATGTGTTTTTTTGTTGTTCTAAAACAATAACGGATTTTCTTTTGTTGTTTTAATATAAGAGTCATTTGTTTGCATCTGGTTGATGTGTGTTAGCGAAAATGTGAAAAAAATCGGTATTTCGAGAGCTAATTAAATATCTTTTTGATTACAGGATATATTATAGGTTGATGCTCCTCCATATTCTACAGTTGCAAGTTGGCGTGCTGGGTTTAGGCGTGTAAGAACTTTTACTGGCGATGGCCCTCGCCCGCGTCTCACTATGGCGGTAGTCATTGAAGAAATTGTTAAAAAGTGGAAAAAAAATGTTTTGGCGGATCGTCGTTTCACTATTCATTTTACTAGATTTCGATATGTAGTGCGCATAGTATTTTACATGTTTGCTTAGGGAAGAAAAAGGTAATCGCACGCTGGGTACCGTACCTAGAATGCTTATGGACGCGCAGAAAAAACTAGACTGAAAATTTCGCAACCCTCGTTGCTTTTATTGCAACAGTATCCTGTCCGTTTTTTGGCTCTATTTACTATGGAAGAAACGTGGCTTTACCATTACAATCCTGGAACAAAGCAACAGTCCATGACCTGGAAACGAACATCATCTTTAACTCCTAAGAAATTGAAGGTTATTCCGTCCGCTGGTAAGATCATGGGCTTTTATATCAGAGACAGTCAAGAAGTCGTGATACCTTGATCATAGAGCTACTATAATAGGAGATGTATGTATATGCTGAACAAATATAAAAAATGCAAAACGAAATACTGAGAAGCAAACTCGCTAAAATTGTTTTGCTTCGCCATGATAACGCCCCAGCATACAAGTCCAGAGTTGCATTGGCTCTCATTGAAGTATCTCGCTTTAAAGTACTGGAACGTCCTCCATATTATCTGGACCTTGATCCTACTGATTTCTATATATTTCCGTTATTAAAGGAACATCTGATAGGTCGAAAATTTAAAGTGGTGACGCGGTAGCAGCCGCAGCACAGGATTTTTTAGTCTATCGTGTTAAAAAGTTTTATTTTAATAAAGGTATATTATGTTTAGAAAAATATATTTCAACTGTATACCTACACCTAAAAGGTGAGTATGTGGAAAAATTAAAGAATATTCAATAAAAGTTACCTTCATTTTACTAATTATCATTTTTTATTGAAGGCTGTAGTACAACACTTGCAACGGTACAAACTTCTCCAACTTACTCATTTTCTGTCCCGGAAATGAAAGACTTATGACAAGGCAAAATGAATTTATAGTAGAACTAGCTGACCCGTGCCCACTTCGTTGGACGGTAAAACTTTTTACTTGTAATGAAATTATTCGTGTGGTTCGGTTAGTACTGAGTGCTATGATTTATTTCCTGACTGCCAAAAGAAGGGTTATATTTTTACTGCATATCTATGTATGTATTTGCATGCTAATTTGACTATATTACCGTTATTTATGAGTGTCTTCTTGTGAGTGTCTTATCTCTTTAACCATTTATGCAGTCAAAGGGAAATTATGTACAGTAAAAGGGAAAAGTCTTTTATTTTAAACACTTAAGACGATAAATTTACTTATTTTGATATGAATTCATAATTGTTGATAATATGACCAATAAACATGACCTAACGATTTAAATTGTTTTTTTTTTAATATAAAAAACTACTTTTTGTGACTGTTAGACATATGCTGTCGCTGACTTTAGGCATTATCAAGCTCTACAACTTTTCTCTAGAACTTAATCATATATCTCTCATCGTTAAGGCAGCGTTAGCTAGAAACATTTTCGTTCAACCGTTTTTTATCCGACTTACTTTGCAAATCCGACTACCACGAAAAAGTCTTAATTTTTCGGATTAATATATAGCCTATGGCACTCATAAATAACGTGGCTTTCTATTGGTAAAAGAATTTTCAAAAATCGGTTCAGTAGATCCAGAGATTACTTCCTACAACCTCACAAATTTTACCCCTTTATAATATTAGTATAGATAAATCATGAATCATTAAAGTTCATATTTTAAATGGAATGAAGACGGTTAAAGTGCCCATTAATATTTACAAAAAATATTATCGTACGATTAAAAATGCGATTTCGCAGTCGTCCGTTTGTGATTCAGCTCCCATTCCCACTGTACATAGGTACCTAACCCTATATTTAATGATCTTTACTGGGACAAGCATCGATGTTTTTAGTGATAATATAATTGCATTTAGACAATGTTTTGGCAATATTAGCTTAATTTAACATGATAAGGTAGCATCCATTCCCAAATGTTATATTATGTTATGTTGCTACTCTTTGTTGTAAAAGTTCACAATGGGCGGGTTTGTTATCTGTACGACAATCTCTTGTGGTGTTTATATGAATGTGTGCATGTAGCATATGTGCAAGTGTATGTCTAATTGCATTCGATCGGAAGAATTCAAATACAATTCGGCTAATATTACCTCAAAGAAAAATGGTGACTAAGCCGGCAATGGAACGGATCGAACAATGTACGATCAGACGACCTAACCGCTGTTACACCGTATAGGCCACGTTAATAGGGGCTTATGTGGCGGATCTATGGAGGGCCCTCGTGCGGTTGCTTATTGGAGTATATTAGATACAATTTATCTTAATACGTATATTATAATATGTATATATGCTCTGATGAGTAACGGTACGACGGTCTATGGGCGTTTGTTGCATGGGTTCTGTTCATGTGGGAATGAGTCCTTTGGTTAGATTTTTATAATCTTGTTATGTTATTATTACATATTATGTATTCTTTATTATTATTATACTGCCCAAAAGGAGTGTTATGTTTTCAGGATTGATCCATATACAGGGGTTGGACAAAATAATATGAATACATTCCTAATATATAATATTTATTTATAAATACGGTGTATGAATGTTAGCTTTGTGGAGCTCCCGCCGTACTATTTTCTCCGTCAAAGATTCCTCAGGTCTATGGACCTCTACTGTCACTTTCGATGCGGTTGTTTTATGTTGTCTGGCAATAATCCTTTTAAATGTTCGTCGATCTCTTTTGGATAACTTTAGGTTTCGTCCACTATTCCTCTTGACCAAAAAGATGTTTTCCCATGTTTTATGTATGCTGTCACTACCGTGGATACTATCGCTCGTGAATATCTTTGTCACCGACCCTCCCGGCAACTGGGCGCAAACGATTTGTCCCCTTTCAAGGTCTGAGAGACCCACACATTACACATTGGCTTGTTGTAACAGTCGCAGACCAAAGTGTGTAATACACTAAAATATAATCAATAAGACCTGCCACGTAAACGGTACATTCTTTCAACATTGGTACTGAAGTTAATAACCCAACAGCATCCTTCTCCCACCTCCAATTAGTTGGATCTTTTTCGTACCCAAGCCAAGTCTATAGGTACTTGAAACTATGTTCTTCAAGCGCGATGCTGGAGTCCATCTTTGGTGTGCAGCAGCTGGTTAAATTGAATTAGTTTTTTTCATTTCTGTGACAAAAAGAGCGTATTTATCTCATTTTCCTAATTTGGCTTTAGCATCGCCGCCATAGAAAAATGCAAGTTATTGTTCGCCTGTCAAAGAAATTCGGAAAGAGAATGGATTCATTTACTGAGGGGTTCTTGAGAAGAATATTGCAAATTTTGTATTTGCCTTGACTGAATGGAGAACCAGCTGAGCGCAGGCATGTGTGGCATCAATGAATAAAATGTTATTGAATATTTATTTAAGACATTTGTTGACGTACAACGCGTTAGGTGATTTGCCTTTACCAATATTGTGGTAATATACGTTGGGTGGAAAGAGAGCTCATCAGTGATTACATTAGCCAACAAAATTTTACTTTTTTTCTGTAATATTGATAAAAACTGTTCATCTTTATGTTTTCAAGGGTGCTGAACACGGAAATGAGTATGAAAATGCAAGTTTACCTCTTGTTTTTTAGTTACTGCAGTTTACAGAATTGCCCTTAAAAGCCAAGGGGCATGTATTTATTTAACTCATAATTCTCCATCGGACGAAGGTTACTGATGGCGCAATCGCTTGAATTTTGTTGCTGGTGATTCCACCTAACTTTCCCTGTTATCTTTCTTCCATGTCCGAAATATGTTGCTGGAAGCGTTCGCCAAGTTCGTCGCTAACAGCACTACAGTTTTCAAGGAAGAAGTTTAAGTGTTAATGTGAGAAGTATACATTTAAAGGCATGTTACACCCCAGTCTATCGTAACACTGCAAAAGATTTTCCACAAGATCCTTATGGTATTCTGCCTTATAACCTCCAAGAATCTTTTTGGATACTTTAATAAACTACAGCTAATCGGTGATTTTCATGTTCGTTTTCGTGATCAGCGTGGTCGATTTAGTACAGAACAACTGACATTGTTGTTACATTTTCACTGTTGTGAAATATTGAGTCCTTTACATTTGAGTGTGTTATGAGATCATCATGTTGAGAAGACAACGAGTTTGAGGTGGCTATTATGAGACCGACAGAATCTCTTCAGCTTGTATTGTCATCATATCTAATTGTTTACATGCGGTTCTGAGTTGGGAAATTAAACGAGGTATTCATTTCGCAAGGATTTTTTTTGTGATACTTGTGGATGCATGCTTTCAGAAAACAAAACCTCAGCAGGAGTTGTAACTCTGGCTTAACGTGCCCTTTCCTACCGAATTAGTAATTGTCTTTTTTACCGATTCTATCTTTCAATCAACAAGACCACTAGTTCATCGTCACCATAATTATGTTGTACATACCTAACGTATTGCTGGAAAATTATTGAAAAAGTTTTTGCACTACCCCATACAACTTTGGGCCGTAGATACCTCTCATCAACTATGTAAATGTATTGTGGTGCTTCCCGGTACTTTATAGATTATTTATATTAGTAAGAAAGCTACACATACAACATAAAACATGTTTCTCTTTTATTAAGTGCTACGCTCAATAAAATTGGTGTTAGGATTTTTTTTCTTTAAATTGCACTGTTTAAGTTCGTAGTCGTAACGCTTGAGGTACGTTCCATCGTTTTTCGGCGAGCCATAATCTTGGCGTCTGTTCAACTTATCTCGTTTTCATTGACCGTCGTCCAGACCGCAGAGGGGACTATTTCTACGTCTAATTAGCAAACTAGCTGGCACTATTTTAGACGCCCGAGCGTTTGACCCAAATGTCTGACCGCTTATGCACTCACTTGAATTGCTGATCGCCCTGCGAATCTAGCCGTTTATACATAGGTAAACGGGTCGGAAGCTCGTACACGAGACTCCCTCGGGTGGTGATAAATGACTCGGGGCTAGGAAATATTACGCAATCACCGTGATCTAATGCAATCGAGTACATTAAAAAAATATATAATTTTGGACGTTTTCGCGCCACGTGACCGTAGCGGCATCTTACCTCTCATTGACAGTGGCGCACCTTGACAAAAAATGTCTTTTGGCAATAGACTTTTTGTGAGCGGGCGTAGACTTTTGAACGAAGGGGGGGGGGGGGGGGTTACTTTGAGAGTATTGAGTCTGAAGAAGTTATCTAAACTGAAGAGGTTTTATTTTATATAAGGGGGTTAAAACTTATACATTATTTATAAGGCAAAATTCGAAACCCAAAATATAATTAATTCATAAAACGGCTGATAATCTCCTAAGCTATAATTTGCGATAGAGGTCACTAAATGATAAATAATAAAACTAATAATAAAGAAAATTAATCGACCAAATTTACGGTAATTCAAAGCATTGCATCCAATGACAAGGTACTTAATCTTACTTTTGATGGAAAATACCTGAGGAAACAGTAGGCCTACTCGTTAACAAACAAGAAAGAGTTGGACCCAACACGTTGCCTTGCGGTATACCACGTAAAAAAGAAACTGCTTGTTGCTGTGATCTACGACTCACATCAGAGGCCTTTTGAGCAAACATTAGCTACACCAGAAATTCCCAAAATGGAAATTTGAATAAATATGTAATGAGAAATGCATTATAATAAATATTATAATTATTAGGTCTTTGAATTGAAAACTTCGATTTTTTGTGATATTGAACATTTATTTCGAAGCAAATTGGAAAGTGCATTTCATTCAATGTATTGTCCATCGCTAGCTATGACGTTCTCCTATCTTTCTGGCAAGGGACAGATTCCCCGGCGGAAGAAGTCTTCGTCCTTGGAGGCTATCCACGAATCCAGCCATTTTTCAATATCCTCGAAAGACTGGAAGCGCTCCTCGGAAAGGCCATGGGTCATTAACCGGAACAAATAGTAGTCGGATGGCGCAGTATCTGGGGAGTACGGTGGGTGAGGTAGGATGTCCCAGCAAAGCGTTTCCAGGAAGTTCTTGACCTGCATCGCTACGTGTGGTTGAGCATGGTGATGCTGGAAAATTACCTTGTCGTGCCTTTTAGCGTATTCCAGCCATTTTGTGTTCACAGCATCGCTCAAATTCTTGAGCTGAGCTCGATAGCGATCGCCCGTGATGGTTTCTCCCGGTTTCAGCAGTTCGTAATAGATGACACCCTTTTGGTCCAATCAAAATAAATGCAAAGCATTATATTGGATCCGTGGATGTCTCTCTTCGGCGTGGCTGTTGAGGTCGGTGGAAGTGATTCACCGGGGTACGAGCGATATTTTTTGCATTTGGGGTTCTCGTAGAACATCCACTTTTCGTCGCCGTTGATTATTCGGTGCAGAAAACCTTTTATTTTTTGATACCGAAGGAGCATTTCACAAGTCATGAAACGTCTTTCGATGTCTCTTGGCTTCAATTCGTGAGGAACTCACTGCCCTTCTTTTTGAATGACTCCCATAAATTTTAAACGTCTTGAAACGGTTGAGGGATGAACATTAAGCACTTCACTTATCTTTGCCAGCGTCAGACTCGAATCTTCATGGAGTTTGGACTTCATTTCGGCTTCTTCAAAGTTTTGCTTCTGGCTTGGGCGGTTTTTGTCTTGCACGTCGAAATCACCACTTTTGAATCGGAGAAACCAAGTGTCAACAGTCCTTTCTGTCGGAGTAAATTTCCCGTAAGCCTCCAGCAGCATGCATAGACATTCTGCGGCAGTTTTCTGAAGATGAAAGCAGAATAGCATTGCTTTTGTCGGTTCAAATTTCGACATCTTCGAAGCTAACAAAATTACCGTTGTTGACACTTCAACGAAATGTCTCAGACTGATAATTGAAGCCTAATGATGACACTTTGACATGAACTATTTTGCAATTTGGTTAATGACTAGAAATATATGTTACGGTATTTCTTAGGAAATCGAAGTTTTAAATGCAAGGTCCTAATATATTGAAAAAAATAACAAATTATCAGACAGTTTTACATTATTCCATAAATATACTTGTTATAACTTTTTTACCCTAATTTATTTTGAGATCTACTCCTGGATACAGGCTTCCTTCAGAACCTGCCATTGTCTCTCACTGTCCTTCTCCAAATCTTATCGGCTACTTTGTATATTTCCCCCATTTCTTACGCTGCCTTCCACTCGATCATGTTGCCATGTCTCGGGGGCCAATTCTGTACTGATTTGACTATAGGTCGTCCGTTCTTCTCGTTACACGTTCTGCTTATTTCCACTTCATTTCAGCCACACAGCTGGAACGGTCCTTCATGAACTTTTATCTTTGCTCTCATCTCAATGTTCCTTTTTCTTTAGAATGTGTTGAAGCCAATGATTTTTCGCTTCACAGCTCTTAGGCACTCTTGCAGTTTGTTTACCTGCTTTTTAGTTTGTGCCCATGTTTGGCATCGTAGTTTAGAATTGGAACTAAACTGCACGATACACTATGTTCAGTTTATTTATTTTTTATTTATTTATAGTATTACACAAGTTCGTTTGTACAGTTTACCATATCATGTTGTATATATATATATATATACACTTTCCTTATCATTATATCTTTACTCTATCTATGTGAGTCCGAGTAAGGCTTACTTTTTATTAAAATATCTGAGTCAATTCCAAGTGAAAGGACTGCTATGGAAAGTGAGAAAACTGCCCGATATTTGTCTTTTTGATTTACATGAGAAAATTCCTAAACAAGTCCCATCACCTTTAAAACACGACTATCTTGTATTTTCACGTCATTCTCGGATTATAGAGATATAATCAACCACATCGTAGTAATCTCACTTACAACAAATATAAATCAAAATAAATGGATACCCATTTATAAAAATTAGCTGACAGCTGTATGGGCGTTTTCACTTTTTTGCACGGTACTAAACGAACGCTTTTTATCTCGAAAAGATTATCATAATATGCATACGATTTCGTGCCATGCCTTGCATAAATTTCACGTTTGATTTTAGCTGCTTTTTTTGAAGATTATAGGAAGTGATATCGGAAATGAGCTTCTTTGCTTGCACCAATGTGTTTTCGTGCATAACAGCAATTACTCGTGTGCAATTTTAGAACTAAATAGCGCTTTTCAATATTTTCTTGCCTTTTATTTAAACCACATTTGCTGTATAGTAAATGTATATGAGTAATAAATAAAATTTGAGCAATAGAACAACGGATCCTACCTCTTGAAACCTCATTATTTTAAGTTTCCTTTAGGAATTACATGTATGACCGTCAAGGGGAGATCGCGATAAGATCCGTTTCTTGTAATAATAACGTCAAACAATTATAGTGACTGTTGCTTAGTTATTACATTTTTGTTAATATATACCATATTCTTATTGTAATACTTATTGTCTCTAAAATCTTTTTTAAAATTAGCAACAGAATATACATATTTTTTATTTTCCTTTAGATTGTTAATTTATTTCGTGAAAATCATATCCTAATGATAAGTAAAATTGTCAAATATTTTACTATCCCGGCAGAGGGAAAGCATTGCGAACGCACTTCTCTGTGGGTGTGTGTGTGTGTGTATGTATTCCTCCACGATAGCGCCCAAACCCTTTATCCGATTGAGCTGAAGTTTCTCATGCATGCATCATTTGGTCATGGCAAGAGTTGATATTGGCACACTTGGGGGGGGGGGGGGGAGGACGACGACGACGACGACACTAGTCATACATTAATCTCGAAATATTGGACTTCAAGAATTGAATTTTGGTACACATATGCCTTGTTGGACTGAAACCACATTGTGGAATTTTGTTAGGATTTTTTTCTTACGTACTAGCGACACAAATAACTTTTAAAAATAATTTATTGTTTAAAAATATACCGTTTTTTTTACTATTGCAAATGAGGAACGAACTCTTGCGTCTTTTTTTTTCTTTCAGTACGTTTTTAGTAAGTATGATTTCTGAGTTAAATAATAAAATAATGAAATTTTGGGAAAAAGTTGTAACTCTGCATCTAACAGGGACAAAATTTATTGAAACAATTTTTACAAAACTTGTTATTTACTTCGCCCTTTAACAGTTTTATATATTGAAAACTTCCTTACTCTACCACAAAGCTTACGGTCCTCAAAGGGTTTAGGCGCTCTACTCTACTTCGGCTTGACACTACTTTTTGAGACACAGTATTTATATCAAAGGACCTGTCAAACAAAATAAACAGTGTTGCTATTGAAATAAAAAATGTGTGACCGTAGATAAATATTGACAGAATTTATGGCAGGACTATATAGTAATGTAACATGTTCTATTTCATGCCGCTTTTATAATGGATTTGCGATTTGTTTTTTTTTTAATTACTAAATTTTAAGGCAATTTAGTTTTATGAGCATTTTTTAAAAAACTTGGACATAATTCATTATTAGAGCTCTGCCCACCTTAGAAGGGGCTAGTCCCAGTTGGGTGGCAGAATCAAATATGCTTAAGGTTAATGTTTTGCCAGTCGGCTCCTGTTATTTTTGTAAGCAAAATTGATGTTTTTATAGTAATTAATTCTTAAATAAATAAATAAACATTTTCTCATAATGCTTACCAACTCTTTGTATCTCTGGATTTACAAACCAATCGTTTCAGTTACATTCCAAGGTTAGATCTCGATTCTCGATTAATCTAGATCAAATAAAATTCTCGTTGTCATCAATTTAAGCGAAACACTCGATCCAACATCGTCGATAAAAAGTGTATGTAATTCCCCCGGCTTTTAAGTCGCCACACCTTGATGATTCATTCTGCCATTATAATCGTTCATACTCTTTTAAGTGTCCATTGTGGCGCGATTCGTTGTCTTCGTTGCCTGCATTTATGTTTATTTATTTCTTGTTTTAGTTTTATCGTGCGCTTTCTCTGGCTGTGCGATGTTGTTGTCGTTTTCATTGTTGTCTAGCGATTCTTTTTTGAAAACTCCGCCGCTGGCCGATCTTCATCAGAGAAGCAGGCTCGGAGAGAGGTTCGGAACTAACAACATGAGTTGTCAACTACAAAGTACGAACCCGTCACCTCAGGAAGTTTTAACGATAGTGATAGTTCTATCTCCCGTGAGGTGAGCGTAGAAGATTTAGAGACGAATTCAAACCTACCGTCTAGCTAAGCCAACATGCCCGTCAGAGGCAAACGTCTTACGGCGAGGCACCGGGAAAGATACCCAGCGGCAGCCTCGCCCTCCTGATTACCAGCTTTGGAAAAATATCTCCGTTTGGAATTAGCCATCAGGATACCTGGTTACGGGTCCAAAGTCGCTTGCGCGATCTCTACCTGCCGTATATTCAGCGGTGAGTGAGTTTGTGTCTATCGCAGACCAAAGGCATCTTTTGCCCGGATCTGAATTCAGAATCAACTAGAGCTGTCGACTACAACGAGCGAAACCGTCGCCTCAGGAAGTTTTAACGATATTGATCGTTTTGTCTCCCGCGAGGACTTAGTACGAAGACTTAGGACGAAACAGTCCACCGTCTAGTTACGCGACCGCAATAAGAGACCAACGCCTTACTACGAGATAATCAGGTTAATCACCTAGCGGGCCGACACTCGCGCTTTTACTTCCAGTTGCAACCAGATTACTTCGGTCTCCCGATTGGTTACGGGTTCGAGGTCGCTTGCGCGGTCCTCTCCCTTATGTAGCAGTGAAACGGTGTCTACCGAATATATCGCGGACCACGGCATCCTTTGCCCGGCTGTTCACCCGGTATCGGGTAGCCGATGATCGTTTCAAGAGCAGTCGCCGTAAGGTAAGCAACCACCCCCGCTCTATAGGAAACAGTACTGCTTCCAGACTCCCCCGACTGTTAGTCAGAATGCACAATCGATTGGCTTACGCCGCACGGTGCGCAGACCGCCCAGGAGCGCCAGAAGGTTGACTCCTAGGGGAAACTAGCCCTAAGACCAGTTTCTTACCCGGGCTCGCACTTCATGCGTGGAGGTCGCCGGATGGGTGTTGACCCGTGAGTGTGACCAACCCTTAACAAAATGGGTCTTCGTAGCCAACTCAGCAATGGCCCATTAGCTCCCGCAATTCAGGATCAGGTAGGCATTGGTCATTTCAAGATTGGTTGTCGACAGGTCAACATCCACCCCCGCTGCTTAGTATATTTCCATAGTCCCCGGTCTTATTTAGCAATTAGTCAGAGTGCACAATCGATTACCGTCGCCGAACAGTGCCCAAACTGGCCAGTAGTGCCGGGAGGCGTTCCTCCAGGGGAAACCAATCCACTAGCCGCGAGGCCTGAGATGCGAGAGACCTTCCCGGAGTAGTCCTCCACACGAGGAGCGTGTGAATAAGTAAACTGCGAAAGAATAAGAAAATGCTGTGGACTGATGCAATGGTATAGGCAGTGGCGTGCCCAGGGTTCGTAAATAGGGCAAGCCCGACATACCTCTTTGTGTTTTTTTTTACGCTTTTTATAGTAAAAAAGTGGTACCTCTTTACTCTTTAATCTTCAGTTTGAAATTTACTGCTTGGGTCGTACATTCAATAAAGCACACTGAAGGCATGCTACTGCAAGACAGAATTTAACATATACTTATCAGCAGTCGCATACCTCTAGTGGCTTTAAAGGACTCTCTAGCTAGACGATCAAGCATGCTTGTCAAAAATCGCGTCGCGGGCTGGGAGGGGATCGTAAACCGCAGAAAATATGCATTTTTTAAAAATATTTATCAAAAATGCCAGTCACGTCATTCATCAATCAATTACTTCTAATTAACGTGACTCCCTGGTATAAACTACAAAATTATGCATTTTTGGTAAATATTACAAAAAAATATTTGTATATTTCCTGCGGTTTTACGATCCCCTCCCTGTCCGCGACGCGAAGCTTGTCAAGCATGCTTTTTCGTCTAGAGAGCCCCTTAGAAAAGCCATTTTATTTGCTTGAGTTGACCCTTGCTTGAGTTGATAAGTTGACCCTTGCTTGTATGAGCTGTAAGACTATTTTATAAAAAAGTGAACAAAAAGTAAAATAAGTGACCCTTAGAAAGCTAGCCATGGGAATGAAACTCACGCTGGCATATTTTCATCGTTTATATTCTAAATCGAAGCGTCTACCTTTTTTCAAAAATGATTTTATTACGTCTGAGTAAAATGATGGCGAACGCTTTAATTCTTTTAACAACTGTTTTTCAATAGCAACCATAACTCAGATAGACGTTCCTGACCCTGTGTATTTCTTAGGTAAGTATGAATAAGCTTAAGAGATGAGAATGCACGTTCTGCGGAAGCACTTGTAGCAGGAATAGTGACGACAAGATACGCTAACTTCAACAATTGGGGAAAGGTGTCTTCGAGGCTATTCTGACTAATTCGTTCAAAAACATTGCAATCTTTCAATTCAAGAGAGGAGTACAAACAAATCATTTGGTTCTTTAAAACCTTCTGTCAAAATGGTTTGCATAAATGTCAAATAATGAATCTAATGCCTTTGTAGGAAAATCTAAACGGTATTTCTCGTATAGTTTGTTGTTGAAGAGTTGGAAAAATTTCAATTTGAAAATTTGCGAATATCGATCGTCAATTTCGCAAAATATGTTGTCAATTAATTACCTGGACAAAAAGTCGTTTGTATTCAGTATGAGCACAGCGTACGTTGCGTCTCAAACGAGGTGCTGAGTTATTTTAAAGATTGTTTTCATAAATTTGATCAAATTCATATTGAAATTCAACACGTACCCAAGTCTGAAATTCCTTTATTTTGTTTTCCTTTCTTAATTCCTATAACCCACATCGACTTGTGATTTTTGAAGAATGTTGTACAAACGCTCAGTTTTTTAAAAATTCGGCGGAAAACAAGGTGAAAAAATTTAAATGGAATGATCGCATCGAGTTTTTAAAATTCTTCGCTGCTAAAACCGTATCCCCGTCTTAGTCCTGCGGGTTGTCACATATGTCAGAAAACAAAGTAATAAGAATACATTACTGACCACAAAGGACAATTTCCTCCATTTTTTTATCAGGCACTAAAACCACAAATCAATTGAAATTACACAATAAAAAATTAGCCCGACGTCACTCGCACATTGCAATCCAAACTAATTATAATGAAGTCGCGCTTTCTGTTGACACGTTCGCATTCGCAGTTCGCATTCAACGTCATGGCTAAGCAAGCCCGGCTTAGCTCCCGATACAAAAGTTGTATATACACATATATTGTTTAGCGTAATTTGCCACAGGTGCGAATGAGAGGAACACTGATTTTGAAAGCCGCATTGAAAGCCCATAATGTGCGAGCGAGACAGCAATCGCGCCCTGTCTATAATTATCGCACCCTGTCGATAACAGATTTTTTCTCGCGTGGAGCGAGCTGTTCGCGCTAGATAGCAGTAGGAGCGCTAGCAAAAAAAATTGTTTAGTTGTTTTTTTACGAATTGTGTTATTCATTTATTTAATTGTTAATTTGGAATTATAGGCAAGCCAGGCTTTTCGGCTTATATGATATAGGTATGACTTGATACGATATGATGAAACACCACCACAGACCACTTTACCGCTGAAAGGGCAGTGTCTATAATTGCAATGCTTATCAGCTTTAAATTTTGCCGATATCATTTACATAATCTACTCAGTACGGACCGATCGCAACGTTTTTTGGTCATTACTGAGCCAGTGGCGTAACTGCTTTCACTATCGGTGCTGACGGCACGTCTGATATTAGACAAAAATGATTTAATTTCTGGGTTTTGTTGTCAGTTTCATAACGCCCCGGTTCTTGCGCGCATGTCTCTCTCTTTAAGTGCTGGGTGGCACTGTAAATATAATAATATGCGCTAATATGTGGCTTGCATAATCACACTAATGTTAATTATAATTTCACTAATGGGGTATATATGATACTAAGCTGGAGGCGTGACATTTTCAATAATAATTCAAATTTACCATTCTTTGTTAAATCTATAAAGTTACATATATTTTAGTTGCAAAGTCGTCCTAATTAAGCCCCGCTTGTACCTACTTGGTAAGCTTAACGTAAAAAAATGTAGAGTGGTTTACGTAACTTGCGATATTGTTTCTTTATATTCATAGCATGTATATGTTATTAGTGTCTCCGTTTCTTCTTGACCAATAGTCAAAAGTGACTTCATTAGGTTTTCTTTACTGGGTAACTAGTCCTGGATTTCAGTCCTGCAGGAAAAACACTATTCATTTTGTTGAACAGTCAAAGAGCAATGCAATAAAAGTGTTTTTGTGCGAAACTATTCTCGACTTTTCTCTTTCGTTGCGAATTTTTAATAAACCCTCTTGTAATATTTATTTTCAATAGGTCATACGTTATTTATACTCAATAACCCTATCAGGGTGTAGAAATTACAGTCACTTAAGATTTTCCTAATGCAGTAATAAAATTAGTAATCAATAACAATTTTATAAAAAATACGCAGTATAATAGTAATAATTAGAGCAATAAGATAAGACACAAAGTAGATAAACAAATTATCACAGCAATTAGAGATAGACATCTTAAAGAAATATAAAAAAAATAATCGAGGATAAATACGAGTGTGTAATCAAATACCGAATTAGAATAAAGTCGTCAGTGAGGCAATAAACATAGTCAGTAAAGCTTTAATATATATTGTATTTCTCATATCTTAACTGAAGCTTTCGTTTACCTGCAAATATAAAACGCATACGTTACACTCTGCTATAGTTGAAATAAAAATGCGTTTTTTTTGGGTTTCCAACGTCTAAATATATAACCGCTATATAATAATCTCGTCTAATCCAAAGACTTATATTTTTTAAATATTTTTTTCCAGGTAGTAAGAAATATTACTTTTTATTGTTTGATGTACAGAATATAACCCCTTGAAAACTAAGCCTATCCGTCCCGAATGCACAGTATACGTTAACCAAAAAGGCCCTCCTCTTTTCGTGTTAAAATTGTAACCAATTCTGATTAAAAACATCAGAAAATTCAATAAAAGCAATATTTAACAACTTAAATGCTAAACAAATCCACTTGCGGCGCATAGAGGCTCTGCCATTGTTCCCCCTAATCCCCAGGTTAAAATTTGGGGCGACATACGTGGATTCCTACCTTAACTCCAAACTCAAGCTTTCAATGATGATGATTATTGATGATACCGTAATATGTATTACGATTACTCCTGCAAACTGGAGACAACCTGTTATAAATTTTCATCCAATTTCCGCGACGTTCCTTTGTTTACATCGCGCCATTAGATGCGCCAAGATCAGGGGTTGACAAACTGTGGCTCGCGAGACACAGTTTTTCACGGCTGTCTATGACCTATATAAATCCCAGCTTTACTTCTAAGAACTTTTTAGTTTATAAAGCCAGGATTTAGGCATAATTTCTGAAATTAAAATATTGTAAAAAAATGGCTTTATTATATTTTTTTAAATTTATCAATCAACACTTCTATTATATAATATTTAAATAATATTTATTTTGAGTGATTTTTGTATGAAAAATGTAGCTTTTATTCAATGTAAAAAAAATAAAAAACCTTACTTATTTTGACGACTAAATTAAGAAAATAAAAGAGTTTTTGGAAAATATACCAGCGTATACTAAATAAAAAAATGCGAATTCAGTTTTGTACTGAATATTTTTTGCGATATCTAGTTAGTTGACCATATATTGCACGAAATCAGTCCATATAGTGCACGAAATCAACTCCAAGCGTATTCGAAGAAAAATATGTAAGTTTGAGGCCCATTTATATTTTCAAACGTTCGAAACTGAATGGCTAAAAAAACCTAAATATTACTCATATTGCCATTTATCTCTCTCATACAATGTAATCTTTACCTGCTGTGTGTTTATTAAAAAAAATGTTTGCATCTCATCAAAAAACCATTAGCATGAATTTTTGGAGACTGGCCTTAACGCAGGCTCGCTCAAAGAAGACCGATTTTGTGCCTACTATATTTTGACAGTTTGTCGCTAAATTGGCTTTACATCGTACTGATTTCGGTGCTTAGCCACAGCGAGAAACGTTGTATCATAGGGCTGGTTGTCCACATACACATGCGGCTCTTTGAATACTTGTGTACTTGTGTAAACTTATGTACTAAACCACCCAGGGTTGGCTTCCAACGAGGGAACTCCTCAACGGTCAACATCACAGACACGAATTTTAGTATACGCATTCAATTACGATAGCCCATTCTAAGTCGCTTTTTATTTTGTTAAAATTTTGTATTGTGTCCCAAAAGTTTGACGGTCCCTGATCTAATTTATGTACCTTACACTCGAGCTGGCCAGGCGTATTGCAAACCCGTTCGATATCCGTCAACCGACAGGTATATAGTTTCCATCCATGCCTGCGTAGATTGAAATGTAATTGAGCATGAAATGTTTTCTCTTTGGTAATTTGCTGATCTAGGCGACTAGCGCACTTACGGTGCCCATCTATACACGCCCCGCAAATGCGGATGCTAATCATATAGTTTATCTTCATTTATATGATGATTACATAAGACATGGATAACAAAATCATAATTCTGGCACAGTTTAATAACTACTACACTTACGGAATCCATGGGTATTTGGTTATTTCTGCAATCCATGGTAATAACACAGCGGAAGCTATGATTTTTCTACCCGGTTCTTAAAATATTGCATAATTGAAAGCAAACCCATAATATACGAGTATTGTAACAATACATACAATCTGTTCTTTTCCACCACGATCAAATATTGTCATTATAACCTAAGTTACAGTAATCGACAACAAAACCTATTAATTGGAGGTATTTTCATTCGTTTTAGATTCATAAAGTTTTGAAATGTAATTAAAAAAAATCCTTTTAGCTTTTATTTTACCGCGTTATTTTTCAGTGAATATTTACAAAACTACCATGAAGATAAAGGTTTAAGTATGGTCTACATTACTGTTTAAAATCGTTTCAATCATTTCTTTGAATTGTGGATATAAAAATAAATTAAAGTGAAAGTTACAAAAAAACAAAACAAAACGTATTTAATAAGTTTTTGTCGATAGATTTTGATGTAATTTATGCTGATAGAAATTGATCGTGTTGGGAAAGAACAGACTGTTTACAAAACAGGTGATTGGTAGGTCAACATATTCCATGAAAGTATTATTCTACAGCTAATTTGTAACAAATTTAACCCAATAAACTGGAGAGGGGGGGAGGGGGGGTGAAAATCAGCAGTTTTAAAATTATTGTTTTAGGTTTTTTTTATTTTTCTACCAATTCTATTTTTAATTTCCGTTTTTCTACTAAAAACTGATATTTTTTTAAAAAAAATTACTTCATTCTGGACATTAAATTAGATATTTTCTAATAGCTAAGGAATGAGTGACTACTTAAAAATAATATGCATGTTCAAACTTTCAATAACCTCAGAAATAAACCTCAGAATATAAAATTTCATGTATCACAAGTTACGGTAAAAAGAGGATTTATAGTAAAGAGGATTGATTACTCGAAAAAAATGTATGACACGTGGCGTACAAATTACGAAATAACTTGATTGTTTCGTAAGCTTTCTAAAATTGTACAAATGTTGTAATTTAACATTTATTATATAGGTACATATATCTTTAACTAACATTTGTTATATACATAACATATTTAAATTCCCGGCATCTGTAAACGAGACGATTTTTCCTTTTCCGTTGAGTGGCATGTCGCATAGCTCATAAACTACATGAGGAAGAAAAATAGACACGACATATTCCCTTGCGGCACCCCATACGCCAAGTTTTGTTTTTTACTTTGGTGAGCAGGAATTGCAGTGATCTGCGATCTGTCCTTAAGAAAACTTTTAATCGAATTGTTAGCTTTGCCGAAAATTGAGAAATTGCCGTATCGAAATGTCATGGGATACCGTGTCAAATGCTTTAGACAGCTCGCGAGAACACTTTTTGATGTCGATATTTTTTTGACAGTATAATCTGAGACAGATACGATGGCGTCGTTTGTTTCCCGACCTTGTCAAAACGCATATATAAATATATTGGTTGTTAGATAACATGACTCCATCCTCCATGTGGACACATCATCCGAGCATTTTGCAACGATTTAAAAAACTTTCGAGACGACGCCCTTTGAGGACCATACACTTTGCGGTAGAGTATGAAAAATTTTGATATATAAAACTGTTAAAGCGAAGTAAGTAAAATAATATATGTCAAGTTTTGTGAAAATTGTTCAGTAGATTTGTATAAACCGATGGGACATGTGTGTCCCTGTGGTCCATAAAGAGGCAAAGTTACAACTTCCAAAATTTGATTTCTTTATTATTGAGCTCCGAAATCATACGCACAAAAATTTTAAAAAAAGAAATTGAAAAGGTTGCCATAAATATTTTATTTATTTATTTAAAACAACAGAGCTCGTTGGTCCTATGTCCCATTGTCCTTAAAAGGTTAACAACGAAATCGGACGATAATTACAGGTTTCTTTGTCGTCGCAAGCTTTTTGAATATGAATATTTGTTATAAACCTCTAAATACCATTTAGAAGATATTTTATCGAAAATTAGTTAAATTTGAAATCTGTAATACAAAAATACGTAGATTGAGTGTTAAAATATATCAGCCATCATTCTAACAAAAGTAGCAGTTACTAAATCAGGCCATCTGAGAATGAAAGCAGGCATATTATGCGGCATAATCTGCGGTCTGTCCTCTATCAAACTAATTTTGCTGATGGCATATATAGCAGATGATAATTCTTTGGAAAGCCTAACGAAATGATGCGGAATTCAATTAAAGCCTGCATTTACAGTGACTACCACAAATTTTGTACTAATAAAGAGATTGCAATTTCTCGAAATGAGTTTCAGTGCTAGGGGGAGGTCCCCTAACGCTGGACGGCACCTAGCGTCGTACACTAATATTATCTCGACAAGTCGCTGCGCGATCAATACATAGACGGGCGAAAAGGTGCGGGGAAGCGTACGTTTTTCCATTTCCTACGTCTTGATTGGAATATCTCATATACAAGCTACACTAATTAATAATGTTTGAGTTTAGCCATACAGTTTAATCAAATAATAACCATCAGTTGGCATTTGGCCCAATCCAGCCCTTAGACATGAAACAAACTGTGCCGCCAGAGGCGGTTGCAATGGAAACCAACGGGCTCGTCCGTCGGCCGAGAGAAGGCGGTTATATGAAATGAATATATTAATGTACATATGTATATAATCGTATTTATGAAATTAATAATCAAATGAAACCAGTCCATGGCTTCTTGCTAAAAAGTCTCGGGGTGACAACTGTTTTTTTCTATTTATAAAATAACACATCTTTCCGATGTACAACTTTCAATCCTAAATGTATCCATTAACAGCAACTCGTAGCGATCAAACCTCCGCTGCTAAAACAAAGATTGACTGCTTCGATACGACAGTAATCATCTTTCTTGTTAAGTTAACCTGTTGGTCTTCGACCCCAGAGATCGCACCGCGCCTCACTCGGGAAAAGCAACCGCAAACCGCGGCCATAAAGAGAAAACGGCTTCGGAGGTCGACCAGAAATATGCACGGAATAGAACCATCACTGAATAAAAATGGTCAAGGCTCGATGATGTCTTTCTGTAATTTTAGAGTCAGAGCCCGTTCCCACTTGTCGGGTGTTAGCCCGGTGGGTGCTATAGTGACAGAACATTTTGTAGGGAGCTGTTCACATTTACCATGTATTATTGATTGGTTTGCGAGCGCCGCACTCCCGACCAAAAATCGTGACGGATCTCGCTCGCGTATGAGCTTGTATGGCGCTGTTCACATTTGTCGGATGTCGAGCCCGATAAACCCACTCCGCGCTACCCGCCGCCGGAACACGTCATAGTATTCGGCAGGAACTATTGCCAGAAGATCGTTGAATATAGTTATGGACATTCTAAACCAATTTAAAATCTTACATTCGTCACTCCAAAATTCAGTTATTAAGGTCTTAAAAGTTCCTAAAAAAATCTTCGCTTCAGGATTGGATGCACCCAAATTTTTCTTTTATTAGTTGTTTTTCTTTGTTTTCTTCCTAAATATTAGGTCACAACATAAGCTTCGTCGACGTCCATCGCGCATACTCGCCTCTATCATCGCACATAGTCGGTACTCCTGGAGAGTACCGATTGGCTCCAAACCGATTGTCATCCGATTAGTGTGAACAGATGCGGCGCACGGTATAAAGTTTGAGGAAAAAGTATAAAGTTTAAGGAAAGTTAGTATAAGGAAAGTATAGGTACGAAAGTATAAAGTGGAAAAAAACACATAGGTCGACTATTGTTAAGAATGGTCTATCCATCGCCATAAGAAAACAGTGAAAAACAGTGAAAAGTTGATTCCTATGCCCGCCAAAGTGCCGTTTCGACCCACCGTGCGGCGACATCCGATTAAAAAACGGATCCGACACCCAACGACACCTAATTTTGTTGAGTTACAAGGAATTTTGTTGAAACTTTATTACTCAACTATATGTATCAATATTTTCCTTGCGGTTAACACGAAAAAAAAACAGTATACATGTATCCGACTATAACTATAACGGTAAATATACTACTACATGCTGTCATGTTAGAATCGAGATTCCAAGGTCGCGACGTAATGAAATAACATTATGTTTTAACATTACGACACGGTAACTACCGTCACGACAACACCCCGTTCGCGTCATGTTAATTCATACGTATAGACCACAGTGGTTATATACGTAATCCTTATTGAAACATGCGTATTTCAGTGTATTGCATTGTTATATATTTCTCAGTGTAGTTATATATTGATAATTTTAATATAATTTGTAGATTAACCTTCAGTTATTTTGAAATTGGGGTTTCCCTGCATACTATGATGTGACATAAATTAACATGTAAAAATTTAAGAATGAACCCTTTTTATGACATGACTAGTCACGGAAGTTAACATGGAAGTTTCTCAGTATTCTAGTATAGAGTATTCTATTTCGGTTGCTACAGTGTGGAGACTGTTGACATTCGTAAGTTATCTAGCTCAGTCTCGCTGATACCATGTTTTCTACAAATGCGTCTCCAGGTTAAAATACTTTTTTTGATTCGCAGACCTTAACAAATTGATTATTAACTATTTATAGTCGCCACAAATGGAATTCTGCGCATTTCCAGGTCGCCCACAGCACCCACGTATCGCTAATTGCACAAACAGTGTCACATATAGCCGTGTTCCGCTAGTCGATAATTATCATAAACAATTTAAAAAATGCTAATTGATGCAAGCGAACTGACATTAGGATATGTTAAATCTTGAGCAATTACTGAAATTAGAATTGAAGTGATCTAATTAGTCATGGAAAAAGGGTATATACATATCTTTCGATATAATACACATTAAAAGATCTTATAATGAGCCGATTGCGTTTATTCGTGAACTAAAATCGAAATTAGTTCATGCGAGCGATACAGGACAATACGTTAGAGCGGAATATAAAATGAATAATTGTCACTTTTCCAGCATAAAATTACCAATCGAACATAAAGCGGCATAATGTAAGACCGGACGAAGTTTTCAAATTTATTCGGATTGTTTTATGTTCAGCAGGTAGTTTTTGTACGGGAAAAGATACGATCGTTCATTTTTCATTCCGCTCTAACGCACTGCTCTGTCTCGTTTGCATGAACTATTTTCCGATATTAGTTTAGTTTATTTCATCTCAATTTCAATTCATTTTAATTCATTTTATTGTGATTGTGGTGTCCGCGTAATGTGATTGTGTGACATTTTTACAATTATTCAGTGCCGCTTTTAGACGTACATTTTTTTCTTACAGTATAATTGCATAGAGATATTACATAAAAAAAAACAAATTAAAATATTTAATAAACAGATATTATAATAATAGCACAAAATCAGTTAGGATAGGAATCAAAAAAATAAATTAGGTAGGTATAAAAAATATTTCACTATAAATAAAATTTACCCGAAAAATAAACAACAGTAAGGAATAACTCCGAATAAAATTTTGTTACGGAATAACTTTAAAAAATAATAATAGGTTAGAGCCCATTGCCTACCTAGGTTTACCAAACAATCTTGTCAAGTATAGTGTTTAATTAACCGGTCGGACGCCAACAATGCCTATAGGCATTTTGCGTCGCTTGACAGGATTGTGAGCGCCCACTCGAGCGGCTCCGCTACGGAGCCCGAGTAGTTTTATCACGTCCATTCTAGCGGCGCCGCTACGGCGCCCAGGCGCCATAGCACCGCTCTAGTGGACGCAATAAACTGCCCGGACGCCGTAGCGGCGCTGCTCGAGTACAAAAGGCTAAGTTTGTTTGAGTATATAATGATTTTAAAGTACCTGCATAACACTTGCCTAATATAGCCGAAATCGTCTCGAGTTGCTGGCTTGGTTGCGAAAAGGCATCGAATGCAAAGGGTTAAAAAAAAGAAATAAAAAACAGAAATTTCTTCCAACAGATTTGTTTTCTTACGCGCAAGACTTAACGGCGCGTAAGAGGCGCCGTGTAACAAAGTGTAAGAGGCGCGGGGGGAGGGGGGGGGGGGTTCACTTGTATTTCAGGGACCCACTACAAAATAGTCAAAGGTTAAGTTGAAATACTGCCAATATTTCATTTAGCTAGATGTGCAGCTCTCGCTTGTCCCAATTGCAAGAAGGGCTAGTCATCAGTCAGTGCGCAAGCGCGCTACTATACCGCGAAGAATAGCCGATGCGTCGTAAATCGGAGTCGTGACATATGCGAAGCGACACCGCAGCCGACATACTGACCACATTACGGCCAATGCGACCGCTGTAATCGCTTCTTAACGGCACCGGGATCTCAATGCATTCCTTTATATGCATCCCACACTGCCAACCAACCAACGGTCAATGCTTCTTCTGTTCCTGCATGAAGGGAAAGAAGAAGCAGTTGTCGGCATTCGGCGAAGCAAGCGATGCGCTTGTGCGGTTAAGCTAAATCTGCGAATATTTCATCTTGAATAGTTGAATTAAAATACACTAAGAACAAAATATGTACGTGGGCTCCTTAAATAGCGATCTCCCTAACTGCAATAATGGCTAAACAAGGACGCGGCTTTATATAGACGCTACGCCGTGGTCGTTAATGTATGAAGCATAATAGTATAAAACCATTGCCGACATGTCAAACGACGTTGCCAAATATACGTATCTGACAGTAATATACACACTGAATGTCTGGAGCAGTCTTATTGCCAAACGCCAAAAGCAGTCAGTTGTCTTGCTAGAATGTAGCCGTGTCCTTATCAATTGTATGAGGCGCCATTATCGACTATTATACTCACTAAATACACACTATACGCACCATTTTACTCATTATACACACTATCGCCTTCCAAAATCGGCACGTTCTACAGTTTAGATGACACCAATGTGTTGTTCATCACGACACTTTCTGCTCACTCTACGACGAGAAGAGGGCGTCGTCTTACGAAAGCGATGAATGGCCCATTCCAGAACTTTTTGACCAAAAGTATACCACCTTCATTACACTGCCGAATCAGCCTGGGAGGTAAAACAACTGGAGAAGGGGAAGTCAAGGAAAATGCGACTCGTCTGCTCTTCCAAAAATTGAGTTTGGCTGATGTTTTGAGTTGGGGACCAGGAAATGTCAGTAAAAGGACACTAGCACTAGAGTGTGGCTTTCCAAGAAGAGTATTACAAAGGATAATCATGAGATTTTGATCTTGAGTTGATCTTAAGTAATAATGTGCTCTTCGGCGGTCGCAGAAATGCCAGGATCATGCTCTAACCAAGATTTAAAGTAAGGTCTCAAACTAGACACAGTGACCAAAAGATGTTTTCCAATATAAAAGCTATGTCCTGTTACATGTTAAAATAAAGTTCACGGAGCAGCTTAAAAGTGCAACGAAAAAACGTGTACAAATCGGATGTGACGCATGATACCAGTGACTGGAGCTAATATCAACTGTTTAGAGATATCAACTCAAGATATCAACTTTTTAGATAATGAAATTGACGTCGTTACACAATGTTAGAGCGCATCCCCAATAACATAATTCAAAGTTGTACGAACCTTCTACATTGATCTCTAAATTAACAAAATCACATGACAGAAGAGAGGCATCCAAACGGGAAGACCTTCACACACAAAAAAGGAATAAGACGACGATTTTTATAAATAACAAGTAAATATATTAAAAGGAATAAAAAACATGACTGCCGTTATAAAAAGTCAACTACTGTATTTATAATTATTTTTATTACGTTTTTTTTAAATGAAATATTTGTGGTTTATGTATTTATACATATAGCTGCATATATATTTTCGGAATGTACTCAATCAGACCCTTCATTTGACACTAAACACGATATATTTATGTTAATTTATTGACATTTGGAGATGTGGACATGTAGACAACTATTTACTTGATATAAGGTATCCTATGACACTTGGGACGACATAACGATTATAACAACACCACATACGAAGCATTATTTTGTGGCCTTGTTGTGAGAACACGAAAAAGAATTTTAATACAATTATGCCGGATTTTAAAAACCCGGTCCTTAAGCTATCAATTCGTCAAAACGAAATTGGTAAATTATTTCCATATTAATTGTAAATTATCTTTATTCTGTTAATGTTTTCCAAAAAAATAAAAACGAGCGACATTTGTCCTCAGTTTTAGAAAAACCTAGACATGATTCTCAATATTAAAAAATACTATTTACACCAGCATATGGTCTATTTTTATAGTACCATTTATAGTACCAAGACAGTTTTTGGACCTTCCATACAAAAAATATAAGAAAAAAATGTTTGAAATGACGTAATTTCCTGAAATGTTATGGCCAAACATTTTTATTTTTATTTTTTAAAGATACTTTTGAGTGATATAAAAAATAACACAGTTATCTTAAGTTATTCTATTATTGTGATCTAATTTTTACGTTATAAAAAAATATTCATTTGATAATTTATTATATGATAATTGAAAAGCCAAATCGACTATATTAGACGACGCGCGAAGCCGAAATCGTCATGCGTAATTGGCCACTGCCAACGGTGGGACGTATTCCCTTGTCGCCGCGGTATACCTATACATCTTTATGTATATATCGAAAGCGCGCGGGCGCGTGGCGTTGCAAAAATACCTAAATTTTTAGTCGCGTCGACTCGGAAGGGATCCTTAAGAAGTTATAGTGGAATAAGGAAACGGAAAACATACATAAATGAACCCTGAACACATTACACTCCTTTTTTGTTGGACATTCGTGAAAAAAGACAAGGATTTGTCTAATATACCTTCGTGAATTCGCTACGATCGTATTACCGATCGTTGCCTCATACGAAACGTTAGATTATAGAGCCGGAGAGGTAATGTCGAGCTCCATGTTGAAATTATTTGAAATCCACGCGAAAGATTGCTCGTCGAGTAATCTCCGTGTATCTCGCAAATCGGGCTATTATTCTTTTATTGTTTCAACGTGTTTTACAACACCGACAATTTAGTTGTATTGTGGCGTTTCGTGTGAAAATGAGAATTTAATAATATCATTATAGGGCCTAAAATAGATTTTTTTGATCTTTATGCGGTGTTAGACTTTTTGCTATTGCTGTCTGTTTTGAAATCGTCCTCCCGGTTGTTTGCATAGATTAATTGTTGTCCGTCTCATGCACGGGCCTCTCCCCGTCGTTTGGTGTTCATTATTAGTCCAAAAATTTATAACCATCTAAAAGAATCTATAAAAACATGCCAACACACTAAGTCAATCCAATTAAAATCTAAAATTACACAACATTTACTTCAACTTGGTAGAAATGAGGTGAAAAAGGCAATAAGTCATATTTTAAAGTAATGGTCTGCATTATTATTATTATTGTCATACATTGCACTACACTTTATATGTTAATACTATTTATTTATTTGTTCTACAAACTTATATTACAACATTTTGTATTAATATTTATTTCCATGACCATGCTATATCAATATTTTAATTTGAATTCGCTTATCTATTTTATATTTTATCATATTTTGTATTTTTCATTTTAATATTATGTGCACATGAATAAATCTTTGCCATACATAGAGTTTTCCTTGGTACGGGCTTTGGCCTAGTTAGGCAGATTCTGCAACTAATACAATTGTAAATTTATGTTTTTGAATGATTAAAATTATTATTATTATTATGACGAAATGTTGTCTATGTTGGCTTTGTCCATCTTGATATTTATCACCATCCTTTAATGTACGGCTGAATTTATTTTTGTTGTCATAAATAAAACCAAAATCTGACCGAAACCATTTAAGCTAGATTAGACCACCAACGCAGGAGGGTTTACGTTATCGAACCGGGCCCAGTTGACCAATAACTAAACACGCAGAAACCTTATAATACTGCTTGTTTCGAGCATTACCACTTATTGCATTACCTGTTTGAGCTCTGCTTGAAGAGATTGCTGCGTGAGATTTTTCTTTTAGGGTCTCTCACCCAAATTTAAAGCCGAGTATCAATATAGTAAATGAGTAATGCTCAGCAAAGTATCACCTGAGTACCTTGCGATACTTTAATATTGAATGTGTTTAATAGACAAGAAATGTCACTGAAATCCGCTAAGTATGGCTCGAGTATTCGGGAAATTATTCCTATCGAAGCGGCAACACTGTCGAACGTATTGGTCATTAAATGTGTAATATTATTATTTCATAAACCGCTTGAAAATAAATAACCAAACTTTTATTTCTTATGAAGAATAAAGTTTGCCATCGCCTAGTTATGCTTATTGATTTTTAAACGTCGTTTTTGTCGTCAAATAGACGTTTTCAATGCATTAGTAAAAAAATCTATATCCAAAACATTCAAAGAAGTCGAAAATATTACAAGAAAGCCGAAACACAATGACGTACAATGAGCGAAAATGGCGTCTTGAAGTTTCGAAGTTTTACTCAAGTAGAGGTGGTCCGATACTTCGCACCGGACCACTACTTAAGTATCACTATCTTGGACTCGATTTTAAAATGAAAACTGGTACTCAGGTACTATGACAAGTATCGGCCAGTACAATTTTTTTTGTACCGAGTACTTGGCCAGTCGAGTATTGACCACAGTACTCGACTATAAATTCGGGTATTAGGGACACGGGTTCATGGTCTGAGACGGAATACTCCATTATGTAAAATTTCTCTGCTTTATCGGGATCCTCATGTTGTATATAGTGAGGTGTCACCTATAACGGGGAACCCGTCGCCACAGGCTGGCATAACAATATATGATTGTTCCTTCAGCCATGAGATGATTGGAGACTCGAGGACAATACAGTACACTGTCTAGTTACGCCAATTGGCCCGCGAGAGTCCAACCCTTACCTCCCGGCATCGGAAGGTTAATACAAACGGGCAGTCCAAGCGCCCTCACTACGATTTATGGCCGGATTTCTCAGGCCTCCCGACTGGTTACGGGATTGAGGTCGCTTGCGAGGTCCTCTACCTAATGTAAGGCAATTCAGTTCAAATGTTCACTTTGCCTGACTGTTCACGCGGGATCGGATAGCCGATCGGTCGTTTCTAGGGCGGCTATCAGTCAACAGCCGCCCCCGCTCTATAGGAAACAAAGTCATGTCCAGAGTTTCCCGGTTATCGCCGCACGATGCGCAAACCCTCCAGACGCACCCGAAGAACGACTCCCAGGAGAAATTGACCTACAGAGCACAGAGTCCTATCTAGCCTCGAACTTTTACTTAAAGGTTACCGGATGGGTGTAACCCATGAGTTAGGCCGACCCATAAACGAAGCGGGTCATAATGGCCCAACTACACTGGGTCCGTTACGCCTTCATTTGGTATACTTAGGACTAATACTGTATTAGGCCTATTCACCACGGTTATTTTATTATTGGCTGTTATTATTGACCGATCCAATAGTCAATCACCGTTATTTTCTAAAACAATTTCCGGCGAGACTTATAATATGGCACTAAAAGGAGTCGACGAAACCACATCTGAAGGCGAGCTCGTGATGGATAATTCTGGCTACTAAGTTATGTGTGTTATTATTATCATTAATAACAATATGCTTATTATTGTTTCAAGCCTCTCATAAAATATGATTTATTCTGCGGATAGAGTCGAATGTTATTCTACCTTAATGGCGATATCGGTTTGACGAAATATTTTGATTTAATGTATCGGCCCCACTTCGTGATGGAAAATAAGCACGAACATTATTGCGTGACCAATGATTGCCTGTATAACTTCGAAAATCTAATGAAGGTCATTCAATTATCAACTTTAATTTGAAATATTTCTCATATCATGGAGCGATTGTACTGTAGGGGGTGTCAATTGCTACGAGCGAACCCGCCACCCCAGAGAGTTATAACGACTGTTGCCATCCTTTCTTCCGTGAGATGAAGGCAAAGGTTTGGACAGACTCGATCCATAGTCAAACTCCGCGAGGTACTGGGAAGCGCCACCCTCTTACTACCAGATTTGAGCGGATCTCCATCCTCCAGTCTGGTCACAGATTCGAGGTCGCTTGCGCAACCTCTACCTGGCGTTAGAGGTAATTCGTAGTTAGAATTTGTTGAGGATCCGAGGCGCCCTTTGCCCGTCAAGCTCACTCGGGATCGGGTGGCTAACGGATCGTTTCTAAAGATAATGGACGCCAGGTCAACATCTACCACAGCTTCTTAGGAAACGTACGTTTCCAAACTACCCCCGTTATTCGCCGGATTGCGCAAGCGATTGGCTGACATCGCACGGTGCGCAAACCGTTCAGTTCCGCCCGAAGTATTCCCCCGGATCTGAACCTCCGGTCTCAACTGTTTATGACTGCAGGTTACAGCCGCAGATATAAATCACAGCGGCCCTTCCAGGTTCAGTCTCTCTTCGAGGAGGCTATCGGATAGAAACGGAACCATGAGTTGAGCCGACCTAAGAAAACACAGACATTCCATCAGACCCAAGCTGTATAGAACCATTAGAAACCGGAGCCATTAGACTTCAAGATTGCCGTATACTTAAACATTTCCCCAGGCAATAGAACAGACAATTTTCTGTTGCATAATTTTAATATGAGAAAATTGCGGCGAACGCCCTTGAGCTCGAACGAATACGTTGTACAAATTGAAGATAGGAACTACATCAATTTTATATAGAAAATTCAGGAGAGGCACCACTCGAAGCATGACATCATATATTCAAAATAAAATGTACAATATTAGAAATGTTTTAACTACAAATAACATAACAATATTGAGATTAAGGTCTAAGTTTCATTCGACGTTTTATTTAATCTCCATGTTTTATTGCCGTTTTATTTAACTATCTTCTACATTTTATGAGAAGATAAGTAGTATGTAAGTAAGAAATATCGATAAAAACGAGGCAAATTATAAATGATTTTCAGATCCCGATTTTTAAAATAACATATCGTCGATCTATAGTATAGGTATGTGAGACCTCGTACGCGCCAAAAGGTCGAATTTGCGTTTTTTATTGTTATTTGCGTAAAATAACGTTCCGAATCGTGCTGTCTATGTATGTCCCCGAGGGTATTTTGCAGCGGCATCTCATAGGCTTGGGATGATGATTTTATCCGATGATACCTCTTACGTACTTAGTATAGTAGTAATTTCTCGTAAACAATTTATTTTCCACGGTTGTAATCGTTAGTACAACTAGAGCTGTCGACTACAACGGGCGAGCACGTCACCTCGGGAAGTTTTAACGAAATTTGATCGTTTTGTCTCTCGTGAGGTGAACGCAGAAGACTTAGGACAAAAAAATCCACCTTCAAGCTCCGCCACATGCCCGTAAGAGGCCAACGCCTTAACCGCGAGTTAGCCAGGTATATTACCCAACGGGGTAACATACTCCTGACACTCACGCCCTTACTACCAGTTGCAACCAGATTACTCCGGTCTTCCGACTGGTTACGGGTTCGAGGTCGCTTGCGCGGTCCTGTCCCTTACGTAGCGGTGAAACGGTGTCTACCGAATCTATCGCGGACCACGTCATCCTTTGCCCGGCTGTTCACCCGGAATCGGGTAGTCGATGGTCGTTTCAAGAGCATTCGCCGAAAGGTGAACAACTTCCCCCGCTTCTTAGGAGACAGTACTGTCCCCGACTGTTAGTCAGAATGCACAATCGATTGGCTGACGCCGCACGGTGCGCAAACCGTCCAGGAGCGCCAGAAGATTGACTCCTGGGGAAAACTAGCCCTCAGGCCTGAGTCCTGCCCGGATCGTTAGTACAGTAAAATCATATCGTTTGTACGTAATACAAACGCTAGTACGTAAATACAAATCTTTACTACCTACAGTAAAATAATTTTTTTTTAATTTTGTCCCTTTTGCACAACTAAAAAAACAACTCGTTAACGGTTATTCAGTTTTTTTTCTATGCACCCTGTTTTTCTTTGCTTGTTGGCAAGTGCGAAGTCTTAGATAGAGCGACAATATCCCAGCGCCAACTTATAATTCAGTAAATTGGTGAACCCTTGTAATCTCTTTAGCGAATATTATGATCCTGACAGGACAAGTTATTCGTTTATGGATCTCCGCTACATAGAACATATTGTGGTATAAATGTTTGTTTAAATCGTATCTTTGGCTACCTATCTATGTATAATTTATAGCAGAATCATTTGTAAGACTGTTAATATTACCCTCACTGGACTTTAATGGAATAAATTATCTAATAACATCGCTCACCATAATTAAGTAGCCGCCCTAGAGGGTGGCAAAAATGAATGTTTTGATTATTGCGATTTCCGTTTCTTCTTCTTAGGGTGCCTCTACAAGAAGTGAAGGTTGGCAGTCAGCTCTGCATACTTCTTTTTGTCCTTCGTCAGGCAAAATAATTCGACACTCTTAATCGCAGTTCATTCTCGAATGTGCTGCAACCAAGATTATTCGTCTACGGCTTGGCCTCCTCTTCCCTGCGACTTTTCCCATCATATCGAGTTACAAATAGATCTGTCAACTACAACGGGCGAACCCGTCCCCTCAGGAGTTTTAACGATTGGTTGTTTTATCTCCCGTGAAGTGAACGCAGAAGACTTGGACAAAACAGTCCATAATGAGTTACGGGAGTTCGTACCTGTCATGCCTAAGCACGTGGCCCCAGGTATGCAGTTCGCGCTGTTTGATGGTTTGCCATAGGTTGCGTTTTTGGCCGACACGCCTTAGAACTTCCTCATTGGTGACTTTCTGAGTCCAAGATATCGACATCATGCGTCTGTATGCCTACATCTTGAATGTTTTTATACGTTTCCTGAGATCTTCCTTAATAGTTAACCCTCACATCCGCACAGAAGTATGGGCCAGATGTAGCATTTGAGACGATGTATTCGAAGTAGGATTTTCAGGCTTCGATTGCAAAAGACCGTTTTAATTGTTCCAAAGGCGCTGGGTGCAATTTCGATGCGAGTCTTGATCTCCACTTCACTGCCCCAATTTTGTTTAAGCCAGATGCCAAGGTATTAGGAAGGATTTCCGCTTACTCGCCCTAATTTTGTCGACCAAAACTTTTATACAGGAAAATGGTATTATTCGGACTGACGATTGCTTGCTACATGTTTATGCGCAATTTAGCTAAATGGTCGCGTCGTCGAGATTTTATGGCTATCCTGTGTCTGTTTTGAAGTTGGTGGTGGGGGGTTAATGTCAACCCGTCGTCAACCAGTCGCCTCCTCTTATTAGCTCAACCCGAAATACCTCGTCGCCTACACCGGGGAATGGCGCACGTTACCCTATATAATTAATGTGGTGAGTGTTTTCTTTCGGCACGCAAAACTTGTGTTTTACATACATGGATCGGGACTCAAGTTGTACCAGGGAATTAGTATTTCGCTAGGAAGCAACCCACATATAATTTATTAGTATTTTTTTTCATAATTACCCATTTATTAGCACACTTATTTCGCGTCGTTTTCTTTCTAACAGTGACGCGGTGGGTGTTTGAAAGAGATAAATATATTCTGTATTATATAGTGCGTCTGGATTATTAACTCTTTCAGACTGAGATTCCACAAATAAAGAAGTCCTTGTCCTGAACCATTTCTTGTCCTAAAATTTGCAAAAAAAATATTATATCCCTAGTATTAGTCTTAGTTTATGTGAATTTTGTGTTTTTTTTTGTAGAAAAATCGAGAATCGGTTATATGCCTTTATAGATACATGTAATTTAATAGATCTATTATATAAACCGTACCCCTACATTTGTGTGGCTAAGGAACTCATGATCACCCACGCATTTCTGTGGGCAGTCTGAATTGCGTGGGTGATTAATATTGCCAGGTGACATTTTCAGTGTTTGAAACTCATGACATCGTTCACTGCTCCGAGATCCGACCCACATTTTACGGCTGGCAATGTTTGGCGACATAATCAAAATGTACTGTCATGTTTTCTTTCTAGCGTAGTCAGATATGTCGGTTCATGAAAGAGACAAATAGTAAGATCCCGTGTGATACGCCTCTTCACCGCTTTCCGCTCTGCTGACGTTTTTGTTAACGTTACCAGTAACATTAACTTAATGTTAACGATAACGTACGCATTAATCGAAAAAATGTAACGAAACTGTCATGTAAATTTGTAGTTTGGCAACATTCGGTCGGCCGTGGGGCGGGGCTTCCGGACTACCTGGTCACTACCTGGCTACAAGCGCTCAACCAACAGTCTCATTCGCTGCTTGGCGAGACCCTAGATCCGACAATCTAGAGGAGCGGACCGTGAGATCATTCGTGATACTTTTACCTGCCATCCAAACCGACACACGATGATTATTTATTATCGGCGTTGTCTCTAGAGATTCTATAAAGCTTTCGATTTTTGTTCTTTAAGAAGAGTTCTTTTTGGTATCTGCTAATAAACTTTAATTAAAACCCGACTCTGATGGGCAACGGGCTTATATTCTAGGTTTAAAAGTGAAAAGCAAATTTTTCCTTTAAAATGTGGTAATGCTAACTTCTATAATTAATAACATTAATTAGTCTTATGAAATTTTCTTACGTGTTGCAATATTTGTATGTGTTTCTTTTTTAATACAACCGTGGCACTCCAGTAAGTCTCAGGAAGAGAGCTTGCCTTATCACAGGAGTGCCTAGCAAGGCGGGTTCAGTTACACTTTACTGGGCACATTAGAAAGACATTTGGGCTCTAAGTAACCTGGGCTCAGACAGATGTATACATAATTTTAAAAGCATAGCACGGTATTTTATAAATCGTGATTTCTTTTTCTTTTATACTCTTGCATTTGATTGTGTATGTAACTAATAACTAAATGAATAAATTAATGAATTAATCAGTATATTACTTTTTTTTGCTTCTTTTTACACGACTGCACAACACGACTTTTTACACGACTACACGACAAAAAGAAGTGTAATCTGTTCAGGGTTTATTTATGTATGTTTTCCGTTTCTTTATTCCACCATAACTTCTAAATGCTTGAACCGATTTAGAATTGTGTGGTATTGTTAGAATTGTTGTCATCTCGAGTACCATAGGGTACCTTAACTGTCCAAGTACTAACGTAAGTAGTTGTCTAAATACCAATAAATTAACATATTATATATCGTGCTTAGTGTCAAATGAAAGGTCTTATTGAGTACATTCCGGAAATATACATGTATCTATATTGATAAATACATAAACAACAAATATTTTGTAAAAAATCGTAATAAAAATAATTATAAATACAACAGTTCACTTTCTGTAACAGCAGTCGTGTTTTTAATTATTTTTAATGTACTTGTTCTCTTGTGTAAAAAACCGTTTTAATTTGTGTATCGTGTTTTTTTCTGATTTTGTCGAATTAATTTTTACAGAAACGCTATTGAGTCATTGTAAAAGTTGATTCAAGCGACCTAAATAATCAGACAAATTATATATTATATCAGTCCTTGATATACCAACGTTTTGCAGCAAGCCGCGAACGCGGTTCCAGTTATGTTAATCGTGCAAATCACCCAGCAATTATTACAATAAAAGTGCTCTCGTATATGAAGCGTCAATGATAAAGTTTATAAAAGCTGCAATGTGCTCCACTGTCGGTTTGTTTTATAGTTTGTATGCCTTTGTTCGACAGCGCTGTAATTATCTGCTCTTTTGTCAAATATTTCGCATACATTTCAATCGTAGCTTCATCTCCCTGCGGTTCAGCAATTTGCTTTCACTTTATTGTTGATGTCTTCTAACTTCGTAGGTACTTTGTGGACACGTACTTTCATACATGATATAATGAAAATCGTTTTAAATTGACAGTGGAAACTCAGTGATGTTTTGGCATAAATCAACATTTTTTCTTTCTTTTTGTTACAGGTGAGTACCATGCGTTTATTTGTCGGAACGTTCAGTTGCATTTAAATCAGTAAGTATGTAAAATGAGAGTTTCATGATTTTATATTATATTCGATCCTTTATTTGTACGATTACTTCAAATTAGCAGAATGGAAAAAATATTTATTTATTTAACAAAATATATAAGAATTCTTTAAACTCATTGATTCTGTATAATTCCTAACTAGGCAGCGCCTGTTCCAAGGAAGAACAATTTTATAGCAATAAAAAAAAGATGCTTTCTATTGGTTTCAAACATAATAATCATTAAAAATAAAAATATTAAAATGGATAAAAATAGATTTAAAAATTGTATAATAATAATCATTAAAAAACAATAATAACCAGAAGGTAGACACAAAATGATATTTATTTATTTTTAATTATTTATTTATTTATTTCAAACATAACGTGGCAATACACCAAAATGGCCATACCAACTAATGGTGCGAAGTAAACAACGGCCCACATTCACATGACCATGCTTAGCACATACCCAACTAGGCCGAATATAACCTGTATCTGGGCATACGACGTATTGTCTGACTTGGGTGGAGAAGCATCACTGACGTAGGTACTCAATACGTACATATACACATACACACATGCATATACATACATACTTCTTCTCCGTCGTTCCCTCATTACTGAGGATCGTGGCCACTAGACAACAGTTTGCCTACGAGGCTCCTCCACTTCGACCTGTCTTCTGCATGGCGGGTCGCAGATTGTATTGACCCTTTTGTAACTTCTTTGATGAGGTCGTTCCATCTGGCCGCTGATCTGCCTCTGCTTCTTCTTCCCTCCACTTGACCCCCGGAAAGCATTTTCTCCAGATTCTCTGGGTTTCTCCTGGCAACATGACCGAAGAACTGCAGGACCCTTCTCATGCATACGGTGGAGAGTCTCACTTGGATGCCGAGTTCTTCCAGGACAGATTTGTTGGTGCGGCGTGCTGTCCATGGGATTCCTAGCATTTTACGCCAACACCACATCTCTAGTGCATCGATTTTAGTGCGTAACCGAGCCTTCAGGGTCCATGTCTCCGATGCATAGAGAAAGGTCGAGAAAACCAGAGCTCGAACCAGCCTGACCTTAGTCCGCTTGCTTATACCCCGATTCTTTCACAGCTTTTCTAGCTTGCTCATGGCCGATCTTGCCATCTGGCTTCTGCGTGAGACTTCCTTTTCACAGTTTCCGTCGTTGCATATCATGGAGCCCAGATATACAGTCTTTCACCGCTTGAAGGTCACTCAGCTCGTTGGTGCGTTGCATGGTTCCAGTCCGGTCCACAAACATGGTTTGGTCTTGCTGCGGTTCATGTGCAGTCCATACTCCTTGCTTTCCTTCTCCACCCTGCGTAATAGGGACGCCAACTCATTTTCATCGGCACCTATGTTGGCGGCTGTGTCGTCGGGGAATCTTAGGTTGTTGATACATACATACACACACACATACAAATATAGCGTTCTAAATATGTTATATTATTATTGCTTTGTATTATATTACGTTTATTATCTTCTCGACATACATTTTTCAATTCCATTTCATTGAAATATTGAAAAGGCTATTCAAGTGCTAGGGGTTTTTTCTGCAGATGTTTTGTAATAAACATATGAAGGGCTACAGGGAAAAACGATCAATCTATTTTTTTTGTAATAATTGAGATACTTACTAATGCCATCTTGTTACTTGTTCCCAAATGAATCGGATCTTGAATCAGTATTTTAAAATATATCATGGTCTACCTTTAAATGAAGGGAGAAGAAAACGTGTGATGGGAAGGGCTGATCAAGGTCCACGCGGTGACGGTGGAATCTGATCAATCTTTCCTGTCAGGCCCAGAGGTGAGGCATCTCGATGACTCTAAGGTTGACGCTGAGGAGGAACTGTGGTAGGAATAGTAATCAAGGACAGTGACTTCCACGTTTTCGCTTTTTTCTCAGGAATAATTTTAGTGAAATGTATTTTTTTAAACTGTTGGTGTAGCAACATGGCGTTTTATAATTATTCAGTGCTGCATAAACTGTTTTTTAGACGTACAATATCATTTTTTTAAACAATTTAGGTTCTTATATAGTTTCCGCATTTTTTTCCGAGGTTTGTTTTGGGAAGGGCACAAGTCCATAAGATAAAACTTTTCAGGAGACGCAAAAAACCTTCTCTTGAAAAGAAAAAGTGTATTAGTGGTGTACAATATTTGTGGTGTACAAAAAGTGTATCAGTGGTGTACAATAAAACCTATCCAATACGTTAATGTATATTTTAACTTTTTACTAAAACTTGTAAGTACATTATTGATTGTAATATTAGAGTACTGTCCACCCTAGAACGGGCTAGTCCCAGTTGGGTGACAGAATCAAATAAGCAAAAGGTTAAGGTTTTGCCATTCGGTTCCTGTTATTTTTGTAAGCAAATCAATGTTTTATAGTAATTAATTCCTAAATAAATAAAATAAATAAATATGTTATTCTTTGTTTTTTTTCTGCTGGAAGTAATAACAAAATGTAATATAAACTCATGGACTTGTGCCCTTCCCAAAACAAACAAGAAACTTGAAATAAAACACTGTTTTTTCGTACATTAGTAAAGTACATTAATAAACAAAAAACCTTATTTCTATACATCTTTAGTCACGACATTTTTTAGATTGCATCTTCCTCTAAAGTTTCCGTGTTTTTGGTTGGCCAGTAAAAACCCTGGTATTGTGACAGAATGTGGACCATCACTTTTTAATATCGGCGATTTTCTTGTTATTTATTCGTACGCATGTCCTGTAGGCTCTGGTTTTAGGTAGCTCCGCATTTTCTCGTCCGCGAAGTAGACTGAAGTCATGTTTTGTGATGTTGTTATCGATGAAACTCAGAGGTTTCGACGATACCTGGTCTTTGGGCATTGTAACGGAACTCAGAAAACATGGATTCGTTGAAGTTCACCTTTTGGTCTCTGGCGACGTGATGTCATAGAGATTGGATGGAAATGCAGTTTTTCTTCAAGTACCTGGGCCAGCAAGTTTTAAAATCCAGTACATAATCTGTTTTTACCTCATATACTTGGATGTTAGTACTTAGTGTTATTATTTCTTCATACTCCGCCGGCAAGTAAACACGGTCATGTTTTCTTTACGAGGCCAAAGTCTCTATCGCACGGCAAAAACGAATGGCCGCGTTGTGACGTTTGTTTTGAGAAGGGCCTATGTCCCGGACTTATGCCCTTCCCAAAACAGACGCAGTACATGACCTTTCATATCTCGGTACACAATAGTTGGATTGGAGCCATTCTCGGCGAAAACATTCATCTCCTACAGTAGAACATTGCCTCATACTTAACTCAATGTCGCCAAAATGTGTAACTTGTGCCCTTCGTGAAACAACCGATTCAATTTAAGTAAAATGCATTCTTTTAGACGCTGAAAGATATTTGGTTTACAGACGAAATATATTTTTTTCTTCACTCAAACCCTGTCTAAAATGCCATTTTTTCAGTTAGTAAATTTTACAAATGGACTTACCAACAATTTTAAAGAGTTGACGTTGATTATTATTCCCCTAGCTAGACCCTTCTATGTTAACGGTGTAAAATCAGTAGTTAGATCTATACTAGCATTTGGCACAATAATACGAAATCTTTTGGGCAAAGTACACAGCGATAGAATTGAAAGAATCGGAGGAAAATTCAACCGCATGCTCTCACACAAATGCGGCCTCAGGTTTACATTACCTATGAGGATCTCTGCACGTCAAGTACTTCGGACAAGTACAGACATCGCGTGTCTACAAACTCCAATATGAAATTAAACAGTTCAGACTGTGTGAATTAAACAGTTCAGACTGAAGCTAAGCTAGTCAGCTAGCTTAGCTAACATTCAGATTCGCGAAACATGAATACTAACATGTTAACATGAATGCTAAGGTCGCATACTCTAATAAAATCTCGTTTAACAAAACCCATGTAAGAAGTATGTTTCGCATCTGTGATAAAAACTGCAATAATAATGTTATACAAATATTTTAAAACACATCACCGGCCAGCCCAATTGTTTCAGTTAGACATAAATGTAAATGTATTTTTATTGTGTCTATATATATATTTAGTTACATTTTTATTCATCATTAGGAATATGTATTCGTCATTCATACACCGTGAGTTTTTTATTTGCAGCTTCTTCGAAGTGGCAAATAAGCAACGTTTGATTTTTTAAAAAAATGGAGAAACCGAACAAAAAAATGTTTTTATTTTTTTATTTCGTGTTTGAGAAGCGCCATTTAGCAGTAGGTAAAATATCGTGATTAAACAATATTCGCGATATTTTACCTACCGCTAGTTGGCACAATGCGCTTAACTCTTTTTATACAATTTTTAGAACATACATTTTTTCCGGTTTTTTTCCTTTTTCAAATTTTTTGAACAAAAAATGTCTTTTTGCTCGTACTGATTTACCCACTTCAAGGATGCTGCTAATATAAAACTCATTCTGTATGTGTAGCGCCATATTAGTACATTTCTTTAGTTTTACTTTATTATGCCTTTAATCTCTTCTCATGAGGCATAATTACAGGATATATTACCTATAGGATACGCAAGAATAGTACCCTACATTATAGGATACGCAAGAATAGTAGTATATTTAAGATAATATTCTATAACTAAAATGTATTCACCCACTGTGATAAAATCTATTACATATTAAATAGCTATGCAATAAATAAATATGATGAGTCTTTATTGAAAAAAAAAACAAGATTGATGGGTCCATGATTAGTGAGGGTATAATAGATTTATGTTGGCTTTCTCCAGCAGTCATGTCGTTATGCTGGTGGGTGTGGTGATAGTTACGTTTGTAGGCGTATCCATTAGCGAATTAGACGTATAATTTTTATTCCAGACATGACGCCATTGATTGTGTCATCAACACGCGAAAGTCGACCCTCGGTCACGGGGCTTGGCGGCTGGTAACGTTAATTTCAGTACACCACGCCTTTCGTTCGACGTTTTTAAATTTTCCGAAAGCCGTATATTTGCGGTTTTTGTAGTAATTGATTCAGGTTTCTCCGAATTGGCATCATCGCTTTTTATTAATTACTCAGAAAGTTTGACCACATCACGGAAGTCAGAGAGAAGCTTCACTGGCTGTCGATTCGGGAGAAAAGAGACATGAGAGTTGTTTGTCTGCTTTTCAGGATCTCGGAGGTCGTCGCTCCCATTTATCTCACCGGCATATTAACTGCAGATCCACCGGCAGATACTCTGAGATATCCCTAGTCACAGCAGTGACTTCTTCTCATTCTCTTTTTCCGTACATGGAACCCGTCTTTGGAATGCTTTGCCGAAAAAATGAGAACCACGCCAAGCATAACATGTTTTAAAAACAGACTCAGAGAACATTTGAAATCTTCCATATAAATTTCCTTTCCCTTCCCATTCTCCTCCTTTTAAACCTTTGCGTCCTTGTAGGCCTTAGTTTATTTTGGTGTTGTACATACTGTGTCCACAAAGAGTAAAATATATATATTTCTTTTCAGACCAAAAATTATATAACATGCGCTGCGCTGCGAAGCGTGAGAATTAGTTAATTTCTGAGAATTTGCATTTGTTTAGCAACCCAAATTAAACAACTCATTGTGGTCGCATATAATTCCATTAATTTAAAAAAAAATAAGATGCTCAAAAATGTAGTTATTTTACTTTTAATTGGACAACGTCTGCGCTGTAATACATTATTATTAGCGTTTCCTTAGATGACTCAGATGTATTCACTTTATACTTTTTTTTCTTCTTGTCATACCATTGTCGCAAACAATGGAACGGATCGTTGTCCGCGTCTCTTATGAATTAAAGGCGCATTGTGTTCCCTTTAATAATATCTTTATATATAAAAAAAAAAGGCCTGCTTATGTTTGTGCTTGCAAAACTCGAAAAATAGTCGGTCGATTGACTTAAAATTTTGACGACAGTACATTCGAATACGCGCGTGTTTTTATAGTAAAATAAAATTTTGACACAACGTGGCATTCGAATACGCGCGACAAAAGTCTTCCAGCACCGGTGACATCTTCGGTGCGCTTCGACATCGGAGCGTTTCCCATTCATTTCATATCAGACTGAGCCAGAGCGAAGCGTGGCCGGGTTTAGCTATTAATAGTAAAGATATTGTGTTATTTGCAGTAGAGAAATTATGCAAAATACATACAAAGAATGTAATAAGAAGTTAAGGTAATGTGACAAAGACTACGATAAAAGTAAGCTTATTATTAGAAAGAATAAGACATTCCATTGACCATTTACTAGCATTGTTTAATGCTCATGATCCACTACTTAATTTGTGCAAATCCAAAGTAACCACCTCAATTCAATTTGGACCATAAAACACGGACTTTTTAGGTAAATTACAGAACCATTTTTATTTTGAAATTGTGGATAATATTAAATAAAAATGGACAATCCAAATTGACAATCGTCATTAACAGCAAATTTCAGTGGACAATCCAAATTGGCAAATCAGCAAACAAATTGTGTAGCTCCATACACACGGCTGAAAAAAGTAGAAAACTTTGTCGTTACGCAGCAGCGAATTGTGTTATTTTGCCTAGTTATGACATATGGACTTCAATTTTGGGGGAATGCTGCAACTAGCAAAGAAATATTGATTTTGCAAAAATGAGCACTCGGAAGCCTTTGTCAATTAATTACGCAATAGAACTTCATGTAACGAATATTTTATCGACTCTGGAATAATGACAATCTATTCAGCATACATATTTCAATGTCTTTTATATGCTATACATACGTCAGGGGTGCTCAAACTTAAATTGCTGGCGATCTACCTCAATATTGTTGGACTCCGATCGACCGACTCTGAAAGGCTGCAAATATGTGTGATGCAGGATTGTCGTCTAGGTAGGTAGGGTGTATCGTGGCGCAGGTATAAATATATAGGGACGTTGCAGAATTTCATGGCCACGAATCCACGTACAATTAGTAGAAACGACAGAAATTAGCTTTCCGCAATATCCATTTTTTTAAAAATCAAGGTAGGAGTAGATCTGCTCTATAAAGTCAAACAAAAACTCATCTCAAACTCAAACTCAAAATAACGAGTTTATTGGTTCTTACGAAACAAACGAGTTCTATTTTTTAAACTTAACTAAAGAATGACTTTTATGTTGAAGCGTGGCACTGCATATCCTCAGCATACTTTTCATAAGATGGTACGTAATTATCGAGTGCTAATCGCAAGCATGATGACATATTCCTTGCTTAACCCACTGTCGACTCATTTTGTATCAGATGCTGTGGCGTTGAGATGTATATAAGCTGCACAACGTCATTTTCAATAGAAGATTAGTCCATGTTTAACTGACTTGCTATTTCAGTAGCAGATTCTTCAATGTTTACACGAACAAGGATAACTCATAAAAGATGCGATATTTGCCAATTTACTGAAATCATTAAAACATCTTTCTCGAGATCGACTCAAAAAGCACTTGCGATGTATCGGTCGATCGCGATCGACCGTTTGAGCACCACTGCTATAGTCATCTGACAGAAACCTCTGTAAAGGCCAATATTCATTTCTACAACACGCGTAGTCGATACCAATTACATATGTTTGTTTGTTTTTACTCTTTATTGTGAAATTTCACAATGGGCGGGTTTATTATCATATGACAATCTTTTCCAACCAACCATACACGTGTCAAATTAGCCAAAGTTCGGATGAGGTATTTATGCATCAGCATTTAGTACTTTTAATACAGAATTAAACTGTCAGGTTCGGATTTAGAGCGAGTCCGGCAGTACAAATACCTCGGTGCGTGGGTAAACGATGAATGGAACTGCGAACAAAGAATTCGTACCCAGATTGAAATCGCCCGAGCATCCTTTAAGAAAATGGAAAAGGTAATATGCGGTCGGAAATTTTACATCAAGCTCCGAATACCAATTCTCCATTGCTATGTGTGGCCTGTGGTGTTTTATGGTAGCGAAGCTTGGACCCTGAAAGCTGACACACAGAAGCGTCTTGAAGCATTTGAGATGTGGTGCTAGCGAAGAATGCCCCGCATTAGCTGAATCCAGAAAGTTCCCAATGTTAGAGTACTCCAACTTGTCGGTAGAGATCGCGAACGTTTACTCATAATAAAGCAATGGAAAGTGGCGTACCTGGGCCACGTGCTGAGACATGAGCGATACCAACTGCTTCAGCTCATTATTATGGGAAAGTTTGCAGTAAACGACGGGATGGAAGAAGAAAAAAGTCCGAGTGGACAATTGTCTCAAGCGTAGAACTACTTTGCTTGGCCCAAGACAGGGAAAAATTCACAGAGCTGACAGCCAACCTCCTCTAGGAGAGGCACTATAAGAAAAAGTTTAATACTACAATCCCCTAGCGGTATTAAAATATTAAACGATTTACGATTTTTTTAAACAATCAAAGAGAAACCTTTGTGAAAACCCCTAAATATTGAGGAGTACGTTTTTCAGTAGTACCTTCCAGTGTTTTTATTAAAATTGCTACAAGTACCTACTTGATAATTTTATTTATTTATTTATTTATTTATTTTAAGGAAAACCAACAGCCATATAAAATATTAAATAACAACTTAAATAATAAATGATAGCCAATAACAGGTTCTCACATATAGAAACAGTTTAGAGAATATGGAATTGCCAGCAAAAACGCTTGGCAGGGTCCGGTACTATAAATTTAAAAAACGCAAATAAAAATTAAACAAAAGGGACAAGAAGGCAAAAAAACAATATCGAGAAATCGAATACAAAAAAATAATAACAATAAAGAAAAGCAGAAGAGTAGGTACTAAAAGAAATTGTTGCTGAGGATACGTCTCGCTGATACAACACTAGTGCTAAATAGATCGATATCAACGTCGCCGCAAATCAGTTTATTGAGGTTGTTACTCGCACGCCACATATAGGTGTTTTGCATGTAATTAGATGTAACAACAGGTAGCCGAATTGGGATGGTGTGTCTCATGGATTTTACCGGGGCATTAAAAGATAGGTATGTTAAAAGTTCGGTACAATCTAAAGAACCTTGTGCAATTTTTGGCAAAAAAGTGAGATTTCACCGATTTCTCGCCGTTTTGCTAGTGGAAGCAGGTGGTGTTTTTTACATAATTTGACATAGTCGTCTGAACTGTATTTGTCTTTGGTACGGAAACAAGTATTTAAGGAACTTCCTTTGGATGCCCTCGATAATCGATTATTTCTGGTGTGCCAAACACCAAACATCGATAATCGATATTTGGTGTTTTTTCAATGATTATGACTAATATAAATCGGATAAAAGTAATTTACCGCGTGAAGTTTGTAGCTGCCGAAGTTTCGGCGATGTTGTAACGCCTCTTGTCCAGTCTGCCTAGTACAACGGCGGTTGCTACAAATTTCACGTCAGTATTTATAATGTCAAAAAACCGCGATAGACTTCGATTTCAGATTATAACTATATCTCAGTCGATGACACATCCAAGAGCGGTTTATTCTCCAATTGGATAATCATATACATATGTAAATTTAAAGCATCTTACAGACGCTGCAAATGGGGACACGCCGTTAAGTGTGAAAGTTTAAGAGTCCGCTAAAGAGGTACTTTTTCATACAGAATGCTAATGAAATTTTCTCTCCCGAATAAGTTTGCAGTGTTATGAAACTTAGCATAGTGGTAGATCACGGTATCTTCGTATAGGGTGATAATAATAGTATCGTCGTATTTTTTTAAATATAGCGTATAATTTGTACGAAACGAAACACCATGCGCCGCTGCCCTTCCCTTACTTACCTCCTTTGTTGTTTGCATATTCAGTGGAACGCGATCTCGGTCCTCTAGCTCGGTTAATAATGGCAATTTTGGTTGGTCGTCATTTTTTTTTTGGCGGTAATTTCAAGCTCTGAAACGCCGCGTTTGCGCCAAACAATGGTTCGGCGGAAAGCGAAAATTTTACATGCCGGCTGTAATGATCGTGCGGTCGGGAAAGTTTATCATTAGATAGGTACCTAGGTATTTACGCTTTTGTGTGTTTGGTATTTACGTAAGAAAGGGGACCGCGCAAGCGACATCGAACCCGTAACCAGTTGGGAGGAAGGAGGTATCCTGATGGTTAATTCTAGACGGAGATATCCTACCAAACTGGTAGTCAGGGAGCGAGGCTGTCCGCTGGACACCCTTTCCGTTGCGTCTCTGTAAGGCGTTGGTCTCTGACGGGCATGTTGGCCTAGGTAGACAGTAGATTTGTTATTTTCTTAAAGTCTCCTACGCTCATCCCACGGCTGAAAGAACTGTCTCATATCGTTATACCAGCCTGAGGTGACGGGTTCGCCGTTTGTGTTATTTATGTTGTTGTTACAACCCATTCGTTATTGAGTATTTATCTGGTTGTGATTTGGCTGTATTTACTTTTACTTGTCTCAAACTTTTGAGGTTAGTTCTTGAGGGCAACTTTTAGTGTCGAAAGAAACACATGATCGCTTTTGCCCCCCCCCCCCCCCCTACGGGCAAAACAGCATTCGTGGGGGTTTGGTAATTTGCCTTATATTGTTTTAGTTTATTGTTTTGGCATTTGTTACCAAACATTATTCAAAGGTCTCAATCAAGATTTTCACGATAAGAAAAATAAGTTTCTGTATGTCATTCCTATGAAAAATAATATTACCTTTCTCGCCCGCTTTGGGCCCCCTTCACATACGCTATGTGGGCTTCGGGGGTTTTTTTTTTGTACTCGAACGTACGTGATACAGCTTGTTGTCTGTTGTCGATAATTTAGCGGACGTATCACGTACCTTTGTATAGGTAGGGCGGTTAATATGTATCGTTAAAGATTTCGCCTCGATATTGGAACCGACTGCGACGGTAGATACGAGAATTTCTTTAACCAGTCCGACCAGAAATAATCAACGTCTCCAAACTGCATGCCGTCGCTGAAGTCGTCTGCAGGAGATTTACGCTAGAGTTAAGTTAAACCAGATCTGTCGCCCCGGTGCAACGTGCGGCCGCGCCATGTATGAGGAAGAATTAACAAGTTATTTCATTCGGCGCGCGAGCGTGTTAAAGATGCAGCAACCGGTTCAGTAGCTTTATTTCTCTCTGAACGAAATGCCTTTAGTCCAGTAAACGGGGCGAAAGTGCAGTCCAGTAACCAGCAGCACGCTACATTGGCGTCATGCGATAAAAGTGCATAAATCAAAGTATTTCATTATTTATAAGATAACAACGAATTCATCGCGTGAACTTTATAGCACCCGACGTTTCGGACGACGGCGGTTGCAACATCGCCGAAATATCGGTTGCTACAAACTTCACGCGGTAAATTCGTTTTATCTTATTTACAATGTCAAATAACCGCGATAGTCTTTTGAAATAGATACCGAGTAATTTGGGTAGTGACCGACAGAGGCCGTTGCAGTTTGGGCGATGCTGGGCGGCCGCTCTTTCGTCACAAATAATACTTTACCGTCCTTTATTTTAGTATAAGTAAATAATGGGCTCAATTGCGCTTCTTTGTGAACTAAAATCGGAAATTAGTTCATGTGAACGAGATACGGCAATACGCTAGAGCGGAATATAAAATGAACGGTTGTCACTTTTTCACAATAAAACTAACCACCAAAGATAAAGCATCTGAATCTAAGACAGCACGAAATGTGTTCAAATTTATTCGGACGAATATAAGTTCGACAGGTAGTTTTGAAGCGGTAACATCGACGATCGTTCGTTTCACATTACGCTCTAAAGTATTGCTTTATCTCGTTCGCTTAAACTAAATTTTAGTTTTAGTTTAAAAAGAAACGCAATCGGGCCCACTATGTCATAAATATGTGGGTCCTCGTCTCTATTATGATCGCCGAAAAATAGAGAAAGTCGATAAAAAGATGAATGCAATATGCAATGAAGTGCAAACTACAATGAGATTTCAAAAATCTGTAAATACATTCATCAATATGACATGCAACAACACCCAAGGAAGAAGAAAATTTAAGTCAACATAGTCTCAACCCCCAGCATTCAGATGTTTATATATTTTATGCTGGTTATATTTTATGTAGGGTAGGGTGACTATTCATTTATTACTTCAAATCTGCGGACATCAGAATGTGAATTTCGCATCACCTATTCTCGATAAAATGACTTTGGTAGGAAATGTAAGGTAGATTGCAACCTTCCTGACCCCCAAAATCTGACCTATAATGTATCTCATTTCATTTAATTTCTTTATTTCCTAAACATCTTAACAGGTTGTTGAAACTTAATATCTATGTACATTTAAATTACAGTTTATTCGTCCGTTTACACAACATCCAAATTGATTACCAGATATATATAGTTCAAAGTTCTTTATTATTGCTTTTATGATTTATGTCGATATGCAACATTCTAATACTGGTGATAGTCAAAAATCATTATTAAAATGTAATCACTAAAACCACAAATTAAAATAATTAATTAAAATAATCAAAATAATATAAAATCAGAAAAAAAAACAAAATTATTTAAAAATGCTATCGACATCGTGCTATTCACTAAACGTTAAACATAGCGTACATCGCTATCGCTATGTCCAAAATGGTATGTTGTAACCCAAATTCGTTAGAATTCTGCCAGGATTTTAAATAAAGCGAGAAAGAATTGGCGCTCTACGCGCCCGCCGTAAAAAAGAAAGAGGTAGAAGTCTGTTTCAACCTGTCAAACTCCTGGAGATTGTAGCGAAATATCGTGTAATTAAATACCAAATATCGTGAAAATTAATTGGATTCGATTAAAAGGTATTTTATTCATGAAATCACCAGATGATCTTTAAACTCGAATATTTTGAAGAGAAAGTTGATTTTAATCGAATGGCAGCGATGGGACAACAGCTGTCTGCGGTTAGTGCAATGCGCTTCCGAAGACTAATGACTTCCACTAAGGGAAGCGACCGCCTCGTACAATCAGGTAGTATTTATTAAGTAGCAATCCATACACTGAACTCAGACTCTTCGATAGGACTGATTTTGTACCTGCTGTATTTTAACAGTTGTTACCGCTAAATTAATTATTTGTTTGAAAAACTTTATTGCACACACATTTGAACTTGTATTCGAGTACAACATGGTGGGCATATTTTCCAGTGGCCATATCTTACTACCATACCCCCAGGGTTATAGTGACTAATTGTTTATAAACCTCTTCGGTGAGGCTACAGGATGAAAGTTGATCCGTGAGTTGAGTCGATCCATGGTAACGGGCAGGTCATATGGCCCAAGCTGTACGGAGTCGTTACCTGCCCATTTATAGAAGTTAAAGTCCGGCAATCTTGCGATTGTTTTTTAATCTCCATCTTTACCCACATTTGACAAACTGTGGGGGGTCATTTTGCTTGTTTATTGTTATTCATAGTTGCTGGTGTCCTTCTTACGATTAGTTCTTAATCTCCATCTTTACTTTCATCTTCTACATTTGACACTCCACGTTTGACATTACTACATTTGACAAACTGTGTGTGGTCGTTTTACTTGTTTATTGTCATTTATAGAGTCTAGTGTCCGTCAATCTTGCGATTGCTTCTTAATGTCCTTCTTTACCTCCATCTTCTACATTTGACACTCCGCATTCCACATTTGACATTCTTCTTTAACTTCTTTGACTCCTTCTCCTTCTTTAACTCCGCATTTGGCATTATCACATTTGACAAACTGTGGGGAGTCGTTTTACTTGTTCATTGTCATTTATAGGAGCTAGTGTCCGTCAATCTTGCGATTGCTTCTTAATATCCTTCTTTACCTCCATATTCTACATTTGACACTCCACATTTGACATACTGTGGGCGGTCGTTTTACTTGTTTATTGCCATTCATAAAAGCTAATGTCCGGCAATCTTACGATTGGTTTTTAATCTCCATCTTTATCTTCATCTTCGCCGGCACTTTTAAATTAATTGTTCGTATGCCTGCAATTAACAACGCATCTACTATTACCGCCCGCGCGACCGTATTGCTTGGCGTCCTCATGAGCTATCTCTTTTTGGCATCGGCGTCATTGTTGTCGACGGGCGGGTATGGTTTTGTAATAGCAACATTGGCCTGACCCTGAATCTGTAATCGTTCTCCCATGGCTTGTGACTCCAACACAATGGACGCTCGCGTTCATACAGTTTCGTAATTATTATTATGATTTGGTGTTTGGACAACAACGAATTGAATACCGTATTATTTATAGGCGAATAATGAGCGCTATTTCGGTTCTGGCAGTTTGACAGCTATCTCAATAGTTGAGGGCAGATGATCAGTTTCAATTTTGTTTTACGACATTCATTGCAGTAAGTATTTTTTATGCAGACGTTACCATTCTTTAAAAAATCGGTTGCATCACCCCAAGACTTTCCCGACAAGTAGCCAAGGACTGATTTCATTACAATATAAGGCATAATTTAAATATGCAGCTTATATATGAAATATTCCAACCAAAATTCACAATGTGATTTCGACCTAACGAGGCGTCTGTATATCAAATTTCAAGTCCCTTAGTTCAATATTTCAACGACGATATATTTTATTTTTATTTTATAAAAAACTTACAGATAGTAAATATATGATACCTACTAGTATTTTAAAAACATATTTAAACGAAACAAATTTACTATCCTATGAATAGTTTGCAATGCTTGCATTACAAATTAACAGAAATAACGTGAACACGTTGATAGTAGAAAAAAATATATAATAAAGCTAATAATAAAAAATAAGGGTAAGAAAAGTAATAATTAAATAAGTTAGTTGGATAGAGCAAAATAGAAGTATGAGTAATTGAATAATAATATTTATTATACCTAATATGATATAATACAATAGTATGTTATAATAAAATAATATAATAATCATATAATATATGACTAGCTCGCCTCCTGTTGGACCGATTTCAACCACAACCTTTTTAACTCTTGCAATGACCAAATTAATGAAACCAAATTTCAGTTCCATCAGAGTAAGTGTTTGGGCGCTATTGTGGAGAATACGGACCGACAGACAGACAGACACACAGACAGACTTAACCTGGAAATGGTCTTAATCGCCTCAGGGGGCTGAAATTTGATATTTCCGGCTTCATCTCGATTTTTTTGTAGCGCTTTCACAATAATTTCCCTCCTGGTTGGTTGGCGGGCCGGAAAAGTAAAAAACTCGTAGAACTGGTTATTTTTTTTGTATTATTTTTAATTTACTACATACAGTTTCTTGCTGTCTGCCATAATAGTTAGCGCAAATGTGTACTGTCTAAAATGGAAACCAACTATGGAGAAGCTCTCCTGGTCACATAATCCCAATATCCAAAATTACGTTATTTTGAAAAGTCAAAATTAAAGGAAAAAAAAACAACCTCTTAAAAGGAATATCGACCTGTCGCGAAAACCCCTTTTTATAAGTTGATCTTGCATTAGGTGTGAACATCCAGATGAGAGGTTTATTTTATGCGCCCGATATACAGGGTTTTCCAATAATTGACAGTCTATGGGTCGATGTTGACAGTTTGTGCAATAAAACAAGCTGTGTGTCAGTTTATAAAGAAATTCTATTTTTATTTGGAAGGCCCATGTATGGAATATCGTTGAAATGTCCGCCGCGGCTTCGCACGATGCTACGGATCCGAGAGGTCCAATTTTCAATGACTGCCGCATAGATCCGGCTGAATTTAAGCGATGACCTGGATTACGTTGACTTTGAGGGCATCGGTAGATTGTGGCTTACTGCATAGACATGCGATTTTAGAAAATCCCACAAGAACAAGTCTAATGGGATCAAATCGCACGATCTTGGTGACTAATTCACGTCATCTCCGCGAGAGGTAACTATGCACTAAGGCGGTGTGGTTGAACCAGTGGGCCGCGACCTCATGGGGGGGGGGGGGGGTCGCAAAGAGACTCCGGTTTGGTCGCATGTTATCAAAAAATAGAAATCGAAAATAACACAAAACTTTATTGTATAATATACAAACATTAACAGTTTCGGAAATGTTTTTTGCAAATTATTTTACAAAACTTTATGTTGATCTAAGATAGAAACGGGTAAGTACAGCTTCGAAAGTGAAAAACAGTTAAAAATTATTGTGGTTTTCGCCATTGTTTTTTACAAAAATATTCGAGAAATAGACATTTGGGGTAAGAGTTTTTTTTTTTTACCAAAAAGGGGGTCGCGATCTTAAAAAAGGTTGATAAACACTGCACTACGGAACACTCATTTCGATAATAAAGTCTTAACGTGCTGCTCAATCATGTAACTTGTCATGGTGATTTGGCATCCGTGAATGAATAATAAACAACAGATTTGACAGACGCCGCCAAAATAACATGGCCGCCACAGACTGTCAACATCGACCCGCCCTTATTGGAAAACCGTATAGTTACTTTCTATCCACGTTTACCTCACTTAATTCTCAATTTGCGTTGGTCTACGCGCTGTCCTTTCAAAACGTACTCATTTAGCGTATCGGCAACCGATTGTCCAATACGCATTTTCTTTTCCGGTGTACGATTCGCCTTGCGTCGAAACAATGGCAACTCGATCTGTCCGTCCTACCGCCTAGTTTTGCAATCCGGGAGCCCATTAAAATTTATTCCAAACCATCGGGCACACGAATTAAACCGATCTGCGACGAAACGTCCGTGTTTATAAACTCAAAAAAGTCCTCGTAGGTGAAACAATATTTTAATTTCAAAAATATTTTTATTAAGAAACTTCGTAAATTTCTGGGAGACTATTTTTTCAGTTTGTTTGATATTCAGAGTAGGCAAGTAAACACTCTTTATTTGCATAAAAATAGGTAAAAGGTAATATCCACCAGCAACCTTATTAAATAAATGTGGTAAATTGTGGTAAATTCTCGCATAGCATAAGGAGAAACAATGGTTGCTGGGAAATAATGATTAACTTGAAACAACAACTTAATAAATGGCCAGGACAAGAAAGATAGAAAAGCATAGACGGGTGTTTTTCAACCAGTGGCAGGCTATATAAAAATAAAAATCGAAAATATCAGAAAATCGGAAGAGAAACGGAAAGCTTCGGAAGAGAAACGTATTTAATATGTGTTTTTTGCTATTTCTTTTTCACAACTTTATGTTGATCTTAGATGGAAGCAGGTAGGTAAGCACAGCTTCGAAAGTGAAAAACAGTTAATATTAACCCCTCAAGCGGCGGGTGTAAATCTTAGCAGTCACCTGTCATTTCTGAGAGTTGAAGGTCATATATATAGCACTTTATAAAAACTATCATAAGAAAGAAACTACTTGATGGATCATGAAAAGAAGGACTGTAGAATGATCGCATTGAAATTTGAAATATAAAACATTAAAACCTCATTTTGTAAAACAATTATATAATTATGAATAATTATTAGAAAGTTTGATAACTGAAAAAAACTCACTTATTCAGCGATATCGATATTTTATCTCAAAATACGAAACCCTATCTAGAAATTTTAAACACATTTGTGCAGAGAAGCTACATAATATACGAAGAGAAGCACAGATTCGAGCAATGGCAGCACTCGACTCAGTGCCCCCAGAATACAAACAATTATATTAGGGATTCTAAACCGCGAGAAGCACGACTGAATAATCGTACAATACAGAATTTATCCGTCTTTCTCACACATATCTAACAGGGGGTGGTACCACTGTGCTTTTGGTGTAAATCAGTTCGTTGAGAGTGCGGTTTGTCGCGACGCGCTCGTACCCGTTTTGGGACGTTACTGAGCATTGACTACAATACATCGTACCCGATTCGGGACGTTACTGTCTTCAGGGGGGGGGGGGGGGGGGGGGTTAATGTGGTTTTTGCCATTTTTTTTAGTAATAATAATTTATTGAATGCTTACAGTTACAGCTGTGGACTGTGGACTAAGGGGCTCGAGAGAACTAAGTTACAGTTTAAGGGAGGTCACGGAAGAGTTATTTTTTTTTACCAAAAAGGGATTTGCGATCTAAAAAACGTTGAAAACAATTGAAACAACCATTCGGCTACCAGATTCCGGGTGAACAGCCGGGCAAAGGATGCCTTGGTCTGCGATAGGTTCGGTAGACACCGAATCACCGCTACGCAAGAGAGACCGCGCAAGCGACTTCGAACCTGTTACCAGTCGGGAGGCCGGGGAAATCTGGGCATAACTGGTAGCGAGGGTGCTTCGTCTGCACGCTGGATTAAATAGCCGGTGCCGGGCGGTATGGGTTGGCCTCTCGCGGGCTAGTTGGCGGAGCTAGATAGTGAATTGTCATTGCCTACGCTCATCTCACGGCACGATTCAGCTCATTCAGAAGCCTCCACGTGCGGAAGGCTACCCCGGGTAAGACTCTCGCGTCTCAGGCCTCACGGCTGGTGGACCAGTTTCTCCTGGTGGGATTGCATCCCGGCGCTACTGGACGGTTTGCGCACTGTTCGGCGACGCCGATAGGTTGTGCACTCTGACTAATTGCTGAATGATCTGGAGACTATAGATATATACGGTCTCCTAGGCAGCGGGGGCGGATGTTGAACTGTTGTCATGACACTTTTGAAATGACCTTTGGCCACCCGACCCCGTGTGGTCCTAAGGGTAAAGAACGTCCAGGTCCGCGATAAATTCAAATTGAATTACCGCTGTAATACAACAGGTATAGGCCACGTAAGCGTCTTCGGGCCCGTAACCAGTCGAGAGCACGGAGGTATTTTGAAGGTTTATTCCAGGCGGAGATATCCTTCCAAAACTGGTACCTTACCCGGTGCTGATCCCTAACGAGTTTGTTGGCGGAGCGAGACAGTAGATTGTCGTGTCTCTACGCGCATCCCACGGCTGAAAGAATGATCACATATCGTTATACCAGCTGGGGTGACGGGTTCCCTCGTTGTAGTCGACACCGCCCACATGGGCTTACAGGGCCGCAGGCAGAGTTCACAGAGGCCTTCTGGGCTTCCTCTCTATTTAGATGCTTTGTCGCCGCTCGTTACTTTGTTATACTTACTCCGGCCGCCAAGTCGCAATTGAAATAATTGGCCGTTTCCGCAGTTAATTGGTCATCGCGCGGCTGCGTTAGTCGAAGCGACGGTGAAAGTGGTGGTCCGCTTCGGCGCCAATAGGGCGACCGTTTTGTTTCCGTTTCGCGGTGATCTTACGACCATAACCAATACTGCTCTAATTAAATTACGCAAGAGACGCCGCCTGATTAACCAGCCGCTGAGAAAACACCAAACGCCCCGTAAAACTACAAAACGAATACGGAAAATTGACACAGAAAATTGAATTTAAACATTTACGGAATAGTACATACCACCGTTCGATGCTAGTTTTTGGCTTCAAACGTCTTTAACCTCCTAGATAAATTTGTAGGTACTATACATAGTACGTATGAAAAAAAAATATCTGAGGTCTGCGTTTAAAATGACAACACCAAAATATGACACACCTAATTTTCCAGTGCATCATTTTTTTTCACAATTTTTCTAATAATAAGTCATTAATAATGAGTGTACTGGATGTTTCAAAAAGATATTTAAAAAAGAGAGTTTTGAAACTCAGGAGGTTAAAATCATATAGACATGGAATGGATATAGACGGATTTACATTATATCGAACACGTATAGATGTGGTCCATCGAGGTCCATAGAGTCCCAGAACGGGACCGACATCCTGGGAGGTGATAGCTTTGGTCTAGTAACATAACACGTAATATAGTCACAATATTGTACTTATAGAGATATAAATATATATAATGAAATAATAACTATAACAGTACTAAGCTGGATACATAGAGCAGAAAATGCATTTTTTTGTTTAACCACCCTTTCTATACTAACGTACGTGATACGTCCGCTATATTATCGCCCGAGCGCAACAAAACGTATCACGTACGTTCAAGTACAAATAAATAAAAAAAAACTAAAAAAAAAAAAACGAATCCCACAGAGAGTACGCGATACTTCAAATTGGTCCTACGATTCTAAATACAAAAAGGGGTCTTTAATGGGTGTATTGTGTAAAAGAGTTTTCTGGTATATTGTAAAGAAATACTATTATTAAGAAATCTAATGAAGAAAACCCAACGATTTTTCACCTACTTTTTGAATAATAACCCAAAGGTAGGGCGGTTAATGTAGAACATAAAACTGCCGTTATCTCTCATTGCAAGTCCACCCTCGGGTGGAGATGTAATGACCCTGGGCATATTTATGGAACCACCCGAAAGGCAAAAGGACATCACAAGATTGAATTCGGTTTACACCGGCATTACAGGTGCCGGCAGTAGCATGTTCGGTCACTTAATGGTACTGCTACTCTTCACACGAGGGTGACTGTGACTACCCAGTTGCCTCAATTCTTCCAAACGCTGCTCCCAGCTAGACACAAACGACCGAAAGGCCGTAAAACACTCCTTGTTACTGACATGTAATGGAATGTGTAGTAAAATACGCCGAGCGAGCGAGACGGTTTCGGGAGCGTTGCAAAGTTGAGGTGGCCAGCACGGTGAACGGCTGCGCGTGCGCCTCTACCGCCGCTGTCCTCGATACGATGACATAGCGAGTATACAACACCATACATATTTCACCAAAGACACAAAAGTATCTTTTTAGGATGCATAGATAACTTCGCTGTGGTATAAGGCTGCCTATCTTTATGTGACTACTGTCTTTTTCTTGTGACATTCTGCTACAGAATCCAGTGTTCGTCGCCTGTTAGCAAACGGTCTAAAATGGCTCTGGTTCAAAGCAAGTTAATAGGAAGTGCAGATGTTTATTCGCTGCCGGCAATTTGCATCGGATAGCTCATGTGGTACCCTCTTCTTAAGATTGTATACTTTTCCGATCTCATTTAATTGACGAAACACTTTTCCATGAGATGAAAACATTCTTTCTTCAATATGATCCACTGTTAATTGAGGCTCTGACTCCACAAAACATTTAAGAAAGTCATTGTTGAAATTAACAGGACGTCCTGATTGGGAGTCATAATTTTTCTTAATCTGATTCTTAATCTTTTTTGGGCATTCCTTACACTTTTACCATGTTCACCATATAAACTGTTAATTTTTATCGCCACAGATCGGGCAGTTTCAGAACATGAAAAAAAAACGTAGAACAGCACGTTTGTATATTGATCGATATTATGTTTTTATGGGTACTATTTCATTGGTGATAGAAATATTAATTTGATTGGCAATCGAAGACAGGATTCGACACGTTTCAAATTATATTCTTCTACGTGGTGTCATAGGGAACCGCATATATTATGCTAATAATGCGCGAAAACTTATGGACTGATCTGATAGATTCGCCAAAAAAAATTCAAGTTGACATTGATCGTTTTCCCTCGTAACCCTTTATATGTTAATGCTCTATCAGCCGTGTTAAATTTTTGTGTATTAATATGAATAAATGTAAATAAATATAAATTTATATACGAATATTAGTAATAGATATATGCTTCCTAAACTAATTAAATAAATAAATATGAACTAATTACCGAAATAGTGGTTATGTATCAGAATAAATAATCAAAGAATTGAAATTTACCCGCCCTACCTATACGAACGTACGTGATACGCAGCTATAACATTGCCAGAACGCAACAACCTGTAACACCTACATTCGAATACGCTCGAGTACAAAAACAATAACAAAAAACCGAAACCTACAAAGCATACGTAATACGTCAAATTGTTCCTACGATTCTAAATACAAGAAAGGTTAATACATGTAGACATGTAATTGTAAACAAGTATTGTTATTGAGAAATCTAACGAAAAAAACTCAACGATTTTTAACTACTTTTTGAATAATAACCCAAAGATAGGGCGGTTAAATATTAAATGTGATTGTAAAATGATACAGGAACAAAACACCGAAACTGGTCAACTAAACATCTCGTAAAATCTCCATATTCCTAAATGTTCTCGAAAAACATGTTGCGTTTACGTACTCGTAAATTGCACAGATTTACACGCCCGTCGTCGTATGCTCCACTCTTACAAATATTCATAAATGTAACGGTTAAACGCCTTATTGTATTCCATTATTACATATTATTATATTGCCTGTTAACTGTTGTAACGGCAACGATGTAAGTATGACTTATCTCAATTGATGGCATGTCGCTTTTACTCGGTGTAACGAAGCCGAAATTAATGTCTCCTCATGTCGTGTTATACCCGTTAGCAAAAATCGACACACGGCTATTTATTAGTACTTCGAAGTCGACCCATTCTACAGTTGTAAAATTAATGTATTACTTGTAAATTGAGATTGGTTCGTTGGAATTTTTGAAGCGTTCTATTCAACCAAATGGAAGTGGTTCTGGTGTAACGACTAGACTGTACCAGTGCCAAATCGGTCTTTATCTGGAGGTCACTATTCACAGACCCGGATCTGTAGGGGAAGGGGGGGGGGGGGTACCTGCCAGGTCCAGGGTGCTTCGTACTATCGATTGTTAATTTAATTTTGGAATGCATCCTAAGTCTATTTTTGTACGCGTGTGCAGTGTTTGTGATGTCTCTGCCAAGGGAATTTCCGTCGCGTATAGAAAAATTCCACCTTACAGGTAGAAAGAGGCTATCCACATATTACGTATCACGTTTTTGGGATTTTTGACCGCCCCTGCTCCCCCATGTCAATAGACGTAATCAGCGGCCTGACCCCTGGAGGCTAAAAGCGCTAATGTCATGTTTTTGGCCCGACTCGGAAAAATCGTAGATCCGTTGCTGAGTCTTTTCACCAAGGTTGGAGGCCTGAAGAATGTTTTCGTGCACTATTTATTTACGATATTATGGACTTCATTGGCTAACGAGCCGGGAACAGAGATATACAAGTTCTCCGTTTGCTCTTCAGAATATTTAGGAGCCGCTCCGATATTATCTTACTATATTCTAAATACGGTATTCGGTAATTCGGCTGTTCAAGCTAAAACACAGTAACTAATATTTTTTCGTAATTGATATTTTTGGATATTCGGAATCCGGGGCACTTTTGCACGTACTATTTTTTAGTAACTGGGAGAAATCTTTAAGGAAGTCTAAGATCTAGAGATTGGAAAAAGACAGCAACTGCGTTGTTCAATGCTTTTCAAATGAACTTTTGGTCAAAAGCAGATACAGTAGGACCACGGTTATCCGAGTTCCGGGTTAACCGAGGTCGAAAAGGCCACGACCAGGCCATGTTTTTACCCCTCAACGTCACCGCTCTGCTCCAACTATGCAGTACTGTATTTTATAATATTTACGAGTATATATATTATGAATGCAAAAGTATGATATATTAAAATATTTAATTTTTAACCACAAATTTTAGGATATATAGATGTAAATTATGGATATACAGATATACAGATTATAATACGTTATATTTTATTATGTTATACTATATTATATATAAATATGATACCATATTTTATATGTTACAACATATGATATTATATTATATTGTAATATGTTATATTATATTATTTATATTATATTATGCTAAATTAAATTACGTATTGTTTTTTATGAGACGGAAGAAGGACAGCAGGCAAGGCGTACAGGCTCAGCAAATAATACCACAGAACTTTGTATCCATCACCCCAACACAGGCGTATACCTAGTGGGGTGATGTAATCCTGACAAGTTATTGCCCTTTCGCGATTTTCATCATATGTATTCTTTTAAAACTGTGTTAAGAAAATGAACGCAATCTTTTTTATGTAAATATAAAAAATAGGATAAATAAATACCTAAATAAATAAATAAATATGTATGTATTGTTTAACATTTCAACTGACTACATTTAAATATATAATCGATGTATTATTTTACTTCATTGACTATATTTTCGTTCATTATAAACTTTACCCTATGTTTCCCCTCGATTTACCACAGAATCCGTGTTATCCCAGTTTCTGATTATCCGAGATGCCCTCGGTTTACAGTATAAGGACAGCACACCGAGATAACTGGTATACTGTTGTATAATAAGCGAGGTCCTACTCTACAGCTTGTTACCGTAAAGAAGCCGAAATGTTTCGACCTATCAATATCTCTTTGAACATACTCGTATATTGACAATTTTTCATATCGGCGAAGAGCGAATGAAAATGAATCAGTGAACCAGTGAAAGATTCTTTTAGAATTAGGTTACAATCAGGACTTTTTAAAAACTCCCTAGCTAGAGTATCACCGGGGACATGCGCTCAACATCAGATCGACCTATTTTGGAAAGTACATACCCGCTGGAGTTAAATAAAACAAAGGAGAGAGCATCTGACCTGATATTGGAGCAGGAGAGTGGTCACAGCGACTCACATAATAAGCACATAGTAAAGTAAGGCTTTTCTCACTCTTTTTTAACTTGCATTCCTTTGTTTCTTGAGTACCACTATCCTTCAGTTCGTCAGCAACCTGCATTGAGGAGTAAGTTAGAACAAGGAAACCTCCCATTATCATACATACATCATTGCGCATACATCATTGCGCAACATGATTATTTGCATTTTTCAATATAGGTACTAATAATAATTTCATTGACGAAAGTACATATACCTTTTTTTATAAACACAGTATTGAGCAAGCACAGACAAAATTAAATGTTTACCTTAGAACCGGTTACGGCCCAGGGAATGGGGGCGTTTGAAGGAAAGTAAGAGCCCACTCCTCCCCCTATAATGCAGCATGCATTTTTTTTTAAAATACCATCTATTAAAGGAATTTTACCTAATCGGGGGGTAGAATATCGAAATTAGTCAACTGTCATGACACATCATGATACAAAATCCAAGCCAAGTCAAATCTGCTAAAGAATTAAGTCGACAGTAATAATCTAAAATGAAACACGTATATTGTTTAAAATACTTATTAGAAATGTAAAGATTTGTATCATAGGCTGAATTTTTTGAGGCTTGTGCAAGTAATTACTAACTTTTTGGGGCAATTACTAACAAAACAACAAGACAATTTAGAATCATGAAATTGTTTCAATATTCTGTTAATAATAGCCTTGAAATTCGATTTTTTTCGGACGTTTAACTCCTAAATCTAGGAAAATATCCAGTCTACTTTAAAATGTATATTTTCGCAAGTAAACACGATATTTGCTTTTCTAGCTGCTGAAGGGAATTCGTTTCGCGGAACATGTTTCGCGGAATAAAAAAAATCGCGGAACCCCTATGGAGACCTCGCGGAACCCTTAGGTTCCGCGGACCATAGTTCGGGAACCGCTTCTCTAGAGAAGTGTTTTTCTAATCATCCGCTACTAACATTTCCGCGTGTCGCATCACTGGCATTGCGTGCGTGATTAAAAAAAACTAGACCAAAGAGAACGCGAAATTTTCGACCGATTTACTTTTAATCGCTTGTTTCGCGTCGGTCAACTTTGTTGCATGTTTTTTTTTCGACCATTCTTGTCCCGAATCTCGACATATGCTGGTCCCCATTATATTAATCAATGCTGTGACTAATGCACGTGTGTATTAAGAAAGTGTATGTTTGCGAAAGGAAAACCGGCCGCATCGCGTTCGCATAGGTTTATTATCTTTGCGCTTGTTTGGCGGTGAAATTTTCATCAAGAGAAAATAAGGTTGTTGACAGAAGAAACTTTGCATTTGTCTAGTTAGATTACTAGGCAGTTTAGAGGCGAATGGTGACTTATAGATGGATACTTAAATTAAATACCGCTTTTCAAAAAGTAACCTAACTTAGATCGGCATAAAGCTACACTTATTCAACAAAATAAAAGAGCATGGGCATTTTGGGCCCAGTTTTTCAATAGCTGTAAATCTTAAACCAATGGAAAGATCTCTTTATGTACAACATTTATTACTGCAAATACTGATCTTAAGTATGAGTTATATCCTGACAAATATAGATAATTACAAATATCCCCTAGGGCACCTCCAGGCACACATCCAGGCAATGTATTTTTAATAAGTATTTAAACAAAAACCGTCGCAGAATACCCGAAACGATAAACTACATACGCTGTGTAAGTACAAACGCTATGGCCGGGAAATACTGGGATATGTTGCTTGAACGTAATGTGTCTCATGATTTCATTCCCGCTCTGTTTTCTGACATATGCAATATGCTGAGGTCATCTGTTCAACTTAGTGTGCCCAGTGATCGTACATCATAATATACTATCGTTTATTAATCTTGCTCCAAATAATATATTTTGAATAAATAATTGGCATTGGGGTTTTCGTGTAATTAGCCATATTTAAGAAGACTCCAAACTTCAAAACTCCGAAACGGCTCATAATTGAGGTAAGTTGTAGTAGTCATAAATATTCTAGATAAATAGATCTTTCCAATGGTAAATACGTTATTGTTTTTGGAGAGTTGGGCTCAGCGCCTACGTTCTTGCCCATGGTCCTTTACTCTATTCTCCTACAAATAAGTCCCTTTGTTGCATGCTTATTGCTCTTGTGGTTCATTGCTCTTGCATCTTGTGGTTCATTGCCAATGCATCAATACTCTTGGCGGTTCTACCACACCTGATATTTGTCAACTACTACAGGCAAATTCGCCATCCCAGGAAGTTATAGCGATAATAGATCATTCTTTCTCCCATGGATAGAACGCAGAAGCTTAAGGACAACAAGGCCACTTTCTAACTACGCCAATAAGCCCGCGAGAGTCTGGGAAGTGAACCCAGCGGGTCGACCTCACGCTTCCCGTGCTTTATTCGTTTACGAGTAACAAAATAAGGTTGGGCACTTTTTAAACAGACTGCGCATACCGACAAGAAGATACCTGAACCTTAAAGCCGTTTGAAAATACATTGGGTAGTAGTCTTCTTAATTGAAATCGTTTTCTGGGTGGCCGAGTTCTTTTTTCCAAGACAAACTCCTAATCCAAAGCCGGTTTAAGCCTATATATCATAATATCTCTCATTTAGAAACCCAGTAATTAGAAGTGTCACCTAATAAAATTTAGATTAGCCGATTAAGAAAACTTGAAACACGAGAAATTAGTCAATTTGGACATGTGATGCCTAACGAAATTATCGATGATGGCCCATTAGTTGCGGATTTAATTACTTTCATATATTAAGAGTTCACGCAGTCTGTTACTATTAATAATCGTGTTCATCTGTACGCATTCGATGACGATGCCAGCGCATACGAAGCATCGATTCGTGTCAGTGGGATTATTTGGCAGGTGACAGAAACATATTTGACTGCTATTTTGAACATTCATGCGTGATCTACATCTACGTTCGCTCGAATAATAGCGTTATTTCTAGGTATGGCATTATACCTCTAAATACAAGGAGACAAAGTAACATTTCGTGATATATTACATTAAGTCGTATTACATCCGCTTAATTGGAAATCTGTTAGGATACAAACAGACAAAGTGTTAATTTTACTTCGTTTGATTATTATAGTTCAAGAGCCAGCGACATAAAGTGCGAGAGTTTCGGAAAAACTGATACTTTCAGGTCAGAAAGTATTTTGGCCATAGAATGCCGAGGTACAGTCAGCAGGCCAGATTCCGGGACACCTGGCGCGGGCGTACTAGGAAAGGTGTGATTTTAATTAGTACCCCAAAGTGTTTTGGAAAAGCTGAAAATGCATCAAGAGACAGTATATGCAATAAAGAACTCGAAATATATGATCAGACTGCTTCATAATCGAACGCGTGGCGTCATCGGTCTATGACGCATAGGTTTACTGTACCGCGCAATATAATGGTGGTAATGGCGCATTTTTTTTTAATTTATTTTATAAGCAAATCAACATAACAGTTTATAGCAATCTGTTTATATGCAATATAAACATAAATATAAAAAAACAGAATTCTTGCAACACATACACAACATGTTTAAATAAGCAATAAATACAAATACAGGCATTAAGGATAGAAAAAAAAACTTACAAACTTACGGTACATAAATAATGACAACAATTTATCTTATTCTGACATAAACAAGTAGCGCAATGCCCACATCTTGAAGAGATGCGGGCTCGCTGTAAAAATATCAAGGTCTGACGTTGCCGAACATATGGCATTTATGTGCCGCAAGGCTCGGGTAAACAGACTTTATCGACTTAGGTTGTTGCGCGAGGGCGGCTCCGCAAATAGATTATGAACCTTATCTAACTGTCCGTATATAGTTTAAAGTCGTATAATTAAGTATCCGTATATAAGTAATGTATCCGTATATAAGTAGGTACCAAATTTAAATTCATAGTAACAGCATATATTAAATATAGTGAATAAAGTGCAATTATGCAGTCTGGATTCACTCGCGGTTGACATAGGACGCGTCCCGAATGTACTCGATCGCTGTTTGCGTGTCGGTCTAATTATCATGGGGAGCAAAAGTTCGGATAATCTGGAGAAACGCATCAATAATCAATCCACCGCGACCCCTGCGTCTAGAGCAGCTAGACAACAAACGAGGCAATAACGAACGAGCTTAGGCGGTATAACCTACCTAACACACATTAGGGCAACTATCTGGAAGAGGCTTCAGTGGCCGTGAGAACCAAATACTCTCCGAAAGTTTTGAGGCAGAAGGCAACGGGAAACCACTGCACTATTTTACCTAGTACTCAGCTTCATATGGAATAACAAAAAGAAGTATGCAGAGCTGACTGCCAACCTTTACTAGTTGAAGAGGCACTCAAGGAAGAAGAAGAAGAATATAAGTACCCTTATGTAATATCTACAATGGATGTATTTCGGGTTTACATGGTGCCGACCCTTAAATGGCCACGTAGAGATATAGAAATAGACGTAGTAATATAGAAACAGATCAGTACAAAGAATGGTTCAACACACTCCGAACCCCTCTAAAATGATATTTGACGGCACAATACCGATTTCGTCATATCTCCGAATGTTAAGTCGGTCGGCTCAGGCGATTGGGCGTGTGCCAAGCCCCGGATGCGATTGAAATGCGGAATGTCGGGCTTTAGGCTTCGATGACGTCATGTTGAATGTCAAAATGATAGGATGATTCCTAAACACCGTACGACAAATCGTCATCCCTAAAAATCAATATTAAATTATGCCGTTTGCCTTATCCGTTTGGCTATCGACGTTTGGCTATCGACGATTCGAATTCAATGTCTCAATTCCAATTTCACTAGTTCTCGGATTCTAGGCATTTAAAAAGTCGCTTAGATTTAGAGATTAGATTGACATAATATATAGATTGTAAAACCTCACTACATATATCAAACTTGTTACATTAGAATGCGAAACGGGAGTTTGGACCGTCACTCAGACTGTGTAAAATGTTTAAGGTCTTCGAAATGTGGGTTTATAGAAGTATACTCAACATTTCGTGGGCGGACAAAGTGTTGAATGTCGAAGTGATGAGAATTTAATCTCCTTACCATTAAAAACGAAAACTCCAATACTTTGGACACGTAATGAGCGACTAAAAATAGAGAGACAGAATTAAGGATCGTCGAAAACCGAGCAGAATAAGGACATGCTGGCTCAAAAACGTAAGGACTTATATAAAGAAAGTACAAAGTCTCTGTTTAGTGCTGCAGCCTCGAGAGCGAAGAGAGCTACAATGATCGCTAACCTTCAATATTGGATAGCATTACAAGAACAAGAGAGAAAATCGATTGTCATTTCAAAATTTTCCCGGCAAGTAGCAAAGGACTGATTTCACTTGAATACTAGTATCATAAAATAAAATCGATGAGCGCCCTCTCTCGGCCGGTGGTCGAACCCGGTTGGGTGCCATCGCAGTACCTAAGTCAGGCAGCGTGGTTCCTTTCTCGGCTAGACTCGGGCGACTCGGCGTTAATATTATATATTAATATTAAGATTAAAATAAATGGCGTAATTCAAATATTATTAGTACAGCTTGTATATGAGATATTCCAACCGAAATTTAACAATGTGATTTCGGCCCAACAATGCATCTCCGTGCCAATCTTCAAGTTTCTAAGTCTAATATTTCGAGATTGAAATATGACTAGTGCGCCCCCTGGTGGACCGACTTCAACCACAATCTTTTAAACTCTTGCCGTGACCAAATAATGCTTGCATACCAAATTTCCGCTCAATCGGATTAAGGCGACATAAGACTTCAAAAAAATATCCGAAATGAGCGGACACGCGAAAAAATAGGCGCGGTCAATTTTGTAGGGTTTGACCAATAAAAATCCAGCGTTCACGAAGCGTTAAGCGTAGATTCCACGTCCGCTCGCGCCGGGGACCAGGCGCATACTAAACGTTCTATCGCAGCGCTAGCACAAAATAACTATCTTTACGCAGTGGCGGTATAAGGGTGTTAATAGCAAAGCATATTTAGCGTAACTCTCAGAGCGCTCTCACGTTATAATTAATTGTAATTAATTTAGGGCCTAATTAAAAAATGAGGCCAAGTGCTGCCCTAGAGAATTAACCAGTCAATATAATGAAATTGGTTCCTTATCGAGGGATTCACTCAAAAACTTTTTTAAAATTATTGCTTATACTTTTCTAAAACCTCATAAAACTAAAATTCTTCAGATATGGTCGTTCCCAGGTATCATGTCTTCTCAACCCCTAAACTTGTGAAGTAAAACTCGGCCGTACCTTCTGCATCCCGGAAGGGACGTTACACATTCTAGGGAGCGTTTTGGGCGCTATCGTGGAGGAATACACACACTTATACATACACACACACACATATATATAATATATATTTCACGAGCACTAATTGTTTCGTTTGCGGGTTTTAAAAGCGGGTTACAACGCGGGTGCGAGGCGGCGGACGTCTCGCGGGCGGTATCGAAGCGAACACTCGGTGATAGACTGACTCGCCGGCGATGTTCTGCTTCTTCTTTCCTTCAGTTAACGAGAGGGGATAGGAAAAGGAGATAGCACTATCGGAATGAGAATTTAAAAACCAATTCAGTAAATTCGCAGGCATTTTTAATATCGATACACCGGCCGTTTTACTAAATGCGATATTTATATATATTTAAATCCGGCGTATCCAAAGATAAATTAAGAACGGCGCCATGCCACATCCAGCACCCCTGTAACGCTTGCGAGCGCGGATGCGTGGCGTAGTGTAGTGAGCATACACATACGCAAACACAGATACACAGCACACAGACAGACGTCAATCTGGAAATGGCCTTAATCGTCTCAGGGGGACTCAAAATGAATATTTCCGTCTTCATCTCGAAAAAAAAATACGCGTTCACAATGCTTTCCCTTTTCGTTGGGTGGTCGACGGGAAAGTAATATGAAAAATAATGAGCCTTAACGGTTAACTTACTGGCTTCCGAGGCGACGCTGCACCTGATAAGTTGAGAAACCGGCCATAAATCAGTTTCGCTTATCGCCCTCCAACTAACTAGATCACCATATTCGCAATCCTCTCGTCGATAATGCAGACCAATCATCTCCACGCAAATTTATATATCGAGCCATAAAATAAATCATCCACGTAGTGAATTGGCAATTTAAAAGTGCACTTTCTTCGGCCGGCCCTCGTGTGTCGTTAAGGAGTTAGCAGCAAGAGAGTGTAATTGCGTTTTCTTCTGCTAATTACATCCGCGGTATGAGTTGCGCGACTGGACCCCATTAAATAAATATTAAATAACGCGGACTCCTCTATGATATGAATGAAACGAGCGGGCGCGGCGCAATGGAACACGACGCACAGTGGCGTTTTCGCAGATCTATGTGGAATTTAGGGGGGAGCCTGGTTTAGAAACAAAAAAAAAACATGTTTTCACGTTTTTTTAACTTAAAGTGGAAATCTATTCATGAATATTTTACCTCTCGAATAGCCGATAGTCTCAGAATGCTGTAAAAGTAAAAAAACTTACTAGTTTTCTTTAATGAAAACTTTAAACGCGTTTTTATCAAAACCGTAATTTAGTTAATAATTCCGCTTTCGGATTTTTGAAAGTACATACCTCATCAGAATTTACTTATTAAAGTCTTTTTACGAGGGTAGATTAAAAAAAAATCGGAATGGGCAAGAGATGGTGCGCGTATCGCGAATTGCTTGTGATGGTTGACAACACCAACCTATTTTAGAAACGCTGTCAAATTTTTAGACACATACGTTTACTAGGCAGTTTTGTGAAGCAAGTCAGGCACTTTCGCAAAAATGAAAAATATCGAATTTCGTGCAGTGATTCGACATTTCTGGATGGATGGGAAAACGGCAACGGAGATACATTTTTGAGAAAGTTCATGGCATCTCCACACCTTCATTTTCGGCTATCAATTTCTGGGAGAGTGAGTTCAAACGTGGCCGTACAAACACAAATGAGGAAATGGTCGACAAAGTCCATGATTTCGTGACCTGGTCCAGTGCAACTTCTTTTTGTTCCTAAACATGAAGACTTTGTTTGGGGGCAAGTGCTTCAGGTTAAATGAGGAGGCCATCGCCGTATTATTCTTAGGGCTTAAAAAAGTTAGAGTAGGTAACGCTGGAAAAAGTGTATCGCCCTGGAAGGGGATTATAAAAATACTGTATAAAAATAAAAACCAAGACCTGCGTTTTCTTGCCCATTCCGGAAACTTTTCAATCTACCCTCGTATACGAATTGAGCTTTAATTCGTAATATTTCAACAATTGTGAATTATGAACGCCATACTAGGACACTTTTGCAATCCTCATGGAATTACGTTATTGCGCCACTCGCAGTTGCTTCACGCCGTACCGTTCGCACAGGTACGCGAAAGGAACACATAAATGTGTCGTCGCTGACAACCGATGTCAGCGAAAATCAACGTTAATGATCTTATCGTTCTTTTCTGACGGTTCCACTGTCTCTTTCCCCTCGTTATCTGCTGCTCGGTCACGCCTCAACTTCCGTAGCTCCTCGGCCCTCCAGCAAAAAGCGCGACAGTCTTACACCAAATTTAACATGCTCAAAATCAATCACCCATTCGGCGAAATGGCCACATAATCCGCATCGCGTCTTGTGTTTTTTCGCGCCCTGTTTTGCTTAGCGGCGATGAATTTCGGCGCTTTCTCGTTGCGATGCAACGAGCGACGGCTCTGTGATCGCTTTCTCGGTGTCCATTGTCCAAGGTTCCGTTCCTAATCAAAATGTGCGACTAATTTGCTAGTGTCGGACGTGATCCGCCGTGTCCTCTTTCAATTCGCCCCACAGTGATTCGTCTTGTCTAGTGCATGCTAGCGGGACAACGTTATTTTGATAGCTATTTGTGTTTAAATCGCCCTAATATTTTAAATAAATAAATAAAAAGCAATGTTTGACCCACAATATTTTTGTTACCTGTTCGGACACTGTATGTATTTTTAATGATTTGGATACGTGATTTTCAAAGGGGGGCGCGGCCCCCAAGGAGGGCGTGAAGACATTCCAAGGGGGGCGCAGGCTCCCGAGTGATACAGTACAACGGCCACGACCTACCCCTTTAATCGTACCACAGGTGCCACACAACCACGTTTTATATACCTAATATTTTTACCAATATTCTACCTAATATTTTTCTTTATAAATAGAATAGGGCCCTCCGCGGACTATTTCACGAGCAAGCTTTGGAAATTAAAAATGATTCTCCTGCCAAATGCGATTTTTAACAGATTGATAAAACGTTGTTTTAGATCCAGTATTTCAAAGAGTTTGCCTACATAGCAGAGCAAGCGCTGCGTTTGTATTTACCTTTTTCAAGAACTTTTTGTGCGAAAAGGCATTTTAATCAGTTGTAGCAATTACAACGAAGTATAGTAACAAACTGTACATATATTGTCGGGAGATTTACGCTGTGCATTTTCTTCGATTCAACCAAGATTTGTCAATCTGATTAAAAATAACAAGTTCATTAGTCTCATTGATTGATTTGTTGTGATATAATATAAGCAATACATAAGTCTTACGTTTATATTTTTTTACACCTATTTTATTAATTAATAACATAACAGGGGGGGGGGGGGTGAGCATTTTTTTGACAGCAGAGGGAAGGGGGCGTGATACGAATAAGTTTGGGAACCCCTGATGGAAGGTCACTGGCATAGCTCGAAAAATGAGTAACTTGAAATGGCAATGGGCAGCCCATATAATACTATGTAGCTCGCAGAACCGACAACAGTTGGAGAGAAAAGGTTCTCAAATGACGACCACGAGCCGACAAACGCACTGTAGGGTGATCCCCCTACAAGATGAATGGAACCATCTTGCGGTGTCAACTACAACGGGCGAGCCCGTCACCACAGGACGTTTTAACGATTAGTCGTTCTATCGCCCTGCAGTGAACGTAGAGACTTTGGACAGTACATTCTACGTCCAGCTACGTCAACAACCCGTGAGAGTCCAACGCCTTACCGCGAGTTAGCCAGGAGTAAACCCGGCGGGCTCGAGATACTCGCGCCCTCACTTCCAATTGTGACTAGATTTCTCCAGTCTCTCGATTGGTACCGAGTTCGAGGTCGCTTGCGCGGTCCTCTCCCTTATGAAGCGGTGAAACGGAGAGCACAACCGATTGGAGCAAACCCCGCACGGTGCGCAGACCGTACAATCTTCGCGGACCAAGGCGTCCTTTGCCCGCCTCTTACCCGGGATCGGATGGCCAATGGTCAATTCCAGAGCAGTCGCCATAAGGTACGCAACCACCCCCGCTCTATAGGAAACAGTACAGTTCCCAGACTCCCCCGACTGTTAGTCGGAGAGCACAACCGATTGGAGCAAACCCCGCACGGTGCGCAGACCGTCCAGGGGCGCCAGAGGTTTGATTCCCAGGGGAGACTGGTTGACCCAGTGTCCTACCCAGGACTCGCACCCCATGCGAGGAGGCCGTCGGATGGGTGTTGACCCGTGAGTGTGACCGACCCTGGACACATGGGTCATCGTGGCCAACTCATCATGGGCCCGTTAGCCCCCAGATGAATGGAACCGTTCGTCATGACATTCTATGGGAGAGGCCTATGTCCCACAGTGCACGTATACCGACGGATGATGATGATGATGATGAGTAATAAGGCTGATCATAACGACTCATTTTTATACGTATCCCATACGTGTATAATATATTAAAGTTATAGATAGATACTACTTGTTTACAAAAAAAAAATGGTTCTTTACGAACCAAATTTTGTGGTTTTGGGACGATTGAAATTGTTAATTTTCAGTTTTTAAACTACATTTGTCGTGGTTTTTTTAATGAACATTTTCGGCATTAAAAATTAAACACTTCCAAACATATAAAATAATAACTTTGTTGTGCTATAAAAAACATAACTTAATGAATATTACACTGGTTTTATAAAAAAGACAATTTATGAACAAATGGCGGACTTATCGCTATAGCGATATCTTGCAGTCAACCGTTTGATAAAATAATTCCTAATTTTCTCCGTACAATACACAAAGAAGTAGTAAAGTTAATTTTAAAATAAACTTATACAAATATTGGTGAAGTACCCAAGGATTGGACTAACAGCATCGTTGTGCTCTTCCATAAGAAAGGCGATAAGACCCTTCTGAAAAATTATCGTCCTATTTCACTTTTAAGTCAGGTGTACAAAGTATTCTCCAAAATCCTGACTACACGCTTGACACAAAGACTGGATGAATATCAACCCAGGGAACAGGCAGGATTTCGGAAGGGTTTTGGAACGATCGACCACATCTTCACACTTCGGCAGGTTATCCAAAAGTCCGAAGAATACAATAGGCCCCTTTATCTAGCCTTCGTCGATTATGAAAAAGCATTTGACTCCATAGAACACTGGGCAGTCACCGAATCGCTACATCGATGTCATATAGACTACCGGTATATACAGATCCTGAAGAGCTTGTACAAAGCGGCAACAATGACCGTACAGCTGAAAGAACTAACAGACCCTATACCAATCCAAAGAGGAGTCCGACAAGGTGACGTTATATCCCCTAAGCTGTTCACCAACGCTATGGAGGATATATTCAAGACATTGGACTGGAGTGGCAAGGGAATCAACGTTGACGGCGTGTATCTCAATCATCTGCGCTACGCGGATGATATAGTTATAATCGCTGAATGTGCCGAAGACTTACAACTCATGCTGGAGCAACTATATCACGCGTCCCTGCGAACGGGTCTTAAGATGAACATGGACAAGACAAAGGTTATGGCGAAAGCCGATCTCACACCGAATCCCATTTCATTGAATGGACAACCGCTGGAGCAGGTGCAGGAGTACACATACCTAGGACAGGTGATAAAGCTCGGCCGGGACTCGATGATGGCAGAGATAAAGCGAAGGAAACAATTGGGATGGGCAGCCTTCGGGAAGCTGAGCTTCGTGCTGAAGTCCAGAATTCCCCAATCGCTCAAGACAAAGGTGTATAATCAGTGTGTGTTACCGGCTATGACGTATGCTTGTGAGACATGGACACTGACTGCTGGGATGATCTACAAGCTTAAGGTGGTGCAGCGTAACATGGAGCGAGTCATGCTTGGCATATCGTTGCGCGATCGAGTCCGAAACGAGCTCATCAGACAGCGCACGAAGGTGGTCGACGTGGGTCAAAGAGTGGCCAAGCTAAAGTGGGCTTGGGCCGGCCATGTGGCCCGACAACACGACGAACGGTGGAGCAAGCGCGTTTTGGAGTGGAGACCCCGGCTAGGCAGAAGAAGTATGGGCAGACCACCGGCCCGATGGTCAGATGACATCAAGGAGATAGCTGGACCAGTCTGGATGAGGGAAACGGACAACCGATCCGGGTGGAGAGTGATTGGAGAGGCGTATGCCCAACAGTGGGCGAATACGCGCTGATGAAGAAGAAGAAGAAGAAGAATACAAATATATGTCAATAACTTATGCTAAGGTTGCCTAGGAAAGGATAAAAGAGAGGACAAGGTGAGGTATTTGGTTAGTGGCTGTGTAAAAATAAATGTTTCTTCAACATTTTTTTGAAAGTATGAAACGAAGGTGCATGCCTGATAAAGTGAGGGAACTGATTCCATAAACGAGCAGAATGGACCGTAAAAGAGTGCGTGTAAACAGAAGAATGATGTATCGGAATGGCGAGTGTGTTATCCCCGCTTGATCGATGTGGAAGACCATGGCCTCCCAAAGGATGGAATTCTCCTCTCCTTTATCCTTTCCTTGAGATAGGTGGGTGAAGTGGGGTTATTGAGTATGTTGTAGAGTAGCGACGACGTATGCAAATTTCTTCGATCGCGAATAGGAAGCCAACATAGCAAGTTCATGAAATTAGTTCCGCGGAAAGCCAATTTTAGTGCATTTTTTTTGAAAAACATTTTTTTAAAATGTGACTAATATTTTAGAAATGTATGGGAAATGCTAAAACGTGATGAAACACATTTCGTGCAAAAACAATTTTCTGTAACACAATATCATATAATGAAAACTCTAGTCTTTCTTTCACTTCCTGCAGGCGGAAGTAAGATCCACTCTGGTGCATTTTTTAAATTAATTGTCTTCATTAATAAAAATGTCAAACGCTTTTTTAATTACCCTTTACGATACTATTTTAATAGGTTACCGTTAGTTGGACATGCATTGCATAAATAAGTGTTTCCGTTGACATTAAAATTGCCATGTCCCGTCACAGCTAAATATATGTTTCTGATACCGTTTCGCTGTTTAGTTTACAGATGCGAGATTAAATGTTTTGGTCCTATCATTTTATTGCGTATTTAATGGGTGGAGTTTAAAAAAAACGCAATTATGTTTGGCAACTGTGTTTTAACGTTTCCTGTAATGCATTAGCAATTACGGAGAAATGATCTTTACATAATATAAACGACTCTTAATTCGTCTCATATTTAGTAGATATATTTTGTACTCAAAGAGGTTCTAGTAGACTACCCTAGAGCTGGTGTACTACCCTAGAATGTGGTTTATGCTGGAGTATTGCAGCAGTTGATACATTCACAAACGTCATTACTATTTACCGGTTGCGTGAAAAGTTTCTAGCCTAGAAGAGAAAGACTTATTTTTAATTTGGCTTATTCGATATAATCTCCCTCAGCTACAATACACGTATTCCAATGCTGCTCCAATAATTTTATTCCATCTCTATAGTGATTTTTCCTGAAGATTTGCCAAATACTGCTTTACACTTGTTATGGCTTCTTCATTCGACAATAAGTAAGAAGAAAAAAAAATCATTTTTTAAAACAACCATTTATTAAAATGCTCTGACCCGAGCCAACCCTGGGTGCATAATTTCGTGTTTGTGCTGTTGACCGTTGAGAAGTCCCTCATTGGAAGCCAACCCTGGGTGCATTAGCCCTATCGCGATGACACTTAGAACGGGCTATCATAATTGAATGCGTATACAATATATCGTTTCTGTGCTGTTGACCGTTGAGGAGTCCCCTACAATAATTCAGAGTTCCGTTACAATAATTCAGAGTTTATTGTATTACCTTTTTCATGATAATCGATTAACAAAATCCCTTTCGCATACCAGATGACTGATGCCATAACCTTTTTGCCGTTCGTCCTTGATTTGGCTGCTTTGGAACTGAACAACCAGCTTCAGTCAATTTAGGATTATGGTGGTAGATCCATGTCTCATCAATAGTTCTAAAACGAGATTGGAACCAGCTCCCTTCTGTTATAAGAAGTGCATATTCTATTTTCTCGTTTAAAGCATAATTAAAGAAACATCCCTCTGAACATTCGGATACTCAGTATTTATTCTCGGCAACTAAGGCTTAATCTAAGAAATATCCAGATAATATTCACCTCATATTTTTGTGTATACTCATCTCTTTACACTGACGCATTATCGTCGCCTTTATTTTGGCGTCTGGAGCATTCTCAGCGCTCGCACGTAACTGGCCGATCGGTGAACTCTGAAACACGTGTATACAATTGACCGAAAAATTAGCCAAGAGACAGATTGAATTATTTCGAGCAAAGTACTCAGTATTAATTACTAGTCCACAATATATAGTAACCGGCACACGAATAGCAACCGAAGTCTTCCACTGGTGGAGTTAAAAAAGTGAAAATGCGACAATAATTCAGAAGGACAAAATGACGAAAAGTCGACGTACGGCCTCTTGTGGATGTTTATTGAACCAAAAAGAAAAATTCGGAAGCGATCGTAAAGCTACATTTGATTACCAAATGGATCATACATTTATAATGCGGTACCATAATCGTCGGCTAGTTTTACTCATCATTGTCATGTTTGATAGCCCATAATTTGTTCATTGCGCGCCAGGTGTACGTATACAGATCCATATCGCGTGCCGGTCAAAAAATATTAATATAAACTCGATATATGTATGAGATGACTCTTCATAGATCATAAAATTCACGGCATGGCTATTACCGGCGGTACGATAAACACACCAGGTAAAAAACGTGGATTCATTGTAGCATCTCCACTTACTTAGGTAGTTGCCACGCCTTGGCAGAACGTGGATAAATTACATAGACAAGCATTCGAGGTATGATACCTACATTAAATAGACATATCTATACTAATATTATAAAGAGGTACAGTTTGTAACGTTGTAGGAAGTAATCTCTGGATCTACTTAACCGATTTTGAAAATCCTGTTACCAATAGAAAGCCACGTTGTTTGTGAGTGTCATAGACTATATATTAATCCAAAAAAATGAAAAGACTTTTTCGTGGTAGTCGGATTTGCAAAGAAAGTCGGAGAAAAAACGGTCGAACGAAAATGTTTCTAACTAACGCTGCTTTAACGGTGAGAGATATATGATTGAGTTCTAGAGAAAAGTTGTAGAGCTTGATAATGCCTACAAAAAGTCAGCGACAGCATATGTCTAACTTTTATATTTAAGTCACAAAAGTAGTATTTTATATTAAAAAAATAATTTAAATCGTTAGGACGTGTTTATTGGTCATATTATCAACAATTATGAATTCTTATCAAAATAAGTAAATTTATTGTCTCAAGTGTTTAAAATAAAAGACTTTTTCCTTTTACTGCATATAATTTCCCTTTTACTGCATAAATAGTTAAAGAGATAATACGCTCATAAATAAGACACTCACAAGAAGACACTCACAAATAACGGTATTATAGTGAAATTAACATGCAAATACATACATATGCAGTAAAAATATAACCCTCCTTTTGGCAGTCAGGAAATAAATCATAGCACTCAGTACTAACCTATCCACACTCATAATTTCATCACAGGTAAAAAGTTTTACCGCCCAACGAAGTGGGCACGGGTCAGCTAGTTATAACATATTTTAATGAAATGATTAAACGGCTTTTATTCGTTTTATTCAATTATGTAGGTTCAACTAACCCCGTAGGGTGGCTCACTTGACCACATATGGGGTCAGATGAGCCACGCGACCTATGCCAGTAAAATCGTTATTTCTGCCTTATATGAAAATGATTTCTCAAGTTTTTTGAGATGATTATGTAGCAATGGAAGTAACCTGACTATGTTAAACGGAAACATTTTTCTACCTTAAAGAAAATAAAGTCTACACTGTTTTGAACAAACTCCGGTTCAACTGCCTTGCTCTACACTACTAAAACCAAACGGGTGCATCTAGAAATTAGATAAATATACAAAGTCATTTTCAGTTTTTAAATTTTTGTTCAGGATAATTGATACTATAATTACACGAAAATTACACATCGGGCACACAACATCACATCACACATAATTCTACGAAAATCACAATTCATAATAACTAAAGCCTCGCCAGTGTTGTTCTGAAGTTTAAGGCAGTGCGCACTGTTTTATGCGCGTAAATCGTTTAACGCGCATCAAACTCTTTTAGTGCACGTTACTCTGACTAGCTTTAAATGCGTCTTGTAAGGCTTTGGCGATCGCAAATCATAACCAGATGTTACCCTAAGCTATCATTATCAATATATCTGACCAATTTTCAGGTCTGGAAAAAAGCCACCATTTTGTTTTTTGGCATTTTCTAGCTCAACCCACTGGAAAACCCCCCTACAAAATACATGTCCGCTACTTAGAATTAGTCTCTGAATAATCCTATCGACGTTTAGTGACTGGGAAAATCAGCACCGAAAAAAAACACTACCTCCCCGACTATAAAGCAATGTTTATATTCTGAACTATACTCGGGAGGAATGAATCCGGGTCACCAACATAAACATTAATATCTCGGGAAATAAGAACGATAGCTGATTCAAACAAAAACTATTTTACAGACTATCCAATACTATTTCAATAAAATTAATAAAACCTATTGGTATAAAGCAATTCCATCAAAAAGGCTAAGAACATATGTAATAAATGATTTTTTGAAAATCGAACTACGAATTCACTGCATGTGTTTTTGCTGTTATTTCTGTTGTCACAAAAAAATATAAGAAGCGTTACTGGTATTCAATATTAATTATTAATGTGGTTATTATTGAATAAGCTAACATTCTTAGTTTCCGAGATATTAAGCTTTGTGTTGGTGACTTGGATTCATTGCTCCCGACTGTAGGGAACAGAGTATGTTGAGGTGAGAAAGGAACAATTCGCACTGTAGGCATCACGATATCTGAATATAATATACTTACATACAGTTGGCGACTGTGCTAAATGCATGCGGTGGCTGAGTTGCGGGGACCGGCATTCGTAGAACACGGGTTCTTTTGTTAGCGTACATACCTATACCTATTATTGTCGAGTAGCACCGGGCGAGTGATGTCACAGCACTAACGTCTGTGGTGGGGAGACCGCTTGCATTTAGCTCAGTCCCCAACTGTAGGTATTTGGAGTACGGATAATATTTTCGCGCTATCTACTTTGTTGTAACTCGCCACTAGATGGCGTTGCAGTAAATCAACTTCTATACCGTTCAACTGATCGCTACGAACCCGTCTGAACGCCACCTGGCCAGACTTCGACACTGTTTGACCGATCACCATGAAAGTTGTAACATATATGTATTTTTTCATGAAGTATGTTGTTATACTGTCCACTTTGTCGTAACTTGTCACTAGATGGCGCTGCAACAAATCAACTTCTATACCGTTGAACCGATCACTATGAATTTGTAAATTCAAAAGTGGATGTTGAAAATGACTAAAGAAATAATGTGATTTTTTGACAGAGATAGAGATATCTGAAGGAACGATAATTAACATAGGCTACTTTTAGTGTGGGGGAGGGGTGGGAAGAAGGCGTGAAAGGGGGGAAGGAAACGGATACCCGAGCATCGACGGTTAACATTCCACTACAACTAGCAATCGCTTATATTTATTACCATCATCACCAGCAATGAATGCAATGGTTTCGCGGGCGAGATAGTGTGTAACTACAGTTTTAAACTTCTGCACCGTTCCAACTAAATCAATCGATTTTTAATCACTGGAATTTTGGGCGTTATTGGACAAAGCCTGTCTGGGCCTTATAATTTATCTGTTTCGGTGTTCCTCGTCGGAATTCGGCCTTGAGCTTGATCGTCTCGTCTAGCGCGCTGCCGCAGATAACCAAACGGCTTTGCCTTCATTTTTTACGTACATAAATCTAAAGCGTTTCTTTGTATTGTTACAGGTGAGTAACTGCTTGGCGTTTTATGTATTACATACATTTGAAAACCTGGAGGATGTTGGCTATCGCTCAAATCAGTAAGTAATGCAGCGGTGCTGAACGTTTTTGTGTTAATATTAATTAGAATCGTTGTGGAAATCCTTGAATAAGTATAGTAATTATTACGGTTACATCACGTCATATGGACAGTAATATACAGGATGAGTTTTAATTAACCGGCATTCTTGAAAGGGGTGAATCAGTACGAGCAGGTAAGCAACTTTTGATAAAAAATTGTAGGGGTTGTTTTTTTTAATTTAGGAGTTTTATTTTATGAAAAGTAGTATAAAAAGCGCTGAGCACGATGCGCGATCTAGCGGTAATGGCGCACCGATAGATCGCGCAACGCGGTCAAACATTTGCTATTTTTGAAACTATTGTTTTAAAAAGGAACTTTATACAACTTAATATAAATCTACAACCACCTACCTGCAAATATTTAAGAGTTAAAAAGAAAATGTTATATTACAGCACTGAAGAAATGGCTTATCGGGAAAACCTTTTGTACGTAAAATTAATATTTCTGTTACTGTAATATTAAGGGCATGCATACGAATATACAAAGATTTTAAATTTATAATTTTATTATGAAGATTCCTCATTTTAAATTATATACGTTTTTCTGTTTTATACGCTGATTTTGATATTACTTTATATGAGGCATTATTTAATACGAGGTAGATATTATAGGAAAGCCAGTGGAATAATGTTATTAACTAATGATACATTATAAGCTTAGCAAATAAGTAAAATTGTCAGTCTGTTACGATAATAGGGAATTATGAGAGACGAAATGTTACGCATAATATCCGACATAACTTTATTTCTATTTCTATTTTTTATTAACTGTTTTAAGACAGCAAAGAAAAAAAAATTTTTTTTTTGATCCCCTTATGCACGTCCTATCGTTTTAGGACAATGCGACTTGTAACCTGGTCCTGAAATATATGTACTACAGAATTGTTACGTGTCTTTAACATTATACCCACAATCGACATGTCCTTGATTTGTTCCGTGTCGTTTCCTTCTTCGTTATAATCCCCGCTTTTGTATCTCCATATACCGCAGCGTGCATTCCCATGCTCTTCGTCATACTTCCACAACCAGGTATATCCTTATGTATCGCTGATAGCGAGTCACGATTTCCTAGCGCAGGTGAGCCGCACTGCCTCGGGTATAATGGCTTGCACCACCGGTCTCCATTACGTAACGTCGACATGTTTGAATGCGTTAACCTCTCTGAACTCCCAGCTGATTCACGCTGGCTGCGACTGCGCAGCCCGCCTCTGATTGCGTCGCCTTTTAGGTGCACAACAATCTTTAAGGCCCTGTTTGGACATACGCATTCATTTCTTTGATTACGTTGCCATTACTTGCCATACGTCACGTATTTACGGGACATTAGTGAGAATCCTAAAGCGAAAAGTTGAGACAAGGGACGAACGGGATCGCTGCACATATTCTTCTCCACAAGGCAAGGTAAACTGCTGCAAACATTTTAACACTTATCTTTAAACTTTATTACTTTTTTCGATATACACCGTACTTCCCGAAAGACTGAAAGATTTATGCAAGACTTCAGATATATCCTATAAAAACGTCGATATGTTTGAATGCTCGAATTTTCAGCCTCTGAACTCCTAACTGATCTCTATGTTTGACCTCTCTGACTCCCGCCTCTGTTTGCGACGCCTTTTTGGTGCACAACCTTTAAGGCCCTGTTTGGAAATATGCATTCATTTTCATGATTTCAGTTGCCATACGTCCCGAATTTACGAGACATGTCCTGTGTGTAGGCCGGGCGTCCCAGTGTCCCATATAGTGGAATAGCCGAAAGCGAAAAGTTTGGAAAACAAATCGATGGCATTGCTGTTCATATAGGGCTCGATTGCGTTTCTTCGTTAACTAATATCGGAGAATAGTTCATGCGAACGAGACAGGGCAGTGCGTTAGAGCGGAATGTAAATTCATGTCCTTGCCTAACATAAAGCCATCTGAATTAGTTTGAAAAATATTTCGTCCGGTCTTAGATTATGCCGCTTTATATTCGATTAATAGTTTTATGCTGAAAAAAAACGCTCATTCATGTGGTATTCCGCTCTAAGGTATTGGCCTGTCTCACTCGCATGCACTAACTCCGAGTTTAGCTGACTAAAAACGCAATCGAGCTCATTATCCACTACACAAGTTTAACTGCTGCAAACATATTACTTTTCGACATGGAGTCACTCGTCATTGAAATTTATATGCACTTTTCGATCTACACCGTACTTCCCGAAAGACTGAAAGATTTGTGCCAGACTTCAGATATTTCCTTTGAAAAGTCACTTTCACATCGGTGAAGATATGAACCCCATTATGATTTATTTTATTTATTTATTTTTTATTTATTGTGTTTATTCACTTATTACTAATCAACATAACAGTAAAACCAAGGCATTGAGAAGTAAAATTAATAATGATGGAGCAAACACCGCCAAAATTAATAAAATATTTATTTATTAGCATTTTTTAGGAAGTCATTCGTTTTTCATTCTAGTTATTCTTTTTTTTCTCAATTTGATTACCAAACTTGAAAAGGCTAATATAACTAGCCTAGATATGTAATAGGCTAGATATGTAAATAAAATCGCTAATAGAAGATATACACAATTTATTAATATTTTTATAATTTAATCTATGGTATCCTGTGTTATGAGTCTCCCGGTTTAAGTTTAGTTTGAATTGGATAAGTATCAACAGAGTTATAGGCTTTTTGTAAACGTCATTAAAATTAGTTTTCTAAAACGGCCGGCTATCGAATCACAATGTGACGTCATTAGAGCCTTTGCAAGTACGACCAAGTATGGCTAAGAAGATGGTTTTCAGACACCTTTAACTTGATATATAATTTAACTAAGCTGAGTAATTTGTATTGGTTGTTGGAGCGTTTTCCCCATAACTGTGGTTAGTGTTTTCGAAAAACGTTATAATATAACAATTAATATTTCTAAAAATACTTTTAGAAATAATAATGACACGTTTACGATTTTCGACAAGTGTCCCATATTTGCCCATATTTGTTATGGAAACTAATTGAACCGCATGAATACGGCACTCTTTGCACTGAGAAAAATATTGGATTAAAAAATCAATCGTATGTTTATTGAATTGCAAGGATTTTTGTTTAAGCTTCATTACTCGATTATATTTTTCACCATGCTCCGCCAGGGTATTACGAAAATAACGGTATAATGTAGCTGCAACATGATTTTTGTAACTGACTATAACCCTACGTAAGTAATAACATGCTGTCATGGTAAAAGCAAGATCTCGTTGTGCGCCGTAATGAATGTGCGTTGTAGTTACTGTGCTTGTGACATGGTAACTACACCGTTATGCGTAATGTTGATACACATGTACGTACGGATCACAGTACATGTTATATACGTATTCCCTTTTGTAACATGCGTATTTTCGTGTATTACAGCGTTATATTTTTCTTAGTATGATCGATAACTGTCTCATGTTATTTGAAAATACAAAACAATCTGTTTATTTTATTAGAAAAGGGATTTTGCAACTTCTTTTTTCTAAGTAGAAATAGATCTTAGAATCAGATGCACCATCGCTGAGACTAATGAATACTCCCAACCGAATCTATGCCTGGTTAGATCGCACTACCTCGAACGTCAACGATAATACCATGTTCTATTGAAGCACACTTAAGAACTATCGTAGCCCAATGATCGTAAAGCAAAACTAGGTCGCCAATTTGGAAAGATTTATATTGCAGAATTTCTTCGAATCTTATCAGTCGTGAACAGTCGATTGTCTCGCGAGTTACGTAATTTATTTCGTTAATTAAGACTATATTTCTCATCTAATCGATGTGTTGCCAGTAGCTGATTAGAATCGTCGGAAGCTGTGTATAGAAAATGTCGCCAGGGTCGTTAGCTTAATTTATTTATTTACGGTTGATATTATTAGATTTTTCGGTTATCGGTTATCGGTTTCGATATCGGTTATCTACAAATTATCGATCGTGAGGCTTTAAAAATAAATATTGGCTCTAGAATCCTTTTCATTGATCATGCAGATATATGAGCGGCTTAAACGCAAAAATTTACTGTATCCAACAAGTACTATTTTGAAAATAAACAAAAATTGTTTTCTTCATACATTTTTTTCCTTTAACTGCAACTTTAGTTTTATTAAAACTGTGTTTTAAGGAGAAATAATGTTATTTATAGGGCTATAAATCGAATTTGTTATTGATTTCAAGTTTTTTATTTCGGATAAAGTTGGTTTTGCGCCAACGCATATGGATATACATAGTAACAAGCATTCCACTTTTTGCCCGTCTATTCTCTAGACATTAGACTGGAATTGAATTAGAGACTCCAGCTATTATCTAACTGGTAAACATTTTTTTATGGTATCACCACCTATGTTGATGCTATTGATGTTTATTTTTGTTGATGCTAAAAATATTTATACTGTGCTTGATTTTTTGTAATTTTGTAACATTTGGGGGTTTTTTTGGGATAAATTTGGCTCCAGTTTTATCGTTGCCGTTCCTGTTCTGTCAGGCGACAGTGGCAAATAAATATATCACCAACATTTCAATTTTGGAAAGTATGACGTTTCGAAGACTATCGCGGTTATCTTACATTATTAATTGGATTAAAAAAATTACCGCGTGAAGTTTGTAGCACCTGATGTTTCGGCGATGTTCCAAGCAACGTTGTCCAGGGTAGACTGTCCAGGGTAGTCTACCCTTCACAGCGGCAGTTGCAACATCGCCGAAACGTCGGGTGCTACAAACTTCACGCAGTAAATTCGTTTTCATTCTATTTATAAAGCATGGAGTCAGTGAATTTTGCATATTTTGAGCTCTTCATATCGATAGACTATTGAATTTTTAGAGAATGCCATGTCTATCGCATAATAAGCGACCATTAGCACGTTTTCCTTTTGCCTTGCACACCGGCGTTGGGACATCGCGAGTCTACTTTATTACTATGCAATTATCGCTCTACCTTTGGGTTATTATTCAAAAAGTAAGTAAATACTTTTTTTCATTAGATTTCTCAATAACATTTATCCAACATTCAAACAACCAAACAACCAAACAAACATTCAACAACCAGACAAAATATAATATCTATCTATCTATCTATCTATGTATATAAAAATGAATCGCCGTGCGTTAGTCTCGCAGGATCTCGGAAATGACTCGACCGATTTGAATTATTTTTCTTTTATTCTGTTTGCCTTGATTCAGGGGTGGTTTACAAAAACAAATTTTTGGGTATAACTCAGACAACTGAAAATCGAAAAAATCGAAATTGGTCATTTTGGGAAATAGGCCACTTTCGATAGATGGCGTTCGCGGCCATCCTATTGTTTGACAGCTGCGCCATCCATAACTTATTCATTCCGTGCGATTGTGTGAAATGGTCATTAAATTATAATTATTACTTTCTTGTTTAAGGAAAGTATTGTGGACGTACTTCTGTGTGTATGTGTGTGTGTTTGTGTGTATTCTCCGAAACGCTTCATCCGATTGAGCTGAAATTTGGCATGCAGGCATCATTTGGTCATGGCATGAGCTGAAAAGATTGTGTGTGGTTGAAATCCGTCCACCCAGGGTTGGCTCCCGACGAGGGAACTCCTCAACGGTCAACAGCAGAGACCCAAAATTTACATGTTATAGGGCAGCGAGCGCTCTAGATTTGTATTGACAATTTTAAAAATCGGCAATTTTAAAAAAAGAAGAGAAAAAAACATATAGTTATGTATTACCGTCACCATTATAAATTAAAACTACTAAACAAAACCGGAAATATTAAAAATAGTATACAGAAAATAAATAATCATGTTAAATAAAATAAAATTTAAAAAATGACAAATGATATTAAACAATAGTAACCATTACTTTTACATTTAATACACAGCTGAGTCTCCTGAAGTGCTTTGTCATTTCAATCATCTTTTAGTCGTAGCTTGGACTTCTTATGGTGTCGTTATTCCTTTCGCTATGGGACTGAAAAACATTTAGAACTAAACGGGGATATAACACCGCTCCTTGTGGGACTCCCGCAGCAAGGCTAGTAATGTATGTTTTACTATCAGACACCTGGACATACGCAACCATCCTCACATATAATAAGAGTCGAATCACCGCTTTTAAGAAATGCAACCGATCGAGTAACAGGTCGAAGTCAATGTAATTAATGCATTACTGAAATCCAATAGCGTGACAGTTGTAATTCATCGCACTTATTATGTCATCTGTTATTTTAACTAGATCGGTGGTTGCACTGTGACATGGATGGAACCCACACCAAGAGTCAAGTAGTTTATTGCTTAAAGTCGTGACGAGCAAAAAGCACTAAAAAATATATTATTTTTTTATGAATAGGTGGCCCAAGGTCCGTTGTAAACGAGTATGTACTATGTAGCGAGAAATCTATAGACGAATTCGGTAAAGATGCTAAAAAGGTCGGATGTGAGGATCATAATAATCGATATAGGGATATAACATGAACATCTTTCGTTAATTTCACAGTTAACCCCTTGGCCTACCATTTGAGATGCGACAGCATTGTTTCAAAACGTAAACAAAACTGCTGAGCTTTCAAGTCATTCCACGGATCAGTGAATCTGTCTTCATTTGGCCCGGTTTATTTGCCACGTGCCAGGTCCGTAATAGACAGTTTTAGTTACCCGATACAGTTTTGGCACAAAAACCTGACCATGAGCCTCACACGTGGTTGAAGGCGAAAGGATTAAAGAGTTAAAGAAAAATATACAACTTGGAAACTTTTCGAAGATTACTAGGATTGTAATAAAATTCGGCATGAAATCACTTGTTTATTTTATTGCTAAGTTCTTATTTTTGGCTGAAAGACTTTCAGTCCCTTACCGCTGAAGATTGTTATAGTCATTTGGCTCGTTTTTGTCGAGATCAAAAACATTTTTCATCGTTTTTCTTTCAAAACTACAGAAGATTATTAACTAAAACTTTAGCTACATGAAACTTTATACCGTTATCTTACTATTTTTCAGTTACACCTTTTAAGGGTTAGGGGGAAGAACGATCAATGTCAATTTGATTGTTTAAGATGTGACGCTTTTTTATGAAGTATAAATTTAGGAATAATGTATTTTTTTACACGACTGCCTAACAAAAAGGAGTGTAATTCGTTCAGGTTTCATCTATGTATGTTTTCCGTTTCTTTATTCCACCGTAACTTCTAAACGCTCAAACCGATTTAGACGTATGTAATATTGTTAGGATCATTGTGTCACTTATGGTATATGGTATCTTAATATCAAGTAAATAGTTGTCTAAATGTCCAAATCTTCAAATGTCAATAAATTAACATAAATATATCGTGTTTAGTGTCAAATGAAAGGTCTGATTCATTACATTTTCAAAATATATATGTATCTATATGGGTAAATACATAAACCACAAATATCTCATAAAAAACCTTAATACAAATAATTATAAATACAGTAGTTCACTTTTTGTAACGGGAGTCGTGTTTTTTATTCCCTTTATTTTTTCTTGTTAGAAACTCATATATATTTGGATTACAGACAAAATATATTTTGTTCCCACTCAAACAAACCCTGGCTAAAAGTCGGGTCCTACAAATTTCACGCGGTAAATTCGTTTTCTATCCTATTTATAATGTCAAACAACCGCGATAGTCTTCGATTTTATACCTGGCTAAAAGGTTATATAAGTGAATTTTTTAAATGAAATCACCAGAAAATAAAGTAAGAGTTAAAAAAAACACCAAAAACACGCTTTTGGGCTATGATACGATATTCACATACACACGGCTATGATACGATATTCCATCATGGAATGCCAGTGCCTATCTTCCGGCTTCATCATTAGACCTTGAAACCTAATCGTGGTCAAAGTTCATTCCAAGACTTTTCTAACAAGTCCAAACACAGCTATGATACGATGTTCCATCATGAAGTTCCAGTTCCATATCTTCCGATTCCATCATCAGATCAGTTCGACAGTACCATATTATTGTATTGTCATCAGAACTACATACAGCTGTCAATTTTCATGACGCTACGATCCTTGGAAGATGGTTAAATTAGTTACCTTAGATTCCATTACATAGTTACATACAGGTCGACCTAATAAAAGCGTGTTAAAAATACATTGATCTTACTTCTCCATAAGCTTTCATTTGTAATTATACCTTTTATTTTGATTATGCGATGTAATGTTTAGAGTGGTACCCCTCCTCAATGCGCTACTGAAATTTGATAGTGTGGGAATAGGTAATTTCTTGTAATTCCTCTTCTGTTATTTAAATTATATAGATCGGTGGCTGTACTGTGACCTGGTAGAACGGAATAGATAGGCCCTAAAAAGTAGATTGAATAAAAACATGTCCACAATAGACAATAGCCGTTGCAACATCCAATCTATGTACGTAAAAACAGTACGCGAGATTAATTGACTCTTTCGATAAGTTGGTTTTTGTACACTTGGAAGTATGCGTACGAGCGATGATTGAAAAGCTGTTTCCTCTCGTCTGCTGCGCTGTCAACGACCTGCTGAGTATGCAAAATACCGAGGTCACTGCCGTGGGCACTCGATAATGAGCCCAATTGGACCGTACAAGAGTGCTCTGTTTTAAAGCGAACAGGGATCTCAACCGAGACTGTATTTTGTAGTGGATGCGGTGGCTGAAGAGAATATAATAATGATAAGTGCGCATTGGAGGACCATGTGTCTGAATTTCAAAACCACAAAATAAAAGAGGTTTTTGTTTTTAAGAACATAATAACAGATGTATATTAGCTGTGCCTGCCAGTATTTATTTTTATATGGTTCTAAAGAGTTTGTAACTCATTGTCACTTTTTTTTAATGCTCCTCATAATTCTCGTCTTCGTTTTATCGCTTCGAATTCGAGTATTCTTGCGTGTGTAGCGGGAATAATATTACTAAATTTCCTTTTACAAATCTGATAAAACTGATCATATCAGAGAGGGGCGGGGGAGATAATTGGATTAGAATTAGAGCTGATTTGGTTAGATTGTTTACCCATGATTTAAATTATTTTGCTGAAACTAATAGTTAAAAAACGGTCATTTAAATCACTGGCATCGTAGAAGTTTGTATTAAGATTTGTATAGTACCGTTACGATCGATTGTAGCATGTTTTTTTTCTAGAAGAGCTATCAAACTTTAATTTTAGAAATTCATCGTTATTATTGCCAAATCAGCAAATTTTACGATCGTCGTTTTTCCCATTTTCAAGAAATAATCTGTCATTTTATAAATATCCTAAAACGAATGGTCGCTTACATTAGCCTTTCGTGGAATTGCATAGCTGATCGATTTTGATTGTCAAAAGTTCACGGATCACGAGCCCCTGACCACTTTCACTAATACATCATCTCTATCGCCTCCTTAATCTTATTTCAAGCTTGATCTCGCCGTTGTCTTCCTTGTCAAGTTCGAGATTTCGACCGTCGATAAAAAAAAACAAAAAACGTGTTCCCGTTGTACGGGTTCAACTTTCTCGTTGTCGCCGTTTGAAATTATTGTCTCGGCTGACGCTGCGATAATTAGATTAGGTTGAGGTTGAAGGAATGACATTTTAAGGCTACGTGACTACAGCAATTTCGAAAAGGGATTGTTATACATGATTCATTGTAAAATTCTGGCAAGTCACGCAAGAATCTTAGGAATAAGAAAAGTTCAAAGCTACCTGGTCTTAGAACTTCAGAAAGACGAGGAATTCGATGGCTGAAAAAATGGAGACAGGGATTTTGAGGAGCGTAATAAAAATCGTTTTAAGGTTGTAATAAAACTCGAGTTATCTATGATGGTAGCGTTAACTAGAATCAATGAATGAATTATGCCACCTTTGAAAGACCTGCTCCTGAGGTGATAAACCGAATACAACTACTATATGCTATAAGAAATGCGTTGTAAAATCAGTGAAAGTATTTTTTTAAAATATATATTTAAAACAATTGTCTACAAACGTAACCTTATAGACAACGCAATAAGTCTTAGAGCGTTAAATGAATTGAAACGGTTTCAGAGTTTACAAGTTTTTCATTCAAATTCAGTAAAAATCATTTTTAAAAAATCCGATTACATTTTGAGATAGAGGGTTCATTAACTTCCCGACTTACTGTTTTGCTAATATATAATTATATTTTTAAGTAATCTATTTTTTAATAATGATACTTAATTTCTCAGTATAGAGGGTTTTAAAATCAACTTTAATTACATGAAACTTTAGACCTATATCTAACTATTCGTATTACATTTATATTTGAAACATTTGTAACGTTACCTTTTATTTTTGTTATGCGATGTGTTGTTTTGGCGTGACCGCGTGTATCACTCCTCCCTCCTCCTCGACCCCAGTGTGACCCCAGCCTTACTAGGCCATCGCCTCCGAATCGGCCTTTTCTCCACCGCTTCCATTTATTTATGCGGTGCCATATAGTGATTATGCACTGTAATCTATTCAACGCTAGCTGGCGACCGAATTCTGTGGCTCGGGCTGGCGGCCGCTAGTTTCCTCCCGCCTTTAATAACCCTCTCGCGTGTGGACTGTGGGTCCACATGGCCAGTGTTCCTTCCGGTGAATGCCGCCCTATGAACTTGTCGACACGCGCTTGCTTTACCTGTTTAATTTCATTCCCCACTTTCTTCGTAGTGTTTATTTCGTCACATACCTAATTTGGCGCTGCGAATCATCAGCTTTTTGTGCTATAGAAGCTCCCTGGATAGACACTGCCGGTGGCATAGTGGTTAGGTCGCCTGATCTTACATTGTGAGGTTCCAGGTTCGGTTATAGGCTGGTCACCATTTTCCGTTGGGATAAAATTAACCGAATTGCGTTTTCAATTCTGTCGAGCGTATGCAGTAACAAGACACACACTTACATACAAGTTTCACGCATATGAACACCTCATAGTAGGGTTGTTTGTAAGAGATTGTCGTCTGATAATAAACCCGATAGCACGATAAAGAAGAGAAACAAACATGATCACAGTGACCCTCTCGTTCAGTCACATCTGCGCTATGGTATCCTACTGGTGTGGGGAAACTGCAACGCACATCGGAGATGTTGTAACTAAAAAATACTTTTTGGCATTGGTTGCATGTGTTTATGATGTTTTCCTGTCGATATATCTTCACCATCAATCTAACGAAGTTAAATTCATCGACATAATACGAGGATCAAGTACCATTACGGCCAAACTATTTTACCCCGTACGACCAAGTTCCAGGCCACTAGTCTGTTTGTAGGGCTTAATCTTTTAAAACGATTGCCTGGTGAAATCAAAAATATTAAAATTTTGTAAGATTCACAGAACACCTCGGAAATTGACAGGTCCGCGCATAATGACATCGAGAAATAATGTAATAAAAAAACAAGTAACGGCATTTAAAAACAAATTAGGTAATGGTGCTAAGTGTTAACAAGTAATGTGTCATTCCTAAATAACGGCGTATTGTAATGGAAAGAAAATTCTGCATTCTGTATTCATTGTGACGCGTAATTGCAATTAATTTCGTGGATGGGTGCGTTGTTAAGAATTTTTAATGTAGTGGTAGACTATACAAAACAAAGCAAATGGAAAATTCAACAACGGACAATAATGTCAAATGTAGATAACGAAGAAACTAGAATTTGGCAGAATGCAGTTCAAGGGATGAACAACTGTTTAGCACTGATGGTGGATAAAAAGAAAAATTGATTAGGAAATGAACTTCCAGTTCTGTAAACTTAATCAAATAAATCCCAACACTCTTGATCATATTTTCATTTTTTATTAATAGGGAGGCACGTATGACAGTTGCTTTGCTGTAGCTTTGATCCTTATTTCTTATTAATAAATGTACATTCAAAATGTAGCTTATATTTAAATATCGATTTCCCTATATAGCTATTACAAAAAAGTCGAATAGCCGGATTTCAAACACTCCATTCAATAACAATTACTTACTTAGTTATGTATGCGATAAATATCTAAAATCCAGTTTCTGAATGCCATATGTCAGTTAGGCGAGCTTCTGCTGCTCTTCAGAAGATCGCGTATCGCGATCAATTTGGCAGGTTTTTTTATTTGATTTTGTACAGCTGTATCTATTTTCAATTTAAAATATAAAAGTGTATGACGCGATTCCCGTTTTTTTGTTTTAAATATTAAAGCCGATTACACATTTTTCATCCCCATATTGTTTGTATATATTAAAGTTATATTTACTAAGCTTGTCCCAAAAATAAGGTCTCCAAGCTCTTAGTGGCCAAGGGAAATTTTATTATACTACGTTGGTACCACTGCTGTGACCGTCAGTTTCTTCTCTTTCTAAGAAAATTTAAGCTGGCCGGATCCGACGTTTAGCACCTCCGTGACACGCGACCAAGATGAGCGCGTCAACGTCGTCAGCGTCCGCCTCCTTTCACAAACTCCAACGCATCGAAAGTTCCCGCGAGGTTTTGGAGCTGTACGCTGATGAATGATGGAGCGACATTTTTGGACTCAATAGTGACAGGGGATGAAACGTGGGTCTACGACTACACGCCAGAATCGAAACGGAGTCAAAGTCAATGGAGTGGAGGCATTCATTTTCCCCGCGAAAAAGGAAATCTGCCAGAAAAATTGACGCAATCTGCCAGAAAAATTGACGCAATCTACCAGAAAAATTATGGTAACTGTCTTCTGGGACAGGAAAGGGGTAATTCTCATCGAACTTATGCCAACTGGACCACCATTAATTCGGCCTCGTATTGTGAGACGCTTAAAAAAATCGCCAAGCCATAAAAAAAACGAAGGGAGTGCGTCTTTTGCTAGACAACGCTCGACCACGACACAAAACACTCGACAACGCACGCGACACAAAAGCGCTTTTGGATAAGTTAAATTTGTACGTTCTCTCTTCCCCCCCCCCCCCCCCCTTCCCCCTACAGCCCAGACCTTGCCTCATCGTATGATCACTCGTTCACCAACCTAAAGAAACAACATATGGGTAGAAATGGCTAAATTCAGACGAAGAAATGAAGACTGCAGTGAAGTACTACTTTGAAAAAGAGATGGATGGAAGGTTATATAACGTTGGCATACAAAAGCTTCCAGATCGACTACAAAAGTGCCTCGATATGAACGGCGATTCGATTTTTATAATTATGGAGACCTTACTTTTGGGACAAGCCTCGTACCATTTGTCTAGTAAAAAAAATGACGAAAAATTAGGTTTCCGCGAAATTAATTTTACGAACTTACGATGTTTGGAAGTGTTTCCTTTTTCAATTCCGAAATGGTCTTTTTTTAATATTTCATTTAAATATAGTTTAAAAAATAAAAATGAACGACTTTCAGTCGTCGCAAAACCATAAAGTGGTCGTTATGAATAGCCTTAATGGTCGGCACTATGTAAACCCGAAAACATCACTGTGTATGAGATAATTACGCGATGACAATCAGTGAAAAGGTTCAAAAATGCCTTTGCTGAGATCGTATTTTCACCTATTTAAATAAATTATCGGAAAACGTTACCCATTTAATTTCAAAGACATTTGATTTAAATTGATTAAAACGTCATTTTAATCAATTTCAACCAAGTGTACTCCTGTAAATTTTTTATTGAAATTCCGCAAAAAACTTCATTTGACCATTTTTTTTTGCTGAAATTTACTTAAAATTGAAATAGGGATGTGCTTTATTAAAAATCGTAGTCTAAAATCATAAAACCAAGTTGGCTCGTTTTATCGATATTTCTCCGCGTATTACTCCAAAGACATAGAAAAATTTAGGTCTTTATCTAACTATTTATGTAACGTGTATAGTTTAAGTTTGAGTTATACCTTTTGTTTTGTTATTTTGGCAATCCAGTGGGTCGACTAATATATCCAGAGCATAGACTAATATATAATGTCTCTGCTTATTACAGTCAGTACGTTCGACACATACATAATAAATGAGTTGTATTGATTTTAATATACCTAGCCGAACGAGACGTTTTGGTGATTAATAATTTAATGGATGTGCGTATTACTGCCGTCCGGTGGTTAGTGCTGTATGTGTGGCTCATCCAGTGTTTTTATTTATTGTATCGTTGAATGCATCATAATTTATACCGGCTTTGCCATAGACCTATTGCCGCTTTCGGACCTTAGCTGCCTCTCTTCTATTTACATTCGTTATGGTTACATTTATCGCCCGCATGTTCTAGCTGACTACTATTCCATACCAACCTTTCACTCGTTCGGTTGCATTTAGTATAGTAATCAAGATTGTGTATTCGTTAGGGCCGTCTTCAGTGCATACCAACAATAATTATGAGTTAAGTAAAATTTTATATGCCGTCTTGCCAGACAATCGAAGCGGCTACGGTGGATTTAAAGTGTAGGGATTTGGCTTTCGACTGCATACTTCGAGAATTTTAAGAAATTACTATTTTTTTGTTAAGTACAAGCTGTTCTTCATATCGGAACCAAAAGGTTCCGTGCAGCTTGGGCCATTATGACCTGCTCGTGCTTTGGGTCGGCTCAACTCAAGTTTTAAATTTTATCGGATAGCCTCCTCGAAGAGAGATGTACCTGGAAAGAACTCTGTTTCCCCTATCACGGCTGTATCGTGGAGGGGGATTGGATCCTCTAGGGGAGGGGACCTCGGGCGCTGCTGGACGGGTTACGCATCGTGCGGCGTTAGCCAATCGACTGTGCACTCGGCGAATAATGGGGGGGGGGGGAATAGTCTTACACGTTTCCTAAGAAGCGAGAGTGATTGTTGATCTGATGCCATCTGCCGGCTTTTGGAGACAGTGTTTTGTCAAGCGCCTGTGTCTTCAGGTGGTTTCAAACATTCTTTGTAGGCTGAAACTCGTTTCACGATAAACCTCTCAGCGGAAGGCATTTTACTCCAGGAAGTGATGAAAATGTCCAGGAAATCAGGGATAGTTTGCATTTTAATCGTCGGTCGACTGTCAGAATGACCAGAAGACTTAAATTTAACTCACAGCGCCAATGTTTCCGTAAAACCTGCCACGGGATCAAAAGGACAACAGGAGGGAATGAACTCTTTATGATGGATTAAAAATAGAAAGTCTTGGAGTTATTGTGACATTCCTTTTCTCAAGATTCAAAATGCGTCCCAAATTAGGGGGAAGCCCCCTAACGCAGGACGGCACCTAGCGTCGGACAATAATAGTATCTCGACAAGTCGCAGCGCGATCGATACAAAGACGGGTGAAAAGGGAGCGGGGAAGCTTACGTTTTTTCTTTGCCTACGTCTTTGTATCGATCGCGCCGCGACTTGTCGAGATACTATTAGTGTCCGACGCTAGGTGCCGTCCCCCATACACTATTTTGGAACACTAGAGTACATTAAACAGGCCGTAACTGACCAACTTCCCTCCCTCACTGAAGGCAATTCCAGTATCCGAGTTCTAAGCACTGCTTTAAAGTGTGAACAAACCGTTTCCAGCGTTGTATGACATACCAAGGTACTAACGTGAAAGGAATTTCAATTTCAGTTGAATGAAAAATATATTTAAAACATCGGTCTCATAACTTTATTTCCATATCTCGTATATGAGCGTAGATTAATAAGTCTCCTTTAACAGAAAATGTAGGTGATCAAAGATTAGAAGCTACACAGAATCTCCTATCCTAGACGCAAGGCATGCATTATTGTATTGTGTGCACACTTAATAATTAGCTAGATAGAACCACAAACGCCTGCCTGTCATACACGGACGTGCAGATTGGGCAGGTGGGCCGTCCGAACGCAGACACGCTGTAATTTCATTCATAACTCGACTGCTTGTTCTATTAGCTTCGTAACGGTGAATGTGGAAGAGAAAAAAAAGCAATTTTAAATAACACAACGAGCGATCGCGGAACACGCTCACCGTCTGTCATCCGGCGATCAAAAACGGTATAGTCTGCACTGTTTTGAGTGGCACAGTCGCACTCCAATGTAGATACAAGGGAAAATATACACACCGAGAAAGCAAGTGTAATTTAGTAGTGCAAATAGAACAACTTTTCCGACAAAAATGAGATTTCTATGTCGCTAGATGCGTCCACTTTGTTTCGCTGTAGCCTGGGTAAGAAAACTGATGATCACATTTACGAGGTCCGTCTGTTTGAGTCCAAGAGCCAGCGACAAAAAAGTGCAAGAGTTTTGGAAAACCTGATACTTTCAAATCAGACAGTATTTTAGCCATAGAATGCCAGAGTACAGTCAGCAGTCCATACTCCGGGACACCTGGCGCTGGCGTACTAGGAAATTTGTAATTTTTAATTAGTACCCCCGAAGTGTTTTAAACAAACTGAAAATTCATCAGTAGATAGTAAATGCAATAAATAATTCGAAACATATGACCAGACTGCTTCATAACCAAACGCGTGGCGTCTGCATCTCCATACATGTCACGGATCGGTCTATGACGCATCGGTTGTGCCGCGTAATATATATTCATATTCATATTCATTTTATTAGTATACTGGTATACAAGTCAGATACAGATTAGCAAACATTCATACATATTAGCAAACAAACATTTTTTTATCGTAAAGAAAAGATTAAATAAACAAAACAAAACGAAGCAAAAAACAAGAATAATGTAAAAATAAGATATACAAGACACAATGCAAAGAGATCATTAAATACTTTAGCCACCAAAGCATTTTAGACTTCACTCGAGTAATATTCCTCCAGTGAGTAAAACGCCTTATCTGTAAGGTATCATTTGTAAGGTATAATGGTCGCAATGGCGCGATAATAATGGTATGGAGATGCTGACGCCACGCGTTCGATTATGAAGCAGTCTTGACAATATGTCGAGTTTTTATTGCATCCACTGTCCACTGATGAATTTTCAGCTTTACTAAAACACTTAAGGAATACTAATTAAAATTACTACTGTCCTAGTACGCCAGTGCCAGATGTCCCGGAATATAGCCTGCTGACTGTACCCCAGCATTCTATGGCGAAAATACTGTCTGATCTGAAAGTATCAGCTTTTCTAAAACTTGACTTTTTTGTCCCTGGCTCCCCAACTGATTTGCTCTCTAGATACTTCAGATATGGCAAACAGTTATGGGGTAGTGATGGGTCATTACGTTTGCACCTGGGATCTGAAACCGACTCCTTACTGCTGTGATCAGGGATGGATAACAAGTTATTGCCCTCTGATCTGAGGGGACGGCCGTACGCCGATAGAGCGGTGAACTTTTCACCGAGATAAATCGGCACGCCATTCGCGAGGATTCTTTATAGTAAACACAGTAGATATAGTAAACAGAGAACTCCAATCTGCCTCTTCTCCTTGGTGATAAGCTACTGCAGTCTACTTCGGTACTTCGTGATATGGTCATATTTTTAGTGACCATAAATAAAGCGGATACAGACGTTCTGTAACTTTTCCATCTTGATGGCCTGCTCTTCTGTCAGATCGTGGAAAGCGGCATCGCCATAGAGAAGTAACAGGAGATGCAAAGATTATCTAGATTTATTGATACGTTTTTGGGTAGTATACTTAATGTAATATAAACGGCAAATATATCTTCCTAGTAAATTGAATTATTTTATATATTGAAATCAAAACTCACAAGCGTCTGTCTTGTAATCTGCAGCCGGTGGACGATTTTCTGAGAATGTCGCCAGCCGTTTTAAATTGAGGATCGTTTTCTCAAAGTGTTACATCAGGTTTACTTTCAAAAATAAGATTCTAATAGTTTCATATACTTCTCTCGGAGCCGGAGGCATCAGTGAAAAGAAATTTCTAGAAAAATGTTCAAAAACCTTTTTTTGGCAGTCGCAAAATGTATTTTTTTTAAATTGATACGTCATCCATAGAAAATCATTGATTCTGTCTCTTATGACAATTTTATATGATATTAGCGAAGATGTTAATATGCAGACAGTAGGAGATAATAATAAAAAGACCCTACCAAGATACTGAGGTCTTTGTCTTTGACTTTTGTCTTTGACACGGCCCTTTGGCATAGTGGTTAGGTCGCCTGATCCTACGTTGTAAGGTCCTGGGTTCGATTCCCGTCTTCTAATTCCGCTTCTTCTTCCGGTCACCATTTTTCGTTCGGATCTAATTAACGGAATTGCATTTTTAATTCTGTCGATCGAATGCAATAACAAGACACACACTTACACACATGTTACACGCATACATACATATAAAAACTTCATAGTAGGGTTGGTTGTTGTGAAATTTCGCAATAAAGGGTAGAAACAAACAAACAAAACAAACTTGTATGAGAGACGAGGAACTAATTATTATAAAAATGTCAATGTTGCAATTGCCACGGGAAATGTATCTATAGTGTATCTAATATAGTGTATCTATAGTGTATCTAAATTTATATCTTTCTGCGATGTATATATAGAAAACGATCCTTAAATTGGTGTCGGTTGCCGCCAACGGAACCGTTGGCACTGCCTAAATGGCAATGACAGGTACAATCGTAACTGCATCGTGTTTTGTACCCGATTCCGATTTGCTGCAAATGAAAGCGAATCCGAAGTCATTAGGGTCAACGAAATAAAAACTGTTCCACAATCGTCGCAAATGCGAGTGTAAACACTGCCCTTCCTCAGTATTCGCCTATTCATGACACATTACACTGGGGAACAGCAATTACATTGTCTTAGATCTGTCACTCGGTTTTTGTCCATAACGTCAACTTTTTAAGCTACAGGATACACTCTCTGTGTCTCGAAAGTCATACAAAATATGCATATAAAGGAAAATAAAGGGAATACTTACCAAATATGTTCACAAAGAAGAATTTTATTCATACCAAAGGCTATACGGGGTGAGTTTTTAATTAGTGGCATCCTTGAAATAGGTGAATCAGTACGAGCAAATAAGCAACTTTTGATTTAAAAAAAAGAAACAACCAAAAACAAACCTTTTTTTTTATTTTAAAAACTTGTTTGATAAATAAAAGTTTTACAAGCGTTGAGCGCGCTGCGCCTTCTAGCAATAGGTAAAATTTCGCAAATAAACAATATTCGCGGTATTTTACCTACCGCTAGATAGCGCAATGCTCTTTTGATACTATTTTTCAATACATTTAATTTTTCAAAATTAATAAAAAAAGAGCTAAAATTCTTAATAAAACTTGTTTCTTTTGCTCGTACTGATACTGATTCACCCACTTAAAGAATGCCACTAATTAAAGAAGCTTGCATATAGTTAGTGCGTCAAATTTTGTTCATACAAATATAATAGTAAAGATTTTTTAGCAAACTGTAAACGTTAATATTACGTTAAAAAAAATTCTTATGGCTTTTTTCTAAAATCTGGTATTTCTTCGTCCGTTAGATACGTAGGCTGTCGTAATGGTCGCTACACTATAACAATGCTTTCTAGCCAGTATATTTTCTATAAAGGTTCATATGTATAATAACATTATACATACATTGTGATGTATATTATATCCCGAATTGAGGCAATTCAAAAACGGATGACGAAGCGTCTAAATTTGTTATATTTTGTAAAACCATCTTCGTACACAGAGTCGCTTCGGTTTCTTAAGATGATGTCGTTAGAAAAGCGCCGAAGAATGATCGACGCAGTATATCTGCATAAGCTAATTAATAATCGTGTTGATGCTAGTCAAATCTTGGAGCAGATAAATTTTTTCGTGCCCCCTCGACCAGCTCGCTCTCAGCGTTCCTTTCAACTGCCAATTGTCAATTCTAACTATGCACAAAATGCTTTTCTTTATAGAGCTTGTCATCATTACAACTCGGTGTTTATGGATGTTGATATATTTGCCACAACCCCAGATACATTTAAAAATCTAATTATGAATATATTACAATTTAATTAAGAAATCTGTTTATTATGAAAATAGTTATTCTCCTCTTATTCTTTGTATTTACATAACTTATTCCTTTTTACTTTCTTTCGTTCTCATAAAATGTGTCATTACATAATTATATATTTTATTTTCTTATTACTATCTATTTAATAATAAATTAATTTATTACCATATTAATATACATGTTTATGAATCTATTTACTGTTTTTCCTGCTCTATTTACTTTATATTTACTCTTTTAATACTTTGGACTGTTTAGTGACTTAGCAATTACTTTTCAGAATATTTTCTGTTTATTTAAAAAAACCCTAACGATTTCACTTTTCACTTTAAAAAATGCTTGTATATTTTAAACTTTTCTTTTATATAGAATAACGCACTATATGACCGTTTAATTGGTGGAAACATATAAATGGTTTATGTTTGTTATATTTTGATTAAGTAAATAGGTTTTTTGTACTGTCTGTTTCCTGAATAAAATAAAAATAATATATATATATATATATATATATATATATATATATATATATATATATATATATATATATATATATATATATATGTATATATATATATATATATATATATATATATATATATATATATATATATATATATATATATATATATATATATATATATATATATATATATATATATATATATATATATATATATATATATATATATATATATATATATATATATATATATATATATATATATATATATATATATATATATATATATATATATATATATATATATATATATATATATATTCATATTAACTATACTTTTACATTTTATGATTACCTTATCGTATTATTCATATTAATTTATTATTTGTGCACGTGTATGTATGTATGTTATATAACATCATATATCTTAAATACATCTACATAACTCATAATGTGGCTTCCCTATCCCTTTCCCCTTACTTAAACCTGCATTTTTTTCATAGCTCATTGCGCTGTAACAAAAGATTTAGTTTAATTGTGAAAACTTTTAATTGGCCTTAGATTTGTATATTATGTGTTAGAATTAAGTATAAAATGCTGTAAGTTTTCCGAAAAATAAAAATAAAATAAAATAAAACGTGTATTTTATGTCTTTTTTAATCTGTGAACATTCTGTCTTCATGCTCCAACAGTAGTCAGCCATCATATGTACAACACATCTACCTTTGTACCGTGCCTCCATGACCTTCAAATCTTGGAGGAATTGCTCACCCTTCTCATCACTGACTGCACCAAGATTTTTCGAAAAAAACTTAGTAGAGAAAAAAACTTACGTGGTCAAAGATACTTCGATAATATTATTAGAAAAGCAAATTACTAGGTTTTATTCTAAGGGTATCATCGGTATTCAAATCCACTGGCACGCTTAAAACCCTCTATAATTCCTATGCATGAAGTCAGTTGGAATTTGCATCAGTGGTCTGGAATCCCCAATATTTATTTGACTTACATATCGCATATCGAATCGATACAAAAAAGATTTGTGAAGCGATTAAATTTCACTTCTTTCACTAAGCCCAGCTCCTATGAGGAATCCTTAAAAGCCCACAAGTTAATGTCATTGGAGAGCCGTAGAGTCTTGATCGATGCCGTATTCTTGCATGGGTTGGTAAATAATTCCATCGATGCGAACGCGATTTTGGAGCGCATTGAATTTTATGTTCCTCCCCACCCTGTTCGATCGCATCGACTATTTCATCTCCCTGTGGTGGAAACCAACGCATCTCAAAATGCATTTCTATACAAAGCGTGTCATAGATATAATACAGACTTTTTAAGTGTGACCACATTACACTCACCAAAAACCTCTTATAAGAACTCAATAAAAAAAAATCTAAAATCTATCTAGATGATCACAAAACATTTATACATATTATATTTCATTTAATTTAGTTCAAGGACATAATTTTATCTCAAATATATTCGTTATAATACCTATATATCATACCTAAAATTAAATATAAATATATTTATATACATACATAATATATTTTTATATATTTTGTATCTTCCTTTCACCTCACTTCCCATCCTTATTCCCCCCATTCTCACGCGAAAACAATATAAAATTATATTGCGTTCATACTTTATATTCATACTTTTATACTTTATATTCGGAATCACATTAATGGATTTTTGTCACTTTTAAATAGGTTTTTATTGCATTGTATGTAGTTCTGTTTGGTTCCAGAATAAAATAAAATAAAATAAAGAAAACTAACTACAGTTTCGAAATGAGCATGCCTATTTAACTCTAAAACAGCATCGAACTCAACAGAAATCCTGTTACAAATTGTTACCCTGTGTTATCTAATAGATAATATGCATTATTGCCCTGTATCATTTGACCTCAGCGTTTTCATCTTCCGCGCTCATTGTGCCGATGCCTAGCATCCGGTTGCGTTATAGTACCATAACTATATAAACCTATCTATAATCATCTCTTAATTACATGAAGCAGCCTTCTATAGTACACTTTTTTATAGTTATTATACTAGACATGCGGCGACTCGACTTTTTCGGCAATACGAAAAAGACACGACACGAAAATGCCAGCACGTAGTAATAATTACGTTTTCTGGCAATTACAGAGTAGTTATATATGAAATGAATATTGGGATTATTTTTTTTTAAATGATATCACGGACGTGGGCGCTCGCAGCGGTATTTTGATGCTACTATTTCGGCAGCGATTTGAGCCGCTTGACGCTAGATTGTGCTGGCCGGTTTCATGTTGTCGCGGTTTGGATCTTGGCTAAGCGTCGTTGCGCTAGCGCTGGGTAGGTGGCGTCGCTGTTGAATTACTGCGAGTGCTAATGCCGAATATTTTTTATCTATGTAATCAGAATTAAATTGTATTTACATATTTAATTATATATACTAAATGGTAAATTATATATTTTTTTCGGATTTTACCACCTTATAACTTGTCTGTGTCAGGATGGTACATTTTTTTTTATTTTTTTTATTTTATAAAATTATCTAATACAATACAATTGATTTTTGCGAAGCAGATAAGATTGCATTTGTGTGGATTTTATCCCCCCACTAGATTGTATATCTGTTAGGTTTATTACTAAACCTAAATTTCAACTAGAACAAAATAAAATTCGTAGTAATTTAATATAAAAAAAACTGAATGTGAAATTAAGTGAGAAGTTATTAAAATATTTTAGTAAAAACCTAATAAACCGTAATCAGCTTAACTTCACATTCCTCACTGGACTATAATACCGTTATTTGTGAGTGTCTTCTTGTGAGTGTCTTATTTTTGAGCGTATTATCTCTCTAACTATTTATGCAGTAAAAGGGAAATTATATGCAGTAAAAGGGAAAGTCTTTTCTTTTAAACACTTGAGACGATAAATTTACTTATTTTGATAAGAATTTATAATTGGTGATAATATGACCAATAAACATGACCTAACGATTTAAATTATTTTTAAAATATAAAATACTACTTTTTGTGACTTAAATATATAAGTTAGACATATGCTGTCGCTGAATTTTTTGTAGGCATTATCAAGCTCTACAACTTTTCCCTAGAACTTAATCATATCTCTCTTCGTTAAGGCAGCGTTAGTTAGAAACGTTTTCGTTCGACCGCTTATTCTCCGACTTACTTTGCAAATCCGACTACCACGATAAAGTCTTTTCATTTTTCGGATTAATATATAGCCAATGACACTCACAAATAACGTGGTTTTCTAATGGTAAAAGAATTTTCAAAATCGGTTCAGTAGATCCAGAGATTACTTCCTACAACGTCACAAACTTTACCCCTTTATAATATTAGTATAGATATGTCTATACTAATATTATACGAAAACCGTCGCATAAACGAAACGATAAAGTGCAAACTACTGCAAACGTTGTATGAGTACAAACGTGAGTACAAACTATATATTCCTAAGAATGCTCGAGTTTGTCAGCAGTATATGGAAGAAAAATACTGGGATATGTTGCATGAACTCTGTAATGTGTCTCTTGATTTCATCTTCGCTCTGTTTACTGTAGTATGTAATATGCTAAGGTCAGCTGTCCAATATGGTGGGCTTAGTGACCGGACATCATAATTTCCTATCTTTTATGGATCTTTTATAGAAAAGACCGTACCCAGTCTGTACGGTCTTTTTTTCATTTTGTCGCTCATAATTTTGTTAGTATACCAGTTACCTGGAAGAAAGGTGTTTTATATAGTAATGTGTATATTTGTCCACGTATACTAAATTTTGGTCTATCGTAATAATAAAATTTTGACCCTAATTACAATGAATAATTCGTAATAGCAAGTTAGAAAGAAAAAAAAGGCAAACATGTCACAACCGACCATACCCCAGGGGAGGTTTGACAGTGATAGGTTCAAAAATACACTAAAACAGTCTAAATTCACTTTTATTGCACGTAATATTTGACATAATGCAACATAATCTTCTTCTGGAAAAAAAAATACGTAACAAAAGAAATAAAATCTGGGAACACTTTAATCGCTTATAACTAATACGGCACTGTAGCTTCTATATTTTTTCTAACAGTCTTCATATTGCAATATAATCGATTATAACTAATAAGGCATATATATTTATTATAACAGTTTTCACATTACTCATTCATTATATTACTACATTCATTCATATTACTTTAGTTATTCATATTACATATTACAAATGTCCTAACCGTACCCAACGTACTCCTTTGCAGAAAAAATAATTGCTATGACAATTCACAATAATCTACTTACAACTGCTATTTAACTACTAGCGTTTAACGAATAAAGAGGAGAAACACTTATTGATCTATCTGTAAACATGTAACAACAATTATTAAAATAAATCGAATAAAAATACTTACTTTGGACTGTTAAAAAGTAATGTAGGCCTCTGCTAGCTTTAAAGGCGCGCGATGACTGAAGCAATACTGTGAATCAGGTGCAGACGGGCTCGTCGCTCCTCTCTTCTCTTACCCCCTCTCCGGTATTCCTTATAGTCGTTAATATGACGACTGTCGCAACCGTACCCTGGCACAACCGTACCCAGTCTACCCTACATAAAATATTTTTAAAATACTGCTGTCATGCTTTAACTCTAGAGTTTAGAGTAAACTCTAGAGAGTCTAGAGTATAGACTCTAGAGTGCAATTCGCCGGCCCGGTTGAGGTTATTGATACGCGGTCCGTTCGGCTGCACCGCGAACACCGTCGCTGGCTGTAGCCTGTACACACGCTCTCGTTATGAAATTCCTTTGTCGAATAATGCGCTCAAAAAGCGATGAAATATTCCAGTCGACCGACCGGAAAACATTTCTGTTTCAAAACTGCGGGCGCGAACCGGGGGCGAATCGCGCGGTTCTGCCGGACGCCTGGCGTGCTCGCGGCACATTCGGTCTATCCGCCTTTTTTGCGCGCTTTCCGCGGCACTTGCCACCTTCCGAGGCGACTGCACTGCACTGCGGTACCTATACGTTCTACTCTATCCGCTAATGCGTGCGATTCTCACTTCTGTGCCGTCGCAGAGTCCGATTCGATTAGAGTAGGCCCCTAAATTACCTTTTACTTTATATTGTGAACACGCTCAGCCTTAGAAATAAACGCATTTTAAATTTAAACAACGCTTATAACGACTGTTTAGAAAAATCGGTTGTGTCACCACAAGACTTTCCTGTGAAATAGCCAGGAACTTAATTCATCTGATTATTAATATCATAAATCCTACCACAACCCCCCTTCCCCCAACCTAGCGCCACCCTTTAACCCTCGAAAATCGAAATCGACTTCGACTTTTCCGACTATTTTGACTTTTCAGACTTTTCCGACTTTTCGATTTTTGTCTCTGCTATTTACTGTTGAGGAGATCCCTCGTCGGTAGCCATGTCATGATGTCATGTCAGCCATGTCATGATGAAACTTGGAAGTTGCTATCATAAATGAATACGTATACAAAATTTTCGATCTCTGCTGTTGACCGTTGAGGAGACCGGCAGTCGTGTTTTTTATTTCCTCCTAATATATTTGCTTGTTTCTTCCTGGTGTTTCGATATTTCAAAAACAGTAACACTAGTGTCCAAGGTTTTACAACGTGTTTTAATGCAGTTTATATAAAAGCAATAATTATACTAACACAACATGTTCTAGAATCATCTACCTCCCTAGTCTAGAGTGCATGTTAAATACTTATAAACCAAGTAAGATAGAGTAGCTGCCCGGGCACTAAATAATATATACTGTTCCTACAATGCTTCCACCTTGTTCGTTAGTTAAAAGCACTGCTTAATTAGCAATCGGGTGATGAGGCGCTACTCTGCATACTTGAAATACGTTGACAAGAGTAGAAAAAAGCTTAGGTATATCACTAGTGCAATGTAAATATAAGATATTCGGTGACCCGAAAAAATGTGAGAGATTTCTTATATCCCATCGGTATTCAACGGATGTTAAATGCACTGTATAGTATTTTTTTACATTTTGCTACAATTCGGCTGATACAGTAAATTTGTTATAATGACCATTCCCTGCCTTTCTCTCTAATTATGTTTTACCATTTTTTTCCAACATTTTTACTCCAACCTTTTTCTGTACACAAAAATCGGCTCTTCTGTCAAACGATAGTAAATATCTTCTTGCGTGATGCACAAGCCCTTTCCTCCATCCCCTAGAATGTGTAACGTCCCTTCCGGGATGCAAAAGATACGGCCGAGTTTTTACTTCACAATTTTAGGGGATGGATGTTTCTCAGACAAAGACGGTGATAATAGTTTTTTCTTCTGCCGCCAAATTTGAAAATATCCGTCGAAAAAAAATCGAAAAATTCCTCGAAATTAATTTTACATTCCCAAAAAAAAATGCATTTTGTAACACGAAGTATGTATAAAGAAAGTCTTGCTTTCTCTTGAGCAAAATTTAGAATTCGAGTGCACCGGATGTTCACGTTTTGAGAGCATGGGACTCCAAATAAGTGAGATCTGGAAAATGTGCGTGCGTGAGCATGCGCGTACCGTACTTGTACGTGTGCTTGTGTTTGTTGTGTGTATGTCAATACCCATTGTATCTCAGAAACTAAACGACGGATCAGGACCAAATTACGTACAAAAATAGTGATTTTAAAAACTCAATAGAACACTTGTGGGGTATTTTGGTGTAAGATATGGAATCACTCAATAACGTCGAAAGAAACACAAAAAATGTTACAAAACACGAATAGCAGGAAATGTTTTAAGAAGAGTGCGGCAAACTTGCGAGGATTTTGCCAAAAAGAATTGCTGCTGTATTGCGGCTAAAGTTGACCCAACAAAATATTAAAATTTGAATAAAAATACACTATTACACGACTGCCCAATAAAAAAAAAGTGTAATGTGTTCAGAATTCATATATGTATGTTTTCCGTTTCTTTATTCCACCATAACTTCCAAATGCTGAAACCGATTTAGAAGTATGTGGTATGTCATCCCGAGTGTAAATTTCAAGTAAATAGTTGTCTAAAATATCTAAATCTCCAAATGTCAAGAAATTAACATAAAAATATCGTATTTAGTGTCAAATGAAAGGTCTGATTGAGTACATTCCGAAAATATACATGTATCTATATGGATAAATACAAAATCCACAAATATTTCACTAAAAAATCGTAAAAAAATAATTATAAACACACTCACAGTAGTTCATTTTTCGTAACGGCAGTCATGTTTTTTATTCCTTTCAATATATACTTGTTTTAAATGATGTGTTTTTGTTTCACTATTATTCAGTTGTATTCTAAAATAACTACACTTTTAATGATTACCCAATACTGTATATCTAGCCAAGGCTGTATATCTTTTGATTATGCGATGTTATATAAGAGTGGTACCCATCCCTAACGGAAATTATGGTGGTTGTGCGGTTTTCGGTATAATTACTTTTCCCAATTTTGCACCTATATTTTACAACCAGGGCTATTTGGGGCATGTCCGGCAATCACGTCACACGTGTTAGCCGTCCCTGATTAGCTTGTGAGCTCGAGCATTGCAGGTCGTTAACTTGCCCCGTTGATCCAGGCCATTAATTACATCCAAGGCACGCCTAATATACTCGTACATACGAGGGATTAGGTACTCAAAAATAACTAGAAAATCCTTAATTTAACCTAACTTTAATCACCTCAAAGGTTGCCATCATATAAAGGATATTTAATACAACTAGTGCTGTCAACTAAAACGGGCGAATCTGTCACCTCAGGAAGTTTTAACGAAATGATCGCAGAAGACTTAGGACAAAAACAGTCCACCGTCAAGCTCCGCCACATGCCCGTAAGAGGCCAACGCCTTATCCGCGAGATAGCCAGGAATGGGCTTACATTCACACCCTTTTTTTCAGTTGCGACCAGATTACTCCGGTCTCTCGACTGTTTGCGAGTTCGAGGTCGCATGCGAGGTCCCCTCCCTTACGCAGCGGTGAAACGGTGTCAACCGAATCTATCGCGGACCACGGCATCCTTTGCCCGGATCTTCAACCGGAAACGGGTAGCCTATGGTCGTTTTAAGAGCGGTCGCCGTAAGGTCAGCAACCACCCCCGCTCTATAGAAAACAGTACTGCTTCCAGACTCCCCCGACTGCTAGTCAGAATGCACAGTCGATTGGTTTACGCCGCACGGTGCGCAGACCGTCCAGGAACGCCAGAAGGTTGACTCCTTGGGGAAGCTAGCCCTTAGGCCAGAGTACTACCCGGGCTCGCGCTTCATGCGAGGAGGCCGTCGGATAGGTGTTGACCCGTGGTGTGACCGACCCCGAACAAATAGGTCTTCGTGACCAACTCAGCAAGGGCCCATTAGGTTCCAGGATATTTAATACAGAAGGGTTTGTATCGAAAATATCATTTCATTAATCGGAATATTGACCTCTAATAATTATTACCTATGCAGTTTTGCTTTTTTAACTCCTTCAGTAGGTAATAATGAAAAAAAAAACTTTTTTTTATGAATGAATTTTATTTACTGAACATATATATACATCCTTCATAAAAGCCATTTCAGACCCAAAATGGGATTGAAAGTTGATATTATGGTGCAAAGTGTGGGTTTAGAATGGGAAATTCATAAATAAATATTCATTTTTATTCATCATAATTAATAATTATAATAATTGCAAAAAAAGATTTGTATATAATAAAAACATCAAAATTGTTTGTTGGTGTGGTAAATTCCAAAACGAGCGTTCAAAACACTTGACCTCACTGCACAAAACACTGGGAAGTACTAACATCGTGTGATACCGCCCGATTTGCAGAGATTGGGAAATAGTGTAGAAGTGGTACCTCGTTTAAATCATCGTAGCTGTCTTTTGTCTCGCTTTCACATACCATGAATCTCATTGATTTGGACAGAAATAAACAGAAATAAACGAATCATGGACAGAAATAAATGAATGATTTGAAGGTGTTTTTCATCGAGCACCTGACTTTTAGAGAGCATATCAACAATGTAGTAAGTAAGAGCGAGCGAACACTGGGTTTTATATATAGGGTTACTAAACCGTTTAAAAATATTAACTCTTTTAACTTGCTCTATAATTCTCTTGTACGCAGCCAACTGGAGTTTGGTTCCATAATTTGGAATCCATACTATGAGGTGCATTCGGAAGCGATAGAGTCTGTGCAGAGGAAGTATATGCGTATGGTAACCTATAAAACCGGCCTATCACGCACTCTCTACTCTTATGAAGAGCGTTTAAATTATTTTAAGATTTTTACTCTTAGAAAGAGGAGAGAGTGCGGAAGTCTAATGTTTCTGCATAAACTTCTTAACGGCGGGATAGACTCACCAGATTTATTAGAAGCGTTAAATTTCAACGTACCATCCAGGCGACTGAGGCAGCACTTAACATTTCACCTTCCCACTTCGCAGACAAATCAATCTTTCCACAATCCTATCTCACGTACATGCCGGTTATACAACACTATAACCGATAACATTGATTTCTTCAACCTGGGACCATTAGTAGTTAAGTCCATTATAAATAACGTATTATGAAACAAATTGATAATTTACCGTATGTTTTTAGTATTTTTATTCCAGACATTATTCGATCTATTTTTTTTTACCATTTAATTGTTTAACTGTTTTTCAGAATTCACTATAAACTTATTTCTAAAATTTTTAATTTTTGTTTTGATAATTTTTATGTTTTTATTATTTTATTCCAGACAATATTTGATCTATTTTTTACCATTTCATTGTTTAATTGTTTTTCAGAATTCACTGTAAACTTATTTCTAAAATTTTTAATTTTTGTTTTGATAATTTTTAAGGATATTAATTTTTGTGCTGATAATTTTTGATAATTTTGATAATTTTGTAAATCATGAGATACGGCACATACGCAATTATAAATTAAGCAAGCGGAGTACGCATATAATATTATACCCTAATTAGAAACAAAGTAAAAATGTTAGCGATAGCCATGTAATATTAGAGTATTGTTTGTGTACCTTTTATAATAAATAAATAATAAATAAATAAATAAATCGCTTATTCAGAGTTAGAAAGTTGTCAAATTTTCAATAAAGGTGAATATCTTTGGAGCAAGGTTATGATTACGGTGGGTAACGAAGAGTCTCCAGTCGCAACTCTTTACGACTGCTTGCTGATAACTGCGTGGTCGTGCGTTGTGCAGAAGAATCACGATTTTTTTCGTCTGTTTCGTCAGTTTCTAGCACATATTTGCGTTAACTTATTTGTCAGACCACAAGAAGCTGTAATTTATAACACCGGCACAGAATATCATATCGTCGATTATATATCACATGTCGTACGCGCCAAAAAATCGAATTTGCGTTTTTCGAGGTCTATTACGATATTCGAAAATTACAAGTTTTCAACGTTTCCATTAATACACAGACCGGGCTGTAATCTTCTTATATATAAAAATGAATCGCCGTGCGTTAGTCTCGCAAGATCTCGAAAATTACCTGACCGATTTGAATTATTATTTTGTTGTTTTGTTTGCCTTGATTCAGGGGCGGTTTACAAAAAAAAAATATTTAGGAAAAAATAAAAGAAACAACTGAAAATCAAGAAATCGAAATTGGTCATTTTGGGAAATGGGCCACTTTAAATAGATGACGTTCGCGGCGATCGTATTGTTTGACAGCTGCACCATCCATAACTGTTATTCGTTCCGTGCGATTGTGTAAAATTTCAAAAAGTCGAACAGTCGAAAAAGTCAAGAGTCAAAAAAGTCGAAAAAGTCAAGAGTCAAAAAAAAACTCAAAAAACTTAGAAACGTCGGAAAAGCCAAAAAAGTCCGAAAAGTCCAAAAATGCTAGAAAGTCGAAGTCTGAAAAGTCGAAAAAGTCAAAAAAGCCGAAAAAGTAACAAAAGTCGGAAAAGTCCAAAAAGCATTTATATTTCCTCATGTAAATTAAATACATACATTGAATTTATTTTAATTACAAACGATTTCATTTAATCACCAAACGAAACTCAAACCGTACATTTTTCGGCCATATTATAGATTTCAATGAATTGGATTTGGAAGGTTGATTAGGATCAATAAACGCTTATGAAGAGTTACAATCAAATAAATTTTAGGTGGTACGAAATTCAACGGGTCATCTAGATAAAATGATAAAATGTAAACATAAAAAGCATTGATGCAAGACATGCAAGATGCAATTTTAGGTGGTACGAAGTTTACCGGGTCATCTAGTAAACTATAGAAACACAAGCGAACAAATTTTGAGAAAGGAATTACGTGGCTTTGAATTAAAATTTGTCTTAACCCTTCAGGCCTCGGCCCCTCAGCCGATTGACAAGTTGATGTAAAAAAAAATAGTAAAAATTAGTAAAAAAATTAATTATGACACTGTCTCACCAAAACATTAATTACTGCCAAACCACTGTACTCATAATTAAAATAAAACGTATTAACATAATAAAACATAATAAAATTAAAGAAATTAAATTAAAATTAAATTAAAACGGGGCCGTCACGCTGAATCGTTTTGTGGCCGATATCGGCCAATTGGGGCTCTAGGGGTTAATTTGAAATTCCAACTCAAACTGCAGCCAGTTGTTAAGAGCAGAAATTCCATAGGTAACGACCTAATGCTATACTCGAACTATATTTTCCTACTATTGATGACTATTGCTAAAACTGTTTGTCCGTGATTGCAACACATAAAGTTTCATTCTGCCTGGCCAGGCGGAGCAGCGTAAAAATTGGTCATAATTTATTTTTTCCTGAATTACGGACCTGGAAATACGCGCTAATCGAATTACTCGGCATCAAAGGACCCCCACCGAGTTTCCGCTTCGCCGTCAAACGCTCTTGGGTTAAAATAAACTACTCGACACCACTTGAAACAACTTCCTCGCATATTAGTGGCGAAAATTGAACCTCTCAAAACTAGACTTGTGAAATCTTAGGACCGCTCTCAAATGGCATATTGAAAATAGAAATAAATAGAAAAAAATCGGTTGTGTCACCGCAAGATTTTCCCGGCAAGTAGACAAGACCCCCACCCAACCCCCGCTCGCCAATCAACCTCCTCCACGCCAATTCTTACTATATTTGTAGTATTTTCCGTGGTATTTAAACGGCATTTTTCCGTGGTATTTTTTCGCTCGAGATTCATTTACAGCGTAAATGATTTTGTAACCGATAAAAACAAATAAATATTATACAATATTCCTATTGTACATATTTATCAGACATTTTAAACCAATTTTCATTTCATTCGAGCTTTATTTTCTGAAAAACCGTAGATTTCAAATTCAAATTCTTTATTTTACAAAAATCATAATATCATTATATCATAATATCATAATATCATTATAATATCATTATAATATCATTATCATTATATCATAATATCATTATAATATCATTATAATTATCTGTAAACAGATAAATTGAACCTAACCTAATTGGATCGTACTAGACGTCCGCACCAAGATAGGCTCAGATTCGTATAATTAAGTACTGCCTAATGCTAACAAAAAAAAATGCATTGAAGAATGCCGAGAAAAATAAAATCAAACAAACTAAAATTTTGGTAAAAAATAAAATTTCAAATAATTAAAAAAGGTATTTTCATTAATAACACAGAGAATAAAAAGCATGCCAATTATAAATATATGGTAGGTGAATAATAATGATAATAATAGTTACTGTATTAGGAATGGTAAGTTAGCTTTAGATACTTAAATAATCCCACGATGACATTTTAATTTAAATTTAAATTGACATTTTACATACTATCTAGTACCTAATGGAAATTTACCATAATAGTGTCTAGATATTAGTTGTGATTATATTTGTTATTTTTAATAATATGTTTAAACCTTTCTCTTTTTCGGATTGGTTTCTCTTTACTAGTAAATTGAAAATATATTTAATTATAGTAAATATTGTATACCTTATAGGTAAACTGTATATATAGCACATGAAATAATACCCATCGATTTCGTACGATCTACTTACAGTTCGCAATAAAAAACATTATTAATAAATATTGTAATTATATTGTGTTAACTTTTAATTGGATTTGGATTTTTCTTAAGATATCCTATGCAGTCTGGACGACTTCGCCCGATATCTCTATCGAAGCCATGACTGAAATATGAGTCGTATTTTCTATGCTCATTTAGTGGGTACTCGTATCTTCAACCTTCACTAGAAGAAAGATCGTGTCGCATTATGTAACACAGCACGAGTTTCTACGCTCTTCAAATACATGACGCACTCTATGTTCATCTTAATATGCGAAGGCCGTCCCGTCGCCGTAGTTTGAATAATAATATTTTAAACAATCGACCCAACATTAGCGTATGTCCGTTCCGTCCAGCGACAGACGACGATTTATGTCGCTCGTTTAAAAAAATGGTAGATGGATCCTTGTATATGCTAGCCCAAAGGTTGAGAAGAGTATACATATATGCTAGCCCAAAGGTAGAGAAAACTGACAAAACTGAAATGTAAATATTGATTTGATTCTCAGAGTATCAATTCATCAACAGGCAAATCTATTCGTAATGCGCGTGCAAAAAAAAAACGATTAACCACAACAAAGAAAACGCGAATAGTCGCGCAAAGTTCTTTATTTTGAAGATCCAGAAGCGCCTTCCAATTTCAATTAATAAAGCGAAAATCGCCCGAGGCCCCGCCTTTCTCCCTTACTGAAAAACCAATGTAAAGTTTTGACGTTGGTACACAGATGAATGCGGCTGATCACATCGATATTTTCGATTATATTTACAGTAAAATTGAGCTTTTATTAGGTCGACCTGTATGTAACTAACTATGTAATGGAATCTAAGGTAACTAATTTAACCATCTTCCAAGGATCGTAGAAAATTGGCAGCTGTATGTAGTTCTGATGACAATACGGCTGATCACATCGATATTTTCAATTATATTTACAGTAAAATTGAGCGGAGATAAATTAAAATTTAAATAAAATTGCACAGAGGAAAGCTTCTGGAATAAATTAGGAAACACATTTGTGCTTTTTTTACTAGTACCTACTTATCTTTGCCATGAAAAAAGGGTACCAAATACGGAATTAAAACTGATACTCGCGTATACAATCCAGAGGAGCGATGCACAAATCATAAATAAATATATATGATTTTAGATTTTACTACGATTTTTTAAGATTTTGCGGCTCTAAAACCGCTACTTTTTTGTTTGTCTCCGTCTCATGACCGGCCAAAAACTCAAAAAACAATCCCGCCTGAAATTTTTCATCGACGATCGCCGGCATGCGAAGATTTCACAGCCATCAGCCAGCCGAATGTATAATATAAATTATATTTTTATTTTTTGTTTTTGTAATTAACTCAGGCTAATTGCTTTTTTCGGTTATCAATTCTGCTCAAGCCATCGCGATAATAGGATCCTTAAAAGTTTGTAACGTTAATTCATTTCATTAGCTTCAAGTAGTCTCGTTTGTATGTTCCTTTGTGTATTGCAGCGCAGCAGCAGCAAATTAAAAAAAAACAATTTCGCCTGTTTTTTTGCCTTACGGAATTGCGTCTTTGCAATAAAAAGGCCAGGGAAAGAAGCCTTATCTGCCCAGATACGGCCATTGATTGGTTTTCTTTGACGATTTTTTACAGTGGAGTTCATTGATTTCACGGAAAAGAAATATAATACTGGGCAACGTATTTACTTACGTTGACTTTAGAGTATTTTTTTCTTCTTTAATCCGTCTTCTTAATTCCCTTGGTTGATATGATAATATATGACGTTCGTTCATATATTATTATCCCCGTCGCTCACTAGTGAATGCATCATGCATGAAGCAGCGCGGAAAGTCTCTCTCACCTTTGGTTTTCTGATATCGGAGCTTTCTTGTTAGTGCCACCTCAAAGCCCTGCTATCTCTTTTAAAAGGCGCCCACTCTTTTGAGGGAGAGATGAATGAATCTCTACTGGGACGCTGAGGTCGGGCCTTTAGTTACAAAAGTCAGTAAATCGCTCTTTATCTATCGCCCAATTTCTTGGAAATGCCATATAAGCTTGAAAGGGGAATTTACCCCGAAATGTAATTAAATGACATGTGGCTTATTTGCCTTAAATGGACGTACCGGTTGAAACATAGTTGTAGCGATGTACCGAAATGAAAATAATAATTGTTAATCTGATATCACATTACTTATGTTAATTTATTCTTAATGTACCTACATAAATGTTAAATGCAAATTTTAAACTTTGTTTAAAGTTTGCAATGAGTAAGAAAGTAAAATAATATATTTCTCTATTTAAACAGCCTCCTTTTATTGGTCGTATATTGGCGATTGTCACTAATCTTCACACTTAAAGCTGCTGTATACAACATATAATATGTATATACTTCTCTCAGCTTTTTAAACCAGGATATCTTCTTTTGCTAGGTGTTTAACTACCATCTGAATGACCAGTTTTATTGCAGTCTCTCGGAAATATTCCAGTTTTTATGATTGTAACCTAACCAAACGTACTCAGTTTTTTCTCTCAATCAATTATGGAATTCTACGTGGAAAGGTTGGAAAGCCTATTTGTTATATTATTATTTTTATTATACCGATTATTTTAAACGAGCTGCAAATCAACAGCCGTTATTAGCATTCGCTATTAGCCTGATTTGTTAGCTTAGCTTTGTTGTCAATTGTCCAACTGGAGTCACCGGCGGCTATACGAAATCAACGGGACGCCAAAACGGATTATCTAATGATGGAAACATAATACATTTAGTCATTTAGCCTTTTGGCGTATGTCCATAAATGCGAACAAAAATGTGAAATGATTCAAATCAACATCAATAATGAATTCGAGAGATTTCGCCTGCCATTATTCCATCACACACGAACTAAATTAGCTTTGTTGGAATTTTCTGTTGTAAACTAACAGGATGATTGTAGTGACTGTAACCTACATACTTTTCGTTAATTAAGAGAAAGAAATATACAAGAATTATAATTCGTTAATAAACTAATAATAATACATTTAAGGCAGAGCCACACTGGTCCCACGCACTCAACTTACGAAATGTATTATGACACCTGGATTCTTGAATTTGCATGAAAACAGATGACTGAGAAACATACTTATCATACGCAACGTTGTTTCTAAGTAATATATTGTTATGCAAATGCAAGGGTCCAGATGTCACAATGCAATGGGTACGTTGCGCATGGGATTAGTCTGCCTCTCACTTTAACCGCTCGGAAGCCAACCTTCACGCGCAAAAAACTGCGCCGCAAGTTTTTGGTCGATTTTGTGAATAAATACTAAGAATATCGTTTTTTCGTGAATTCCGTGAATTCCATCTCGTTTTCAATATACTGCTGGAAAGCCTGACCCAGTGGGGTTACCGTTTTAAAACAGACGGCCAATACACATCGTCGTGACTCGCTTTTGCCGACGACCTAACTTTTATCACCAGGAGCCCCAAGCAGCTTTCCCTGCTATTACAGAAAGTGGAGCTGTTCTGCGACTGGTCAGGCTGTATAAAAGTGAAGCCCTCCAAATTTTTTTGCCTTGGACTCGCCCGCATAGGCTCAAAATTTACGTCCTATGACCCAAAATTGGTCTATAAGGGCTCTATTATCTCCCTTATAGACCCAAATAACCACTTCAAATTTCTTGGCAGGAAAATCACCTGCCAGGGAAAAGACCTCTCTGGCGATCATGTTATAGAACATTTCAGTAGTTGCCTGGAAAAGATAGATGCACTGCTAATTTCTGGCCCTCGTAAGGCTTGGATCTATGACAACTATCTAACTTCACATTTGTCATGGCCCTTTCTTATTTACGATTTCACCAAAACCCAACTGTCTCGTCTGGATGCACTGGTGACAGCTAGTTTAAAATCCTGGTTGTCCTTAGCCAAACCAGCTGACCCCTCGACCCTCTTCAGGTCCAAATACAATTTTGGGCTAGCTCTAAAACTTCCCTCTCTGCTCTACGCCAACTCAAGAGTAAGAGATCCGGCAATATCGAAGCACTTAGTAAGTGGCCGTAGTGAGTCAAATGATCTACAAGCCCGCGTTGACGTCCACAAAAAGTTCCTTACTTGAATCAGCCAGAATGGCACTGGTCTGGGGTATGGCAGTACAACCATGAGCGATGTGGACTTGAAGAAGTCTCTCTTGCGGGGAGATTACGACAGCAATAGTATGGCTCACGCTATTGGCCTTCAATGCTAGAATGATTGGACAACAATTGGAGACTTTTGCATTCTTCCTCCAATGCACTGGAAAGTAATGTTGTATGACTGGACGCCAGAGATGCTGAAATTTTATTTAAATGCCTTTCAGCATACACTTCCAGACCCCAGTAACCTCGCTCGTTGGAGCTATGCCGAGGATAGTTCATGTCCCCTTTGTAGCAACACCCCTTGCACAGCTAGACATATTCTAGCTGGCTCCAATGTGGCCTTGGATCAAGGACGGTACACTTACCGCCACGACAAAGTCCTTGCTGTTATTCGCGAGGTACTTAGCCTCTCAGTGGCTCGTGCCAACAAGGGTTTGACAGTATCCTCCAAACCCCCAATACAGTTTGTGCGGGTTGGCTCTAAAGGCAAAAAACATCTCACTGCAAAACCTTTCTCAATAATCGAGAAAGCTTCAGATTGGATTATGGAGGTCGATTCGGTCTCTAAGCAGTATAAATTCCCTGAAAGTCTCGGATGCACAGCCCTGCGTCCAGATATAACTCTTTACTCTCTATCTCGGAAGATGGTCCTTATCGTAGAGTTAACTGTTCCATGGGAATCAAATATCCCAAAAGACCACGAGTACAAATTAAATAAATACCATGACCTCGCAAATGCCGTCACCCGGAACGGCTTCCCATGTTCACCTTCACGCGGTGGAAGTAGGCGCTCGTGGCCTGCCAGCTAAATCTTTGTTTCACCTTTTTAAAGATCTTGGTCTCTCCAGGAAAATAATCAACTCCTTTCTAGAAAAATTATCTAAAACCGCGATTTCTGCATCTCAAATTCTATGGCTTCGAAGGGGGAGTGAATGGGTGGTAAGGTGAACGCTCACATGTGGCAAGACAGCTGTCCTAAACCTACCACCGCCGGTCGTAAGTCCGGAATCCACCCTTCACCTCCCAGAAGTGTAATAATTATATATGATGGGCCCGATTTTTGGTCGGTGAATTCCATGGCAGCTCCGTTTGTATTTTATTTATTACCTAGTAATTAATATTGTTAATCATGTGTATTATATATTTATATAATATTATATAATAATATATGGGGGCGGCCTAAAAGGGGTAACGCGCGGATCTGTCAAACGACGCGAAATGCCTATAGGCACTGTCGGCGTCTGACCAGTTAGTGAATAAGGAATGAATGTTCTGTGTCTTACAAAAATCAATATTATAAAATCTCTCTATTTACAGTATATTTTCGCAGCGTGTCTGTTCTTGCAGCCAGAGCAAAATTCTCCTGCTCAATATTTCCAAATATTCAGTTATGATATACCACCACACACTAAATCGACTGTGCATCATACATGATCCGTTTTCCGGGGCCGTTCTCGCGCATTGACCTACGAGGTGGATCTTTTTGGCGCATGGTTTGCTGCGCTTAAATGACATTAACTCGATGGCACCAGATTTCGATATTTTTACCGTCAACCCTCATCTGTTTAGATTACAGGAAATTAATTATTTATTGTTATTTGATAGCTAGTATATAAGCCATTCTAGTTGTATAGTTACTAGTTAATATTATCTTCATCGCTTGTGATGTGCTTGCGAAAGCTAAAGATCTCGAGAGTTCTCTTCGATCTTCGGCTTGCGTTCAATTAGCATATCACTGATTTATTTCCAAGTCCTCTTATAAGTTGCTAGGTTTCCTACGTAACCGAAAACATTTCCACAATATCCCAATTAAAAATATAACGTTTCCACATTTATAATATAACGACTCTACATGTTATTCCACTCTTATACGTATTCTTAGTTCTATAATACAGACAGTGAGGGCTAAAGGCCCTTCATTGATATTAACAGTGATGTCGAACGATTCGCAATCTTCGAAAAAACGCGGTGCTTTGCAAAAATAGTTTGCAATAGCGTGAGACTTTTTTTTGGCCACTGAAAGGCTCACGTTTCTAAGCAAGTTCTTTCTGATAACCGTATGAGGGATGTCTTCCGTTTGTCACTGTCACTATCAGATTTCACACTCGTCAACGTGTGCGATCATACTATTCCGCAAAGCGCTGCGATAACACAAAATTCTCGGTAACCGACAATCCAGCCAACTGGACATATTCGCAAAGGAAACACACGAATGACATGTAAGTATATTATAATAGCTTAAATTGTGGCAAAAATGTTTGCAAAATGCCATGTGGTCGAAGCACTGTTGGAGATGCGATTAAAGTTGTCGTTAACTACTTCGTTCACGCAGTAAACTTAACAAATATAAAATTTCTTTTGAGACACCCATTATTTACATGATAAAGGGATAGGTATACACATTTTGTTTCAGATTCACTTTGCTACATAGGTACAGGTGAGTTTAAATTAACCGGCATTCTTGAAGTGGGTAAATCGGTACGAGCAACAATAAAAAAACAAATATTGATAGAAAAATGGTAAAAAAAATAATAAAATAAAATACTTACACGTATTTCAAAAATTGGAAAAAATATATTTTTTGGAAAAAAGTATAAAAAGCACACTTCAAGGATGCTGGTTAATTTAAACTTATCCTGTATATCATTCTACGTTAACTAGATTTTAAAAAATACCTTACTAATTTTTCTGTTCTCTTTCTTACTCCATTATTTCTGTTTCGTATAATTAACAGACTTGAAAAAAATCATTGTATATTGACAATAAATCGTGTACTGAAATCATGGCGATTTGGTTGGACCAAAACTATTTTAAAATATAATGAACTTCTATTATTTCTCGACGTTCGAAATATGTACGCAGTGTATTTAAATTGAATCATAACGTTTTCGGTTATGAAAGATTTGGTTTTGGTTTTACATATTGATAGATTTATATACAATCACCTGCATAAAGATAATTAAAAAGTTAAAGACTTCAAATTGTAGGCAATGTTAGAATTTCAGTTTTAAATGGCAATATCTGGAATGGTTATTGCAGGCCTTAGAGTACAACCGTGTTTGCGCTAACTATATAGTGTTCGGTAATAACGCCTGACGCATGACTGGCGACTCGTTCCAATCGAATTATTGTCCGTGAGCCGATTAGACGACGAGTGGCACATGACATTCAATTATCATGTCCCACATATCATTCAGTGTTACTTGCAGCAGAAGGAAATTATTACTCCTATGCATAATATCAGAATATTATTCTGACAACTGTACTGTGGAGTACCTTGAATTCCAAGATGGATTTAATTCGTTATTATTCCAGGAAATCCATCTAGTCTTATGTTATTATATATTAATAATAATAACAATAAAACGCTTTATTTGTTGAAACAAATCGATGAGCTTATTGAGTTGAAGCAGTCATCCTGCTAACCTTAACCTAATAGGAAAACATGTTTTGCGGTAAAAATAAGATAAAAATATAAAAATCACCTATAAAGGCAGCTCGTATCAAATGTATCTAACATTTTAGTGCAGCTTAAAATGAAACATCATGAATTAAACATTTTAAAAATAGGTAGAGAAACGGGAGGGAAGAGAAAGAGTAAAATTCATGAGCGCGTGGTAGTGTTCTTAGAGCCTGCATTTGAAGCAATACACACTTGGTGCTATCCATGTATGGTTAAAGGCAGCCGCAGACTGCTGCGCATGGCCACGTTTCACACGTGGCTTTAGCTTCGTCCATTACCAGCTGCCATACAAATCAACACATTGCGGGCCACGCACACGCTATGCGCGGCTGCGTGGCTATGTGACGTCAGAAGCTCACGCGTGGGTTGCCTCGGATTCGCTCACTTAGCGAAGCTGCGCACACGTTCTGTGGCCACGGCAGCCACGTTTCCCGCCGCTCGCCCGCTTTCGCCCTTTGCTCCTTCATAAACCGTTCCCAAACCATCGCGAGCGCTTTACAACGTGCACGTAAGCACGTGCGATCTCTGTCAGTCCAGACGAAATGGACATTTTCGTAGCGTATTTTAGCTAGCAGTGTGTGGCCGCATCGCGACATCGAGCCACGTAGCTTCCGTTTCAAACGTTGGCGTGTATCATCGTGCGCCGCAGTCTGTGGCGGCCTGCATTCCAGAGACGTGCTCCACGTACGGAGAAGGAGTGCGAGTAGAAATTATAATCCGATCTCAGAGGGCGCCCGTGAGGTAATCAAGCATTGAACCTGCTTATGAGATAGCTCGGAGGCCCCACCTCAAAGTTTCTGTAGAACAAACCGAGGACTCTCGTATCTCTTCTTTCTCGGGTCGTGAGCCATTGAAGTCTCATTTTGTACTCCGTAATATGGTCTTACTTTCTTAGGTCATAAATAAAGCAAATGCAATAAAGATTTTGCAGCCTGTTTGAACAATTTAAGTTTCTTGTTTGGTGGCGAAGGTCCAGTCAGTTTGATGTTCATTTTTGCTATAATATAAACTCGTTCCTATATATATATATACTCCTTGATGAAGCTATAATTTTAACGATTATTATAATTTCAATATTAAAATAATTATGATACTAATATTACAGGTATTGCAGCTGCCTTGAATATACACATTAAATTACTATAACATACGGTTTATATCCTTGCATTCATGCGTGTAGAGTTATTTTTAGCCTGTGATGTTTAAAGTTGTCAACCAATAAAACCATACAAGTGACTTCGAACCACGTTGAATTCTTTTACATCAATTACGCTTACTGCAGCATTGCAGAATGTATTGCTGTTTATAAGAGGTCGACTTCGGTAATTAGTTTCTTCGCTATTTTGTTATCGGCTGTAGTTACTAGCGATTTCGGTCTCGGTGAGGTTTCTGGTCTCGGGACCAGTCTCGCATTTTAAAACCTAGTCTCGGGACTCTCGAGCGATTCGAGACTAGCTATGTTTTTTAATTAAATTTAAAAATAATCAATTTAAATGAAAATACAAGTATTAGGGACATACTTTATTAAACATCAGTGGTAAAATAGTAGTAGTGCTGTCGAAACATTATTTTTGCTTGCGCAAGTAATGTGTTCGAAGAACACTTAGTGCACAAATCATCTCATCAGACAAGCGTGACCGGAGGCGGCTACAAAATAAGCCTGCAGACGAAAAAGCTCTTTCGGCCTCTACGCTTGTTGGTGTTACAGTCAGCAAGTATTTGTGTATACGTGATAGGTATTTGCCTGTAAGGCCCCCATTTTCATACAAAGCTTTTTCTATATTGATGGTCAGGTCCAAATCAGTGTTGGGATGCCAACACCACGCAGATGAAGGGAGGCAGCATGCGTGTTGCGACTTCTTGGTATCGTTTGCTAAGGGTAATAACTACCTACCATGCGGTGCGCATATGCAGATACTTTTAAACGTAGTTTTGCTACTTAAATCTATGCTTTTAATGATATTGAGTATTCGTGTGAGTTATTAGGAAGGTAAAGTACTCGTATTAAAAAGTTTAAGAGCACTCTCGAAGTCCCGGGAAAAAATTCTCGGTCTCGGTATCAGTCTCGAAGTCGAAACCTTGAGACCTCCCGGGATTTCGAGACTCGAGAGTCCCGGGACGAAATCCCTAGTAGTTACACTTTAGTGGAGCATGTAGCGATTGCATGTAGCGATTGCGATTCCACTTAATTTATAATAATTATAATTGATTCTTAAAACTACAAAGACAAACAGGTTAATTATTTGACATGATATAGTAAAAAAACACTGATGTAAAAAAAAAATACGTATGTGACGCTTGGACTATTACGGAAGATCTCAGGAGACGTATAGAAGCATTCGAGATGTGGGCATACAGACGCATGATGTCGATATCTTGGAAAGTCACCGATGAGGAAGTTCTACGGCGTGTCGGCCAAAAACGCAAGCTTCGGCATACCATCAAACAGCGCAAAGCAGCTGGGCCACGTGCTTAGGCACGACAGGTACGAACTGCAACTCACTATGATGGGAAAAGTTGCAGGGAAGAGGAGACCTGGCCGTAGACGGAAATCTTGGCTGCGGAACATTCGAGAATGGAGCGGTATTACGAAGGTCGCCGAATTGTTTTGCCTGGCGAAGGACAAAAAGAAGTATGCAGAGCTGACTGCCAACCTACACTAGTTGGAGACGCACCCAAGAAGAAGAAGTAAAAAAAGTATTAAAATATTAACTTACTTTAGAACATTTTGACCTGAGAATTATCAATTCCTAATAAAATATCAATCAACAACTCTTACGACTCACCACATAATTTATAATAATCGTATTTGATACTTAAAACTACAAACGCAATCAATTAATTGTTTGACATAATACGAGTATATTAAAAAAAGTAATAAAATGCTAACTTACTTTAGAACATTATAAATAGGATAGAAACGAATTTACCGCGTGAAATGTATAGCACCCGACTTGACCCGACGTTTCGGTGACGTTGCAGCCGCCGTCCTATTTATAATGTCAAACAACCGCGATAGACTTCGATTTTATATTACTTTAGAACATTTGGACCTGGGAATTATCAATTGAGTTCTCATGAAATATAAAATACACATACAAAATACAATTGATTATCGGAGAGAAAATAAAATTGTCGTAATATTATTATAGTCAATAAAAGGGTAAAAATGTCCAGCTAAGCGAAGAAAATTAGAATGGAAATTGTTGAGGGTGCGGATTACAATTACGGATCATAAATCATCATTATTAAATAATCCAAAACCACCAAGAACTTTGGAATCCTCGTGAATTAACATTTACGTGGTAGGATCAAATTATCCTAAAGTCGCAGTCATCTATTATACAGATTCGCTGGCTTCCTATTTATAAACTATTCCACAATTGCGTGTGTTAGTCATAACCTCGCTTAAGGCATATTACTCTCATGGATTATTATAGTCATACTGTATTCACCGTCGTGATTACTCCTCTTATTAATTGCGATTCATAATTATAATTCAAGGTGATTGCTATTAAGGCCCAGTGACAAGCAAAATACACTTCCCACGGGGATGATAATTATTAGTATTCTTACAAATGATTCAGCAATAAATTATTTGTGTATAGGTATCCGAAAACCCAAGGTTAATACAATACAAATACTTTACCACAATTTGATAAAATTCGATAAAATGCTCAAAAAAGTATTCCTTGTGAGTTAAAAGGACTGTCTAATCTTAGCAATTCACTATGGATACGGAAGCGTTTCGGCATCATGCATACGGCTCGTTTGACTTTTCAAACCGAGTGCAGTGCGCATGCGTCAATAGTGTTACAAAATGGTGACCCTTGCGAAAACAATGGAAAATTGAATGAAATTAAGAAATAGATCAAAAAGGAAAAAATAAAACAATAACAAACGGGGAAGCCGTTTCAGACCATATCGAATCGTATACCGTTAACCATTTGTTTTAGGACTAGTTTGATCCAGGTGCGAATAAACGAACGGGCGGACTGACAGACTCGTCACTAGACTTTTTTAAAATATAAAGTCTGAAAATCCGAATCGAAATCATTATAGTCCTTTCGCCTCGTCTTTGAAGATATTTCTCTGCGCATTTCTGTAAAAGATCAGTAAATAAAACGTTTCGGCCTTATTGCGGCGTGTTCATTGCAAAATTTTAAACGTATTCACACATCAATTATTTTAACTCTGTATTTATAGAATGACTGCTTAGTTGGGTGACATCGGACAGTAAACATCATTATTAATAATTGAGTTTATTTTCTTACTGTGGATTGAGTAATTTAGTTACATGAGCTCTGTTAGGTTAAAAAATAATTATTTACAACGCTGTCCACGCAGTGAGGCAGCAAAGATTTGGAATTGTTTTATTGGTATCCCGGATTCGCGAACAATGCCGCCTGCACTTTAAAGGGCGAGATAATATGTCCTTTCACAGAAATCCGAACTCACCCCTTGCCTTCCTGGCACAGAGACAATAGGCGTAGCTGGTCCGTTTTACAACACTATTGCGCCATTGTTCACATACGGGTTAACTTTTCGAAGACGTAAATCTGAAGTGCACCCTGTCATAAAGACGACCTCGCTTTCTCTGAAAGGACTATAACATTTCAAAAAACCCAGCCATTACTCAAATGGCGGGCCCTTGCTCAAATGGCGCGCCCTAAACCTTATGATTAATTTAGTTATCAGATAATTGATCTATGATAATTATATTATAAAATAGGATAAGGTTACCAAACGGTCTGTGAGAAAAAATAACTTGACACCCTATTATTATTTAGCTAATTAATGTAAGCTTGATTGTTAGTATAAGATAACATAAATTACTAAGTAAATATACTAACATATAATAAAATGTTCAGGTCCGATATGAAAATTAGTAAACATTTATGCGTCTAATTAGAGTACCTAGTAAATTGGGGTGATTAGATTAATTAATTTTGTAATTAGGGTGATATGGTAATCAACTTTAATCTATGATACAGAAGCATCCCTAAATCACCATATCACCGTATTTGAGTTGTTAGTTATAAGTAGAGATAATTATACAATTAAGTAGACATAATTAAACATTTAGTAATGTATTTACGTGCACTGCTATCTATGAGTATATAGGCATACCATTTTGGAAAGAGGCGTTTCCTTTTAGATCCTTTGACCAATAAGGGAAGGTGTGAAATCGTTCCGGCCAGTAAAAGCATAGACATGGCGTTTAAGGGGCGCGGAAGGTTTTTTATTGTAAACAGTGAGGAAAGCGAAGGATGCCATTTTTAGTTAGTTGCCAAAAAAGGTCGGAGACGGACGGGCACCTTTTCGGGTGTTATAAACCGACGTCACCGCGATAAATGTAATCGCGAGTTATCATAGGGCAATGGGCCCGTAAATAATAATTAATAAGTTCTGAATATATAAGTTAGAAAAATAAATGTGCTTTAATTGCCGGGAAGCCGTAGAAGTTAAAGTGTCGTCAGTCAGCAGCCGGAAAATCGAGGAAGCTTCACTGCCGAGGCCAACCTGGCTGAAATAAAGGATGCTGTAAACCACGAAAGAGGGTGAGTTAAATATATTATTACAGTCCACTGGGGACTCGCCCTGATGCAAAAGGCATCCGAAAATTCACACTCTTCGCTGATAGAACATAATTGGTCATATTCGAGCCGGATGGAGATCACCAAGTCCAATAAGTGACAGAAAAATTGACAATTTGAAGAATCTGTGTTGATCAACGAAGAATTAAAATGTCTACAGCATCCAAGAGACAGCCAATCAGGCCCAACTCTACAGCATCGTCGGCAATAAGCCGAAGGAGCGAGCGTCTACAGGAGGTTAAAGAAGCCTCTGAAGAAATTCTACGTGTAACGAGAGCCGCGGCGAAGATTAAGGCAGAAAAAACTAAATTAATCGCGGCGGCGGCAGCAAAGGAAGAAATCGCCAAGGCGGAAGAAAGAAAAAGAGCAGCGGGCGCGGCAGCAGCATTACAAGCGACTCAAGCGGACTTAGCGGAACAAGAACAAGTGCTGGAAGCGGAAGGAGATCACGCACGTAGAATTCTGGAAGTTGTGTCAGAATCTTTTCATGAATCCACCGCCGAAAGCTGGCAAAATCGCCAGCTCTCCAGCAGAGCGGAATCAGTCGCCGAACGAACTTCTGCGTGGGCGGAAAATAATTTTCGCGAATGCACCGGAGAATCGAGACAAGACATGCCACCCGGCCCGGAACGAGTCGCCGCAACGGAAATCGTCGAAGAAAACATCGAACAATCAGTGCGGCAAATACACGGAAAAGTGAGTGAAAACCTAGTGCTGTGTTCGCGAGGAAATGGGATTGCGCCTGACGCGCGCGCTACAAGCGCGCAGGCAACTCCAGCCACGAGCACGCAGCCAGCGCAGACAGCTGGAGACGGCACGGGCGTCGCGGCGCCGCATCCGGTTGCCAAAGCGGGCGCCTCTTCAAGTGGAGACAGCGGCGATAAACAGTTATTAGAGCAGGTTTGTCAAGTTATTGCTAATGTTTCTTCCAGACCGTTTTATGATAACCATTTACCAGTATATTCAGGGGATCCTATAGAGTTTATCGCGTTTAAAGCCATTTTTGAACAGTCTACCACTGTGGGAAAGCTGACAGACGCTCAAAATTTATTACGCCTCCAAAAAGCACTCAGAGGAAAAGCGAGAGAGGCCGTATCAGGTCTGTTATTATTCCCCAATCAAGTATCAGAAATAGTAAAAACTCTGGAAACCTTGTTTGGAAATCCTAATGCTGTTATAAACCGCACCATAAGTGAGGTACGTAGGATGAGTAACCTGAGCGAGGACATAGATCATGAAGCTTTGACGAAATTTGCATGCAAAATTAAAAACTTAATCGCCACGCTCCAATCGTTAGAGCGAAACGATCATTTACTTAATCCCGATCTGTTATCCAATCTAATCGGCAAATTACCGAAAAACCTTTTAACCACTTGGTTGGCCGATAAAAATAGGCAAACGTCAGACGAACCGGTAATTGTTTATTTTTCGAAATGGTTAGAGTCATTAGCGATTAGCTCGAAAGATGCCGGGATCGCCGGGGCAGATATTAAAAAATATCAAGGCCACAGCCGCGAAAATAAGCTAAAGGGAAATGCAAACCATAAAAAAGAATACGTTTTTAATGCTCGCGATAAAACGCCGGAATCGGTGAAATGCATTAAATGCGATGAAAATCATTATTTGTCAAAATGCGAGAGTTTTAAAAAACTGTCATTAGACGAACGCTGGGCTTTGATTAGAGAGATGAAGAGATGTTTTAAATGTTTATCAAAATCGCATGGAAGTCGCTCTTGTCCAGCTTATCGCAAGAACCCGCGTGCGAAATATCATTTTCTATTATCGAACGCTAGTTTAGAAAATGAAAAACCAAACGAAGTAGATAGAAGTGTTGCTCGCGCGAATAATGACAACCAGGAAAATATAGTCGCCCATACGATTAAGAGAAATAATATTCTTTTAAAAGTTTTACCGGTAGTTATCACGGGTCCAAAAGGAACTAAAACCATATACGGTCTGGCGGACGAGGGTTCAACTGTATCTTTATTGGATCAGGCGGTGGCTAACGAACTTGGTTTAGACGGGCCATCTAATCCATTGGAAATCCATGGTGTAAACGAAATGACCGCCACATCTCAAAATGCTAAAACCGTTACATTTCGAATTAGAGGAGAGGAAGAAAGCAAGTCTTACGAAATGCAAGCATACAGCATAAATAATCTCAACCTCCCATTGTTAAAAAGTATACCCCGTGACGAGATAACCGGACGAAAGTATATAAATACCATAGCGCGCGAGGTAACCGAAGTCCAACCGCAATTATTAATAGGTGCTAATTGCTGGCAGCTTATTATATCTCGAGGACTCTCCACAATTAGTAACGGGATATCAGCTTCACGGACACGCTTAGGATGGGTGGCCGTGGGGGAATTGGACAGCGGGAACTTCGACAACCGAGAGCACAGTTTCTGTATCACGAACCGGCATGACGACCACCTGGAAGATCTGCTCACTGAAAGTTTACGTCGCCAGGAAGAATGGCCAGAAAAACAGAGAGTCAACCCCGAAATTGTTCGCGCAGAAGAGCTGTTGCGAACTACAACCGTTATAAAAGACAATATTTGGACCACTGGTTTACTATGGCGTCAAGAGGGAATTATTATGCCACCAAACCGTAGCATGGCGTTTAAACGGTTACGATCAGTAGAAATTAAAATGGATAAAGATAAAGTTTTCGCCGACGCTTATTGCAAGCAAATCGAGCGCTATCTGACGGAGGGCTACGCACAGGAAGTGCCGAAAGACATTCTAAGCTCAATGGGAAATATATGGTATTTGCCGCATTTTGGGGTAGAAAATCCCGCCAAACCGGGAAAGTTAAGGGTAGTTTTCGACGGAGCTGCTACTTGCCATGGAACGTCACTCAATAGTTGCCTTGTCGCAGGACCTGACCTATATAATTCTATCATAGGAATACTTTTTAAGTTTAGAGAAAACCCCATTGCATTTTCTGCCGACATAAAAGATTTTTTCTTGCGTATTAAAATTCAAGAAGAAGACAGCTTCAAGCAGCTTTTCTTATGGCGAGGTAAGAACCGCGACATTGAACCACAAACTTATCGTATGTGCTCCCTCTTATTCGGTTCGAAGTCATCTCCGTGCAGTTCTCATTATGTGCGTAACCTTAATGCCGAACGTTTCGCAGACCAGTATCCAGAAGCCGCAAAAGCCATTAAGCAAAATCATTACTGCGATGATCTTTTATTTGGAGCGGATACAGTGGGAGATGCTCAACGTTTAATTCGGGAAATAAATTATATACACACCCAAGGAGGGTTTCATCTAACTAATTGGGCTACCAATGACAGCAGGGTGTTGTCAGAGGTTTCGGAGGATAAAATAGCAAAACAAAATGTACCTATCGAAAGGAGTGAACTAGGTGTGCAACGATTGTTAGGATTGCATTGGATTTCCGAAACCGACGAACTATCGTTCGATTTACGCATGCATAAAGTGGATAGCGCATTAATCGCGGGCACTAAAACGCCAACAAAAAGAGAAATATTGAGGGTTATTATGAGCGTTTACGACCCACAGGGATTTCTCGCGACATTGACCGTACGGGCGAAAATCATAATGCAATTAGTATGGAAAAGCAAGATAAAATGGGATCAAGCTGTAGATAGCTCGATAGAGAAAGCATGGCAGGAGTGGTTAGTATTTTTACAGAGGGCGGCCGATGTCAAAATTCCTCGCTACTATCAGACCTCAAAAATAGAGGGAGAAAGGCGAGAATTACACATTTTTTGCGACTCAAGCGCAGAAGCGATGTGTGCTTCCGCTTATCTGAGGGTAATAAGAGGCGACACGACACCTATGGTGACTTTGATAGGAAGTAGAACGCGAGTTGCGCCTTTAAAGAATTTAAGTATACCTCGTTTAGAACTTACGGCGGGCTTGTTAGGGGCTCAATTATGTCATAAAATTAGACAAGATCACTCGATAGAGATCCACGAACAGGTGTTTTGGACAGATTCCAGAAACGTATTATGGTGGGTAAGATCTCGAAGTGACGAATATCAACAATTCGTATCGAACCGCTTGGGAGTAATTGACGAATTAAGCCAAGCCGAGGAGTGGCGATGGTTAAGTGGCAAATTGAACCCAGCGGATGATGCGACGCGATTACGCGCACACGTCGATATGTCTCCAATAAGCAGATGGTTCACAGGTCCTAGCTTTCTACAACAAGGGCGCGAGTTCTGGCCGGCGGAAATTCCAGATGAATTACGGGAAGATGAAAGAGCGGGTTTAGAATATCGACCGGCGGTGACACTTCATATCCATGAAACGGATAAAGGACTTATCGACATGGAACGCTTCTCCAATTATCAACGGTTGATTAGAACGATGGCATATGTACAAAAATTCGCTAACCTATGCCGGAGAAAATGCCAAAATCGCGATATATCTGCTTGCGATATATCCGCAGCCGAGAAAGAATTAATTAAAGATTCTCAACGGCGCTGTTTTGGCCGCGACATTTTTTGCTTAAAAAACAACAAAAAACTACCGGCAGGAAGTAGACTGAAAAGTTTAAATGCGTTCCTAGATGGGACAGGTTTCATTAGAATGGGCGGTCGTATCGGCGCGGCGCTTGGTGTGCCTTATGATACCATGTATCCTATGATTATAGAAGGCAAAGATCAATTTACCCAACTATTGATAAAGAAAAGGCATGACGAAAATTTACATGCAGGTGTTGAGAGTGTGCTGGCGACATTGCGTCAGCGTTTTTGGGTTATAAATCCGCGCCGTAGTGTTAAAAAGGAGTTATTTCGTTGCTTATACTGTCAAATAAAAAAGGCCAAGCCGGTGACCGCATTGATGGGAGACCTTCCGGCGGAACGTTTAGAACACCATACTAGACCTTTTAGCTGCGTCGGATTAGACGTATTTGGGCCGATGGCGGTGACAATTGGTAGGCGAAAAGAACACCGATACGGTGTACTATTTACGTGCTTGTCAGTGAGAGCGGTGCATATTGAAGTTTTGGAATTCTTGTCCACGGATTCTATGATACAGGCTATTAGGCGTTTTATTAGCAGGCGCGGAAAGCCGCGAGTAATATACTCAGACAATGCAACCAATATGAAAGGTAGTTGTGCTGAACTTCGCCAGGCGATGAGCGGTTTAGACAACGAGACAATTAAAAATAATTTAAGTAATAAAAATATTACCTGGCGTTTTATTCCGCCAGCCAGTCCTAGCCAGGGCGGTGCTTGGGAAATAATGGTGAAAGCAGTAAAAAACGCTTTGAAAGCCGTTTTAAAGGAACAGGCGCCCCGTCTCGAGACATTAGCGACCTTATTAACGGAAGCCGAGGCGGTCATTAATTCTCGACCTTTGACCCACCTTTCGTTAGATTCCCGCGACGCCGAACCATTGACCCCTCTAAACTTCTTGCTAGGATACACTTACGGTGACCAGTCAGCAGGTCAATTCAGCCCCCAGGATCTGTGCAGTAAAAAGCAATGGCGGCATAGCCAATATCTAGCGGACGCCTTTTGGAGGCGTTGGTTACGGGAAATATTACCAACATTGGCATCGCGACCGAAATGGAAAGAAACTACGGAGCCCCTAAAAGAAGGAGACCTGGTGTTGATTATTGACCCGTCTATAAGTCGCGGTCACTGGCCAAGGGGTATAATCGAAAAGGTGTATCCCGATAAGAAAGGAAATGTACGCGTGTTAGATGTGAGAGCAAATAATCGATTGTATCGACGTTCCATCGGTAAGATCGCTCGACTCATCGTAGAATAGTTAAAAAGTAGATTAATAATAAAAAAGTCCCTTTAAACTTAGTTATAACATTAAAAATGATAGGTAGAAGGCAACATACCACCCTTACAAATAATTAATAGACAAAAGTGACACTGTCTGTCACTGGGGGGGAAATGTTAGGTTAAAAAATAATTATTTACAACGCTGTCCACGCAGTGAGGCAGCAAAGATTTGGAATTGTTTTATTGGTATCCCGGATTCGCGAACAATGCCGCCTGCACTTTAAAGGGCGAGATAATATGTCCTTTCACAGAAATCCGAACTCACCCCTTGCCTTCCTGGCACAGAGACAATAGGCGTAGCTGGTCCGTTTTACAACACTATTGCGCCATTGTTCACATACGGGTTAACTTTTCGAAGACGTAAATCTGAAGTGCACCCTGTCATAAAGACGACCTCGCTTTCTCTGAAAGGACTATAACATTTCAAAAAACCCAGCCATTACTCAAATGGCGGGCCCTTGCTCAAATGGCGCGCCCTAAACCTTATGATTAATTTAGTTATCAGATAATTGATCTATGATAATTATATTATAAAATAGGATAAGGTTACCAAACGGTCTGTGAGAAAAAATAACTTGACACCCTATTATTATTTAGCTAATTAATGTAAGCTTGATTGTTAGTATAAGATAACATAAATTACTAAGTAAATATACTAACATATAATAAAATGTTCAGGTCCGATATGAAAATTAGTAAACATTTATGCGTCTAATTAGAGTACCTAGTAAATTGGGGTGATTAGATTAATTAATTTTGTAATTAGGGTGATATGGTAATCAACTTTAATCTATGATACAGAAGCATCCCTAAATCACCATATCACCGTATTTGAGTTGTTAGTTATAAGTAGAGATAATTATACAATTAAGTAGACATAATTAAACATTTAGTAATGTATTTACGTGCACTGCTATCTATGAGTATATAGGCATACCATTTTGGAAAGAGGCGTTTCCTTTTAGATCCTTTGACCAATAAGGGAAGGTGTGAAATCGTTCCGGCCAGTAAAAGCATAGACATGGCGTTTAAGGGGCGCGGAAGGTTTTTTATTGTAAACAGTGAGGAAAGCGAAGGATGCCATTTTTAGTTAGTTGCCAAAAAAGGTCGGAGACGGACGGGCACCTTTTCGGGTGTTATAAACCGACGTCACCGCGATAAATGTAATCGCGAGTTATCATAGGGCAATGGGCCCGTAAATAATAATTAATAAGTTCTGAATATATAAGTTAGAAAAATAAATGTGCTTTAATTGCCGGGAAGCCGTAGAAGTTAAAGTGTCGTCAGTCAGCAGCCGGAAAATCGAGGAAGCTTCACTGCCGAGGCCAACCTGGCTGAAATAAAGGATGCTGTAAACCACGAAAGAGGGTGAGTTAAATATATTATTACAGTCCACTGGGGACTCGCCCTGATGCAAAAGGCATCCGAAAATTCACACTCTTCGCTGATAGAACATAATCGATTGCGTTTCTTCGTAAACTAAAATCGAAAATTAGTCCGTGTAAACGAGACAGGGTAATATGCTAGAGCGGAATGTTAAATGAACGGTTTTCACTTTTTCGCATTAAAACTACAAACAAAAGATGAAGCATCTGAATCAAACACCGCACGAAATGTATTCAAATGTATTCGGACAAGTATAAGCTCGACAGGTAGTTTTTATTGACGATCGTTCATTTCATATTCCGCTCTAACGTATTACTCTATCTCGTTTGCTTGAACTAATTTCAGATTTAGTTCACAAAGAAACGCAATCGGGCCCAATAAATTAGTTGATGTTTAAAATTTTAAATACTAATATTATTGAATTGCTTTAAATTAAATATAATAATATTTAAATTTATATTTTTGGCCGTTGTACTAATAGTTTCGTCTGCGACGAGTAAAACAATTTAAAAAAAACATCATTTTCAAGTGTTTTATAAAATTTCGTCCAACCGAATCTCCAACCGGACCACCAAAGCCACTCATCGACGCCTACATTTAGTACCTATCTGTATTGCACAGTATCGCCAAACGCAAATACCTCAAATTCACTACTCAATCGTGTGCTACACGCGAAAAGGACTGTCAGTAGGTACGTTTGAAAGTAAACAGCCTATTAACGTTGCGAAACCATCGAGGACGGGTCAAGTCTGGTCAGTTTAGCGGCGTTGCGAATGCGAAGTATTAGTAACAGCAAAAATGCCGTGTAATAGCAATCGCATTGACTTGCAATTTTCACAATTAACAAGAAGATTAAGCTTTTTGGTTATCGGCTATCGCGGTAAGAATATAATAATCCATGGCAGTATTATGCCTTAAGCAGTAACATATGCGATTGTTCTCATATGAAACTCACATGAAAAGCCTTTTTGAGCTTTTTACCGAATTATATCATATTGCGTTATAACTATGAATTTGTTTACATCGTACCTTGGGTAATTGGCAACCTATTCATATATAATTTATTGCAGAATCATTTGTAAGAATACTATGATTAGTCTGTCACTCACGGGATTGTCTGTCACTCGGCCTTAATAGCCCTAATAGCTTAGTCGCTTTAAACTGCAGTATTTACAATTAATAAGAAGAGAAATCACTAAGGGGACACGGTAATAATATAATAATCTGTGACGGGCCACCCCTCACTAGACTCCAAGTTGTTTAATGCCTTAAATGTGAGGCGTCCAATAATGGATGCCTATGGCAAAATGTATACAAAATGTATATAAATTTATATAAATGTAAATGTAAATGTGCGCCGCTCTATAGTAATCCGCTCTATAGTAATGCTATAGCTCTATAGTAAACCCCACTCTATGTAAATGTAAATGTAAATGTAAATATAAATTTATATACATTTTGCCGTAGGCAAACCCGAGCTAATCGCCATTCATTTGAGGGGTTAATGTGAGGAGGTGGTGTCAACTTGCGGGTTATCTTTGTATTGAAAGTCGATTGAATGTATATCAGAAGGTATTTATTGTATCAGAAGGAATTTATAGTAATTTATATTGCCAGTTTGTTAACGTTTCCCGAATATGTCAGGGGTTGACGCGAATGCGGTAGCTATGTATCTGCCTGAAGTTACGAGGGTGCATGGATAAGGATTATAGTTTGTGTTCACGTACTCGACACGGCTCGAGTCTGTAGGAGTTCAGACTGATGCTTGCTCGTATTGATATGAGGAAGGAAGGAAGAGGTACCCAAAATGGTCGGACCCGTTGACCCAACTCGTGACAGTAGTACCGGGTTGATTCAGCCGCTGTCTTGGGGGGAGTGATCATTCGATAAATGATACCCTGGTTCTATTTTCGCCGCCTTATAAAGGCCGGAAAATGACGCAATCCAAAATATTCCGAGTAAAATGTTGTTCAATGTAACTGATTTGACAAAGTAGTTAAAATTCGTGATAATTCAGCGCTGCACGAGGTGGACCAATGGCTGTATTGAAGTCAGTGCATTTCACTGGAATTCAATTCATTTGTTGACTGGCATGTACGATACTTAAGGATCGTTACAAACCCATGAGAGTATTATATTCTTATCGTCCTCACATAAAACTCGCATGAAAAGCCTTTTTTAGCTTTTTACCGAATTTTATAACATTGCGTTAAAACTATATGGTTGCATCCTACCGTGGGTCTTCGGCAACCTATCCATATATAATTTAATGCAGAATCATTTGTAAGAATACTACTATCAACATCACTGGAGGTGTGTTTTGCCTGTCACTTGGCCTTGAACTGTAACTGTCGCAATTAATAAGAATAGTAATCACTATGGTGAATGCAGTATGACTGTAACTATTCATAAGAGTATTATGCCTTAAGCGAGGTAATATGAGTATTATGCCTTAAAGAAAACAAGCACAGTTTTTTATTTTCTAGGTTTACAAAAAGTTCCGGTCTTAGTTTATTTTTTATATTCTTACAAGTCTTTCATTCAAGTCAGAATAATACTCTACGTATCCCAAAACATAAAACCAACTATTTTTCATACTCCTTCTCCGTACATGCAGCTCGACTGGAATCAGCTTTCTCCAACAATTAGAGGCGCTAGCTCGCTGTCCATCTTTAAGCAATCATTGAAAAAGCACTTCCTTTCACAATAAATATGAACTATAAATTCTAACCTTTCCGTTATCCTTTCCCTTTCCTTAACTTGTTTTGGCAGTTTAATTTACAGTTTAATATATGTATGTATATATGGATTTGTTTATATAATGTAGGTATATATATAAAATAATTTATTTATATGATTTTGGCTTTAGATACGCATGCAATGCATACTATTTGCTATAATTTAAAATTTCATTTTATATTTTATTGTATCTTATTGTACTTTAACTTTCGCTTACCCTTCTTTACACATCAGCATGTTGGTTGACTGGAAGATATTGTTATGTAGCAATAAGTCCGCCATTGTACCTTCTTTTAATTGTGCAATAAAGAGTTTTTCATTCATTCATTCATTCTTTTCTAATCTTTCCTCTTTTCTTGTCTTACAAAGTCTACAGAGGCAACCAGGCGTTACCCTCTTTAATGGTGACCCTATTTCGTTTCATTTTGATTCGCATGTAACACATCTGATAAGCATAGCCACAATACAGTTACCGCGTTGATCGCTTCAATTTCGAAACCGCGCAATTTGCGCGATCCGCAGTTTTATTGCTTGTCCGTCGTGCGGGTGGGGTGACCTACTTTTTAAAAATTAATTTAAAGTAACATAAATACACCTTCTAATTTGGCGATAACATACGATTTGCAGCTGCTTTACTAATTCATTACAGAGGTGTGACAAGAAGTAACTTAAAAATAAAAACACATTTTTAGAAACAAGCCAACCCTGGGTGCAGCAGCCATGTCATAGTGGAACTTAGAACGGGTTATCATAATTAAATGCTATAAAGAATTTCGTGCTTGTGCGGTTGGCCGTTGAGGAGTCCCCTCATTGGAAGCAAACCCTGGGTGCAGCAGCTTTGTCGCAGTATAATTGAATGCGTATACAAAAAAATCGTTTCTGTGCTGTTTACCGTTGAGAAGTCCCCTCGTCGGGTGCTAACCCTGGGTGCAGCAGCCGTGTCATTGTGAAATTTAGAACGGGCTATTATAATTGATTGCGTATACAAAATTGTTTGTCTACGCTGTTGACCGTGGAAGAGTAGCCTCGTCGGGAGCCGATCCTGGGTGTAGAATCAGGTCATGCTCACCATAAAAATGTACTGTCATCGGAACTGAACCGACATGTAAAATTTAAACTTCTAATGATAGGAGGATGTGGTTCTAATTCAGCTTGCAAGATTTGACCTAAACAAACATACTAACACACATTGCAAGGTAAACAAAAGCTTGTAAAAATGAGACTGGCATCCCTCATAGTGATCTGGAAAGCTAGCTTACCTACTTAATTGTACGTCAGTCCCTATGCGCGCAGTAAAAATTTCAACCTCATGCGGTAACTACGCCCGCGCCCGCATAGAGAGCGCAATAAGTAACGCTGTGTTTGTCGTGAAGCGAAGATTTGCCATCAAATTTAGGGTTAAGGTTGGTGAATCCGCTAGTTTGACCTAAAAGATGTTGCAACGGGCCTATGGCGAACATTCCTTATCAAGAGCGCAAGTTTTTCGGAGGCACAATGCATTTTTAGAGGGCCGAGAGCAACGTAAAACGAAACTCGTTAAAGGGAGATTTTAACATCAAAAACCTAGAAAAAAGTGGAACGAGTGAGGAGTTCTTGTGACGTCAGACCGTTGACTATCATTGAGGTTGTTGAGTGAGTTAAATAAGAACGGTTACACCTTTCATCAGAGTTTGACTCAAAATTTAGGCATAAGAAAGGTTTGTGCCAAGGGGGTGGCCAAAAAATATCATTATTGAACAGGAAAAAAAGGGATTTTTCTTGTTTCTTTCAAATCTTGAGTCAAACTCTGATGAATGGTAATAATAATAATAATATACTCTTTATTTGCACTTAATTATAATACAAACAGACCAGCTTATTGCCACATGGCAATGTCTTACAACAAACATAATACCACGGTGTTATGCGCGCATTGGTCAAAACAGCCTCATATAAATGCTTTCCAGTGCCCTTTCTATATCAAAATCATCGTCGCTGTCTTCTTTCGAACTTAAATCCATTCTGTAAAGTTCATTCTACGTTGCTATTTCGCTATTGCCACTTATTATCACAATAGAACAAGTCCGCACTTCGAGAAAGAAAAACTTGAATACTGAAGTTAACTAATTGAGCATAGCATTAATGTGGTCGCAAGCAGCTATCATGACGAGTTGTATTGAGCTCACCTTGAAACGCATCTCGATCCAACACAGCTTAATTGGACGCCGGGCGTTAATCTCCACTTAAGGCGACTACCTCTCTCAAACAGTGAAAAACTGACATTTTGCAATCAAATTTACGTGACTCCCGCGAACATTTAAATAATAATAAAAATATGAGTCTTGTAGGAAATTTTTCAATATTTTGTTCTACGATGTCGAATTTCAATGTTTTGATTTTTTTCTTAATAAAAATAAATAAAATCTGAAGTCATCGCTTTTTTGTAAATAGCATTTTTCTTGGAATCTATAAGGGTTAGCAACTTGAAACCATGTTGGTAATGAGTACGAAGTAAATGTTCAAAATTTAACATTGCTTTATTTTTAATTATTTTACTTTTTCCATTACAATCTTCCAAAAAACCAAAAAAATATTTTTTTGTCAAACGCACTTTTAGTAAAATGGTATGCTGCACAAGCAAAAATAGTCCTTTCGTGTAAAGCGCCCCGCTCGACATTCCCTTGGCAAGTCCAGTCCGTGCGGGGCCGCATACTCTGCCGGTATTGCTTTTGGCTCCGCGTCGCTCTTTTTTTACAATTTAACGCGATCTATTTCAAGATATTATTTTGCAAAAAGGTGCTAACTTGGAATCGATCACAAAACATGGGGAAGAAATATTCATTAGCATCCAATAATGCATTCAAAATATGTATTTGGGCTGATAGAATCAAAACGATGAGTTTCAATGTAGCAAATTTTAATAATTTCAATCCATCGACGCGGCGCATCTAGTCGGGCGACAGCTGTGGTGATAGGCGGCAGGGATTCTCAAGTAGCAACCCAGCATGAAAATTCCAGCGATGTTTTTTAATTTAGTGGTATAAAACCCGTTTTTTATATTTTTAGCACAAAGAGGGCTCGAATGGTTGACCGTACATAAATTAACTGCAGCGATATACATTAAAATGCCACGGTAATTAAATTTCTTTAGGATTTCTATTACATATACCTACGTGTTTATTCTATATTCTGTATAGCAAATGCATAAAATGTAGGGCCTTGAACTACACATTAATGCAGTATAGGTGCTTACATTTTTGAGCACGCCGAGGCCTTTCTGAAACACTCCCATGTATGTTTAGCGTTTTTGATGGTATCGGCGTAATGATTTTCAATATTTTTTCGATTTTTCCCAAACTGACGATATTGTTTTGCAGTTACGTGACTAACTGTGACAGATATTGTTTTTCTTTTATTCTACAGTCATATGACAAAAGTGGTATGTTTCACTGATGATACGGTCTTGTTATTCATTGACAAAATGTGGTCATACTATTTTGAAAAGGCTAGTAAGAAAAAGACTAGTAGGACTAGTAGGAAAGGTAAGGTAAAGATTAGTAGGAAAGTAGTAGTAGTAGTAGTAAGTATAAACTAGTAGTAGTAGTAAGAGAAGAAAGTAAGTCAAGACTAGTAGGAAAAGCGTAATTGGAATAGTAAGTGTCCTAAGTAACTCCTTGTTGTAAAAATAATATTAGGTGAACGTTTACCGGCCTTTTTATCTGAAATTGGAACACATTGATGTAAGAATAATAGTAATATGGTATGATTATCGAACTTTCTACCAGAATTATAATATAAAATTGCATGTTGACCAATATAAAATAATGTTGACCAATAGTCAACTTATCTATAAAACTATTTCGTGATGATTGTGTGTGCCAAAAAAAAGTTGTTTGATGTTGTTCTGCAGCATCCACTACAATATAGCATAACGATTGATCTGCAAATGATTTTTATGTGTGTAAAAATAAGTAATTAGCGTACCTCCTTTTTTTTTGTTGGTTATGCTCACGATGTTTTTGCTAAGCACTGTTTCTTATGCTCCTCTGGCATAATGATGTGAATCGTCACTTAACCTTCTTTAAGTTATTCTACAGTTATATGACTTATGCCCTATTACCTCTTAGTATGATGATATCAAATGTAGCTTAGTCTTTTTTGTCATTTTTGAGGCTGTTATTTATCCGAAGCGCTGCTCAAATCAAAAATTAGAATGTGATTGGGATATTGTAGCCCATTTTTTTACTTGAAGACATCTTAATTCCGTCATTTCTATTTTACAAAATGTTATAAAACTCTCGACATCAAAATCCACACCGTTTTTTTAAAATGAATAATTAGGTAATGGGTATACACCTATTCCACTTCTTTTTTCACATACATACTGTGCGAGCGAGCACTGTATTTGAAGCTCACGAAGTTTTAATATTACTTTGTCGAAAAAATCATTTTCATTCTGCTCGACTTAACGTGTTGTACCAAAATGTTTAGCCTCAATCACGTTCAGTGTAGTACCTATACCTGAGATCTTAATTTTTTTCCAATAACACTTAATAGAAATTGTCGAAGTCTCCTCGCTTCGATGATTTAACCACATTAAAAATGTTACGCCATGTTTACAGCCACCTTTGCTGGCGGCACAATCTTCGCAGGCTAAATTCAAAATTTCTTCGTCCTTTTCATCGCATGCTAAACTGCAATGATATGGTTTTGCACGTACGCGATGTTCTGGTGCGATTCTACATTTAACTTTACAAATATCACCTGCTCGTTTAATTTGCACGTAACCAATAGCATCATCTCTCTTGCCGATAGGTAACAAACAAAAAAGACGATTCACGATATTAAAAAGGCGATTCACGTATTTTATTCATGGCATAAAAAAAACGTTTTGTACATCTGTTCGATTCACTGTATTCGCAATAAGTTAAATTATTTAGTTAAATTTGATTAAAAAGAATAATTAGGTATGTGGCTATTAACATTTCCCTATTTATATATTACACAAAACTTAAAAGATTTGGTACTTGCGCCGCGTTTGCGAAATTGGTTATTATATGGTATCGTTAAATTAGATTTTCAAAATAGCTATGTCAGGCGGCCGACGGGTATAATTACTTACTTTTGCATTATTACTCCTTGCATTTCGGCGGCAAAAAAACACTATTATTCGAAAAATAATGGACTACTATAAATCCATCTATTTTAGGTAGATTATCCGATTGCCCTTTTTCAAATCCTTCGTCCATTGCACTGCACTTTATTAATTGAATACACTCTATGAAGTGCACGGACGAAACAAAACAAAATGAAATCCACTGACGAATAGAGTTCGTTAATTCAGAGCAAAATACATACTTCAACCGCTGACAGCCGGCAGTACTTTAGTAACAAGAGCGCGCGAGCGATCGGAGTGTTGGAAAATGACGTCACACAGTAACCGGCCGCCCGAGCGCCGGGTTCGATATTTACGGGAGTTTTAATGCGTGCAAAACAAAAACTACTTGGTATTTTTGAATGAAACAAAAACTAATGTATTTGTGTAAATAAAAGCTTTAATATGACGAAGTTGCAAGCGAATTTGCAGACCCAGTAACATTCTCCATTATATGAAATTTAATTATATAAAATTAAAAATATTTTTTTTTGTTGGTTATCCTCACGATGTTTTTGCTAAGCACTATTTCTTATGCTCCATTACCTTCTGGCATAATGATGTGAATCGCACTTGTCCTTCTTTACCCATTTAAGTTATTCTACAGTCATGTGACATGCCCTATTGCCTCTTGGTATGAGGATATCAAATGTAGCTTAGTTTTCTATACTCTTCGTTTTTTTCTGTGTAAATGTAACTTATGCCTTATTACCTCATACGGAAAATGAGATCAATTGATCTAAGCGACATAGAGCCACATAAAACAACGTGTAAATAAATAAGTAAGTGTGCCAATTAATGCTTTTATTTTTCCTGATTCTAGACCTGTTTCCATTTTCACGATATGACGATAAATAAAAAAGTTAAGTCCATTTTTATGCAATTTCAAACTTTAAACTGCTCTCGTGGGCACTTCGGTTTATGTCGCTTATACCCGATTACTTTACTACTTATACTAAATTACAGAACTTGCCTAAATATTCTTATTCTGAAGGGGATATTGCCTATTATTCTATTGTTCAGTAGATCCAGAGATTACTTCCTACAACGTCACAAACTTTACCTCTTTATAATATTAGTATAGATAGACGACACGGTCGCGGTTACATACCTATGTCGAATTATCTCTTTAACTACTTATGCAGTAAAAGGAAAAAGTGTTTTGTTTTAAACACTTAAGACGATAAATTTACCTATTTTGATAATAATTCATAATTGTTGATAATATGACCAATAAACATGACCTAACGATTTAAATTATTTTTTTAATTTGAAAAACTACTTTTTGTGACTAAAATATAAAAGTTACACATATGCTGTCGCTGACTTTTTTGTAGGCATTATCAAGCTCTACAACTTTTTTCTAGAACTTAATCATATATCTCTCATCGTTAAGGCAGCGTTAGTTAGAAACGTTTTCGTTCGACCGTTTTTTTCGACTTACTTTGGAAATCCTACTACTACGAAAAAAGTCTTTACATTTTTTGGAATAATATATAGCCTATGACACTCACAAATAACGTGGCTTTCTATTGGTAAAAGAATTTTCAAAATCGGGTCAGTAAATCCAGAGATTACTTCCTACAACGTCACAAACTTTACCTCTTTTTAATATTAGTATAGATTACTGCTGCCACAGCGCGGCCGACCGCGATCTTTAGTTGGGAGCGCATGTCCCAATAGCGACGTCACATGTCGCATACGCGCCGTGCGCGACGACAGCGCTAATTTTACGCGGTGGTCGCGCGCAATCAAGTAGTTATAACCGTGTACTCATAGAGGGCGCTAAAAAATACCCCTACCGTAATCGTACCCCGCTTCATTCCCGCTTACCTCACCCCTTGCCTGTCTCAAGCGAAAGTTGAATTTTTAAGGCGACTACCTCTCTCAAACAGTGAAAAACTGACATTTTGCAATCAAATTTACGTGACTCCCGCGAACATTTAAATAATAATAAAAATATGAGTCTTGTAGGAAATTTTTCAATATTTTGTTCTACGATGTCGAATTTCAATGTTTTGATTTTTTTCTTAATAAAAATAAATAAAATCTGAAGTCATCGCTTTTTTGTAAATAGCATTTTTCTTGGAATCTATAAGGGTTAGCAACTTGAAACCATGTTGGTAATGAGTACGAAGTAAATGTTCAAAATTTAACATTGCTTTATTTTTAATTATTTTACTTTTTCCATTACAATCTTCCAAAAAACCAAAAAAATATTTTTTTGTCAAACGCACTTTTAGTAAAATGGTATGCTGCACAAGCAAAAACAGTCCTTCCGTGTAAAGCGCCCCGCTCGACATTCCCTTGGCAAGTCCAGTCCGTGCGGGGCCGCATACTCTGCCGGTATTGCTTTTGGCTCCGCGTCGCTCTTTTTTTACAATTTAACGCGATCTATTTCAAGATATTATTTTGCAAAAAGGTGCTAACTTGGAATCGATCACAAAACATGGGGAAGAAATATTCATTAGCATCCAATAATGCATTCAAAATATGTATTTGGGCTGATAGAATCAAAACGATGAGTTTCAATGTAGCAAATTTTAATAATTTCAATCCATCGACGCGGCGCATCTAGTCGGGCGACAGCTGTGGTGATAGGCGGCAGGGATTCTCAAGTAGCAACCCAGCATGAAAATTCCAGCGATGTTTTTTAATTTAGTGGTATAAAACCCGTTTTTTATATTTTTAGCACAAAGAGGGCTCGAATGGTTGACCGTACATAAATTAACTGCAGCGATATACATTAAAATGCCACGGTAATTAAATTTCTTTAGGATTTCTATTACATATACCTACGTGTTTATTCTATATTCTGTATAGCAAATGCATAAAATGTAGGGCCTTGAACTACACATTAATGCAGTATAGGTGCTTACATTTTTGAGCACGCCGAGGCCTTTCTGAAACACTCCCATGTATGTTTAGCGTTTTTGATGGTATCGGCGTAATGATTTTCAATATTTTTTCGATTTTTCCCAAACTGACGATATTGTTTTGCAGTTACGTGACTAACTGTGACAGATATTGTTTTTCTTTTATTCTACAGTCATATGACAAAAGTGGTATGTTTCACTGATGATACGGTCTTGTTATTCATTGACAAAATGTGGTCATACTATTTTGAAAAGGCTAGTAAGAAAAAGACTAGTAGGACTAGTAGGAAAGGTAAGGTAAAGATTAGTAGGAAAGTAGTAGTAGTAGTAGTAAGTATAAACTAGTAGTAGTAGTAAGAGAAGAAAGTAAGTCAAGACTAGTAGGAAAAGCGTAATTGGAATAGTAAGTGTCCTAAGTAACTCCTTGTTGTAAAAATAATATTAGGTGAACGTTTACCGGCCTTTTTATCTGAAATTGGAACACATTGATGTAAGAATAATAGTAATATGGTATGATTATCGAACTTTCTACCAGAATTATAATATAAAATGCATGTTGACCAATATAAAATAATGTTGACCAATAGTCAACTTATCTATAAAACTATTTCGTGATGATTGTGTGTGCCAAAAAAAAGTTGTTTGATGTTGTTCTGCAGCATCCACTACAATATAGCATAACGATTGATCTGCAAATGATTTTTATGTGTGTAAAAATAAGTAATTAGCGTACCTCCTTTTTTTTTGTTGGTTATGCTCACGATGTTTTTGCTAAGCACTGTTTCTTATGCTCCTCTGGCATAATGATGTGAATCGTCACTTAACCTTCTTTAAGTTATTCTACAGTTATATGACTTATGCCCTATTACCTCTTAGTATGATGATATCAAATGTAGCTTAGTCTTTTTTGTCATTTTTGAGGCTGTTATTTATCCGAAGCGCTGCTCAAATCAAAAATTAGAATGTGATTGGGATATTGTAGCCCATTTTTTTACTTGAAGACATCTTAATTCCGTCATTTCTATTTTACAAAATGTTATAAAACTCTCGACATCAAAATCCACACCGTTTTTTTAAAATGAATAATTAGGTAATGGGTATACACCTATTCCACTTCTTTTTTTCACATACATACTGTGCGAGCGAGCACTGTATTTGAAGCTCACGAAGTTTTAATATTACTTTGTCGAAAAAATCATTTTCATTCTGCTCGACTTAACGTGTTGTACCAAAATGTTTAGCCTCAATCACGTTCAGTGTAGTACCTATACCTGAGATCTTAATTTTTTTCCAATAACACTTAATAGAAATTGTCGAAGTCTCCTCGCTTCGATGATTTAACCACATTAAAAATGTTACGCCATGTTTACAGCCACCTTTGCTGGCGGCACAATCTTCGCAGGCTAAATTCAAAATTTCTTCGTCCTTTTCATCGCATGCTAAACTGCAATGATATGGTTTTGCACGTACGCGATGTTCTGGTGCGATTCTACATTTAACTTTACAAATATCACCTGCTCGTTTAATTTGCACGTAACCAATAGCATCATCTCTCTTGCCGATAGGTAACAAACAAAAAAGACGATTCACGATATTAAAAAGGCGATTCACGTATTTTATTCATGGCATAAAAAAAACGTTTTGTACATCTGTTCGATTCACTGTATTCGCAATAAGTTAAATTATTTAGTTAAATTTGATTAAAAAGAATAATTAGGTATGTGGCTATTAACATTTCACTATTTATATATTACACAAAACTTAAAAGATTTGGTACTTGCGCCGCGTTTGCGAAATTGGTTATTATATGGTATCGTTAAATTAGATTTTCAAAATAGCTATGTCAGGCGGCCGACGGGTATAATTACTTACTTTTGCATTATTACTCCTTGCATTTCGGCGGCAAAAAAACACTATTATTCGAAAAATAATGGACTACTATAAATCCATCTATTTTAGGTAGATTATCCGATTGCCCTTTTTCAAATCCTTCGTCCATTGCACTGCACTTTATTAATTGAATACACTCTATGAAGTGCACGGACGAAACAAAACAAAATGAAATCCACTGACGAATAGAGTTCGTTAATTCAGAGCAAAATACATACTTCAACCGCTGACAGCCGGCAGTACTCTAGTAACAAGAGCGCGCGAGCGATCGGAGTGTTGGAAAATGACGTCACACAGTAACCGGCCGCCCGAGCGCCGGGTTCGATATTTACGGGAGTTTTAATGCGTGCAAAACAAAAACTACTTGGTATTTTTGAATGAAACAAAAACTAATGTATTTGTGTAAATAAAAGCTTTAATATGACGAAGTTGCAAGCGAATTTGCAGACCCAGTAACATTCTCCATTATATGAAATTTAATTATATAAAATTAAAAATATTTTTTTTTGTTGGTTATCCTCACGATGTTTTTGCTAAGCACTATTTCTTATGCTCCATTACCTTCTGGCATAATGATGTGAATCGCACTTGTCCTTCTTTACCCATTTAAGTTATTCTACAGTCATGTGACATGCCCTATTGCCTCTTGGTATGAGGATATCAAATGTAGCTTAGTTTTCTATACTCTTCGTTTTTTTCTGTGTAAATGTAACTTATGCCTTATTACCTCATACGGAAAATGAGATCAATTGATCTAAGCGACATAGAGCCACATAAAACAACGTGTAAATAAATAAGTAAGTGTGCCAATTAATGCTTTTATTTTTCCTGATTCTAGACCTGTTTCCATTTTCACGATATGACAATAAATAAAAAAGTTAAGTCCATTTTTATGCAATTTCAAACTTTAAACTGCTCTCGTGGGCACTTCGGTTTATGTCGCTTATACCCGATTACTTTACTACTTATACTAAATTACAGAACTTGCCTAAATATTCTTATTCTGAAGGGGATATTGCCTATTATTCTATTGTTCAGTAGATCCAGAGATTACTTCCTACAACGTCACAAACTTTACCTCTTTATAATATTAGTATAGATAGACGACACGGTCGCGGTTACATACCTATGTCGAATTATCTCTTTAACTACTTATGCAGTAAAAGGAAAAAGTGTTTTGTTTTAAACACTTAAGACGATAAATTTACCTATTTTGATAATAATTCATAATTGTTGATAATATGACCAATAAACATGACCTAACGATTTAAATTATTTTTTTAATTTGAAAAACTACTTTTTGTGACTAAAATATAAAAGTTACACATATGCTGTCGCTGACTTTTTTGTAGGCATTATCAAGCTCTACAACTTTTTTCTAGAACTTAATCATATATCTCTCATCGTTAAGGCAGCGTTAGTTAGAAACGTTTTCGTTCGACCGTTTTTTTCGACTTACTTTGGAAATCCTACTACTACGAAAAAAGTCTTTACATTTTTTGGAATAATATATAGCCTATGACACTCACAAATAACGTGGCTTTCTATTGGTAAAAGAATTTTCAAAATCGGGTCAGTAAATCCAGAGATTACTTCCTACAACGTCACAAACTTTACCTCTTTTTAATATTAGTATAGATTACTGCTGCCACAGCGCGGCCGACCGCGATCTGTAGTTGGGAGCGCATGTCCCAATAGCGACGTCACATGTCGCATACGCGCCGTGCGCGACGACAGCGCTAATTTTACGCGGTGGTCGCGCGCAATCAAGTAGTTATAACCGTGTACTCATAGAGGGCGCTAAAAAATACCCCTACCGTAATCGTACCCCGCTTCATTCCCGCTTACCTCACCCCTTGCCTGTCTCAAGCGACAGTTGAATTTGATTTAGCCAATAGCGTCACCTTAATCATCAATCTCCAAGAAAAACAATCTCATCCACGGCTAACTCCGCCAGCTTCCCCGCTTGGTTCACGTGCACCCATTGTAGGGTGATGGCCTTTAAAATGGTATCCGCATCGCGGTAGGACGAATGATTTAGCGCTTTGAACGTTTATCGCGCTGGCAATAAATCATATTACATTCCCCGTCATGCAACGATTCCGGTCCATCGCACTAACCGAACTAATAAAATATGAGATCTCATCATTTTAATAGGGCCGCCTTCGTTTGATTAATTCCATGTGGTTATCGAGCGTGTGGAATATGTTTCACTCTGCATACTGGTGACATTGTAGTCGTCTTCGCCTGGTGAAAGCGAGCGAGGCAATTAACTATGAGATAAACCTGGACTGGAAACCTGATTCATCAATCGGTCAATTCTACATAAAATCTAACTATTGAGCGAATTAAAAAACAATTCCTTCGACATTTTAATATTCGGTTCTTTGCCTTGGTCGAACCATTTTTTTTGTGGGGCTTTTTAAGGTCTTTATGAGCTTTGTAACACTGCGACCATTGCTGATCTATTGTGTTCGCCACCTACTATAGTTCTGCGCTAAGCCTCGTGTCATTTAAGAACCGCAACAGGCTTTTGGCACCAGTTTGTTTTACCTCCTCAGGTTGGAGGTAATGACCACCCAAGTGGATGTATCTTTTACGCATCAGCGGGCCACACTCGCACATGATGTGCAGGGGAGTTTCCTCTGCCCCTTGGCAGAACCTGCACATTTTTGTGTCTCGGAGCTTGAGGTTGTACATGTGTTTGTTAAGGCCACAATGCCCCGTGAGCGCCCTGACCAGTATGCGTAGATTGTTCCTATTTAGCGATAAGGCCTCACGGTCCGTCTTAGGGTCGTAAGCCTTAATTAGCGCTTTGGATTGATTCAACAATGGCGTGTTGTTCCAGTGGTTGACGGATTGTTCGAAACATATTTGTTTGAGCATTAGGTTTGCAAGGCTTTTTGGTACGCCACAGCAAGGTTCAGGGCCTTATAACGTTCCCTTTGCTCCCATCTTAGCAAGTTCGTAGGCTTTTTCATTTCTGGTCGAATCATACTCTGAGGGAATAAATTTTAAAGATGTCCAACCCTTTTAGAACATGCATCTACTTATAGACTTAAAAATTCACAGTGTGATAAGTTATTAAAAAAATCGGAATGTGAAAATCGTCATAATAATGTTAACTCGTTTTTATCGATAATTCTCCCCGTATTTCTCCGGAAATGTATAGAAACTTTGTTAGCTTTTAACTATGTGATTTAATAATATACCCAGGTTACACTAAGAAAACTGTTACTAATTGTAAACACGTAAACAGATTGGCGATCAACTGCTAGTAGTTGTGAAATTTGAAAAATTAAATAAATATCATTATTTAATTTTTATATAAATAAATATCATTAGGCAAAATCGCAAATACCGGCAACACACATGAATATCTATGCCCGATAATGTTAATAACAGTGTCAACAGATAATAGAGAAATGTCTGTTAAATGGGTCGAATAGTTACATAGTATAATTGATTCGTTATCGGTTAAATCATTATAATTTGTTAATCATAAATGGTAAATAGAGATGGCTTATTTTTATTTTTCAACAACATGCTTGTGTAACGTGATTATCAAACGGCGATCGTGATTGAAGTAAATTTCGGTAAATTTAGTTTTAACCTTTAAAGTATGTAGGTCGTATACTGTTACTACTAATGGACCAATTTTTTTTAAATCTTGTGTAAATATGCCATGTAAATGGTTCGTTTTAGCGCGTCTATTTTAAATTTATAACAAACAACCTTTACGATAACTCAGCTTGTGTTGTATATCCATTTTTACACACTTTTATTTACCTTGCAATGTCTGTTTGTATGTATGTTTGTTTATTAGTTTGTTTAGGTCAAATCTCGCAAGCTGAATTAGAACCACGTCCTCTTATCCTATAAAGTTGAAATTTTACATGTCGGTTCAGTTCCGATGACAACGCGTATTTATGGTAAGCATGTTCTGATTCTACAACTGGAGTTTTCAACTACAACGGGAGATCCCATCACCTCAGGAAGTTTTAACGAAATGTACGTTCTATCTCCCGTGAAGTGAACGCAGAAGGCTTAGGACAAAACGGTTTACCGTCAAGCTCCGCCACATGCCCGTAAGAGGCCAACGCCTTATCCGCGAGATAACTAGGTATGTTACCCAGCGGGCTTACGCTCACGCCCCTACTTCCAGTTGCGACCAGATTACTCCGGTCACTCGACTGGTTACGAGTTCGAGGTCGCTTGCGCGGTCCTCTCCCTTACGAAGCGGTGAAACGGTGTAAACCGAAGCTATCGCGGACCACCGCATCCTTCGGATCTATCCGGCAACCTTCGGCACCTATCCAGACCACGGGACCTGATTCTACACCCAGGATTAGCTCCCGACGAGGCTACTCTTCCACGGTCAACAGCATAGACACACACTTTTGTATACGCATTCAATTATGATAGTCCGTTCTAAATTTCACCATGACAATGCTATTGCATCCAGGGTTGGCCTTCAACGAGGGAACTCCTCAATGGTCAACAGCACAGACACGAAATTTTGTATAGCTTTCAATGTGATGGCGTATTCTACGTTTCACCGCGACAGGGCTGCTGCACCCAGGGTTGGCTTCCAACGAGGGGACTCAGCAACGGTCAACATCACAGAACGAAATTGTGTATACGCATTCAATTATGATAGCCCGTTCTAAGTTCCATCATGACATGGCTACTGCACCCAGGGTTGGCTCCCGACGAGGTGTCTCCTCAACGGTCAACAGCAAAAGCACAAAATGTTGTATACGCATTTATTTATGGTAGCCCGTTATTTCTTCTAATCAGAGCATTTTAATAAAAGCTTGTTTTAAAAACGCGTCTTGCTATTAATCTTATTTTGATAGATATCTGTAACGAATGGGGTTGCCAGGTGTTCGGATCTTTACTAGCTTAGAGTGTAATATATACTCTAAGTTTACTAGCCTGTTCGGTATTTCAGCCCAATTTTTGGTGTCCGGTGTGACAAAAATACTGAAGTATGAGTGATTCGGTATTTTTTGAAGTCCAGTCGTCACAATTCACAGTATTTATTTGTTGATTTACAAAATCAAACCAATTTTAAAGATCACGTATAGTTATTTTTCTTCGGTGAAGTGGAAGCATGAAGTGTGGTAAGCTAGTAAGAAGTTTACCGTAAAGAAATGTTGCTATAATTAAGGTGATAAAATATTAAAATACCAATAAAAATAAATTATTTTAAATAGTGTGTTTTTGTTTCACTACAATTCATATGTTATAAAATAAGTAGATTTTTGATGGGTACCTCATACTTTTGGCGAAGGCTGTATATCCAACAGTACTATGCAACATTTTTGTATCATAACCGTACTGTTGTACAACAAGTATTTTTTGTAAGACACCTTTTGTAATCGCCGTTATGTGCTGTAATAAAGATAATATAATAATAATTTAAAAATTACTGTAGTATCAGTAACAGCATGGTTTTTAATGACTATTACTTACTTTCTTAGTTTCAATTGCTCTTCTGATTATTATGAGTTTTTGTTTATGTCCATGAATCAAAACGTAAATCAATTAGTTGTTTATTAGGTATTGCTTGTCGCAAATCATAAACTTGTTGGACGCCCTCTTACGCGACCTTTAAGGCCGCTCCTCGCAGAAAAAACTTAAGGTCGAATACCACAGTGTGCTGTCATAAATATTTAAACCTATACATCACCCACGCGCGCTCGAGGCGAGGAAACTCGCAGATTTGCATTGCCTCAATGTTGTCCTGAGTTGACTCAACTTGTGGAGCTGTATTTAATAGTGAGCAAAGCCCATGTATGTGCATGTTTACTATTAACACCTGCGTGAGAATGCATCATAATGAGTACAATAGAGATAGAGGAACGCGTTAGACGGCGCACATTACAGTTACTAATTCATATAGCAGAACAATTGATTTTTTGCCACGTCCCAACCGCTACAATAGCTATAGTTGACAAATTTTAAACTGGCATCTTTGATATTACGCTCGACTCTCATTAGTGTGTGTCGATAATGATCGCATTGTTTAAATACTCCAGATAATTGGACCGCTTAATCTTCATCGACAAATTCAACGGAGCCGTATAGGTAAATATGATTGGAACTGTAAGGCCTCTCGTCCACATATTTCTTTTGCAGTGAAAATCTACGGTTAATTCACTGTGTCTAGGCACGGTCGTCAGTGTTGTATGGAGCAGTATGGAAGCTTGTCCACAGACACGGCGGCGGCGCCGCGCCGTCCGTTTTTCCGCTGCTTGTGAACAAGCTACCATAGTGATCCATACAACACTGACGACCGCGCCTAAGACACGGCGAGTCAACCGTAGATTTTCACGGCAAAAAAAAAACGCGTGGACCTGACGCCTAAGGGGGGTTGTCTTAAAATAAAATATTAATAGTTAAGAAATTTGTAAGGTTTGAATTTCTGCTGTACATAATCACTTTTACATTTTGGCCTATACAAATATTGCATTTTATCGAGATAAATAGCGTTTCAATTGAGATTTTTTGTATTTTTATATTGCTATGTTTTCTGTGCTTTATTTTTTTACACTTATATTTCCTGGTGAATAGCGTTTTGCCTAGGCTGAGACAGTCGACAATATTAGGTGTCGTATATAGCGGCTGTAGTCTTTCACAAGGCAATTTAAAAATCTCGTGCGGATTAAAAACGCGTTCACATACAGAATGACATTTAATTAACCTCCATTCTTGAAGGGTGTAAATCAGTACGAGAAATTAAGCAACCTTTGATAAAAAAATGTGGAAAAATGAAAAAAAAAGTTTTTATTTAAAAAAAATAAAAAATTATTAGCAATATTTTACCTACCGATAGACATCAGCTCGCTCAAATGCTTGTCAAACTTTTATTTAACAGTCAAGTACCTACTTCAAATTTTCAAATATAAAAGAAAAATATTTTAAAAGATTTTTTTTTTGTTTCCAAAAAAAAAATTATTAAAACTTGCTCAGTTGCTCGTACCTACTTATCAGTATTCAAGTATTCAAGATTTAGTCCTTGAAGGATGCCGGTTAATTAAAACTCATTCTGTATAATGCAAGCTTAACAGAAGATAAGCTTGCATTATATATGTGAACGCGTTTTTGAGCCAGTGTTCTTAGACCGAGAACTTTGATGCAGACGTATATGAAGTTTTAAAGGTCACTCGCAATGCGTGTGCGCCGTCAGTTGTGCCTCAAATATTTTGCTTTATTTCGATTGGTTTCCGACTTGGGTTCTGACGGTTTCCTCCAAATTCGTCACTTTTTTATCTATCCATAAAATAATATTAATTTCAGCTATCATTAGCCGATGCGGACGAAGAACATATTATTATTAGTATTCTTGTGCCTTTATTAATGAATCACATATATTTAATATTATTCGATTTGGATCAAAGTTATTTAGTTCAACCATATCAGGTGTTTAGATCGTTGACGATAGGTGTAAAAAAGGTTTCGAAGTCCTAATGACAAACACGTCAGGTTATATTTTGTCTACTATACGTATAAATCCACAGCCGAATTTTAATAATAAATTTATATTCTCGTAAAAAAGCGGTGCGTCCTTGAAACAGTCAAAGTGATAATAAAGTCTCATTTATTACATTGAGACATTAAAGATCCTACTTCGGAATGAGGAAATAGGTAAACAATGATTATTGAATAGTAAAACCGGTTGGGGCTGAAACATTATTAAATATTGACATTTGTTTTTTGTAACTGCATGTCTTATTATCTCGACTAGCAATTTCCCAATCTCGGTATACTGAGATCTCGAAATACCGAGATCTAGCATGATTTCATCAGTCCCGCTCACTGCGGGATCGGAGTGTGAGATCCCGCGGGATTTGCGGTATTAAACATTATTTCACCAAAAACTGTGATTCGAAGAGAAATCAAGGCCGTTAATTCATAAAATTAGGTTTAATTCGACATCCTCCATCGAAACTGATGATGACGAAGTGCCTCTTTCTTTTGTGGTTGAAAATAATGTTCAGTCAAGCTGTTGATGCTGCGAACACGGACGACAACACTGCTACTTTAGCTCTGACATTGCAAGAAGATCTAGAGCAAACTTTAAATTCCGCTGTGACAACTTTTTGTCCACTGCCCGCTCGAATTCCTCTTATCGAAACCATCATAAAGAAAGAGATGACTCTTTATGAATCAGGTGGGCTCGATTGGTAGATACTTAACGCTAGCACACAATGCCCTAAAGTCTGTAGTGCCTACAAGCGTAGAAGCTGAGCGGGCGTTCTCCGCTGCGGTTATCTTGCCAATAAGATACTAAGTAGTTTGGCTGACGGCATTTTGGGAATGTTGTGTTTCCTGCAAAAACGCTTCCAAAATGCAAAGTAAATTTATTTTCTTACTCGTTTTTTTCTAGCAAATATTTTAAACTTTAGGCATGTTTAACTACTCACTGATACCACTTTTATCGAAAAATGCGGGATCCCGTTATGTCGGGATCTTTGATCTCGCCTCTACCGAGATCCGCACGTGCATGCGGTATTGGAAACCCCTTATATGGACATTGTTTGCCCAGTGGCATATCCTGATCGTTGTTCTACCAATCTTACCAATCTTGAGGTATTCTCCTTCTAAGGGTTACTATCATTTGTCTCCGTCGATGACGTTGCGAGAATATTTGTGTGCTTTTTGAGCCTCATTTCATGTTTTTAAGAGGCGATTACTTCAACTTTGATTTAAAAAGATTCTTAGGTATTTGTGGAGAGTCTCGTCGTGTGACCCAGGATGAATCTATTATTGATCGATTTCGATTTAAGGTTCTGCTAAATCTCTCTGTTCATAATAGTTGTACTTATTGTGTAGTTTATTTTTAAGTGTTATTTGGAATTTCCTGCTAATGAACCAGTACACTTTGCATTGTTGGCCTAACTCCTTGCTTTTTACATGTCAGTCGTCTGTTCAAATGAAGGACCCGGGTATTTTTATTCGTCTGCTTGTGGAAGTAGTCTATCAATCAGCAATCCCTTTGTTACAATCCACTTTTAGTTTATTTACTTTCTTATGTATATGTTTGTAATATTATGTGTAATAGAAGTAACTTTTATTATTTGTACCTGCGTCAATCAAATAGTACACTAGACAATAGGAAGCAATAGGCTCCTATTTGTACACTTTGATGTACAATGAAGTTTTTCAACAACAATAATCTTGTTTCTTTCCTTTTGGTGGATGGTCACGTGGATAAGTTTCGCTTGATTCCTTTTTTCATTCAATCTTCAATGCCCTTTAGGCCATTATTAACATGGTGTACCTACTCGTAAGTCTACAGTGGATTGGAAATCAGATATAAGCTGTAATCAACGCCCAAGTCTAATAGTTTGTTGTAATTTACCAAAATCATTATCCTCAATTAATTAAATTTGTTAAACATCTTCGCCACCAACGCAACGTACGTCGTATTATTAAGGTTTAATGACCATAACGAGACGAGAATAAACTATGTACTGCTTTCGCCAATTAGATTAGCATATTAATTGGACGATAGACATAATCTGACTATCGACGAGATGGTTTATGCTGTTTTTGCCTCTAACGTATGCGTATATCACACTTGCCGGCGAAGAAAAAATAGCTTTCATATCATTGCAGAGGGCTTTCTTATCAATCAATTAATAGTTGATTTCTTATCTTGCTTCAGAAAGTAGAGACACTATGTTATTACTATTTTAGTTGTAATAACATAGTGTCTAAAGACAGAGCGCACAAACATCGCAAACGTTAATAATTAATACATCTAGCGAGCTCAGTTGATACGAGATTGTCGCAAGGTTCCAGCCTGAGACCATTACTACTTCTTGTTCTTTACACTAATGCTATCGTGGAAAGCTAAATTTCACGAAAGGAAGGAGTTTATCTTTTAAGCTATCGTAAGATAAAAACCGTAACAAATCTTACATATACCATTTAAAAATATGTGGTTGATACACGGTATCGTACACTTCCCAAATTTCGTCTTGATAAAGTCCGCCGGCTGAGAGAGGGCGTTCATCGTTTTTATTTATGAAATTTATATTTAGATGGCATCAGTCCTTGGCTACTTGCCGGGAAAGTCTTTGGGTAACACTTTATACAATGCATCGTAGTTCTAAGTATTGGTTATAATAAGCGCGATAATTTATTTGCATTCGATTTTCAAACTGTTTTGTTTTCTTTTCTTTGACGTAACTGTTTTTTTGTCGCCTATAATAATTACAATTTTCAGGTTCGGTATTCAAATTACTCATTTACTAACCATCATTCTAAAATTTTATATATTTAACTCTTAAACCACTAAAGATATTAAGAAATGACTTACAACAGCGCTAGACACTTTATTCTCAGGATTCTAAGACTGTTATGTTTTCCCATTTTTTGCCAAAACTTGCTATAGGGACATTCGATTCCCGGCTGGGTCACCATTTTCCGTTGGGATAAAATCAACGGAATTGCATTTTCAATTCTGTCGATCAAATGCAATAACAAGACATTTAACATATGTTACACGCACACATACATATAATCACGTCATAGTAGGGTTGTTTGTAAGAGATTGTCATATGACAATAAACCCGCCCATTGTGATTTCACAATAAAGAATAAAAATAAACAAACATTTCAGGCCGGAACTTCATTTATGGAACAATACGTTTCTACAGCAGAATTTATCTAGTAATTTTAGAGTTGCGAGTAAAACAATTTAAGAATCACAATAATGACCTACCTTTTTTTAAAACATACTATACGAAACTCGCCTTTTTAGATCATCAAGACTCACTTTAAAAAGTGTTGCTTTTTTTAAGGAGTAACCAGTTCTTCCCTTGTCTCTCCTTCCTCTCCCGATTTCCTCCTCTTGAGCATTCTTAGTTTTAAATATAGTTGTTAGTATTTAACGCAGAATAACTTATTTGTTTAATCATCTTTATTCCCACAACGCGCCCATGTATCACTGCACTGTATGATTAGATTAGTTGCAAGATATTGCCATGTGGCAATAAGATTGCCTTTTTGTATTTTAATTTGTTAAGTGCAAGAAAGTATATTCACTATAATATTAAGAACTACTCGAATGCCTGGTAGCTTTTAGAGCCCCGCAAGGACATTTTAATTACCAGAAAGGAGCAGGCTTATCTTTTTTACGATATTTTCGTTAACGTGATCCAGTCAGGTATCATGACAATGTATGTAGGTAATCATTTAACTAACAAGTAAATTCGTTGCAGAACTAGTGAACTATTGTATTTATAATTATTTTTATTACGGTTGTTTTTATGAAATATCTATGGATTTATCCATATAGATAGATACATGTATATTTCCGGAATGTACTCAAACAGATCTTTCATTTGACACTGAACAGGATATATTTACGTTATTTTATTGACATTTGGACATTTAGACAACTACTTACTTGATATTTAGACAGTTATGGTACCCTTTGACACTCGGGATGGCATAACGATTCTAACAATAGCACACACTTCTATATCGGTCCAAGCGTTTAGTAGAAGTTATGGTGGAATAAAGAAACGGAAAACGTACATAGATGAACCCTGAACACAAGACTCCGTTTTTGTTGGGCTGTCGTGTAATAATGTCGGTTCGCGCGACCTTATCATTCATTCGTCTTCAGTATTATCGCTCTGCAGTTGGTAGTGGGGGCATTAGCACTGTCATGAATCGCATTTTGAATAGCGATGTGTGTGTTGTGTTATGACTCGCACGCAGTTGCGATTTGCTATTAGCAGTGGGTGGAAGGCGTCGCCGTCGCCGCCGCGCAGCGTTCTCGAAATTCTCGCTCGTTTACGTGTTTGTTTACATTCTCCATAGTCGCGTCGGCGCGTTTACAGTGCTATGTCGTCATGCTCATGACGCTGTGAATATTGTGAATATAATTGTGTGAATGTGATGTGATCATGGTGCTGTGAGCGATGGGCGTAGACACCGAAGTCGACCGCAGAATCCCGCAGAGGACGCTGCGGGAGCTGCGAGGGATACTCATCTCGTCGCTGTCGAGGGAGAATCTCGGAACGCTGGATCATCAGGAGTTTAGGAAGAGAAAAGTGCAATTTGTCGATGGTGAGTATATCCATTAATATTGGACTCCTGAGCTGTTCTGTCCCCCTGTGATTCACGTAGAAGTTAAATAAGAAAACAACCATACTGTTACTTACTTTCCCGGCCTAACAACCAACGAGGAGGGAAAGTATTGTGGACGGGCTCTTTTTTTCGATATGAAGACGGAAATATCTATGTTGAGCCCCCCTGAGACGATTAAGATCATTTCCACACGGAAGTATGTCGTGTGTATGTGTGTATTCCTCCACGATAGCGACCAAACGTTTAATCCGATTGAGCTGAAATTCGGCATGCAGGCGTCATTTGGTCATGGCAAGAGTTGAAAAGATTGTGGTTGAAATCTGTCCACCAGGGGACGCACTAGTCTAGTGACGGATTTAGACTTGATAAGGCCTTTATTTCTTACTTATATTTAAGTATATATGACTCACTCTATCATTTTTTTGGGGCCCCCAACAAAGTGGGAGCCTTAATCTATAGCTTGTGTAGCTAATACGTAAGTCCTGCACTATTTTAGTCATATTTAAATCTCTAAATGTTAGAAACTTGAAATTTTGTACATAGATGCCTTGTTGGGCCGAAATCACATTGAATTTATGCCGGTCAGTATACTTGGGTAAACAATTGAATCGAACGTGTTCAATGCGTTGCATTCTCATATCCTTGTCATCTTTCACTCAAGCCCTGACAACCTCGTTCCCGAAGACGCATCACGCCTTAAATCCTCCCAAAAGTTATTGGCTACGTAGCCAAAACTGTCCCGGCAAAAGCCGGGAAAGCTTTGGGGTGACACATGCGATTTTTTCAGTTATGTATATTACTGATGTACTCAAAAGAGTGTGGAAATAATTGCAGCTGCTCACTACTCTTAAACTACGGAAATTGTAATACTACGGCTACGTTATGAGAGGCAGAAAACAACACCTTTTGCAACTTATTATCTGGACAAAATACCAGGACGGAAAGGCCAAGGAAGAGACCGAATTTCTTGGATGATGAATTTGAAAAATGGTCTGAAGGAGCACGATTTTCTTGTTATGGCCAGCAGCATCAAAACATGAGATAGCTATGATTATAACCAGCCTCCGAAGAGGATAAGGAACATTAAGAAGAAGATGTATATCATAGCTGCAAATTCAAACAGCCGAGATGAACAGAATGCAGAATGACATACGCAATCATGATCGCCTACGTCCGAAATTGAAGAGTATTCTTTAGCGATTGTATTATATACTCTCCAGAGATTGATCTATTTTCAATCGTAGAATAAAATAAACGACCTCCTAATAAATAGCATGGGATAGGTCAATATTATACGTAATCGCCAAAGTCGCAATATTTCTACAGTCCATATTAATAAAGAATTTCCCAAATTATATAACTTGGCAGTGCACGAATAACTTCATAGGAAATCAAAGTCCGCATAGAAATGACCCTAGAAATATTCTCTAATATGAACGAAGTACTTTAACCCTTTTAGGATTATAAGCTTTGCAGTAGAGTATGGAAATTTTCGATACATAAAACTTGTAAAGCGCGATGTAAATAACATGTAAGTAGGTCAAGTTTTGTGAAAATTGGTTCAATAGATTTTGTATAAATTGATGGGACCTAGTGTGACACGTGATCCATAAAGATGCAAAGTTACAACTTTTTCCAAAATTTGATTGTTTTATTATATATCTAATCTAATGGATAAGTCGCCATAAATATTTTCTTTATTTATTTAAAATTACGAGAGTTCGCTGCTCATTTGCGATATTTTTTTAAAAAAAATGACGAAATAGTTTTGAACAGTATTGTATTTTATTGTTTATTGTATTATTTAAGATGCTGATGTCTCTATAATATGGAAAAAATATAATTAATAAATTATTCATATTCGATAATCTATAAAATGATTTTTGATGTTATGGGACACATATTATGTCCTATGGTCCAAGGATTAACATAAAAATCTCAAATTCTCTATTATATCCGATTTGAGCTTGTTGCGAAGTCAGCGCAACAAAACCTTGTTCCCAGAAACAACATCGCGAAATAGTTGAAGTACCTACGTCTCACAAGTGGCATACCTTATAAGAGAACAGTTGACTGTTGTATTCTTAAGTACGTACTCTCGACACCCACGCGGCCTGGTCAATACTTTTTGTTGGATTGAATCTAAAACTTTACCTATTCAAAGGCGAAACATTACAAGACTGCATAACTGTAAGAAGTGTAATGTGTTTAGAGGTCATCTATGTATGTTTTCCGTTTCTTTATTCCACCGTAACTTGACATGAACGCCTTAAACGATTTATAAGTGTGTGGTATTGTTGGAATCGTTATGTCACTCCGAGTGTCATAGGGTACCTTAACTGTCCAAATATCAAGTAAATAGTTGTCTTATAACATACATATATCGTGTTTAAAGTTAAATGAAAGGTCTGATCGAGTACATTCCAGAAAAATACAGGTAGGTATCTATATGGATAAATACATAAACTACAAATATTTCATACAAAAACCATAAAAAAAATACAATAGTTCAATTTCTGTGACGGCAGTCGTGTTTTTTTATTCTTTTTAATATATTTACTTGTTTAATAAATTAATAGAAGACCTGATAAAGCAATCGGAATTTATCTAAAAGCAACGTTGAACTTGTTACATGTTTAATTAAAAAGCAGAAGGCAAATATTTTATCCATGTTAATTGATGTTTTATAGCAAGAAGTTCCGATATGCCCAGTTTCTACAACCATTAAGGAAGTGATCGAGAGAGATCCAAGCACGATCGGAAGTTGCGTTTTAATTTAACCGCTCATTTTTATTATTGGTTTGGAAGAAATTTAACTAGTCTCTTTTTTAGACGTGAATCTTTTGAAGTTTATCCGAAGGAGTCAGTTTTTCGGTCATCCTGTTTTGTATATTGATAGTGTTAGTTATCTAATAGTGTTATGTAGAAGTGTCGATAATCTGGCATTAGCAGAGATTGCTGGTTGACGGACGATCTTACTGAAATCATGTTTAGTTAAATTCCGGAAAAGTTATTTCTATATGTGCTGCTGAAAAGTTTAGTAATTGAGAATGTCGTCTTGTGTTGTTCTCTTGTTCGACTCTAATAATGTGGGTCAGCCCAGCCCATGGATCTTTAGAGATACATTAGGGGGCGTCCATTAATACCGTGAGGAGTTTGGCGATTTTTTTTACTCCTCCCTCTCTAGTGAGATGTCGTGAGATTTGGGTCGACCTCCACCCCCGCCCGCAATCTCACGTGAGATTGTTCAAAATGCGTAATTTTAGTGGAAATACGTTTATCTGTGCTATTGTTTGAATTTATTTCAATTTTATTACGTTTATATTATTTGAATTTATTTTTAAAAATCTGTTAACCCAATTTTCTCGCAATTTTACATATTTGCCGAGATCCCCCCTCTCCCCTGCGTGAGATTCGGCTCGACCCCCTCACCCCCCTAAACGCCTCACCTAATTAATGGACGCCACCTTATTTTTGGCCCTAGCTAACTTTGATCTTTAAGCCTTTTGATTTGAATCCTACCATGTTTTAACCAAAGCATCCATGCTAAGAGATATTGGGGCAACTACAACTAGCAACTTGTGTACCTACTTTTGTGGGCCCTAGGCTTATGTTATATTTATTTCTATAAAAAACGATACGTAGATTATATAAAAAAACGATCAATAAAATTCGTATGATATTTTTAAAGTCGATTTGAGGTGATTCCTTTTTATATTTACTGTTTGACAATTTGTAAAGTATATCTTGTTATCACGTGGTGAGTTTCCAGTTCCCAAAAGCAGGTATTGTAGTTGGTGGCGAATATATTAAAGTCAATATCGGCTACATCGTCTTTGATCAGTTTCTCTTCAATACCGAGAACTTAGTTGGTTAGATCTATGAAGGTTTGGCATACTATATCCACTCTGGTTACATTCTATTTATTACCAAAAAACTTCTTATGAGATCATATTTAACACTTTCAGACAAGGTTATTTGTTATGCAGGATCCGAAGGAACAATTCAGATCAGTTTTGAATCCATCTTATGCCTTACTTCATATACCACAATCTCTTCCAGCGGTTGTTTCGTATTAATTTTCCTAAGGATTCGTAATCTGCTGGTTGCGATGTAATCAAGTTGCCGACTTGTCGCACAGTGTTCAGTTTCACATAAGCTAGACGCTAAAAACTCTCTCATATTACCCCTTTTTAAGGTGATTATGTATGACATTTCTTTTCTCATAATTATCTGTTATGGTAACAAAGTATCATTTTTTATAGGACTGTCCCATAAGAAATATGTGTAATTTGTTCAGGGTTCATCTATGTATGTTTTCCGTTTCTTTATTTCACCCATAATTTCAGCAAACGTGTCCGCGGATATATTGGTGATCCGTCCACAGGTCCGTGAGTCATTCAGTCTATGTTCAACCTCAAAAGACGCTGCTAGTGCCGCAAATATGCCGCAGACTGGTACACATCTTCTACTCCAGACCCAGACTTTATAGACTTCTTTTTTTTAAATTGAAATGTTGTTAAAATATTATCTTTTTTCTTTTTAAATTCATGTACCTGAACAAACATCGTATCAAAAATTCGTTTCCACGCATCATTAATCTGAGATATTTTGTGGTACTTATTTTTGGGGTTTCATAAGCAGTTTTCAGTTTCATACAACTCTATGAACTGGAAAGTTTCCCAGTGGTCATATTTGCAGCCATTTTAAACGACGGGAAAAAACTAAGCACTCGTCCGTGCAATACTGATGAATCGGCAACTACCGTTGTCGACTTTTAACGATTAGTCGTTGTATATCCCTGGAGTGAGCGCAGAAGACTTTAGGACAAAACAGTCCACCATCTAGCTACGCCACAAGCCCGTAAGAGGCCAACGCCTTAACCGCGAGATAGCCAGGAGTGTTACCCGGCGGGCCTACACTCACGCCCTTACTTCCAATTGTGACCAGATTACTCCAGTCTCTCGATTAGTTACGAGTTCGAGGTCGCTTGCGCGGTCCTCTCCCTTACGAAGCGGTGAAACGGTGTTTACCGAATCTATCGCGGACCACAGCGTCCTTTGCCCGGCTGTTCACCCAGGATCGGGCAGCCGATAGTCGTTTCAAGAGCAGTCGCCGTAAGGTCCGCAACCCCCCCCCCCCCCCCCGCTCTATAGGAAACAGTACTGCTTCCAGACTCCCCCGACTGTTAATCAGAGTGCACAGTCGATTGGCTTACGCCGCGCGGTGCGCAGACCGCCCAGGAGCGCCAGAAGGTTGATTCCCAGGGGAAACTAACCATAAGGCCAGAGTCCTACCCAGGCTCGCACTTCATGCGTCGAGGCCACTGATGAATCGGCTGGAATGACGCCTTGCGTTCGCTCTGCCACCGTTTGATCCGTGTTGCAAAAACCGACAACAAACGGATAAGTGGCAGAAGCATCGCCCGACGTTATATACTTACCACAGACGAGCTTTACTTTCGCGGACGCATCCGCAGATGTAATATGCTGACAGTCTTACTAAAACCACAGTTACACTGCTTAAACCATCTGTCGGACAACAACTCATGTAAAACCGTCATTACTACAAGCCGCGAACGTGGTCATCGATTCTATACACAGACCACATTGCGGTAAAGGGGTACATTGCCATTGCCAAAGTGGTAACCTCGCCATCCCCACAATGCTGTGGTGTAAATAGCAATTAGTTTGCTTTGTTGCAGTGATGTTTAAAAAAATTGATAAGCTTTGGAAAATGAAACGAAGCACAGTGCGCCGCGTCGTTGGTGCTGCGAAGTGCGAAGGTCTCACCGGTAGCAGAGTGGCGATACACAATCTCTTATCCCAACGGTGTGCGTTTATCGGCGCAATTTAATTCAATTAATTGCAGACGCCCGAGCCTGGCATCGCGGACGCCTTCGCCGCCCGGGCTCACTACACCGTGGACGGCGAAATTAATTGTATAGCGTCGATTCTGCTTGCGGAACCCCCCCCCCCCCCCCTCCCTCGTCTTCGTCACTATCTCTCTCTCTCGCGGTCGATCGTAGATACGCTAACATCATCATGAGTGTCGTGTCGCTGGAGGTTTCTTCAGCTAGCCGGTGATTATTGCTGCCTCCACGGATGAAGCTTAATTTTTAATAAGTTTAATAAGACATGTTGGCATTATAAATAGGATAAAAACGAATTTACCGCGTGAAACCTGTAGCCTCCAACTGTTTCGGGGATTTATGTATGTTTTACCAATTATTATGTGTACCAATTTTCATGGTGGTCAGTTGAGCAGTATAGAAGTTTATGTGTTGCAGCGCTATCTAGTGGTAAGCTACAACAAAGCGAATATCATTAAAAAACCTCCATTAAAAAATACATATATGTGCTAACTTTCATGGTGATTGGTCAAACGGTTAGATATACCAACATCCATTTTTATATACGTAGGTATATATAGATTACGTGAAAATATCATTGGCTTTGCTATCGTTATATATTTTTTATGTTGTATTATTATGCGATGCTGTATGTTTTTAATTAAATAAATAATAGATAAATTAAAATATAGTTTGTATTATGAAACCAAAGTATATTTATGAATTATTATGATATGCTGTAGGTATTAAGTTGATTAAATAATAAAGAAAATAAGAAATAGTATATTATGAAAGCAAAGTATATTTATGAAGACAATCGCTATTCAATCTGAATATTTCTGTTTACTTGCCGGCCGCTGCCAATTATCGCCATATCGTTATCTTTACAATTCCGTTTACAATTTACTCGAACTCTGTTCGTTGGTTTTGCGGATATTTTATCGTGTAACATTTCTCATTAGCCGCCGTATCGGGCGTGCGATGGTTCGGTGCGATTTATGCGTCCGTTGTACGATTATAATTACTTGGCGCAATCGACTCGTTCGCTGTTTTGTCTCCATTACTCAAAACAGCGCCCCCCCCCCAGTAATTGCACGAGACTTCGGTATGGGCGAGGAATAATTAGGTCGCCAGAGCGACGACTCAATTTAATAATTAATTACGTAATGTGATTGGAGAGGGGAATTGGGCTGATGATGAATAATTGCATTGTGGCAGTGTGTTGAGAAGCCTCAGACGACGATGTCATGTTCGTCGACGATGCTGGTGCAGTTATTGCTGATTCAGAGCAGGAGTAATTTTGGGTATTTAGGACAGTCGCGTCGTCCTTTTATATCAGATTGGACGCGTTTAGGATATTACTGGAGATATTTGTTGTGAAAAGTCGAATTTCATCATAATACCATCAGTGTCATAGCGGTTGTATAGACTCCAGGATAGAAATCGGCACAGTGATTTTGATCCGTCCGGCGTGACTTTCAGCATCCGTCTCTCCAGCGCGTCGCGTCTACCTTCGTCGTCCTGTGACGGAATGAAACCCTCTGTCTGTTAACCATGCACGTGTTTACAATCTGTCAACCCCGTAAAGTATAAAACTAACTCTACTGTAGATTTCGTTCTACACTAAGTACTCCGCAAGAGAAAACAATCGTGCCACGTCCTGCGTTGTCGGTGACGTTGCATGATACTCTCAAACTTCAGATACACAAGTTGACAATGTCGTCGTTGGGCAATCACTCGCGTGTCATGTGTTACCTCTCTTTTCACTTCCACTTGCAGATATAGGGGGAATTCCCCTAACGCCGGACGTCACCTAGCGTCGGACACTAATAGTATCTCGACAAGTCGCGACGCGATCGATACAAAGATGGTTGAAAAGGGTGCGAGGAAGCGCACGTTTTTTCTTTTCCTACGTCTTTATATCGATCCCGCCGCGACTTGTCGAGATATGTAGTGTCCGACGCTAGGTGCCGTCCGGGGTTAGGGATTTCCCCTTATATTTATTTTTTTTTGACTTGTTTAGTCAAAGTAATACTTTTCTTAATCTCTCGCTTGTCATTGATATATAAATAGACTCTCTCTCTACAAGGTCAAGGTTAAGAGGTCTTCAGTGTACGCTTTGTCTGCTCATTATGGCTTACACAGGATGATATTATTTTGTGAGTAGCTCCAGCTTCGCGTCTCTTAATTAATAACGGGACCTTTGTCGGCTTTATCAAAGTGTCGCATTAATTACGTTTACAAGACGTTTACGCGGCGACGTCGGCGTGTAATTAATTTCATTAGAAACCTTTCAATGTAAAGTGGAAGCA